>CM038670.1:882671939-883283885 GCA_021605145.1 Aegilops bicornis
AAATACTAGCACATTCCCAATCTCTCTTCAGAAAATACAAGGATTCAGTTAACTAATCGTCGTTCCCTTTGCTATTACTGTTCTTGCTCCCCTGTAGACTGAACTCCGGTACCGTTATGTACCACATAGCTCCGAAATGTGTACTTCTTTCCTCTTGCAGCAAGAATTAAACTCTATTTGATTGCGTTTTTGGAGTATTACTGTTGTCGTAATCACTAGCACAGTGATGATGACTGGTGAACAACCAAACAAACAGATTGCACATTTGCTACCATTACAGTGTCTGAAGGAGGCTCTGTTGCTCCAATGTGTCTTTTGTGTCAGACTTTCCTGTGAAATAGTATGTGTGTTCAGAGTTGAATCAGACTTTGAATGGGGCAAAATTGCTTGCATTGCAGTAGTACATCCTTCCTGCTACTTCCTCCGTCCGAAAAAAACTAATCCCAAACTTGTTCCTCAAATAGATGATTCAAAGACTACATCCATTTGAGGGATAAGCTTTTTCGAAACGGAGGAGTAGTAATTTACGGAGACACTACTTGGATTCGGTCCAATGCATACATCCTAGTGTTGCCAAAATTGCTTGCCAAATATGTGTGTTCAGAGTTGAAATATAAACTTGACAAATCAACAACTGTTTCTATTAACCATGTTAAAATGGGGCAAGATTGCTTGCATTGCAGTAGTACATCCTTCCTAATAGTAATCCGGAAACATTACTTCGGATTCAGTCCAGTGCATACATCCTAGTAGCGCAGTAGCTCCTATGCCATACTGACATGAACTTGCTTCAATTAGCTAGTCTCCAGTGCAACTGCTCTCTATCTCGCTTTTGCTGGTGCCTACAGCTCAAGCATCTTGGATGTCGCTACAGACTGCTTGCGTCTATACTGTGTCTTGGAGAGTAAAGGCACCGAAATGTTTACCCTGTTTCTGCAGTGGAGTATCTTCCAGCTTCCGGGAGTCTCCATACACTGCAAATGATCATTCCGTGATGACTGTCTCCTCTGATTCGTAAGTAACATATTCTTCTCATGGTGCCGCCTATTTTCGGAAAAAATGTTGCTGCTTGGTTTGGCTGGTATGTTCAAGAACATACATGTCAGACACGGCATTATTACACCTCTTGCTTTGTTCCTTATGGCCTCCTACATAGCTTTCTTTCTTACATATTGGTCAGCAGAGCTCTCATTTTGGTAACCCCTCTGTTTTATAGTAGAACTAGACCATGACGGCGCGCGTTGCCGCGCCCGTCTATTTTGACAATAGAATGATAGTGATATTTCTAAATTAAAGGGTGGTACAGAGCATGAAAGTAAAATTTATATGAACTAATATATAGTTGTTCGCATACAAGTGCATTTGCATGAGCCATATATGTCCAATAAAGTGACTAAGGTTAAGTAGTGTGATCTAGTTTTGATGATCTAACGTCTTCTCGGGATGCGAGGGCATCCTGTATTATTTCATCAAAAGACAAGTACTCCCTCCCTCCGTAAACTTTTATAAGACGTTATAGATCTTCTCGGGATACGAGGGCATTCTGTATTATTTCATCAAAAGACAAGTACTTCCTCCGTAAACTTTTATAAGACGTTATAGATCACTAATTTAGTGATCTAAGCCATCTTATAAAAGCGTACAGAGGTAGTATTTAGCAATTTGGATTTTCCAAAAGATACTGTATACATATATCCACAAAGATATCGAATAGATGTGTAGGATGTGAAATTTTACCGGACAGATACCTTAATTGAACAACACCTTTGTAAGAAATCTATTGCGTGAGCTGCTCGCACCCATTCCTGCAAATAACTTTGTAAGAGAGAACTGTGTGCATTTTCTTTGTATATGCCACTTCCTAATAATTATTTGGCTGCTACTCCCTAGTACCCAAAAAGTTGGCATGTACATTTGTCCCCAATATGTTTCATGCACAATTAGGGATAACAAGCCTCCAAGAATCCTCCAAACCAACAGACCAGAACCAGACCAGAGTACTTGTATTAAATCTGACAAAAAATGGATGAATGTGCTCGTGGGAATAATTATAATAGTAACACATGCATATATGGAATTTTCATGAACTTAATAAGGTAAAAAATTAAGGTACATCTGGAGTCTCGAATGTTATGTCGGCAAAACAACCCATAATACATCTTTGTTTAGAAATGGGTTTTGTTTAGTAAGAGGACACCCACCAGTTTTTTTTTTTTTTGACATAGGCACCATTGTAAAGCCATATAGAGTGGATTATCACAAGACATGTTCGGTGATATGGTGGATGCATATATTCCCCTTACATAAATAGTGATCATGATCTCAGTATTTAGGTCAGGTCAAACATGCGAAACATTAACCTATTTCCCCTCATGACACATGTGTTTAATTATCTCCAGACTTGATGCTGCAACTACAGAGGGAAAGCAAAAAGGACTGACAAACATACATAATAGCAAGCATGGGCATCTGATGGTGTAACTCTAATATAATATTATAGGTGCTCTTGCTGTTCAACTTCCTGTGCGTACACTAGTAGAAAAAGGGTCAAACGTGAAGCACAATAGTGCCGGTTTGAATTTCAGCCGGCACTAATATGTACACTAGTGCCGGTTCGTATGCGGCGATCAATAGCACCGGTTAAATGGCGAACCTTTAGTACCGTTCATGCCACGAACCGGTACTAAAGAGGTCATGTCGACTGCGGTCAAGCTATGGCCCACCATCACCATTTAGTGTCGGTTCGTATCAGGAACCGGTACTAATGAGGTTATGGCAAGCTGTTTTAGTCCCACCTCGCTCCCCTAACAAGCCTTTTACCACCTTTAAATATGTTATTTCTCAAACTATCACAAGCACTTGGTCTTCATTGAACTCTATGTGTAGAATTTATGGCGCATAATATGAGTCTTCATCGGTTTATAAATCGTTGATGACTCATATTGACAATTCAGATTGTACACACAAAGATCATTGATGATCAAAGTATTTTTGATGTTATAAGATCATCTTGACAATTTAGACTGTAAAGAAATATAAGATCATGATCTAAATGCTCTTATATTTTTTTATGCTATATGCACCATTCAAAGCGACGCCATCAACTTTCAACCGCTTTATTCCTTCATTTGCTATTTTTCATGCATTTAATGATTTGTTTTGAAAACTAAATGACCTGGAAATTGAAAAGCACTACAAATGAACTCTGAAAAAGTTGAAACTTGGCATGATATCATCATTTTACCCATATATCATGTTCAAAAAAGTAGAGAGGGTTACGGCAAAAACTTGATGCACTTCGTTTACAAACTGGACAATCTCTTTCGAAGTATTCGGGTTTATGACGAAATTAAACTCATCTGTTACAAAGGCATTTAATTTTTTTACCTTATTACAAGTCCAGACTTTTTGTGCATTCAGTATGCACCATTCAACTGCTAGGCGGGAGGTTCTTAAGTACCGGTTCCAACTGCTAGGCGGGAGGAGCTCTTTAGTACCGGTTCCAACTGCTAGGCGGGAGGAGCTCTTTAGTACCGGTTCGTGGCGAACCTTTAGCACCGGTTCGTGCCACGAACTGGTACTAATGAGGTTGTGTCAGGTAAGGGTGGGGCCCCACGAGCACCTTTAGTACCGGTTCATGGATGAACCAGACGTAAGCTGTTTTTTAGTCCCACCTCGCGAAGTGAGAGGGACTAGGAGTGGTTTATAAGCCCCGAGTGCAGAGACGATGAAGAAGAGGCTCAATGCTCACGTTGCTTAGCTTCAAGCCTTCAGGAATACGGTAGACTGCACGGAGCTATGCGCAGTGCAGTTTACACTATTCCGAAAGATTGAAGCAAATTAACGAGCATTGCACCTCTTTTTTATTTTTAATAACTTATTACAACTCCGGACTTCTTCTGTTATGGCAAAAACTAATTGCACGTCGACATTTCTTTTTTTTAAGTTATAACTCCAGACTTTGACCATCAAGTTTTGCAGAAAAGAAAAAATAGCAGAAAAGAAGAAAAACTATAGCTGAAAAGAAAAAAAACTATATAAAAAAACTACTCAGAAATAAATAGAAGAAAATAAATATAGCAGAAAAGAAAAAACTACTCAGAAATAAATAGAAGAAAAAATAAAGCAGAAAAGAAAAAAATTATATTTTCTATTTTTCAATCGTTTACAAAATGACCGTGAAATTGAAAATCACTATAAAATAAACTCTGAAAATGTTAAATTTTGGAAAACTAGATGAAAAACTACTCACAGATAAATAGAAAAAATAAATATAACAGAAAAGAAAAACTATACAAAAACTACGAGAAATAAATAGAAGAAAATAAAGCAGAAAAGGAAAAACTATAAAAAAATTGAGGGCGCTGTCTGTGGGCCCTGATAGGCCATTGTGTGTAATTACAGCCTTAAAGGCCCAGCAGAGACTCACAGGCAGCTACAGAGTTTAGGCCCACAAGCCTGCTATATAGAGGAGTTTGAAGGGGTAGCCGCGGTGGTTTATAAACCAGTCGGCTGCCCTTCGCCAGCGAGTGGGACTAAACTGGTGGCTTGTGAGGCCTTTAGTACCGGTTGGAGCCACCAACCGGCATTAAAGATCACCTTTAGTACCGTTGGAGCCACCAACCCAGTACTAAAGGCTACTCTTCCCGCCTCTTGGCCAAGTTGGCCTTTAATGCAGTTGGTGGCAAGCCGGTACTAAAGGCCTCTCTATATATACACTTACGAAAATTTCGATTACATCTCCCCACTTCTTCGCTCTCGCTCCAACCTCTCTACGCCGCCTCAATCCCGAGTCATGCCGCCGCGCCTGCCCGTCGTCCGCCCGTCGCCCGCCGCCCGCCGCCTTCGCCCGCCCGTCGCCGTCGCCGTCATCGCCTGCCGCCGCCGCCCGTCGCCACTTCCGCCGCCATTGCCGCCGCCGTCATCGTCGCGCCCTTGATCCGGCCCCATCGTCTCTCTCGCTCACAGCGATACCTCGCCCTTGAAACACACCAACCCGTCGTCGCCCGCCGCTTCCCTTAACGCTTGGCGCCACAGCTTCGTCTGTCTGGCTGACGAGCGTCTGAGCAGCACTGCAGTGTACGTATACGTACACAGACACACACATATATACACACATACACACACATATATACACACACATACACACACACATACACACATACACACACACATACACACACACATTTTTTTACTTATTTTCTGTTTTCTGTTTTTTAGAAAATTTAATTAGATATTAATTAGCTAGGTATGTGAGATTTGAACTAGTTGAATAATTAATATAACTAGTTTATTTTTAGTCAGAGAATTGTCGAACTAGTTTATTTAGGTATTTGAGATTTGAACTAGTTGAATAATTAATATAACTAGTTTATTTTAGTAAGAAAATTGTCGAACTAGTTTATTTCGGTATTTGAGATTTGAACTAGTTGAATAATTAATATAACTAGTTTATTTTAGTAAGAAAATTGTCGATTCTGAGATTTGATGATCTAATTAAAATAATATTTGTTAATGAGTTTTTCTGTTTATTTAATGTTTTTATATATTTTGAGTTTATATAAATGTTAGATTAATGTCGAATGTTAGATGAATATAGTTAGATATATATTTGAATTGGCTAGATATTAATTAATATTAGATAGTAATAAGTGTTTAATGTTTCACCTATATGAACATATAGGAAATGTCATCTGACGAATTTAAAAAGATTTCATTATGTGCGAACACTGTGAAGACCAAGCGGCCTGTGCATGAGAAATTTCCTTGTTGATGGTAGGCGCTCAAAGATCAAGCTGAATGAAACATTCGAAGTGGATACAGTAAGTCACAACGGCAATTATTATTTGAATGCAAAACTTATGCTTTATTTGCTTCAACTTATAATTTTAGAGCATGACTTATGCTTCATTTGCTTCAACTTATAATTTTAAATTTTCACTATTCTACTAGCGCATCCCCTGCCATGCAAGAAGTTTTGTCTTGAATAAGATAGGTTTTAGTGCTATAGATGATATGGAGGTAAAGAGAGTTTACTTGAAGACGGAGCATGGGTATACTTTCAACGTCAAATTATATAATGAAGACACATACACCCATTTTGAATGCAAAACTTGGCAAGCATTATGCAAGACTTATGCATTTGAGCCTGATATGGTTATCACCTTTGATATTCGTCCGGAAGATGATATTGAAGGTAATATAGACATCTGGGTCGATGTGCAAACGCCTCCAATTCTACCATTATGTGAGTTTTTCTCAACCATGCATGCATATGTTTATGTATTTGATACAATTTATTCAAAAATAGTTGACAACTAATTTGTATTGTCAGCTTATTTCGGTTCAAGCAAACATGTCCGGCGCTTGGTAGACAGGACCTACTACTGCCCCGGGGCTCAATAAACTGCGAGGAGATAAGTCATTATGTTTCATGGCTTGAGGATCATAATATTGTCAAGACAATTTTTTTTCCTGAATTTAGAAATGTTAGTACTCAAAACGTGCGACCAATGGTGATCGTATTGAACTACGGTCACATCTATAATCGAAAGATGGTAAAATTTTAACTATTTGTCCTTAATTAGTGCATCTTTTGCATACATTATTTTTGAAGCTAAACTTTCATTGCTTAGTATATTAATTACTATACAATGTTCTTTCATTAACAGGGACTTCCGATGACAGTTGTGCCTCAGTGGATCGAGACAAAAGGTCGCATGTCAATGGTTAGCTTACGACCAAGATTTCTTACATTACACATGAGTGCATTCAGGATTTCTGAAAGCGAATAATGCTTAATAGTGAAAGATTGGAGCAAAATTGTAAACGATCGCAGAGAAGTACTAGGGGGCAGCAAGGAGAAGCGCAACCCAAGATTAGGAGACAGATTCATCTGCATGCTCCAAAGATGATGAATCAGGAGAGCTATACATGTTCTATGCTATTCTACCTGAGAGGGAGCAGCAGGAGTAGCTAGTTCATGCTCTTAATTAATTAGTACTTGTCCTCTCTCATGCATGTCTGTATTGTCCTGAACTTCGATGTTGGTGATGATTATGTTGAACTTCGATGATATCTTTGCTTCATTACAAAGTGAACTCGATGATTATGTTGGTGATTAGATAGCTAGCGGTAATGACTATGATGATTAAATAGTGGTAACTAATGACGACTATGATGATTTTTAGCTAGCTAAAGTTTATTTATTTATTAATATGCGATGATGATGATGATGATGACCACCACAACTCACTATAACGTAAAACAATCCTAAATTAAATTGATAACACAAATTTAATTGAAAATAAAAATAAAACAAAACCCACAAACATTTAGTACGGTTGGTGTTACCAACCGGTACTAAAGGGCTCCTGCCCCGGAGCTGCCTCGTGCCACGTGGTTGGCCTTTAGCACCGGTTCGTGCTAAACCGGTACTAAAGGGGGGGGGGGGGCTTTAATGACCACACTTTAGTGCCGGTTGTGAAACCGACACTAAAGGGCCTTACGAACCGGTGCTATTGCCCGGTTCTGCACTAGTGGTAGGAGCAAGATAACAAGAAATAATATAAACTCTTGTATGCAACAAGATGGCTTAATTAGCAATCAAGAACCGGGGAAATAAATCTTACATGTACTTCTTGATATAAGCAACTGAATTTTGGATGCTCTAGCCAAGATGACTCTCTCAGATGGAAATTGGACCAGAAGTTGTGTACACACTTTGTTACTCGTGGTCCTAGATGTTGTTCTGCAATAGCATGTCCGAGAATAACAGACACAATCCCTTCTGAGTTCTGATCACTATGCCTTACGATAAAACAATGTAGGGACAACTTGGAGCGTCAAGACACCGGCGGCAGCTCACCAAGAGTCCGCCACAGCAAAACTGGCTGCCGCCGCTTCCTCATTCTTCTCTTGTGATCAGAAATTTTGCATACACTTTATTACTCGTGGTCTTGTGATCAAAATTTATGCACACACTTTGCTACTCGTTGTCCTAGAAAAACCTATACACACTACAAAGGAGAGGGGCATAGAAACTGCAGATCTACAAGAAAAATCACCTTCATTCCCGCAAAAAAAAGAAAAGAAAAACCACGTTCAGACTGCCACATAGCTGCTCTAGGATGTATCCCCAAGGAGACATTCAACAGGAGACCGGGAGAGGGTTTATATAGGACCAGTAGGGAGGCGAGGGGACTGCAGTGGAATACCATTAATCTTATTGGCGACCAGGGAGTAAAGCACCTTCACTGTCATAGTGCCATTAATGGGTTGTAGCAACGGAAATTTAACTTCAACACATCAATTCGAGGGAGCACTTCAATCGCCCGCCCAAGCTTCCGCGGGACGACTCCGCTCGCTCTAGTAGTATCTTCTTTCTTCCTTTCTTTTCCCTACGGGGCCGGCGGAGAGAGAGGGAAGCCAATCAGGCCCAATTCAACGAGCGAAGCCCAAAAATGTTACCGGAGCAGCGGCCCATCCATTTACTGCTTCGTGGTTACTGAAGGAAGCAAGCACGGGTGCGACTTGGCAGAAATCACACGGCCAAAAACGCATAGATATGAAGATCCAATGGCCAAAAATGCAAATGGCTTTAGAAGGCTGGAAAGGTGCGCAGTTATAGTATATTTAAATGGCAATTGATTTTCTCAAAAACCAAACTTCATAAGCTTTGATCAACAGCAATATACGCCATGAGCCACTTGTCTGTGACAAACAAGTCAGACAATCACGAGCCGACGGCGTTCTCGGCAGTATTCTTGCTGCTCCACGTTAGTCACCTACGTTGAGGGCAACCGGCTCTAGCTGCGGCAAGTTACCGGTTGCCTGCTCGGGAATGCTAATGTACTGGAAGAGGGCGTTGGCGAAGCGCGCCGGCAGTAGCATGCCGGGCAGCAAGTACTGACCGATCCTTCAAGAGCCTGGTGCAACCCCTAGGGACACAGAGGGTCTGGTCGACGACAATGTTGTCGTTGCAAGTGGTGGAGATGCAGCTCGACCTAGTGATATAGTGGGCATGAACCACTGCAATTTCAATTCCAAATATAGTGCATATACATTTATTATGGATTGTTGAAGCCTCCCTAACATGTGAGACACGTTTGACCACAAAAATGTGTAAAACATCATGCTGGTGATTCGGCTGACAAGCATCTTGTAAACATTTTATGTACTCTACATTTAATATTTACATAGACGTATTCTAGAACTCTGTGAGGATATTTCTGAGACCATACTCTTTAAAGAGCTCTACCAAGATATTTTAGGATATATAGAGACATATAAAATGTGTGCATGAAGTATCACAAATTATCCACTAAAGCATACAATTTTATGTTTTTATTAGTTTTTTCACATTTTTGGGATTTGGTTCAAATATGCATTTTAAGACAACAAAGAGAGGCAAAGTTATATACGTAACTCTCATTAGATGTACGGTTCATATTTAGCACATTGTATTCGATTTTTTGAAACTAGATTCATGAGGCATAGAGAACATTGTTATTAACATTTACTAAATGCTTGCAAATAAATATAAAAATTTAGTATAAATATTTAATTTATTTTTATTCACCTTGTGGCTTAGATTTTCCTTAATGTTTTTTCTGAGCGAAATGGTTTCCCTTGAGAGTTCTCGTATTGAATCATGTGATGCATGTATAACGTTTATTCATAAAATCCAAGTGAAGTTAACGGTATATACTGTTGTGATTAGCCCAGCAATAGCGCTCACACTGCCACTCAGCGGGCAGCAATATATATTTATTGAGAATGTTTCCGTGAAAAGAAAATTTAGCCCTCCAGATGCATCGTTTCAGACCTACTCAAATTCTCTTCTATTTTCATCACGACATACACAAACGCGTTAATTTTCAGTTTTCCTTTCACAAGTTGTCTTATTAATTTATTTATAAGATTAATGAAATAATAACATCAGTAACAAAAAATGGATATACAGTACATTTGAGCACAACAACAAAAAAATTAGTGTGCACTCACTAAACAATGAATACTAATTTGTTTAACTATATTTGCACCATCTTGAGGACACGGTATGGAGGCCCAATACTTATGTCGGTACTGCATAATCTCGGAGGTGTGCATGAAATGCTTTGAAATGTTCTACTCCTCAATGCACTCGGACCGATTGGTGTCAATGATGTGGCTTATCTGCTTCTGTAGATTGGAGCTGAGCCTTTGCAGAGAATCTCTACGTCCATGTTCTCTAGAAAAATCAGACGGAAGGCACCCTGGGAGAGAATGTTGTCATACTTGGGGAGGAGGATGATGAAGACTCTGTTTATCACGTCAAGGTTAGAAATGCTGTTGTGCACCTCATCAAAGAGGTGTTTCAGGGTGACCTCCTATATACCGCTCATGGCGACAATTAGCGACGTGACAGATAGATGCAAGATGGAGTGGGCCGGCCTATTAGCAGCATAGCACACTGTATCGCGGGTTCGGTCCCTCGTAGTGATTTTTTCGTGTAGCGTTTTTATTTTAATATTTGAAGCATATTTTATGAAATTCCCCAATTTTCAAAACATGAATATTTATATTTATTAGAAATTTTGACACCAGCACATTTTTTAAAAAATTGAACAATTTCGCAAAACACGATTTCATTTGAAAAATCCCAATCATTTTACGAAAATGCCACAACTATGAGTTTATGGAAAAAATTAATCAAGAATATTTTTTGTACTTCTAAAAAAATTTTAAAAAATTCCAATCATATTTCAAAAATGTGAGCAATTTTTTATTTTGTGGGAGAAAAATTTAAAACTAGAAGATCTTTTGAAATTCTGAATATTGTTTTGAAAATTCCTAAAAACTTCAAAAATGTGAATATGTTTTGAATGAACAAATTTGGAAAAGGAGGAACAGTTTCTGAAGTTTTGAACAATTTATGAAAAACACAATTATTCTGAAAATTTCCAAACAGTTATTTTGATAAACATGATTTTTTAAAACAAATGCACTCGAAAAATAAATGAAAAATAATACTAAAAAGAAACAGAAAAAAATAATAAACAAAAATGAAAGATAAATAATAAAGAACGAATAAAATGGAAAATAAAATGCAAAAAGTGGATCGGCCCATCTCCCGCCCTCGGGTTAGATCGCTATCAAAGCCCCGACGATGTGCCACAATGAGCGTGGCATAAGATTTTCCTGTTGCAGGCCGCCAGCCACCGTACTCCAGACCACCATATAAAAGATTGGGCCAAGCCCGTCGGGGTTAGGAGCGCTAGAGTGATCCAGCAGGTTCACCACAGCCTTTATCTCCGCACGATCAAAATGGGCCACTAAAACTAGCATGTCAACACGAGCAACCCTGGTAGTATAGAGCGTCGAGGTTGAAGTAACAGACTGGCTCCCTGGGTCGGACCAGGAACTCAAGACTAGAAGCCTAGGAGAGCCGCTATCTTGGCCTCATGCTCGAAGACCACCTCGTCGTCGATGTTGAGGGCGCGAATCGCATTGCTAGGACACTGCTATAAGGCAAGAGCATTCACCGCCTTGCATTGCCATGTTGCTTCGAATGGACACCTTGTCGTTTAATGTAAGCGGCGAGGCACTGGCAGGCATCAACGTGATACGTGAAGAAGATCCTCATCTGCTGACAGGTTACGATGTTCTTCCAAGAAATCAAATAGATTAACAACAAATTGGGCAATTTAACGGTGTTGCCTCTTCCAGACCTTGGCGGCAAAGTTGAAAGTTTTCTTGTGCGAGGTGAATGCTCCTAAAATTCAGGCATTTGAACCTGATATTTTGAGCAACTAAACTACAAACTGTTCAGTTGCTTGTTGAAGAATAAAAATCTTGCTTTTCCAAATATAGTAGCTTATAATTAAGATCCAAAAAATATCTTATAGGATGATCGAGATACATGAAAAATGCTTCATCCTGAGGGCTCATTTCGCTTCCTTTTCGCACTGTGTCGTTGGATTTCCCCAGCCTGTTGAGGCTTCTTGTGGGGTTTAAACTTCTGGCTCAGCTACTTTGGCGTCGCCCGAGCGCTGTGAACAAGTTTTGGCTTTGTTGCCTCATTTTCAGTAAAATGAGGTGCTGGTGACCCCTTTTCATCAAAAATAAATTCCAAATAAAGGCAAACTTGCAGACAGGAAGCAACAAGTCCAAGAAAATAGATGGATTGAGACGGTTGAGGGATGAAGGTAACACCAAAAATAGGTTTAGGGACGTAAACCAAACTTCTCCATCCACTTCATTTTCTTGAGTGAAAAAATAGAGAGGGGTGGGGGGGTGTGGGGGGGGGGGGGGGGGGGGAAGGGGGTTGCTTTTGATCATTTGTTTTACATTGTGTAGTATGATATATTGAGCTAATAGCACTGTCGGCACACAAACTTTCATGGCGCAGATGGTTATGGTCCATCAACTCATGAAATTGAATGTCGTCATGCACAAACTTGAACAGTGGGAGCAAAAACTGTCCAAATACACATGCCCTTGCTTTTCATTGATCAAGAAAGAGGGGAGGGTGCTTATTTGATCATTTTTTTATGCAATGTTTTATATGAAGGTAAACTTTTGTTCAATATATTAAGATAAACTTTTGTTTGACGAAAAGGCAGGCGGCCGCGCTTTTCATTGATGATCAATAGTTAAGAAATATAAGGCAAGCCAAACGGCAAAAAAAAGAGGAACAAAAAGAACAGGACGTTTGTGATCCTTCTCCCCAAGCGAGATGTAATCCCCGCCCCCGTTGTATTCATCCAATCTCCCAATTAAACTGTGATGTAAAGATCCTCTGCCATGGGCTCACCTCCAGGCAGCAGCAGCAAATCAGCATGCTCGTCGACATCGATCAATTCGGCTTCATCGCCGACCGCATCTGATTTTTTTTGTTTACGGAACTGGTGCAATACTGCCACAAGAGAATTGCTCCCACCACGGTCTTGAAGCATAACTCTGCCAAAGCCTTTGGTTCGATCAATTGTCGTAGTCTGAGGAAGATCATGAAGGTCCGACTTCTCCAAGAGGTCTAACTTCTTGCTAGGAATCACATCTGATTGTAATGTAGGCTGATCCATCGTAATTGTGGAGGGTTCATTCCTTCGAACCAAATACACTACAAACGAAGAAAAAATATCATATGGGTTGGAATCCTACAAAATCATTTGAACCAAAGAGACCCTTAAAGAATGGCCACACTTCACTGTTCTCTTCTTCTTCTTTTTATTTTCTGTGTGCTTTGCTTGTCTTCTAGGTTCAGATAGCTGCAAAAACATAACGAAAGTAAACATAAAGTTTACACAAATTCACCAATAGTCAAGGTCCTTGGATAAGCAAAAGGCTAATACGTACTAGTTTCATAGCTTTCAACAATACCAGGCTGGTCTAATTCCGCGATAGATGGAGCTATATCTTTCCAAACAGATTCGTTCATCTCGCCTCACCGTGTGGGTGTGGGCCGTGTCGGTAGGTGACCACAAGCAAATCAATCGTCACTCACGTTCAGTTACATCGTCCTGGTTCTTGGATTGGATTAGAAGAGTTTGTCTATGTCAATATGGATCAGTACCCTCCATGCATTCCTTGGGCTTTATCCCTAAGTTATCCCTAGTACATCCTTGTACCTGTCATGGCGATATAAGCCTGCTACTACTCAGAAGCTTATTCTTGGTTTAATTCTCTTTTCTGCGTACCATGCATAAGCTGCCTTTAATCCTACTTAACATTGATCAGATAGCTCCCTTGGAGACGTGCACGTAGACACATCAAGCACCTTTTTTTTTTTAGAAAAGGAGGATGACCCCCGGCCTCTGCATCTGGGAGATGCATACGGCCACTTTATTGATTATTCTCGAGGACCTTACAAAGTATTACAACAATGTGTCTGAGTCCACCATCTTGGCAACATATGCCCCTACTCTTATCCAAAATGATGAAGGAGTGCTAGCTGGGCCACTACCCAAACCACTCACCTAAGCCTAACATCAAAAGCCGGAAGCCGAAACTCATTCGGATGCCCCAACCGAGCCACATACCGGGTCCGGGGCACAATCCGATCAGACGCACTCGTGTGTCGTCGCCGCCATCTTCCACAGGTCTTCAGATCATATTGAGGCTTCTACCTTGTCTGGCCACTCAACCGTCGACGCATCAAGCACCTAGCCACCGACAGGTACTCATCCCTGGCCTGGCTGTATATATATGAACAACTTTCCCTCCCAAGTCCCAGTACCAGGCAGGGAGGTCCCATACAAAATCCATGTGAACTTCTTCTACTTCTTCGAAATAAGTTCACTGGACCAACAATGGCGACCGCGTCGCGTGACGAAAACCGGCCTCGGAGATTCGATTCTACCATGTCAAGGAGGACAATAAGAGGACCGGCTACCGCAAGGTTGGTCGCTGCTGAGTGCAACCGAGATGCTCATCAGCTAAAGCCACCGTGTGAGCACAAGACATCGCTGCAGCTAGACGGAGGTGACGATGGGACGGCGTGTTACCTCCAAGAGCCGCAGGAGGAAGATCAGGATAACTTGCGTAATTTCTCGCTACAGGAGCTGATAGATGAGGCGATTAATGGCGACAACGACAGGGACCCCGGCGCTGCCACCGGAAGCCAAGGAGAAATCGGCGTCGCCACGGCCGCTCTCCGTGGTCATGGAGTCGCAGAATCAGCTGCTGGTGCAAGGAAACAACTAACAGGACATGTGGTGGGAAGGAGGGTGGTCCGACTGGTGCGCCGGTACGTTACAGTCAAGGCCAAGCACGCGCTGGAGAAGAAGGCCGTACCTTTACGCATGGATGGTTGGTGCAGAGACACGGCGACTGACCGGCTGGCACTTTAGCAAATATATACATCATCTGTTGGAAAATATATATTTGTCTGATTTTAATGTATACCGACACATTTTAGTGTGTGTTTTCACTCATTTCAATTCATATATTATCCATATTAAAACATGTAAAACATCTTTGAGCATCTCCAACAGATACGCTAAATAAGCCGCGCGCTGAAAAACACTGGCTATATAGCGTGCGCTGTCCAAAGTAGCACTCCAGCAGCCGCGCTATAATCCCGCGTGCGGTAGAAAGGGCACCAGCGCGCTGGGAAAAGCTGCACCTGCTCGCCCGCGCTGGACAAGCAAATTGTGCGCGCGAATCTCACCGTTCGCCAGATCTGAAGCCTCCAAGCACTCACGCCTCCGATGCCACCTTCCCTCATTCACTCCGGTGACCCGTCGGCGCTTCCGCCGCCTATCCCCAGTGCGCCGCCGCTTCCCCTGCTTCTCCCGGTGGCCGACACTGCTTCCTCCACCTCCTCTCCTCGCCGCCACCCCTTGAGTGCACCGTTCCTCCGACAAACAGCGCCTAGTGGCCGTTTGCTGTCGGCACCCACAAGGTGTTTGATAAAACACTTGCAAGGTATATATTGCTTCTAACTTTGTACTTGTAGATGAATTTGGTGCATGTTGTTTGTAGTTTTAAATTAGTTTAAATTCAAGTTTGTAGATGAGTTCGTCCTATGATTCTTCCGATGAAGAATTTGATCTTCAAGAGGAGGAGGATGTCGCAATGATCCTAGCTATGCACGTCAATAAAATGCAGAAGTATGGTGGTTCACTTTTCGGTCGTTAGAAATTGTGGAGGGAAAGGATCGATGCCCACAATAGATTGATGAGGAACTATTCTGTGGAGAATCCCACATACCATGAGTCCTACTTTCGGCGCCGTTTTAGGATGAGCAACGAGTTATTCAAACATATTGCGGAGAAACTGGCGAGCCATGATCGGGTTTTTCAGCAAAGGAGGAATGTTGCTAGAGAACTTGGGCATAGCACCTTTCAAAAGGTGACCGCCGTTTTGTGTATG
This sequence comes from Aegilops bicornis, assembly GCA_021605145.1. Classification (NCBI taxonomy): domain Eukaryota; kingdom Viridiplantae; phylum Streptophyta; class Magnoliopsida; order Poales; family Poaceae; genus Aegilops; species Aegilops bicornis. The sequence goes on from CM038670.1 coordinate 882,687,795, forward strand.
TTGGCATACGGTATTCCGGCGGATCTAGTTGATGACCACTTGGCCATGGGTGAGAGTCAAGCCATCATGTGTGTCAAGCGCTTCACAGTTGGAATAGTGCAAGTGTTTGGTCCAGAATATTTGAGAGCACCCAATGTTGAAGACACTGCAAGGCTTTTGGAGGTCAACAAAAGCTCGCGGGTTCCCAGGTATGCTTGGCTCAATAGATCGCATGCATTTGAGTTGGAAGAACTGTCCTACGGCATGGCATGGACAATTTCATGGCTAGAAAGAAGGTTCCACTATAATCCTTGGAGCGGTGGCTGTCGTGGTTCTAAGCCTGACAGTAGAATGGGGGGTAGGTATGGAGAGGCAAGATCCTAGCTATGGAGTAGTTGTATACACAAGATGTTTACGAGTTCAGGCCCTTCTCGGAGGAAGTAACAGCCCTACGTCTCGGAGCCCGGAGGCGGTCGACTATATTATGTGCGTATGAATTACTGGGGTGTGAACCCTTTACACTGAGGAGGGGGGTGGCTTATATAGAGTTCGCCAGACCCCTCCAGCCCTCAGTTATGTAGGGATTAAGATACATTAAGACAGGGAGTTACTGGTAACGTCCCACATAAAGTGCTATGATGACCATAAAGCCACTTAATGACCGACCGCTTATGCGGCATCGATTGTAGATCCTCTGGCGGTCGAGTGGTTGGCTGATGGTCGAGTGTCTTCAGGTCCGTCGAGTGGAATTCTTCCAGGTGTTTTCTTCAAGAGATGTCCTTGGGTAGGGTATCTTGGATAGGTCCATGACCCTACCCTAGGTACATGGCTTCATCAGTAGCCCCCGAATGGATCGAGGTTTGAGTGGGGAAGTAGTTGAGAACTCTTCCGACCCACTTTTCGTGCGATGAGCACGTCCTGTTCTGGATCAATGAGCTTAGGTGACGACTTCAACTTCTTTTTCAGTCGCCTTGCACTAGTAGAAAACAGGGCTATGGTCCCGGGTCAATATTCACATTAGTCCCGATTCAATCAGGATCCGGGACTAATGTGAGCATTTATCCCGGTTCGTGCGGCTAAGGCATTAGTCCCGGTTCACCTGTGCCATTTACTCCCGGTTCGTGGCACGAACCGGGACTAAAGGGTGTGATGCCCATTAGCACCGGTGCATGCCTCAATGCGGGGCGAAAGATTAGACCGTTAGTGCCGGGTTGAGGCACGAACCGTGCTAATGGTTGAGATTCTTAGTCCCGGTTCGTGCTACTTAACCGTACTAAAGGTCCCATTTTCAAACTCTACCCCCCCCCCCCAATGGATCGCCTTTTCAGTTTTAAAAAAAATAAAAGAAAATGATGGAAATATATATATAAAAAAATAAGTTTCCCATGTGATATGTGGTCTAGTTGTTGGGAAAATTTGCAAATGTGAATTTCGACTTTATTTGCAAAATCTCTCTGGAATTTGTAAATATGGGCATAACTTTTGCATACTAACTCGGATGAAAAAAAATTTATATGAAAAATCATCTACTCGAAAAGTGACATCCAAATTTCACAGGGGGAACCCCGTTAAACATTTTCAAAATCCTCAAAAACCTAACAGAAAAAAAGTTACGGGGCTTTTAAGATCTAGAGTGGAAAAAATCGAAAAAATTTCAAACTGTGGTCAAACAATGATAAAACAATGGTCAAACTAATTATTCTAGAATATTAGTGTTACTAAATAATTTGTTCAGTTATTTTGAATTTTGGTCAAATCGGGTCAAACTGTGGTCAAACTATGGTCAAACAATGGTCAAACAATGGTCAAAGTAATTATTCTAGAATATTAGTGTTACTAAATAATTTGTTCAGTTATTTTGAATTTTGGTCAAATCTGGTCAAACTATGGTCAAACTATGGTCAAACAATGGTCAAACTAATTATTCTAGAATATTAGTGTTACTAAATAATTTGTTCAGCTATTTTGAATTTTGGTCAAATCTGGTCAAACTGTGGTCAAACTATGGTCAAACTAATTATTCAAAATAACTATTGTTTTCTAAATAATTATTGTTTTTTAAAACAATAGTTTGAAACTCAAACAGTGAAATGTGTCACTTCATGCTCAAGCAAAATTCCTGAGGGTTAATAGGATTGACATCTTACTATTATCAGGAAAACAACAAGTGCAGACTTGGAAACGAGGGAGAATAGAACCCGGAAGTTAAGCGTGCTCAGGCTGGGGGAGTGGGAGGATGGGTGACCGTTCGGGAAGTTAGATGATTTGGAATGATGAGGGTGATTAGAGATTAGAGGATAAATTGTGCAGTGATGAGGGGTGCTGATTAGAGATTAGAGGTTAAAATAATTCAGAAATTTGAAAATAAAAAAAATTCAAAAAAAATTCAAAAAAAAAATCATAAAATTTCCTTTAGACCAACCGGGACTAAAGGTGGAGCTCCACGTGGCCGCGGCCTTTAGTCCTTGTTCTGGATTGAACCGGGACTAAAGGGGGGAGGCATTAGTACCGACCCTTTAGTCCCGGTTCACCAACCGGGACTAAAGGCCCTTACCAACCGGGACAATAGGCCCTTTTTCTACTAGTGTTGATCCATTCTTTGAATCCGTCGAGTGTGTTTTTCATGCTTGGAGAACTCCGAATGACAGGACGGAGGAAATCTTTTGTCTGGTGATTTGCTCTGTGGCGCGCGGATTTAGCGGGATTCGAATTTTGGGAAGTGAGCGGGGCGAAAGGAGGCCGCGGTAATCGGACGGGATAAGGCAGGGACGCCTCGATCTCCGTGCCACCTTTTTCGCCACGTATCGCGCGGACGACTGTTGCGGGATTTGATAGGATCACCCGGGCCTACTAGTCAGTCACTCGGAAGCAACCTCATATAAGGCCCCGGACGGGGGTTTTTGAACAGTGCGTTCCCCTTTCCTCCTCCCTTCTCCAGATTCATCCGCCGCATGCGATTCCACCTCAGCGTTGCTGCTCTGTGCGTGTTTCGTCGGCGACAATGGTGAAGGACAAGACGGCGGCTTTGGAGCAGGCGAAGAAGGTGACGGCGAAGGCGAAGGGAAGAGCGACCAGTCGGGGCGGATCCTCGTCGAGGGCCGGCTTGCCGCAGGGCTGGATCCAGGGCGACTGGATCCGCTCGACGATCAGCCGGAAGGATCTCGATGACGTGGCCAATGAGGGACGGATCCCCCATGGATCAGCGCGGCTCCCGTGGAAGGAGTGGGAGCCACAACCTCTGGAGGGTGAGTGTGTTCTCTTGGCCACCCATGTCGACCGCGGGTTTTCTCTGCCGCCTCACCCTTTCTTTCGAGGATTTCTGAACTTCTTCGCGGCACAACTGCACCACTTCACTCCCAACTCCATCGTATATCTGGCTGCTTTCGTGTCTTTGTGCGAGAATTTCTTGGGTTGCCGGCCTCATTGGGGTCTTTTCAAGCACATTTTCACTTGTCGCTTCCAGACGGTGAAAAAGGCCAATCCGAGTGACGAGAGAACTCAAGTGATTCAGATGTGTGGGGGTGTTGGGGTTCAAATGAGAGGAAAAAGTTCCTTTCCGGCCATGATCTTACTCGAGTCAGTCCGTGGATGGCAGTCGACTTGGTTCTACTGCAAGGACCAGCCAACGCCAGGGCAGTCGACAGGACTCCCTCGTTTTTTCATGGACCAAGTGAGCAAGCCATCTTCTTTGAAGGTAATCCCGGAAGAGAGGGCGCAGGTGAAGGTGTTGGTCGAACGAGTTGTCCAGCTCATCCGAGAAGGGGTGACTGGCATGGATCTCTTGGAGGTCTTCCTTCGACGACGCATCCAGCCGCTTCAAGCCCGAGACCATCTGATGTGGTTGTACTCGACCGAGGACACCACTCGGATCCACCCGGAGGAGATCGAGGATGCCATGCTGGAAAGGTGTCCTGCGGGCATCACAGGAAACAAGGACAACCCTCGAGGAGCCAAGAGGATCCCTCCACTCGACCAGTCATACGAAGTAGACAATCTCCATTCCTGCATCTTTGACTGTGGTCTCGCTTTCTCCATTTTGTTTGCTTAAAATCAGTCGATTGACTTTTGTTTTGTTTGTCGTCTTCCAGGCCACCACTGAGATGTACTCGATGCCCAACGGGTCGCAAGAACCAGTTGAGGAGGAGGAAGGGAGTGGAGGTGAAAGCCAGGAGGAATGGCAATCTGACGGTGCGGAGGATGAAGACGACGACAGCTCCGTCGAAGAGGAGGAGGAGGAAGAGGAGGAAGAAGTCGACCCTCCTCGCATGGAAAGGCGGTCCAAGCTCACCCATGACCCCGCGGTCGAGCGTGGCAAGGCTATCGCGCCTGTCGGGCAGTCGACGAAACGCCCTCGGACGACCTCTCCGGCGCCGACTGAAAAAGCGCCGAAGCAACCCCGAGCGACGCCATCAAAGCCGACGAAGGCTTTGCCCAAGATGAAGATGGCCATTCCCACCATTTCCGGGTACAGCAGAACTTGTGTTTTCTTGTTCAGTATGGACATACTTTTGGTCGACTTGTTGACTGATCAACTGATTTCTGAAATCTGCAGCGCTGCCATCTCCGAGACCTCAGCCAGGAACGAAGACCAGCAGATGGAAGATGCTGCTACCTCTAACCTTGGTATGATCGCTGTAGTTTCGCTTTTGGTCGAATGGATTTCCGTTTTTAACTTTGAATATTTCCTGTAGTCCCTCCTCATGTCATTGATCTCCCTGATGATGATGATGAGGCGCCGCTGAGGCGGAGGAGGAATAAAAAGGCGCCTGCTGGCAAGACTGCTCAAGTTGTATCAGTGCCTGAGACGCTGTTCATGAGGGTGGCAACATCACTCAGACTTCGTTGTCTTTCACTGTGCCGCTGACGAGCATCCGTCCTTCATCGTTGACTGCTGATCCGCCCTCCCTTTTCGCCACACACCACGTCCTAGAGGACCAAGTGGGTGCTGCTAAGGAAGCTATACGCCAGGCGGGGATCATGATGGAGCAAGTGAAGGTGGTCCGGGAGGCCAGCCAGCGACCTATGATGCCACTCAGCTCTTGAGCAATGTCTAGGTTAGTTGATCACCACTTGTTACATTAGGATATGCTACCCGAAAAACTCTTCTTTCTCAAGATCTTCAGTGTCTGTACACCCACTGGGTGTGTCGATTGAATTTTTGGATTGGTGGGGGCACGCTGAGTGCACCCACTGGGTGTAGTCCCCGAGACTATGGTGGACTGCTGGCAGTCGACCATAATCTTTATACTTTGAATTTCTTTTGTAACTTCTTCACTCGGTCTGGTCGGACCATGTCGAATGGAATCTTGAAACTGGTGGGGGCACGCTGAGTGCACCCACTGGGTGTAGTCCCCGAGACTATGGTGGACTGCTGGCAGTCGACTGTAGTCTGAAGAACTCTCTTTTTTTTCTCCTCGGTCGACTGATCGAACCGAGTCGGGGCACGCTAAGTGCACCCACTGGGTGTAGTCCCCGAGACTACTGTCGAATATTTTGATTCGGCTGTAGTCTTAGAAACGCAACGATTTTTCTTTAGTCACTCGGAAGTAACCTATCTTTGATGTCTGTCGATTGATTCTTCACGTAAATCTCGTGAGCTTGTGGCTCGCTATACTGAACTGGAAAACAAACAGATCCAGCTCAACCTTGACTTGAAGCTTGCTCAGGAGAACTTGCAGAAGGCGAGAGACGAAGCAAAAGGTATGGCTGGTGATAACTTGATGACTGTCTTTGTCTTTCTGCCCCTTCCTAATTCTGATCTCACTGTCATTTTGCAGACAAAATGGAGGAGGCTCTGAGGAAGAAGGATCATGACCTTACCGAGGCGCAGAAAGAGGCTTTGGACAAAACAAAGCTCGCAGAAGAAAAACTGACTTCACTCGGTAAACATGAAGAAGAGAACGCCAATCTGAAAGCTGCTCTCGACATGGCCAACAAGGAGGTTAGCCGACTGAATAATGCAAGATAGCTCTGAGTGACAAGGCTGGCGAACTGGCGGGGAAGAGGAACGATCTGGAGGCTTTTCTGGGAGGGCTCGCCAAGAAGTTATTCCTCATGCTTGAAGGTAATTCCTTTTATCCGTCTGACTTGTTATCACCAACTCATCATAGAACCATTAACTTGAACTCGAGTTGCGTTTACAGAATTCTGTCAGAACTTCGAGGAGGAGACTAGTCGAGTGGAGACCGGCCTGGATCCCATTAAATCTCTCGTGAAGGATGAAGCCGCTATGAATGTGCTCCGACTGGAGTCTCGTGTCGTTGCTGTGGTGGACTACCTAGCTCGACTGAAGGTTGCGGTGTCGTGGATCGACTCGGCACTCTGGCCAGGCGAGACACTACAAAATGACCTCGAGTCTTCAATGACTCGACTGAATGACGTTCCAAGTCGAGTGCAGGAATGGAAAAAGTCTTCTGCCAGATGTGGTGCCGATGTTGCTCTGTCCCTGGTCCGCGTTCACTGCAAGGAGGCGCGAGAGGAAAAGCTGGCGTCCATCAAAGTTGCCAATACCAAGAAGTACGACTTCCGATCTTTCATGGAGACTTTCATTGGTGCTGCCACCCGGATCGCTGACGGGATCGACCTGGACCAGTTTGTCGCGCCTTCCAGTCCTCCACCTGAGGAGTAAAAAACTTCTATGATTCGTCTTAAATTTGCCTCGGAATGCCGAATGGTCTTGTAACCGATAAACTTTAACAGGCTTGATTCCTGGGTACTTCTGCATCCGTAGGATGTTATCCGAACTTGGCTTATCGTCGAATATGCTTTCATTTGCCTTCGAGCGAACTTTGTTCTTCACTCGGAATATACTTCAGTGCTTGAGATGCTGCTCTGAGGTAAAAAATCCAGTTGACCTACACTTCATTGTTCTTTGCAGGTAGGGATGGAGCTCGGATTGTACTTGTGGCGCAGCTCCGCAGGAGAAGGTAACAGTCGACCTGCACCTCGTCGTCCTTGCGGATCGGGATGGAGCGCATGTTGTACTTGTGGTGCAGCTCCGAAGGACAAGGCAACAGGCGACCTGCACCTCGTCGTCCTTGCGGATTGGGATGGAGCGCACGTTGTACTTGTGGCGCAGCTCCGAAGGAGAAGGTAACAGTCGACCTGCACCTCGTCGTCCTTGCGGATCGGGATAGAGCGCACATTGTACTTGTGGCGCAGCTCCGAAGGAGAAGGTAACAGTCGGCCTGCACCTCGTCGTCCTTGCGGATTGGAATGGATTTCGTACTTAGGCGAGTACTGGACTGCAGCTAAGCCTCCGAGTGGGAGGGTTGCTCTCCACTCGGTAGGATTTTCAGATACTTAGGCGAGTACTGGACTGCAGCTAAGCCCCCTGAGTGGGAGGTTTGCTCTCCACTCGGTAGGATTTTCAGATACTTAGGCGAGTACTGGACTGCAGCTAAGCCTCCGAGTGAGAAGTTCACTCTTCACTCGGTAGGATTTTCAGATACTTAGGCGAGTACTGGACTGCAGCTAAGCCCCCGAGTGAGAGGTTCGCTCTTCACTCAGTAGGATTTTTCAAACTTAGGCGAGTATTGGAGTGCAGCTAAGCCCCCGAGTGGGAGGTTTGATCTCCACTCGGTAGGATTTTTCAAACTTAGGTGAGTACTGGACCGCAGCTAAGCCTCCGAGCGGGAGGATTTTTTTGTGTCGTAGCTCTAAAGGGGAAGGCAACAGTCGACCTGTACCTCGTCGTCCTTGCAAAGCGCACATTGTATTAAATATTTAGGAGAGTACTTGGACTGCAGCTAAGCCTCCAAGTGGGAGGCTGGCTCACCACTCGGTAGGATTTTAGATACTTGGGCGAGTACTTGTACTGCAGCTAAGCCCCTGACTGGGGGGCTGGCTCTCCACTCGGTAGGATTTAAAACACTTAGGCGAGTACTTGGACTGCAGCTAAGCCCCCGAGTGGGAAGCTGGCTCTCCACTCGATAGGATTTTAAACACTTAGGCGAGTACTTGGACTGCAGCTAAGCCCCCGAGTGGGAGGCTGGCTCACCACTCGGTAGGATTTTCAGATACTTAGGCGAGTACTTGTACTGCAGCTAAGCCCCCGAGTGGGAGGCTGGCTCACCACTCGGTAGGATTTTTAAGTACTTAGGCGAAACGGATTCGCAGCTAAGCCCTCGAGTGGGAGACTGACTCTCCACTCGGCAGGGATTTGTTTTTACAAACTTAGGTGAAACGGGTTCATAGCTAAGCCACCCACTAGGGGGAAATTTCTCATGTAAACAAAAAGTAATAACAATCACTGGGAAAATTATAACATTCTTGTCTTCGATAAACAAACTACAGAAGTACTTTTATTACATCTCACCCGAGTGAGTACTTAAGTATAAAAGGGGCGGAGCAGCTCCGCATTACAAGCTCGAGGCTCATCAATCTATTGATCAACGTTGTAAAGATGGTATGCTCCATTGTGGAGAACTCTGGTGACGATGAAGGGACCTTCCCAAGTGGGAGCGAGCTTGTGTGGTTTCTGTTGATCCACTCGGAGGACCAGTCTCCTTCTTGAAAGGTTCGGCTCTTCACATTTCTAGCATGGAATCGACGCAAGTCCTGCTGATAGATGGTCGAGCGGATCAGGGCCGTCTCTCTCCTCTTCTAGGAGGTCGACTGCATCTTGCCGGGCTTGCTCCGCTTCATCTTCAGAGTAGAGTTCGACTCGGGGTGCATTGTGAAGCAGGTCACTCGGCGGAACTGCTTCGGCTCCATAGACCAGAAAGAATGGAGTTCTCCTAGTCGACCGATTAGGAGTGGTCCTCAATCCCCAAAGAACTGACGGGAGTTCGTCGACCCACGCTCCTGCTGCATGCTTGAGATCACGCATCAGCCGGGGTTTCAGTCCTTTGAGAATTAGACCGTTTGCTCGTTCAGCTTGTCCATTCGACTGGGGATAAGCAACAGAAGCATAGTCAACTCGCGTGCCTTGAGAGGCGCAAAAGGCTTTGAACTTGTCAGAATCGAAGTTTGACCCATTGTCAGTGATGATGCTATGCGGAACTCCATATCTGAATATCAACTCTCTGATGAAACTGATAGCAGTGCACGCATCGAGGTTCTTGATAGGTTTAGCTTCGATCCACTTCGTAAACTTGTCGACTGCCACTAGCAAGTGAGTGAAGCCGCTTACGCCAGTTCTCGATGGTCCAATCATATCCAACCCCCAAACAGCGAAGGGCCAGACGAGTGGAATGGTCTTCAAGACTGAGGCGGGTTTGTGTGACATATTGGAATAGAACTGACACCCTTCACACTTGTCGACTATTTCCTTTGCCATTTCATTTGCTTTTGGCTAGTAAAATCCCGCTCGGTGTGCTTTAGCCACAATGGTCCGAGAGGACGCATGATGACCACAGGTCCCCGAGTGGATATCATCAAGAATTATCTGACCTTCTTCTGGTGTTATGCATTTCTGGCCGACTCCAGTCGCGCTTTCTCTGTACAACTGTCCCTTGATCACAGTAAAGGCCTTGGATCGGCGGACGATCTGTCGAGCCTCTTCTTCGTTCTCTGGGAGCTCTTTCCTTAGGATATACGTGATGTATGGCACTGTCCAGTCGGGAGTGACGACCACGACTTCCATGATCAGGTCGACCACAGCTGGGACCTCAACTTCAGTCGGATCAGTGGCACTTTTTGGCCGTGGGGCTTCTTCGATGAAAGGATCCTCTTGAATTGACGGTGTGTGGATGTGCTCCAAAAACACATCACTAGGAATGTGTGACGCCCCCGATTTAATCGTACACTAATCATGCACGCAAATGTGTACGATCAAGATCAGGGACTCACGGGAAGATATCACAACACAACTCTACAAATAAAATAAGTCATACAAGCATCATAATACAAGCCAGGGTCCTCGAGGGCTCGAATACAAGTGCTCGATCATAGACGAGTCAGCGGAAGCAACAATATCTGAGTACAGACATAAGTTAAACAAGTTTGCCTTAAGAAGGCTAGCACAAACTGGGATACTGATCGAAAGAGGCGCAAGCCTCCTGCATCGGATACTCCTAAACTACTCATGGTCGCGTCGGCCGGGCTGCACGTAGTAGTAGGCACCTCCAGAGTAGTAGTCATCATCGACGGTGGCGTCTGGCTCCTGGGCTCCATCGTCTGGTTGCAGCAACCGAGTAGAGATAGGGGAAAATGGGAAACAAGGCAACCGTGAGTACTCATCCAAAGTACTCGCAAGCAAGGAGCTACACTACATATGCATGGATATATGTGTAAAGGGCCATATCAGTGGACTGAACTGCAGAAAGCCAGAATAAGAGGGGGATAGCTAGTCTTATCGAAGACTACACTTCTGGTCACCTTCGTCTTGCAACAGTGTAAGAGGGCAAACCAAGTCCTCCAAGTAACATCACATAGCAATAATCCTACCCGGCGATCCCCTCCTCATATCCCTGAGAGAGAGCGACCACCGGTTGTATCTGGCACTTGAAAGGGTGTGTTTTATCAAGTAATCCGGTTCTAGTTGTCATAAGCTCAAGGTACAACTCCAAGTCGTCCTGTTACCGAAGATCACGGCTATTCGAATAGATTAACTTCCCTGCAGGGGTGCACCATCTTTGTTGGGGAACGTAGTAATTTCAAAAAAATTCCTACGATCACGCAAGACCATGGTGATGGCACAGCAACGAGAGGGGAGAGTGTCCGTCCACGTACCCTCGTGAACCCGAAAGCGAAGCGTTATAACAACGCGGTTGATGTAGTCGTGCGTCTTCACGATCCGACCGATCCAAGCACCGAACGTCACGGCACCTCCGAGTTACGCACACGTTCAGCTCGATGGCGATCCCGAACTCCGATCCAGCAAAGTGTCGGGGATGAGTTCCGTCAACCTGACGGCGTGGTGACGATATTGATGCTCCACCGACGCAGGCTTCGCCTAAGCTCATGACGATATGACTTCTCCGGCGCAGGGCTTCGCCTAAGCTCATGACGATATGACCAAGTGGAATATGGTGGAAGGGGCACCGCACACGGCTAAGGAAAGATCCGTAGATCAACTTGTGTCTTGGGGTGCCCCCTGCCCGTGATATAAAGGAGACAAGGGGAGGTGGCCGACCCTAGAGGAGGCGCGCAAGGAGGAGTCCTACTCCCACGGGAGTAGGACTCCCCTTCTCCTAGTTGGACTAGGATTGGAGGAGGGGAAGAGGGAAGGCGCGCCCCCCTTCCTTGTCCTATTCGGACTAGAGGGGGGAGGGGGGTGCGCAGCCCACCTTGGCCTGCCCTTCCTCTTCTCCCATGGCCCATTAAGGCCCATAGACTTCCCGGGGTTCCGGTAACCTCCGGTACTCAGAAAATCCCGATTTCACCGGAACACTTAGAAGTCCAAACATAGGCTTCCAATATATCAATCTTTATGTCTCGACCATTTCGAGACTCCTCGTCATGTCCGTGATCACATCCGGGACTCGAACAACCTTCGTGCATCAATACTTATAAAACTCATTATGAACTGTCGCCGAAGCGTTAAGCGTGCGGACCCTACGGGTTCGAGAACTATGTAGACATGACCTAGAACCATTCTCGGTCAATAACCAATAGCGGAACCTGGATGCCCATATTGGTTCCTACAAATTCTACGAAGATCTTTATCGGTCAAACCGCATAACGACATACGTTGTTCCCTTTGTCATCGGTATGTTACTTACCCGAGATTCGATCGTCGGTATCCAATACCTAGTTCAATCTCGTTACCGGTAAGTCTCTTTACTCGTTCCGTAATACATCATCTCACAACTAACTCATTAGTTGTAATGCTTGCAAGGCTTAAGTGATGTGCATTACCGAGAAGGCTCGGAGATACCTCTCCAGAGCAATCGGAGTGACAAAACCTAATCTCGAAATACGCCAACCCAACAAGTACCTTTGGAGACACCTGTAGTACTCCTTTATAATCACCCGATTACGTTGTGACGTTTGGTAGTACCCAAAGTGTTCCTCCGTAAACGGAGTTGCATAATCTCATAGTTACAGGAACATGTATGGGTCATGAAGAAAGCATTAACATACTAAGCGATCAAGTGTTAAGCTAACGGAATGGGTCATGTCAATCAGATCATTCAACTAATGATGTGACCTTGTTAATCAAATAACAACTCCTTGTTCATGGTTAGGAAACATAACCATCTTTGATTAACAAGCTAGTCTAGTAGAGGCATACTAGTGACATCTTGTTTGTCTATATATTCACACATGTATTATGTTTCCGGTTAATACAATTCTAGCATGAATAATAAACATTTATCATGATATAAGGAAATAAATAATAACTTTATTATTGCCTCTAGGGCATATTTCCTTCAGTCTCCCACTTGCACTAGAGTCAATAATCTAGATTACAAAGTAATGATCCTCACACCCATGGAGTCTTGGTGCTGATCATGTTTTGCTCGTGGAAGAGGCTTAGTCAACGGTCTCGCAACATTCAGATCCGTATGTATTTTGCAAATCTCTTTGTCTCCCACTTGGACTTGGTCCAGAATGGAAGTGTAGCGTCTCTTGATGTGCTTGTTCCTCTTGTGAAATCTGGATTCCTTTGCCAAGGCAATTGCACCAGTATTTTCACAGAAGATCTTCATCGGTCCCGATGCACTAGGTATGACACCTAGATCGGAAATGAACTCTTTCATCCAGACTCCTTCATTCGCTGCTTCCGAAGCAGCTATGTACTCCGCTTCACATGTAGATCCCGCCACGACGCTTTGTTTAGAACTGCACCAACTGACAGCTCCACCGTTTAATAAAAACACGTATCCGGTTTGCGATTTAGAATCGTCCGGATCAGTGTCAAAGCTTACATCGGCGTAACCATTTACGACTAGCTCTTTGTCACCTCCATATACGAGAAACATATCCTTAGTCCTTTTCAGGTATTTGGGATGTTCTTGACCGCTGTCCGATGATCCACTCTGGATTACTTTGGTACCTTCCTGCCAAGCTTACAGCTAAGCATACGTCAGGTCTGGTACACAGCATTGCATACATGATAGAGCCTATGGCTGAAGCATAGGAACATCTTTCATTTTCTCTCTATCTTCTGCTGTGGTCGGGCATTGAGTCGACTCAATCTTACACCTTGTAACACAGGTAAACATCTTTCTTTGCCTGATCCATTTTGAACTTTTTCAAAACTTTATCAAGGTATGTGCTTTGTGAAAGTCCAATCAAGCGTCTTGATCTATCTCTATAGATCTTGATGCCCAATATGTAAGCAGCTTCACCGAGGTCTTTCATTGAAAAACTTTTATTCAAGTATCCTTTTATGCTATCCAGAAATTCTATATCATTTCCAATCAATAATATGTCGTCCACATATAATATTAGAAATGCTACTGAGCTCCCACTCACTTTCTTGTAAATACAGGCTTCTCCAAAAGTGCAGCACAAACCCATATGCTTTGATCACACTATCAAAGCGTTTATTCCAACTCCGAGAGGCTTGCACGGACCATAAATTGATCATTGGAGCTTGCACACTTTGTTAGCACCTTTTGGATCGACAAAACCTTCTGGTTGCATCATATACAACTCTTCTTCTAGAAATCCATTCAAGAATGCAGTTTTACATCCATTTGCCAAATTTCATAATCATAAAATGCGGCAATTGCTAACATGATTCGGACAGACTTAAGCATCGCTACGGGTGAGAAAGTCTCATCGTAGTCAACCCCTTGAACTTGTTGAAAACCTTTTGCAACAAGTCGAGCTTTGTAGACAGTTACATTACCATCGGCGTCAGTCTTCTTCTTAAAGATCCATTTATTTTCAATGGCTTGCCGATCATCGGGCAAGTCCACCAAAGTCCATACTTTGTTCTCATACATGGATCCCATCTCAGATTTCATGGCTTCCAGCCATTTTGCGGAATCTGGGCTCACCATCGCTTCTTCATAGTTTGTAGGTTCGCCATGGTCAAGTAACATGACTTCCAAAATAAGATTACCGTACCACTCTGGTGCGTATTTTACTCTGGTTGACCTACGAGGTTCAGTAGCAACTTGATCTGAAGCTTCATGATCATCATCATTAGTTTCCTCACTAATTGGTGTAGTTGTCACAGAACCATTTCTTGTGATGAACTACTTTCCAATAAGGGAGCAGAATCTGATTATCTCATCAAGTTCTACTTTCCTCCCACTCACTTCTTTCGAGAGAAACTCCTTCTCTAGAAAGGACCCGAATTTAGCAACGAAAATCTTGCCTTCAGATCTGTGATAGAAGGTGTACCCAACAGTCTCTTTTGGGTATCCTATGAAGACACATTTTTCCGATTTGGGTTCGAGCTTATCTGGTTGAAGTTTCTTTACATAAGCATCGCAGCCCCAAACTTTAAGAAAGCGACAACTTTGGTTTCTTGCCAAACCACAGTTCATAAGGCGTCGTCTCAACGGATTTTGACGGTGTCCTATTCAACGTGAATGCGGCCGTCTCTAAAGCATAACCCCAAAGCGATAGCGGTAAATCGAAATAGACATCATAGATCGCACCATATCTAGTAAAGTACGATTCTGACGTTCGGACACACCATTTCTACGTGGTGTTCCGGGTGGCGTGAGTTGCGAAACTATTCCACATTGTTTCAAATGTAAACCAAACTCGTAACTCAAATATTCTCCTCCACGATCAGATCGTAGAAACTTTATTTTCTTGTTACGATGATTTTCCACTTCACTCTGAAATTCTTTGAACTTTTCAAACGTTTCAGATTTGTGTTTCATTAAGTAGATATACCCATATCTGCTTAAATCATCTGTGAAGGTGAGAAAATAACGATACCATGGCGTGCCTCAACATTCATTGGACCACAAACATCGGTATGTATGATTTCCAACAAATCAGTTGCTCGCTCCATAGTTCGAAGAACGGCGTTTTGGTCATCTTGCCCATGAGGCACGGTTACGCAAGTACCAAGTGATTCATAATCAAGTGATTCCGAAGCCCATCGGTATGGAGTTTCTTCATGCGTTTTACACCGATATGACCTAAGCGGCGGTGCCACAAATAAGTTGCACTATCATTATCAACTCTGCATCTTTTGGCTTCAACATTATGAATATGTGTATCACTACTGTCGAGATTCAACAAGAATAGACCATTCTTCAAGGGTGCATGACCATAAAAGATATTACTCATATAAATAGAACAACCATTATTCTCTGATTTAAATGAATAACCGTCTCGCATTAAACAAGATCCAGATATAATGTTCATGCTCAACTGGCACCAAATAACAATTATTTAGGTCTAAAACTAATCCCGAAGGTAGATGTAGAGGTAGCGTGCCGACCGCGATCACATTGACTTTGGAACCATTTCCCACGCAGCGCATCGTCACCTCGTCCTTTGCGATTGCTCGTCTATTCCGTAGTCCCTGTTTCGAGTTGCAAATATTAGCAATGTAACCAGTATCAAATACCAGTGCTACTACGAGGCTCTAGTAAGGTACACATCAATAACATGTATATCACATATACCTTTGTTCACCTTGCCATCCTTTTTATCCGCCAAATACTTGGGGCAGTTCCGCTTCGATGTCCGGTCTGCCTTGCGGTAAAACACTCGATTTCAGGCTTAGGTCCAGACTTGGGTTTCTTCTCTTGATCAGCAACTTTCTTGCTGTTCTTTTTGAAGTTTCCTTCTTCTTTCCTTTGCCCTTTTCTTGAAACTAGTGGTCTTGTTGACCATCAACACTTGATGCCATTTCTTGATTTCTAACTCTGCTGCTTTTAGCATTGCGAAGAGCTCAGGAATTGTCTTAGTCATCCCTTGCATATTATAGTAAATCACGAAGCTCTTGTAGCTTGGTGGCAGTGATTGGAGAATTACATCAATGACACTATCATCCGGAAGATTAACTCCCAGCTGAATTAAGTGATTGTTATACCCGGACATTTTGAGTATGTGCTCCTTGTGAACTATTCTCCTCCATCTTGCAGCTATAGAACTTATTGGAGAGTTCATATCTCTCAATCCGGGCATTTGCTTGAAATATTAACTTCAACTCCCGGAACATCTCATATGCTCCATGACGTTAAAAACATCGTTGAAGACCTGGTTCTAAGCCATAAAGCATGGCACACTGAACTATAGAGTAGTCATCAGCTCTGCTTTGCCAGACGTTCATAACTTCGGCTCAAAGATTCTGCAAAGAGTTCGCTACCCCGGTGCTTCCAGGACGTAATTTTTACGTGCAGCAATGAGGATAATCCTCAAATTACGGACCCGATCCGTGTAATTGCTACCATCATCTTTCAACTTTGCTTTCTCAAGGAACGCATTAAAATTCAACGGAACAACAGCACGAGCCATCTATCTACATCAAACATAGACAAGCAAAATACTATCAGGTACTAAGTTCATGATAAATTTAAGTTCAATTAATCATATTAAAAACTTCCCACTTAGACAGACATCTCTCTAGTCATCTAAGTGATCACGTGATCCAAATCAACTAAACCATGTCCGATCATCACGTGAGGCGGAGTAGTTTCAATGGTGAACATCACTATGTTGATCATATCTACTATATGATTCACGTTCGACCTTCGGTCTCCGTGTTCCGAGGCCATATACATTATATGCTAGGCTCGTCAAGTTTAACCTGAGTATTCCGCGTGTGCAACTGTTTTGCAGCCGTTGTAGATGGACGAGAACTTATCACACCCGATCATCACGTGGTGTCCGGGTACTACGAACTTTGGCAACGGTGCATACTCGGGAGAACACTTCTTGATAATTTTAGTGAGAGATCATCTTATAATGCTACCGTCAAACAAAGCAAGATAAGATGCATAAAGGATAAACATCACATGCAATCAATATAAATGATATGATATGGTCATCATCATCTTGTGCTTGTGATCTCCATCGCCAAGCACCGTCATGATCACCATCGTCACCGGTAGCGACACCTTGATCTCCATCGTAGCATCGTTGTCGTCTCGCCAACTATTGCTTCTACGACTATCGCTACTCCTTAGTGATAAAGTAAAGCAATTACATGGCGCTTGCATTTCATACAATAAGCGACAACCATATGGCTCCTGCCGATTGCCGATAACTCGGTTACAAAACATGATCATCTCATACAATAAAGTATAGCATCACGTCTTGACCATATCACATCACAACATGCCCTGCAAAAACAAGTTAGACGTCTTCTACTTTGTTGTTGCAAGTTTTACGTGGCTGCTACGGGCTGAGCAAGAACCGTTCTTACCTACGCATCAAAACCACAACGATACTTCGTCAAATAGACTCTGTTTTAACCTTCTCAAGGACCGGGCGTATACACTCGATTCAACTAAAGTGAGAGAGAGACACCCGCCGGTCACCTTTAAGCAACGAGTGCTCGGAGCGGTGAAACCAGTCTCGCGTAAAGCGTCTGCGTAATGTCGGTCCGGGCGCTTCATCTCACAATACCGCTGAACCAAAGTATGACATCTTTGGTAGGCAGTATGACTTGTATCGTCCACAACTCACTTGTGTTCTACTCGTGCACATGACATCAATGCATAAAACCAGGCTCTGATACCACTGTTTGGGGAACGTAGTAATTTCAAAAAATTTCCTACGATCACGCAAGACCATGGTGATGGCACAAAGAACGAGAGGGGAGAGTGTCCGTCCACGTACCCTCGTGAGACCGAAAGCGGAAGCGTTATAACAACGCGGTTGATGTAGTCATACGTCTTCACGATCCGACCGATCCAAGCACCGAACGTCACGGCACCTCCGAGTTACGCACGTTCAGCTCGATGGCGATCCCGGACTCCGATCCAGCAAAGTGTCGGGATGAGTTCCGTCGACGACGGCGTGGTGACGATATTGATGCTCCACCGACGCAGGGCTTCGCCTAAGCTCCGCTGACGATATGACTTCTCCGGCGAGGCTTCGCCTAAGCTCATGACGATATGACCGAAGTGGAATATGGTGGAAGGGGGCACCGCACACGGCTAAGGAAAGATCCGTAGATCAACTTGTGTCTTGGGGTGCCCCCTGCCCCCGTATATAAAGGAGACAAGGGGGAGGTGGCCGACCCTAGAGGAGGCGCACCAAGGAGGAGTCCTACTCCCACCGGGAGTAGGACTCCCCCCCCCTTCTCCTAGTTGGACTAGGATTGGAGGAGGGGGAAGAGGGAAGGGGCGCCGCCCCCCCCCCTTCCTTGTCCTATTCGGACTAGAGGGGGGAGGGGGGCGCGCAGCCCACCTTGGCCTGCCCTTCCTCTTCTCCCATGGCCCATTAAGGCCCATGGACCTCCCGGGGTTCCGGTAACCTCCGGTACTCCAAAATCGATTTCACCGGAACACTTCCGAAGTCCAAACATAGGATTCCAATAAATCAATCTATAAGTCTCGACCATTTCGAGACTACTCGACATGTCCCTGATCACATACGCGACTCCGAACAACCTTCGGTGCATCAATACTTATAAAACTCATTATGAACTGTCATCGAAACGTTAAGCGTGCGGACCCTACGGGTTCGAGAACTATGTAGACATGACCTAGAACCATTCTCGGTCAATAACCAATAGCGGAACCTGGATGCCCATATTGGTTCCTACAAATTCTACGAAGATCTTTATCGGTCAAACCGCATAACGACATACGTTGTTCTCTTTGTCATCGGTATGTTACTTACCCGAGATTCGATCGTCGGTATCCAATACCTAGTTCAATCTCGTTACCGGTAAGTCTCTTTACTCGTTCCGTAATACATCATCTCACAACTAACTCATTAGTTGTAATGCTTGCAAGGCTTAAGTGATGTGCATTACCGAGAAGGCCTGGAGATACCTCTCCGACAATCGGAGTGACAAAACCTAATCTCGAAATACGCCAACCCAACAAGTACCTTTGGAGACACCTGTAGTACTCCTTTATAATCACCCGATTACGTTGTGACGTTTGGTAGTACCCAAAGTGTTCCTCCGATGGCAGGAGTTGCATAATCTCATAGTTACAGGAACATGTATGGGTCATGAAGAAAGCATTAACATACTAAACGATCAAGTGTTAAGCTAACGGAATGGGTCATGTCAATCAGATCATTCAACTAATGATGTGACCTTGTTAATCAAATAACAACTCCTTGTTCATGGTTAGGAAACATAACCATCTTTGATTAACAAGCTAGTCTAGTAGAGGCATACTAGTGACATCTTTGTTTGTCTATATATTCACACATGTATTATGTTTCAGGTTAATACAATTCTAGCATGAATAATAAACATTTACCATGATATAAGGAAATAAATAATAACTTTATTATTGCCTCTAGGGCATATTTCCTTCAATCTTACCCCGCACGCTTGATCCCAGTTGGCCGGACACACTTTCCTGGGTCATGCCCGGCCGCGGAAGATCAACACGTCGCAGCCCCACCTAGGCACAACAGAGAGGCCAGCACGCCGGTCTAAACCTAAGCGCTAGGGTCCGGGCCCATCGCCCGAGCACACACAAGACGTTGCAGGGCGGCGGAAGCAGACCTAGCCTAGCAGGCGTTCTAGTCCAATCCGGCGCGCGCCGCTCCGTCGCTGACGTCTGAAGTGCTTCGGCTGATACCACGACGCCGGGATACCCATAACTACTCCCACGTAGATGGTTAGTGCGTATAGGCTCGTAGCCAACTCAGATCAAATACCAAGATCTCGTTAAGCGTGTTAAGTATCCACGAACGCTGAACAGGGCCAGGCCCACCTCTCTCCTAGGCGGTCTCAACCTGCCCTGTCGCTCCGCCACAAAGATCCATCCAGAGGGCCGTCGGGACAAAGGTCCTTTCAGCCCCCAATCCGTGAATCACTCACGGGTGCTCCACAAGCCGACCCGACTTTAGTCTCCACATGTATCATGTATAAAGTATATAGTATATACCCGTGATCACCTCCCGAGTGATCACGGCCCGATAGTATAGCACGGCAGACGGACAAGAATGTAGGGCCACAGATGAAAGTACTAGCAACCTATACTAAGCATATAGGATTGCAGGTAAGGTAACAACAGTAGTAACAAGGGCAGGCTATGCAGCAGTATAGGAGTATCTGAAAGCAGTAACATGCTACACTACTCTAATGCAAGCAGTATAGAGAAGAGTAGGCGATATCTGGTGATCAAGGGGGGCTTGCTGGTTGCTCGGCAAGAGAGAGGGGTCGCCAACACCGTAGTCGAACCGGGCAGCAGCAGCGGCCGGTCTCGTAGTCTACCGGAGAGAAGAGGGGAAGAAACAATGAATACCAAGTAAACAGATGCATATCGATGCATGACATGACAAGTAGCGATGCTAGGCGTGCCCTAACGTGGTATGAGGTGGTACTTGGTTAAGAAACATCCGGAAAGTATTCCGGTGTTTCGTGTTTTGAGCAGAGGAGCGGAGGAAGTTGCAGGTTCGATAGGTTAGGGGTGTGTGGCGGACGAACGGACTGCGTATCCGGATTCGCCTCGTCATTCTGAGCAACTTTCATGTTGAAAATATTTTAATCCGAGTTACGGATTATTTTATATTAATTTTTAAAGTTTTAAATCATTTTCTAATTTATTAATTATTAATTAAATCAACATTATCCAGAATAGTGTTCACGACGTCAAGATGACGTCGGCGATCAACGATGACCGTTGACCTGGTCAACTGACAGGTGGGTCCCATTTGTCATTATGCAGGTTTAACTAAACAGGTTAATTAGCTTAATTTCTTGATTAGGTTAACTAATTCTAATTAATTTAGTTAAACCAAATTAATTAACTTAATTAATTCACTAATTAAATAATTAATTAATTATTTCTTTTACTAATTTCATTTTTCATTTTCATTTTCATTTTTCTCCTCTTTTCTTTCTTTTCCTTTTCTGATTTACAAGGGGGAGGGCCCCACCTGTAAGTGGCTCAGGCCACCTCCCTCCTGCACCTAACGCGCATGTGGAAGGGGCAGGGGCGCGTGGTTGACTGGGCTCCGCGAGGCCATGTTCGAGGCCGGCAGGACGGAGACGTGGGCGGCGGGTTCAAGGCTGGAGCGGACAGCGGCTGGGAGGGCCGCAGCCACACGAGGCCGGCCGGGGGGCTAGCGGGGGAGGAGAGGTCGCAGGAGGCGGCCGTCCGGGGGCACTAGGCAGGTCGGCCTCGTGGCCTGGGGGCGGAGGGCGCGCGGCCACAGAGGCCGGTGAGGGCGCGCACGGGACGGCGGGCATGGCGACGTCCAAGACGAGGAGGGGAAGAGGGGAGAGGAGCACGGGGAGGCGCTCACAGTGGCCGTAGGGGTTCGGGCAGTGGGTGTCGAGGAGGGAGACGGGGACATCGTCGGCGTCGAGGAGGCAGGCCGGTGGGGGAGGTCCGGCGAGGAGGATGGGGACGCGGGACGAGGTGGCGGTGACGACGGGCGACGCCGGCGAGGCGACGGGTGGGCGACAACCCGAGGCAGGGGCGCGGCGTCGATCTCAGGAGGGAGAGGCGCGGGAGGTCGTGGGATGGAGGGGCGCCGGGAAGGGGCCCGTGCGCAAGGTGGCGGAGGCGGGCGCAGCCCGGGCGACGGCGGGCGGGCGCTGCCCGGGCTGCTCGGGGCAACGGGATCGGCGCATCCGCGACGAGGGCGAGGTGGAGGTGGGATGAGGCGGCGGCGAGGAGCCTGCAGATCGGGAGAAGGGGAGGCGAGGAGGACGGTGGGGGCGGCGGGGATGCCTGATCCAGATCGGGATCGGGGAGGCGAAAGTGGGTGGTGGAGTGGGAGACGGGGGTTTGGTTTTCCACCTGGGGGGATATGGAGGGGAAGTGGGGCTGGCCGGCTGGGCCAGCCCAAAGGTCCAGCTAGGCGAAGCCGAAGGGGGAAGGGCTTTTCCTTTTACTTTCTTTTGGTTTTGTTTTGTTTTTCTTTTTACTTGTTTTCTATTTTATTTTCTATATACTTTTGTTTTATAAAATATACGAATAGCACCTAATTTAGTGTTACAAAATACCCCAATGCCACAAAAAGTTTGGTGACAAAATAAAATAGTTTAGTAATTTATTAATTGTGCAAGACATTTAATTAATTGTTTTAGCTACTGTATAAATCCTTATAGCTCATTTAAGCATTTTATAAAAGTGTGGTTTCTTCACCTTAATTGCATGTGCATTATTTGCCACCGTTTGGACCTTTTAGTTTTTTTTTTGAAAACTTTTGTTGTTTGCTTTTCTTTTCAATGTTTAATTGGAATCGGTTCCGAACTAACGCGAGATTAGCAACAGTAACCGTGGTGACGTGGCATCGTTAACGGAGGTTTACTGTAGCCTAATTATCCGGGCGTCACAATTCTCCTCCACTACAAGAAATCTCGTCCCGAGATTTAAGAGAGGTGTAAGGGGGAAAAGTTTGGTAACGAATCTAGCGGGTCTTCTCATCCTGGCTTGCTCTTCTCGAAGAGGCCGGTCCAATACATTGATGTCTTCATGTCGCTGCTTTAGGTCATCAAGATGAAGTCGGCGTCCTTTCTTAGGAACTCCATCGCATTTACGAAAAAAATAAAGGGTGGGCATACAGGGAGAACGGACCTCTGCAAGGTTAACTATCTGGTCGATAAGATCGGGGAAGGTGGCGGAAAGTAACTCTCGAATTGAAGCTTAACGAATTATCGAGAGCAAAGTAAGAAAGTACCACGAGAAGTTCCAAGCGGGTAGGCAATTGTTCGATGCCTGTTACAAAGGCGTGAAAGGGGTTGAGCAACGGGAATAAGCATTGCGTACGATGCGAGAATAGATCACTAGGAAGGTGGCTCGCGATCTTTCATACGAAGCTAAGCGTGAGGATCAGCTTTAGGAACAGGGGTGTCTGAGAGTCAGGTTTTGATCCTGTGGAACTGTGGGTTATGGGCCCACCATGTGGGTTGAAAGTAGGAAGGGTGGTGACATCTTGCACAGGCCGGCGAGGAGGCATGTCGGTGGATAGCTTTACGCTATGTCGGCAACAATGTCGGTACCAAGGACGGGGAGCAAGTGAACCATTTTCCTTTCGTTGAACGAGGCGGACCAATAGGCAAGGTTCTTGTCCATCGGTGGCTACGGAATGTCATCAACAACGAATGTGGTCTTACCGACAGAGTGGTACAACGAGGTGTTTACATAAGCGAGGAAATATTACTGCTTATATAATTTGGATCACAAGGAGGTTTAAACAAACCAATGGAAAGGAAAAGTGATTATCAGATTAAACAGAACAATGGAAAGGAAAATATGTTTAAACACATATTTCAAGGGTATATCCTTCCCAAAGAAAATATGTTTAAAAACGTGCAGGTGTGCTTATCCATGACAGGATATTAAGTAGAAAACCATTTAGGTAAAGGGGGAAGGAATCTCATGATATTATCCATATAACGGTGTTAGGTTAAGTGAAAAATAAAATTTAGCATCGTGCTTCAAATGTTCCTGTTGAAAATCGGAGTATCACAGACATGCTTCGAGATAGCATTGACATGGTCTTCAGGTGAAGATCAGACTTTGGAATCACGAAGGATCCATCAGGAATAACTTGTAGAACCAGTATTACAATTCCCTCATGGATGAGTGGATAACACTGCTGAAAAGGAATCTATAATGATAGGTCCTCCAGCCGGGGGGGGGGGGTGCTCGGCATGACATCATGCTACCGGGTCATCAAAGGATCAACATCATAACTCTTGGAAAGTTGTCCCAACCATCATATCTGACCGAGATTCAGATCCGATTGGTGTCAGGATACCTCAGACTTAGGATACCTGAGAAGAAAAGGTGCAACGCAAATTGACGAGATGACATTGTAAGATTCTCGGGGAAATGAACTATGAAGTGATTTCCGTTAACAAGAGTCCATCATTAACCCAAGGAGAGGACAAGGAGGTGTCTGGTGAACTCAACGGCAATTCACCGAGATTCCCAAAAGATGGACTTCCACAATTAAGTGAACAAGGAGATACCATTTGTCAGATCAAATGATATAAGGAAGTATGCTCGAGGAAAACATACACAAGTAAACATTGGTCGAAAGGTGCGCCCGATGGGTTGGTTGCACGACCAATGTCAGAATGGTGATTCAATAATCGATAGCCTAAGAATGAACCTTCGACCATTAACTTAAAAAAAATAGGGTTGCTAGAAGGAAAGAATCCAAACAACACCGTTCACTTGTTGGAATTAACATGGGGACCAAGAAGGAATGGTGATGGTGAGAAGTATTTCTATGTCAAGAATTCTCAAGAGGTGGAACAAATCTCGAACATTCTTGACATAAAGGATGGTAATACTCCAAGGTAAAGAAGAACAATTGCTGGGTAGCAAGGAACTCAAGGTATAACACCAAACATGAACAAGCTTGTGTTGGTGGGAAGGCAATAAAGTGGTCGATGATAATACAAATCATCGAGGGCAAGGATGGTATTTCTCATCATGAATTCAATTGATATCCTGGATGAGCTCAGAATGTTGACGATCACGACACCTTTGTCGCGAGAGTTCATGAAGATGTAATCGATCGGCGACGACATCAAGTCAAAGTAATGATGAAGTGAAAGGTTATTGGAACCAAGGGTACGACACAAACTCGAAACCAAGCTTGTTGTTCAAGGCGAAATGATATGACGATGAGGATCGACGTAAGGTTAGTTCATCGTCGAAAATTGTGCTCCGAGAAGAAGGAACGGGTAGCACAGTTAAAATCATCACGACAATGATATAGCCAAACATGCTAGGAATGGCGTGGTCGGGTACAAACTCGTACTTATAGAAGCTTACTGAAGAGTTGTTGAACCGTAGTGCGGACTTGGTTCAGTTATCGGTGTCTTTGAGTGTTTAATAACTCAGAGCCCGTGAAAAATTGGAAACAGTGGGAAGGTAGCACTTGATGAAGAACTCATAAGAAGTTATGCAGTTCCATGATAATCTCGAGATACCAGGGGGGTAATACTCGACACAAGATCAAAGTAAAGGTTGGACTGGTGTATTGATCCATAGGAGACAATTGTTTTAACTTGCACAGGACATGATATTTAAAGGAGAACATGGTCGGAACCACGACTGCAAAAAGGCCAGATCTCAGATATAAGATGAGCTTATACCAAAGGAAAAATTAATTTAAGAGAAGCTTTAATGATAAGATCTACATCGTGTCCATGGGCATGAACACAAAGTTCAAGGTCGTCTCCCACTTCTCCAATGCACAACCTTTCATTCACTTCTCACGTTCAATGAAGTTGTAGTGTTGAAATTTTATCTGGCAAAATACCAGAAGAGTATGACTCGTGAAAACTTTCGAGTTCACACATATTAAGGTGGGCATAGGTTCAACCCATCAAGGCATCTTAGGAACGTATACCATCAACTTCAGGGGTAAATAACTCACGCTCGGAGGTAGAGCATGGTTGACAAAGCAGAGGATACAATTTACCAAAGGCATTATGTATCAGGGGAAGGTCTCACAAAGTTATTGAATATGAAGGATGCTGACGGATAAAATCCAAAAAAAGGATCTGGTGGTCCACAAGGGATCTGACGTGAGCATCGGTACTCAACTAGAGGAAGCAGATTATAGAAACAACTGACTAACTCAATTGTCAAATGCAAAGGAATTATGATTTCCAAATCAAGGGATCAGAAGTAATGCTCTGATTAGGGGTGGATAAGTTGAATAGCCTTAGGTTACAATCAACGACAATTGGATTGGTCGAGAACCAATTCCAGTTAAAAGAATGGCAGCTTAGCCGGAAAAGTAATTTATAAGGATCAATGATGATTGCGTGTATTCGCAGACATGCTGAGTCAACAGACTCATAATGATAATGACAAGGAATGTCATTAAGACTACGAGACTTATGGGATTAACCATATGTTGGGGAACGTAATAGAAATTCAAAATTTTCCTACGTGTCATCAAGATCTATCTATGGAGAAACCAGCAACGAGGGGAAGGAGAGTGCATCTACATACCCTTGTAGATCGCTAAGCGGAAGCGTTCATGTGAACGGGGTTGAAGGAGTCGTACTCGTCGTGATCCAAATCACCGATGATCCTAGTGCTGAACGGACAGCACCTCCGCGTTCAACACACGTACAGCCCGGTGACGTCTCCCATGCCTTGATCCAGCAAGGAGAGAGGGAGAGGTTGAGGAAGACTCTATCCAGCAGCAACACAACAGCGTGGTGGTGGTGGAGGAGCGTGGCAATCCCGCAGGGCTTCGCCAAGCACCAAGGGAGAGGAGGAGGAGGAGAGGCAGGGCTGCACCAAGAGGAGAAGTTCTCATGTGTATTGCAGCCCCAAACCTCAACTATATATAGGGGGAAGGGGGGGCTGCGCCCCCTTTAGGGTTTCCCACCCCCAAGGGGTGTGGCCAGCCCTAGATCCCATCTAGGGGGCGGCCAAGGGGGGGAGGAGTGTTGGGGAACGTAGTAATTTCAAAAAATTTCCTACGAACACGCAAGACCATGGTGATGGCATAGCAACGAGAGGGGAGAGTGTCCGTCCACGTACCCTCGTAGACCGAAAGCGGAAGCGTTATAACAACGCGGTTGATGTAGTAAATGCGTCTTCACGATCCGACCGATCCAAGTACCGAACACGGCACCTCCGTGTTCGGCACACGTTCAGCTCGATGGCGATCCCGGACTCCGATCCAGCAAAGTGTCGGGGATGAGTTCCGTCAAGACGACGGCGTGGTGGCGATGATGATGCTCCACCGGCGCAGGGCTTCGCCTAAGCTCCGCGACGATATGACTTCTCCGTGGCAGGGCTTCGCCTAAGCTCATGACGATATGACGAAGTGGAATATGGTGGAGGGGCACACCGCTGCGGCTAAGGAGCGATCCGTAGATCAACTTGTGTGTCATGGGGTGCCCCTGCCCCGTATATAAAGGAGCAAAGGGGGTGCGGCGGCCCTAGGGAGGCGCTGGAGGAGTCCTACTCCCCCGGGGAGTAGGACTCCCCCCCCCTTCTCCTAGTTGGAGTAGGATTGGGGAGGGGGAAGAGGGAAGGGGGCGCCGCCCCCCTCTCCTTGTCCTATTCGGACTAGAGGGGGGAGGGGGGCGCGCGGCCTGCCCTGGCCGGCCCTTCCTCTTCTCCCTTGTGGCCCATTAAGGCCCATATACCCCCCGGGGGGGTTCCGGTAACCCCCCGGTGTTCCGGTAACTTCCTGTTTTCATTCGGAACCCTTCCGAAGTCCAAACATAGGCTTCCAATATATCAATCTTTATGTCTCGACCATTTCGAGACTCCTCGTCATGTCCGTGATCATATCCGGGACTCCGAACAACCTTCGGTACATCAATACTTATAAACTCATAATGAACTGTCATCGAAACGTTAAGCGTGCGGACCCTACGGGTTCGAGAACTATGTAGACATGACCTAGAACCATTCTCGGTCAATAACCAATAGCGGAACCTGGATGCTCATATTGGTTCCTACATATTCTCTGAAGATCTTTATCGGTCAAACCGCATAACAACATACGTTGTTCCCTTTGTCATCGGTATGTTACTTACCGAGATTCGATCGTCGGTATCCAATACCTAGTTCAATCTCGTTACGGTAAGTCTCTTTACTCGTTCCGTAATACATCATCTCACAACTAACTCATTAGTTGTAATGCTTGCAAGGCTTAAGTGATGTGTATTACCGAGAAGGCCCGGAGATACCTCTCCGACAATCGGAGTGACAAAACCTAATCTCGAAATACGCCAACCCAACAAGTACCTTTGGAGACACCTGTAGTACTCCTTTATAATCACCCAATTACGTTGTGACGTTTGGTAGTACCCAAAGTGTTCCTCCGGTAAACGGGAGTTGCATAATCTCATAGTTACAGGAACATGTATAAGTCATGAAGAAAGCAATAGCAACATACTAAACGATCAAGTGCTAGGCTAACGGAATGGGTCATGTCAATCAGATCATTCTCCTAATGATGTGATCCCGTTAATCAAATGACAACTCATGTCTATGGTTAGGAAACATAACCATCTTTGATTAACGAGCTAGTCAAGTAGAGGCATACTAGTGACACTCTGTTTGTCTATGTATTCACACATGTATTATGTTTCCGGTTAATACAATTCTAGCATGAATAATAAACATTTACCATGATATAAGGAAATAAACAATAACTTTATTATTGCCTCTAGGGCATATTTCCTTCAGTCTCCCACTTGCACTAGAGTCAATAATCTAGTTCACATCGCCATGTGATTTAACATCAATAGTTCACATCTATATGTGGTTAACACCCATAGTTCACATCGACATGTGACCAACACCCAAAGGGTTTACTAGAGTCAGTAATCTAGTTCACATCGCTATGTGATTAACACCCAAAGAGTACTAAGGTGTGATCATGTTTTGCTTGTGAGATAATTTTAGTCAACGGATTACATCACATTCAGAGCCGTAAGTATTTTGCAAATTTCTATGTCTACAATGCTCTGCACGGAGCTACTCTAGCTAATTGCTCCCACTTTCAATATGTATCCAGATTGAGACTCATAGTCCTCTAGATTAGTGTTAAAACTTGCATCGACGTAACCCTTTACGACGAACCTTTTTTTTCTACTTCCATAATCGAGAAACATATCCTTATTCTACTAAGGATAATTTTGACCGCTGTCCATTGATCTACTCCTAGATCACTATTGCACTCCCTTGCCAATCTTAGTGGTAGGGTATGCAATAGATCTGGTACACAGCATGACATACTTTATAGAACCTTTGGTTGATGCATAGGGAATGACTTTCATTCTCTTTCTATCTTCTACCGTGGTCGGGTTTTGAGTCTTACTCAATCTCACACCTTGTAACACAGGCAAGAATTCTTTCTTTGACTGTTCCATTTTGAACTACTTCAAAAATCTTGTCAAGGTATGTATTCATTGAAAAACTTATCAAGCGTCTTTGATCTATCTCTATAGATCTTGATGCTCGATATATGTAAGCAGCTTCACCGAGGTCCTTTTTTGAAAAACTCCTTTCAAATACTCCTTTATGCTTTGCAGAATAATTCTACATTATTTCCGATCTACAATATGTCATTCACATATACTTATCGAAATCTTTGTAGTGCTCCCACTCACTTTCTTGTAAATACAGGCTTCTCCAAAAGTCTCAGATATAAAACCATATGCTTTGATCACACTATCAAAGCGTTTATTCCAACTCCGAGATGCTTGCACCAGTCCATAGATGGATCGCTGGAGCTTGCACATTTTGTTAGCTCCTTTAGGATTGACAAAACCTTCTGGTTGCATCATATACAACTCTTCTTTAATAAATCCATTAAAGAATGTAGTTTTGACATCCATTTGCCAGATTTCATAAAATGTGGCAATTGCTAACATGATTCGGACAGACTTAAGCATCGCTACAGTTGAGAAAATCTCATTGTAGTCAACACCTTGAACTTGTCGAAAACCTTTTTGTGACAAGTCGAGCTTTGTACATAGTAACACCACTATCAGTGTCCGTCTTCCTCTTGAAGATCCATTTATCTACATGGCTTGCTGATCATCGAGCAAGTCAATCAAAGTCCATACTTTGTTCTCATACATGGATCCTATCTCAGATTTCATGGCCTCAAGCCATTTCGCGGAATCTGGGCTCATCATCGCTTCTTCATAGTTCGTAGGTTCATCATGGTCTAGTAACATGACTTCCGAACATGATTACCGTACCACTCTAGTGCGGATCTTACTCTGGAAGACCTACGAGGTTTGGTAGCAACTTGATCTGAAGTTTTATGATCATCATCACTAACTTCCTTACTAATTGGTGTAGGAATCACTGGAACTGATTTCTGTGATGAACTACTTTCCAATAAGGGAGAAGGTACAATTACCTCATCAAGTTCTACTTTCCTCCCAATCACTTCTTTCGTGAGAAACTCCTTCTCTAGAAAGGATCCATCTTAGCAACGAATGTTTTGCCTTTAGATCTGTGATAGAAGGTGTACCCAATAGTTACCTTTGGGTTTTCTATGAAGACGCACTTCTCCGATTTGGGTTCGAGCTTATTAGTTGAAAACTTTTTCACATAAGCATCACAACTCCAAACTTTTAAGAAACGACAGCTTAGGTTTACTGTTAAACCATAGTTCATACGGTGTCATCTCAACGGATTTAGATGGTGCCCTATTAAACGTGAATGCAGTTGTCTCTAATGCATAACCCCAAAACGATATTGGTAAATCGGTAAGAGACATCATTGATCGCACCATATCAAAAATGAAGTACGGTTATGACGTTCGGACACACCATTACTTTATGGTGTTCCATGTGGTGTGAGCTGTGAAACTATTCCACATTGTTTTATATGAAGGCCAAACTCGTAACTCAAATATTCTCCTCCACGATCAGATCGTAGAAACTTTATTTTCTTATTACGATGATTCTCCACTTCACTCTGAAATTATTTGAACTTTTCAAATGTTTCAGACTTGTGCTTCATTAAGTAGATATACTCATATCTGCTCAAATCATCTTATGAAGGTCGAGAAAATAACGATACTTGCCGTGAGCTTTAACACTCATCGGACCGCATACATCGGTATGTATTATTTCCAATAAGTCATTTGCTCGCTCCATTGTTCCGGAGAACAGAGTCTTTAGTCATCTTGCCCATAAGGCATGGTTACATAAGCATCAAGTGATTCATAATCAAGTGATTCCAAAATCCCATCAGCATGGAGTTTCTTCATGCGCTTTACATAATATGACCTAAACGGCGATTACCACAAATAAGTTGCACTATCATTATTAACTTTGCATCTTTTGGCATCAATATTATGAATATGTGTATTACTACGATCGAGATCCAACAAACTATTTTTATTGGGTGTATGACCATTGAAGGTTTTATTCATTTAAACAGAACAACAATTATTCTTTGACTTTAAATGAATAACCGTTTTGAAAACTATTTTCATTGGGTGTATGACCATCGAAGGTTTTATTCATTTAAACAGAACAACAATTATTCTTTGACTTTAAATGAATAACCGTTTTGCAATAAACATGATCAAATCATATTCATGCTCAACGCAAACACCAAATAACATTTATTTAGGTTTAACACTAATCCCGAAAGTATAGGGATTGTGCGATGATGATCATATCAATCTTGGAACTACTTCCAACACTCATCGTCACTTCCCCTTCAACTAGTTTCTGTTCATTCTGCAACTCCCGTTTCGAGTTACTACTCTTAGCAACTGAATCAGTATCAAATACCGAGGGGTTGCTATGAACACTAGTAAAATATACATCAATAATCTGTATATCAAATATACCTTTGTTCACTTTGCCATCCTTCTTATCCGCCAAACACTTGGGTTAGTTCCGCTTCCAGTGACCAATTCCATTGTAGCAAAAGCACTTAGTCTCAGGCTTAGGTCCAGACTTGGGCTTCTTCACTCGAGTAGCAACTTGCTTGCCGTTCTTTTGAAGTTCCCTTCTTCCCTTTGCCCTTTTCCTTGAGACTAGTGGTCTTGTCAATCATCAACACTTGATGCTCTTTTCTTGATTTCTACCTTCGTCGATTTCAGCATCACGAAGAGCTTGGGAATTACTTTTGTCATCCCTTGCATATTATAGTTCATCACGAAGTTCTACTAACTTGGTGATGGTGACTAGAGAATTCTGTCAATCACTATCTTATCTGGAAGATTAACTCCCACTTGATTCAAGCGATTGAAGTACCCGGACAATCTGAGCACATGCTCACTAGTTGAGCGATTCTCCTCCATCTTTTAGCTATAGAACTTGTTGGAGATTTCATATCTCTCAACTCGGGTATTTGCTTGAAATATTAACTTCAATTCCTGGATCATCCCATATGGTCCATGACGTTCAAAACGTCTTTGAAGTCCCGATTCTAAGCTGTTAAGTATGGTGCACTAAACTATCAAGTAGTCATCATATTGAGCTAGCCAAAGCGTTCATAACGCACGCATCTGCTCCTGCAATAGGTGCATCACCTAGCGGTGCATTAAGGACATAATTCTTACGTGCAGCAATGAGGATAAACCTCAGATCACGGATCCAATCCGCATCATTGCTACTAACATTTTTCAATACAATTTTCTCTAGGAACACATAAAAAAGCATAGGGAAGCAACAACGCGAGCTATTGATCTACAACATAATTTGCAAAATACTACCAGGACTAATTTCATGATAAATTAAAGTTCAATTAATCATATTACTTAAGAACTCCCACTTAGATAGACATCTCTCTAGTCATCTAAGTGATTGCGTGATCCAAATCAACTAAACCATGTCCGATCATCACGTGAGATGGAGTAGTTTCAATGGTGAACATCACTATGTTGATCATATCTACTATATGATTCACGCCGACCTTTCGGTCTCCGTGTTCCGAGGCCATATCTGTTATATGCTAGGCTCGTCAAGTTTAACCTGAGTATTCGCGTGTGCAACTGTTTTGCACCCGTTGTAGATGGACGAGAACTTATCACACCCGATCATCACGTGGTGTCTGGGTACTACGAACTTTGGCAACGGTGCATACTCAGGGAGAACACTTCTTGATAATTTTTAGTAAGAGATCATCTTATAATGCTACCGTCAATCAAAGCAAGATAAGATGCATAAAGGATAAACATCACATGCAATCAATATAAGTGATATGATATGGTCATCATCATCTTGTGCTTGTGATCTCCATCGCCAAGCACCGTCATGATCACCATCGTCACCGGTAGCGACACCTTGATCTCCATCGTAGCATCGTTGTCGTCTCGCCAACTATTGCTTCTCGACTATCGCTCTTTGCTTAGTGATAAAGTAAAGCAATTACATGGCGCTTGCATTTCATACAATAAAGCGACAACCATATGGCTCCTGCCGATTGCCGATAACTTCGGTTACAAAACATGATCATCTCATACAATAAAATATAGCATCACGTCTTGACCACATCACATCACAACATGCCCTGCAAAAACAAGTTAGGCGTCCTCTACTTTGTTGTTGCAAGTTTTACGTGGCTGCTACGGGCTGAGCAAGAACCGTTCTTACCTACGCATCAAAACCACAACGATAGTTTGTCAAGTTGGTGCTGTTTTAACCTTCGCAAGGACCGGGCGTAGCCACACTCAGTTCAACTAAAGTGAGAGAGACAGACACCCGCGGTCACCTTTAAGCAACGAGTGCTCGGGCGGTGAAACCAGTCTCAGCGTAAGCGTCTGGCGTAATGTCGGTCCGGGCGCTTCATCTCACAATACCGCTGAACCAAAGTATGACATGCTGGTAAGCAGTATGACTTATATCGCCCACAACTCACTTGTGTTCTACTCGTGCATATGACATCAATGCATAAAACCTGGCTCGGATGCCATTGTTGGGGAACGTAGTAATTTCAAAAAATTTCCTACGAACACGCAAGACCATGGTGATGGCATAGCAACGAGAGGGGAGAGTGTCTGTCCACGTACCCTCGTAGACCGAAAGCGGAAGCATTATAACAACGCGGTTGATGTAGTCGTACGTCTTCACGATCCGACCGATCCAAGTACCGAACGTACGGCACCTCCGTGTTCAGCACACGTTCAGCTCGATGACGATCCCGGACTCCGATCCAGCAAAGTGTCGGGATGAGTTCCGTCAACATGACGGCATGGTGACGATGATGATGCTCCACCGACGCGAGGCTTCGCCTAAGCTCCGCTGACGATATGACTTCTCCGGCGCAGGCTTCGCCTAAGCTCATGACGATATGACCGAAGTGGAATATGGTGGAGGGGCACCGACACGGCTAAGGAGCGATCCGTAGATCAACTTGTGTGTCATGGGGTGCCCCCTGCCCCGTATATAAAGGAGCAAAGGGAGGTGTGGCCGGCCCTAGGGAGGCGGCGCTGGAGGAGTCCTACTCCCAGGGAGTAGGACTCCCCCCTTCTCCTAGTTGGAGTAGGATTGGGGAGGGGGAAGAGGGAAGGGGGCGCCGCCCCCCCTCTCCTTGTCCTATTCGGACTAGAGGGGGGAGGGGGGCGCG
This sequence comes from Aegilops bicornis, assembly GCA_021605145.1. NCBI lineage: Eukaryota > Viridiplantae > Streptophyta > Magnoliopsida > Poales > Poaceae > Aegilops > Aegilops bicornis. The sequence goes on from CM038670.1 coordinate 882,721,778, forward strand.
CGGCCTGCCCTGGCCGGCCCTTCCTCTTCTCCCTTGTGGCCCATTAAGGCCCATATACCCCCCGGGGGGTTCCGGTAACCCCCCGGTGTTCCGGTAACTTCCTGTTTTCATTCGGAACCCTTCCGAAGTCCAAACATAGGCTTCCAATATATCAATCTTTATGTCTCGACCATTTCGAGACTCCTCGTCATGTCCGTGATCATATCCGGGACTCGAACAACCTTGGTACATCAATACTTATAAACTCATAATGAGCATCATCGAAGCGTTAAGCGTGCGGACCCTACGGGTTCGAGAACTATGTAGACATGACCTAGAACCATTCTCGGTCAATAACCAATAGCGGAACCTGGATGCTCATATTGGTTCCTACATATTCTCTGAAGATCTTTATCGGTCAAACCGCATAACAACATACATTGTTCCCTTTGTCATCGGTATGTTACTTACCCGAGATTCGATCGTCGGTATCCAATACCTAGTTCAATCTCGTTACGGTAAGTCTCTTTACTCGTTCCGTAATACATCATCTCACAACTAACTCATTAGTTGTAATGCTTGCAAGGCTTAAGTGATGTGTATTACCGAGAAGGCCCAGAGATACCTCTCCGACAATCGGAGTGACAAAACCTAATCTCGAAATACGCCAACCCAACAAGTACCTTTGGAGACACCTGTAGTACTCCTTTATAATCACCCGATTACGTTGTGACGTTTGGTAGTACCCAAAGTGTTCCTCCGTAAACGGGAGTTGCATAATCTCATAGTTACAGGAACATGTATAAGTCATGAAGAAAGCAATAGCAACATACTAAGCGATCAAGTGCTAGGCTAACGGAATGGGTCATGTCAATCAGATCATTCTCCTAATGATGTGATCCCGTTAATCAAATGACAACTCATGTCTATGGTTAGGAAACATAACCATCTTTGATTAACGAGCTAGTCAAGTAGAGGCATACTAGTGACACTCTGTTTGTCTATGTATTCACACATGTATTATGTTTCCGGTTAATACAATTCTAGCATGAATAATAAACATTTACCATGATATAAGGAAATAAACAATAACTTTATTATTGCCTCTAGGGCATATTTCCTTCAAGGAGTGCCTCCCAAGTCAAGTGGAGGCCTCCCCCTTTAGGGTTCTCCCCTTCCCATGCGCATGGGCCTTGGGGGGGCTGGTGCCCCTGGCCCATTAAGGCTAGGGCGCCCCCCTACAGCCCATGCTACTGTATTGGACGTGGTGGAACTATTTCCGGACCTCCGGACCCCTCCGGAATCCTCCGGAACCTTCTGGAAGCTTCCCGGTACAATACCGAAAAAACCCGAACTTTTTCCGGAACCCGAACAACAACTTTCCATATATAAATCTTTACCTCCGGACCATTCCGGAACTCCTCATGACGTCCGGGATCTCATCCGGGACTCCGAACAACATTCGGTAACCACATACAAACTTCCTTTATAACCCTAGCGTCGCCATCGACCTTAAGTGTGTAGACCCTACGGGTTCGGGAGACATGTAGACATGACCGAGACGTTCTCCGGTCAATAACCAACAGCGGGATCTGGATACCCATGTTGGCTCCCACATGTTCCACGATGATCTCATCGGATGAACCACGATGTCAAGGACTCAATTGATCCCGTATACAATTCCCTTTGTCTAACGGTATTGAACTTGCCGAGATTCGATCGTCGGTATCCCGATACCTTGTTCAATCTCGTTATCGGCAAGTCTCTTTACTCGTTCCGTAACACATCATCCGTGATCAACCCCTTGGTCACATTGTGCACATTATGATGATGTCTTACCGAGTGGGCCCAGAGATAGCTCTCCGTTTACGGAGTGACAAATCCCAGTCTTGATTCGTGCCAACCCAATGACACTTTCGGAGATACATAGTGCACCTTTATAGCCACCCAGTTATGTTGTGACGTTTGGTACACCCAAAGCATTCCTACGGTATCCGGAGTTGCACAATCTCATGGTCTAAGGAAATGATACTTGACATTAGAAAAGCTTTAGCATACTGAACTACGATCTTTGTGCTAGCCTTAGGATTGGGTCTTGTCCATCACATCATTCTCCTAATGATGTGATCCCGTTATCAACGACATCCAATGTCCATGGTCAGGAAGCCATAACCATCTATTGATCAACGAGCTAGTCAACTAGAGGCTTACTAGGGACATGGTGTTGTCTATGTACCCACACATGTATCTGAGTTTCCTATCAATACAATTATACCATGGATAATAAACGATTATCATGAACAGGGAAATATAATAATAACTTATTTATTATTGCCTCTAGGGCATATTTCCAACAGTCTCCCACTTGCACTAGAGTCAATAATCTAGTTCACATCGCCATGTGATCAACACTCATAGGTCACATCGCCATGTGACCAACATCCAAAGAGTTTACTAGTGTCTGTAAACTAGTTCACATCATCATGTGATTAAGACTGAATGAGTTCTGAGGTTTGATCATGTTTTGCTTGTGCGAGAGGTCTTTAGTCAACGGGTCTGAACCTTTCAGATCCGTGTGTGCTTTGCAAATTTCTACGTCACATTGTAAACGTTGCTTCCACGCTCCACTTGGATCTATTCCAAATGGTTGCTCCACTATACGTATCCGGTTTGCTACTCAGAGTCATTCGGATAGGTGTTAAATCTTGCATCGACGTAACCCTTTACGTCGAACTCTTTATCACCTCCATAATCGAGAAACATGTCCTTTATTTACTTCAAGAACAATTTTGAACGCTGTCCAATGATCCATTCCTGGATCATTCTTGTACCCCTTGATTGACTCATGGCATGGCACACTTCGGGTGCGGTACACAGCACAGCATACTATAGAGCCTACGTCTGAAGCATAGGGGACGACATTCGTCCTTTCTCTCTTTTCTGCCGTGGTCGAGCTTTAAGTCTTAACTTCATACCTTACATGTCAGGCAAGAACTCCTTCTTTGACTGATCCATCTTGAACACCTTCAAGATCATGTCAAGGTATATGCTCATTTGAAAGTACCATTAAGCGTTTTTTTTTGATCTATCCTCATAGATCTTGATGCTCAATGTTCAAGTAGCTTAATCCAGGTTTTCCATTGAAAAACACTTTTCAAATAATCCTATATGCTTTCCAGAAATTCTACATCATTTCTGATCAACAATATGTCAACAACATATACTTATCAGAAATTCTATAGTGCTCCCACTCACTTCTTTGGAAATACAAGTTTCTCATAAACTTTGTATAAACCCAAAATCTTTGATCATCCTATCAAAGTGCATATTCCAACTCCGAGATGCTTACTCCGGTCCTTAGAAGAATCGCTGGAGCTAGCATACCTTTTAGCATCCTTAGGATCGACAAAACCTTTGCGATTGTATCACATACAATCTTTCCTTCTGGCCCGGTAAGGAAACTCATTTTGACATCCATCTGCCAGATTTCATAAATGCAGCTTATGCTAACATGATTCCGACGGACTTAAGCATCGCTATGGATGAGAAAATCTCATCGTAGTCAACTCCTTGAACTTGTGAAAAACTCTTCACCACAAGTCGAGCTTCATAGACGGTGATGTTACCGTCCACGTCCGTCTTCTTCTTAAAGATCCATTCATCTCAATGTCTTGCCGATCATCGGGCAAGTCCACCAAAGTCCATGCTTTGTTCTGATACATGGATCCTATCTCGGATTTCATGGCTTCTAACCATTTGTCGGAATTTGGGCCCACCATTGCTTCTCCATAGCTCGTAGGTTCATTGTTGTCTAGCAACATGACCTTCAAGACAGGATTGCGTACCACTCAAGTAGTACGCATCCTTGTCACCCTACGAGTGCGTCGGTGACTTGATCCGAAACTTCATGATCACTATCATAAGCTTCTACTTCAATTGGTGTAGGTGCCATGGGAACAACTTCACGTGCCCTGCTACTCACTAGTTGAACAGATGGTACAATAACCTCATCAAGTCTCCACCATCCTCCCACTCAACTTTTCGAGACGAACTTTTCCTCGAGAAAGGACCCGATTCAATAAACAATCCCTATTGCTTCCGGATCTGAATTAGGAGGTATACCCAACTGTTTTGGGTGTCCTATGAAGATGCATTTTGTCCGCTTTGGGTTCGAGCTTATCAACCTAAAACTTTTCCACATAAGCGTCGCAGCCCCAAACTTTTAAGAAACGACAACTTAGGTTTCTCCAAACGGTGTCGTCTCAATGGAATTACGTGGTGCCCCATTAAAGTGAGTGCGGTTGTCTCTAATGCCTAACCCATGACCGATAGTGGTAATTCGATAAGAGATATCATGGTACGCACCATATCCAATAGAGTGCAACTATGATGTTCGGACACACCATCACACTATGGTGTTCCAGGCGGTATTAATTGTGAAACAATTTGCACAATGTCTTAATTGTGTGCCAAAACTCGTAACTCAGATATTCATCTCTATGATCATATCATAGATATTCTATCCTCTTGTCACGAAGATCTTAAACTTCACTCTGAAACTACTTGAACCATTCAATAATTCAGACTTGTGTTTCATCAAGTAAATATACTCAACATCTACTCGAATCATCTGTGAAGTAAGAACATAACGATATTCACTGCATGCCTCAGCACTCATTGGGCTGCACACATCAAAATGTGTTACTTCCAACAAGTTGCTATCTTGTTCCATCTTACTGAAACGAGGCTTTTCAGTCATCTTGCCCATGTGGTATGATTTGCATATCTCAAGTGATTCAAAATCAAGTGAGTCCAAACGATCCATCTGCATGGAGTTTCTTCATGCGTATACACCAATAGACATGGTTCGCATGTCTCAAACTTTTCAAAAATGAGTGAGTCCAAAGATCCATCAACATGGAGCTTCTTCATGCGTTTTATACCATTATGACTTACATGGCAGTGCCACAAGTAAGTGGTACTATCATTACTATCTTATATTTTTGGCATGAAAATGTGTATCACTACGATCGAGATTTAATAAACCAGGCCTTTAGGTCCAAGACCATTGAAGGTGTTATTCAAATAAATAGAGTAACCATTATTCTCCTTAAATGAATAACCGTATTGCGATAGACATAATCCAATCATGTCTATGCTCAACGCAAACACCAAATGACAATAATTCTGGTTTAATACTAATCTTGATGGTAGAAGGAGCGTCCGATGTTTGATCACATCAAAATTGGAAACACTTCCAACACATATCGTCAGCTCTCCTTTAGCTAGTCTCCGTTTATTCCGTAGCTCTTTTATTTCGAGTTACTAACACTTAGCAACCGAACCGGTATCTTAATACCCTGGTGCTACTAGGAGTACTAGTAAAATACACAATAACTTAATGTATATCCAATATACTTCTATCGACCTTGCCAGCCTTCTTATCTACCAAGTATCTAGGGTAATTCTGCTCCAGTGGCTGTTCCCCTTATTGCAGAAGCACTTAGTCTCGGGTTTGGGTTCAACCTTGGGTTTCTTCACTAGAGCAGCAGCTGATTTGCCGTTTCATGAAGTATCCTTTCTTGCCCTTGCCCTTCTTGAAACTAGTGGTTTCACCAACCATCAACAATTGATGCTCCTACTTGACTTCTACTTTCATGTGTCAAACATCGCGAACACTTCAAGGATCATCATATCTATCCCTGATATGTTATAGTTCATCACGAAGCTCTAGCAGCTTGGTGGCAATGACTTTGGAGAAACATCACTATCTCATCAGGAAGATTAACTCCCACTCGATTCAAGTGATTGTTGCACTCAGACAATCTGAGCACAAGCTCAACGATTGAGCTTTCTCCCTTAGTTTGCAGGCTAAGAAAATCATCGGAGGTCTCATACCTCTTGACGTGGCACGAGCCTGAAATCCCAATTTCAGCCCTCGAAACATCTCATATGTTCCGCGACATTTTGAAACCGTCTTTGGTGCCTCAACTCTAAACCGTTTAACTGAACTATCACGTAGTTATCAAACGTGTATGTACGATGTTCGCGACATCCACAGACGACGTTTGGGGTTCAGCACACTGAGCGGTGCATTAAGGACATAAGCTTTCTACTGTCCGCATAATCGCTACTGTCAACTTTCAACTATATTTTCTCTAGGAACATATCTAAACAGTGGAACTAAAGCGCGAGCTTACGTCATAATTTGCAAAGATCTTTTGACTATGTTCAGGATAATTAAGTTCATCTTATGAACTCCCACTCAGATAGACATCCCTCTGGCCATATAAGTGATTACATGATCCGAGTCAACTAGGCCGTGTCCGATCATCACGTGAGACGGACTAGTCATCATCGGTGAACATCTTCATGTTGATCGTATCTACTATACGACTCATGCTCGACCTTTCGGTCTCCGTGTTCCGAGGCCATGTCTGTACATGCTAGGCTCGTCAAGTTAACCCCAAGTGTTTTTGCTGTGTAAATCTGTCTTACACCCGTTGTATGTGAACGTAAGAATCCATCACACCCGATCATCACGTGGTGCTTAGAAGCGACGAACTGTAGCAACGGTGCACAGTCAGGGGAGAACACTTCTTGAAATTGGTGTAAGGGATCATCTTATTTACTACCGTCGATCTAAGCAAACAAGATGCATAAACATGATAAACATCACATGCAATCAAATAGTGACATGATATGGCCAATATCACTTTGCTCCTTTTGATCTCCATCTTCGGGGCTCCATGATCATCATCGTCACCGGCATGACACCATGATCTCCATCATCATGATCTCCATCATCGTGTCTTCATGAAGTTGTCTCGCCAACTATTACTTCTACTACTATGGCTGCCGGTTAGCAATAAAGTAAAGTAATTACATGGCGTTGTTTAATGACACGCAGGTCATACAATAAATAAAGACAACTCCTATGGCTCCTGCCGTTGTCATACTCATCGACATGCAAGTCGTGAATCCTATTAAAAGAACATGATCAATCTCATACATCACATATCATTCATCACATTCTTCTTGGCCATATCACATCACATAGCATACCCTGCAAAAACAAGTTAGACGCCCTCTAATTGTTGTTTGCATGTTTTACGTGGCTGCTATGGGTTTCTAGCAAGAACGCTTCTTACCTACGCAAAACCACAACGTGATATGCCAATTGCTATTTACCCTTCATAAGGACCCTTTTCATCGAATCCGTTCGACTAAAGTGGGAGATCGGCACCGCTAGCCACCTTATGCACCAAGTGCATGTCACCGGTGGAACCTGTCTCACGTAAGAGTACGTAAGGTCGGTCCGGGCCGCTTCATCCCACAATACCGTCGAAACAAGATTGGACTAGTAACGGTAAGCATATTGAACAACATCAACGCCCACAACTACTTTGTGTTCTACTCGTGCAAAGAATCTACGCAATAGACCTAGCTCATGATGCCACTGTTGGGGAACGTAATAGAAATTCAAAATTTTCCTACGTGTCACCAAGATCTATCTATGGAGAAACCAGCAACGAGGGGAAGGAGAGTGCATCTACATACCCTTGTAGATCGCTAAGCGGAAGCGTTCATGTGAACGGGGTTGAAGGAGTCGTACTCGTCGTGATCCAAATCACCGATGATCCTAGTGCTGAACGGACAGCACCTCCGCGTTCAACACACGCAGACAGCCGGTGACGTCTCCCATGCCTTGATCCAGCAAGGAGAGAGGGAGAGGTTGAGGAAGACTCTATCCAGCAGCAACACAACGGCGTGGTGGTGGTGGAGGAGCGTGGCAATCCCAAGAGGGCTTCGCCAAGCACCAAGGGAGAGGAGGAGGAGGAGAGGTGGCTGCACCAAGAGGAGAAGTTCTCATGTGTATTGCAGCCCCAAACCTCAACTATATATAGGGGAAGGGGGCTGCGCCCCTTTAGGGTTTCCCACCCCAAGGGTGCGGCCAGCCCTAGATCCCATCTAGGGGCGGCCAAGGGGGAGGAGTGCCTCCCAAGTCAAGTGGAGGCCTCCCTTTAGGGTTTTCCTTTCCCATGCGATGGGCCTTGGGGGCTGGTGCCCCTGGCCCATTAAGGCTAGGGCGCCCCTCACAGCCCATGCTACTGTATTGGACGTGGTGGAACTATTTCCGACCTCCGGACCCCTCCGGAATCCTCCGAACCTTCCGGAAGCTTCGGTACAATACCGAAAAACCCGAACTTTTTCCTAACCCAACAACAACTTTCCATATATAAATCTTTACCTCCGGACCATTACGGAACTCCTCGTGACGTCCGGGATCTCATCCGGGACTCCGAACAACATTCAGTAACCACATACAAACTTCCTTTATAACCCTAGCTGTTGGGGAACGTAGCAGAAATACAAAATTTTCCTACGTGTCACCAAGATCTATCTATGGAGAAACTAGCAACGAGGGAAGGAGAGTGCATCTACATACCCTTGTAGATCGCTAAGCGGAAGCGTTCAGGAGAACGGGGTTGAAGGATTCAGATTGCCGTGATCCAAATCACCGGAGATCCTAGTGCCGAACGGACGGCACCTCCGCTGCTCAACACACGTACAGCCCGGGTGACGCCTCCCACGCCTTGATCCAGCAAGGAGAGAGGGAGAGGTTGAGGAAGACTCCATCCAGCAGCAGCACAACGTGGCGTAGGTGGTGATGGAGGAGCGTGGCAATCCCGCAGGCTTCGCCAAGCACCAAGGGAGAGGAGGAGGAGGAGAGGTGGCTGCACTAAGAGGGAGAGGGAATTGTCTGTCTTGGGCAGCCCCTTGGCCTCATATATATAGGGGAAGGGAGGGCTGCGCCCATCTAGGGTTTCCACCCCAAGGGGTGCGGCCAGCACTAGATGGGGGTTGGGGAGGCGGCCAAGAGGGGAGGACGAGGGAGGCGCCCACTAGATGGGCCTTAGGGCCCATCTGGACTAGGGTTTGCCCCCTCCCACTCATCCTTGCGCCTTGGGCCCCTTGTGGGGGGCGCACCAGCCCTCCTAGGGGCTGGTACCCTCCCACACTTGGCCCACGCAACCTTCTGGGGCAGGTGGCCCCACTTGGTGGACCCAGGGACCCTCCGGTGGTCCCAGACATTACCGATATCGCTCAAACTTTTCCGGTGACCAAAACAGGACTTCCCATATATAAATCTTTACCTCCGGACCATTCCGGAACTCCTCGTGACGTCCGGGATCTCATCCGGGACTCGAACAACATTCGGTAACCACATACAAACTTCCCTTATAACCCTAGCGCCATCGAACCTTATGTGTAGACCCTACGGGTTCGGAGACATGTAGACATGACCGAGACGTTCTCCGGTCAATAACCAACAGCGGATCTGGATACCCATGTTGGCTCTACATGTTCCACGATGATCTCATCGGATGAACCACGATGTCAAGGACTCAATCAATCCCGTATTCAATTCCCTTTGTCTAGCGGTATTGTACTTGCCCGAGATTCGATCGTCGGTATCCCGATACCTTGTTCAATCTCGTTACCGGCAAGTCTCTTTACTCGTTCCGTAACACATCATCCCGTGATCAACCCCTTGGTCACATTGTGCACATTATGATGATGTCCTACCGAGTGGGCCCAGAGATACCTCTCCGTCAACCGGAGTGACAAATCCGATCTCGATTCGTGCCAACCCAATGACACTTTCGGAGATACCTGTAATGCACCTTTATAGCCACCCGATTACGTTGTGACGTTTGGTACACCCAAAGCATTCCTACGGTATCCGGGAGTTGCACAATCTCATGGTCTAAGGAAATGATACTTGACATTAGAAAAGCTTTAGCATACGAACTACGCATCTTTGTGCTAGGCTTAGGATTGGGTCTTGTCCATCACATCATTCTCCCAATGATGTGATCCGTTATCAATGACATCCAATGTCCATGGTCAGGAAACCGTAACCATCTATTGATCAACGAGCTAGCCAATAGAGGCTTGCTAGGGATATGGTGTTGTCTATGTATCCACACATGTATTTGAGTTTCCTATCAATACAATTATAGCATGGATAATAAACTATTATGATGAACAAGGAAATATAATAATAATAACTAATTTATTATTGCCTCTAGGGCATATTTCCAACAGTCTCCCACTTGCACTAGAGTCAATAATCTAGTTCACATCGTCATGTGATTAACACTGATAGGTCACATCGCCATGTCACCAACATCCAAAGAGTCCACTAGTTCACATCACCATGTGATTAAGACTCAATGAGTTCTGAGGTTTGATCATGTTTTGCTTGTGAGAGAGGTTTTAGTCAACGGGTTTTAGTCAACGGGTCTGAACCTTTCAGATCCGTGTGTACTTCGCAATTCTCTATGTCATATTGTAAATGCTGCTTCCACGCTCCACTTGGATCAATTCCAAATGGTTGCTCCACTATACGTATCCGGTTTGCTACTCAGAGTCACTCGAATAGGTGTTAAAACCTGCATCGACGTAACTCTTTACGTCGAACTCTTTATCACCTCCATAATCGAGAAACATATCCTTATTCCTCTAAGGATAATTTTGACCGCTATCTGGTGATCCACTCCTTGATCACCTTTGTACCCTCTTGCCAGATGTGTAGCAAGGCACACATTAGGTGCGGTACTTAGCATAGCATACTGTAGAGCCTACGTCTAAAGCATAGGGGACGACCTTCGTCCTTTCTCTCTTTTCTGCCGTGCTCGAGCTTTAAGTCTTAACTTCGTACCTTACAACTCAGGCAAGAACTCCTTCTTTGACTGATCCATCTTGAACACTTTCAAGATCATGTCAAGGTATGTGCTCATTTGAAAGTACCATTTAGCGTCTTTGATCTATCCTCATAGATCTTGATGCTTAATGTTCAAGCAGCTTAATCCAGGTTTTCTATTGAAAAACACTTCTCAAATAACCCTATATGCTTTCCAGAAATTCTACATCATTTCTGATCAACAATATGTCAACAACATATACTCATCAGAAATTCTATAGTGCTCCCACTCACTTCTTTGGAAATACAAGTTTCTCATAAACTTTGTATAAACCCAAAATCTTTGATCATCTCATCAAAGCGCACATTCCAACTCCGAGATGCTTACTCCAGTCCTTAGAAGGATCGCTGGAGCCAGCATACCTTTTAGCATCCTTAGGATCGACAAAAACTTTCTGATTGTATCTCATACAACCTTTCCTTACGGAAACTGGTAAGGAAACTCGTTTTGACATCCATCTGCTAGATTTCATAAATGCAGCTAATGCTAACATGAATCCGACGGACTTAAGATTCGCTACGGATGAGAAAATCTCATCGTAGTCAACTCCTTGAACTTGTGAAAAACTCTTCGCCACAAGTCGAGCTTCATAGACGGTGACATTACCGTCCACGTCCGTCTTCTTCTTAAAGATCCATTTGTCTCAGTGGCTTGCCTATCTGGCAAGTCCACCAAAGTCCATGCTTTGTTTTGATACATGGATCCCATCTCGGATTTCATGGCTTCTAACCATTTGTTGGAATATGGGCCCACCATTGCTTCTCCATATCTTGTAGGTTCATTGTTGTCTAGCAACATGACATTCAAGACAGGATCACCGTACCACTCCGAAGTAGTACGCGTCCTTGTCGTCCTACGAGGTTCGGCAGTGACTTGATCTGAAGCTTCATGATCACTATCATAAGCTTCTACTTCAATTGATGTAGGCGCCACCGGAACAACTTCCTGTGCCCTGCTGCACACTAGTTGAAGTGATGGTTCAATAACCTCATCAAGTCTCCACCATCCTCCCACTCAATTCTTTCGAGAGAAACTTTTCCTCGAGAAAGGACCCGTTTCTAGAAACAATTACTTTTGCTTCCGGATCTTGAGATAGGAGGTATACCCAACTGTTTTGGGTGTCCTATGAAGATGCATTTATCCGTTTTGGGTTCGAGCTTATCATGATGAAACTTTTCCACATAAGCGTCGCAGCCCCAAACTTTTAAGAAACGACAACTTAGGTTTCTCCAAACCTTAGTTCAAACGGTGTCGTCTCAACGGAATTACGTGGTGCCCTATTTAAAGTGAGTGCGGTTGTCTCTAATGCCTAACCCATGAACGATAGTGGTAATTTGATAAGAGACGTCATGGTACGCACCATATCTAATAGGGTGCAACTATGATGTTCGGACATACCATCACACTATGGTGTTCCAGGCGGTATTAATTGTGAAACAATTTCCACAATGTCTTAATAGCGTACAAAGCTCAGAATCTCAGATACTCATCTCTATGATCATATCATAGACATTTTATCCTCTTGTCACGATGATCTTCAACTTCACTCTGAAATTACTTGAACCATTCAATAATTCAGACTTGTGTTTCATCAAGTAAGTACACTCAACATCTACTCGAATCATCTGTGAAGTAAGAACATAACGATATTCACTGCATGCCTCAGCACTCATTAGACTGCACACATCAAAATATGTTACTTCCAACAAGTTGCTATCTTGTTCCATCTCACTGAAACGAGGCTTTTCAGTCATCTTGCCCATGTGGTATGATTTGCATATCTCAAGTGATTCAAAATCAAGTGAGTCCAAACGATCCATCTGCATGGAGTTTCATCATGCGTATACACCAATAGACATGGTTCGCATGTCTCAAACTTTTCAAAAACGAGTGAGTCCAAAGATCCATCAACATGGAGCTTCTTCATGCGTTTTATACCAATATGACTTATATGGCAGTGCCACAAGTAAGTGGTACTTTCATTACTATCTTATATCTTTTGGCATGAAAATGTATATCACTACGATCGAGATTCAATAAACCATTCCTTTAGGTGCAAGACCATTGAAGGTATTATTCAAATAAATAGAGTAACCATTATTCTCCTTAAATGAATAATCGTATTGCGATAGACATAATCCAATCATGTCTATGCTCAACGCAAACACCAAATGACAATTATTCTGGTTTAATACTAATCTTGATGGTAGAGGGAGCGTGCGATGTTTGATCACATCAACCTTGGAAACACTTCCAACACATATTGTCAGCTCACCTTTAGCTAGTCTCCGTTTCGTCCGTAGCCTTTTATTTCGAGTTACTAACACTTAGCAACTGAACCGGTATCTAATACCCTGGTGCTACTAGGAGTACTAGTAAAGTACACATTAACATAATGTATATCCAATATACTTCTATTGACCTTGCCAACCTTCTCATCTACCAAGTATCTAGGGTGGTTCTGCTCCAGTGTCTGTTCCCCTTATTTCAGAAGCACTTAGTCTCGGGTTTGGGTTCAACCTTGGGTTTCTTCACTAGAGCAGCAACTGTTTTGCCGTTTCATGAAGTATCCCTTGTTGCTCTTGCCCTTCTTGAAACTAGTGGTTTTACCAACCATCAACAATTGATGCTCCTACTTGACTTCTACTTTTGCGGTGTCAAACATCGCGAACACTTCAAGGATCATCATATCTATCACTGATATGTTATAGTTCATCACGAAGCTCTAGCAGCTTGGTGGCAATGACTTTGGAGAAACATCACTATCTCTTCAGGAAGATTAACTCCCACTCGATTCAAGTGATTGTTGCACTCGAGACAATCTGAGCACAAGCTCAACGATTGAGCTTTTCTCCCTTAGTTTGTAGGCTAAGAAAATCGCCGGAGGTCTCATACCTCTCGACATGGGCACGAGCCCCGAAATCCTAATTTCAGCCCTCGAAACATCTCATATGTTCCGCAACATTTCGAAACGCCTTTTCGTGCCTCAACTCTAAACCGCTTAACCGAACTATCACGTAGTTATCAAAACGTGTATGTCCGATGTTCGCAACATCCACAAACGACGTTTGGGGTTCAAAGACACCGAGCGGTGCATTAAGGACATAAGCTTTCTCCGTCCGCATAATCGCTACTGTCAACTTTCAACTATATTTTCTCTAGGAACATATCTAAACAGTGGAACTAAAGCGCGAGCTCACGACATAATTTGCAAAGATCTTTTGACTATGTTCAGGATAATTAAGTTCATCTTATGAACTCCCACTCAGATAGACATCCCTCTGGTCATCTAAGTGATTACATGATCCGAGTCAACTAAGCCGTGTCCGATCATCACGTGAGACGGACTAGTCGACTCGGTGAACATCTTCATGTTGATCGTATCTACTATACGACTCATGCTCGACATTTTCGTCTCTGTGTTCCCGAGGCCCTGTCTCGACATGCTCCGCTCGTCAAGTTAACCCCAAGTGTTTTTGCTGTGTAAATCTGTCTTACACCCGTTGTATGTGAACGTAAGAATCCATCACACCCGATCATCACGTGGTGCTTAGAAGCGACGAACTGTAGCAACGGTGCACAGTTAGGGGAGAACACTTCTTGAAATTTGTGCAAGGGATCATCTTATTTACTACCGTCGTTCTAAGTAAACAAGATGCATAAACATAATAAACATCACATGCAATTATATAGTGACATGATATGGCCAATATCATTTTGCTCCTTTTGATCTCCATCTTCGGGCTCCATGATCATCATCGCCACCGCATGACACCATGATCTCCATCATCATGATCTCCATCATCGTGTCTTCATGAAGTTGTCTCGCCAACTATTACTTCCACTACTATGGCTACCGGTTAGCAATAAAGTAAAGTAATTACATGGCGTTGTTTCATGACACGCAGGTCATACAATAAATAAAGACAACTCCTATGGCTCTCGCCGTTGTCATACTCATCGACATGCAAGTCGTGAATCCTATTACAAGAACATGATCAATCTCATACATCACATATCATTCATCACATTCTTCTTGGCCATATCACATCACATAGCATACCTCGCAAAAACAAGTTAGACGCCCTCTAATTGTTGTTTGCATGTTTTACGTGGCTGCTTTGGGTTTCTAGCAAGAACGTTTCTTACCTACGCAAAACCACAACGTGATATGCCAATTGCTATTTACCCTTCATAAGGACCCTTTTCATCGAATCCGTTCCGACTAAAGTGGGAGAGGCGGCACCCGCTAGCCACCTTATGCACCAAGTGCATGTCACCGGTGGAACCTGCCTCACGTAAGAGTACGTAAGGTCGGTCCGGACCGCTTCATCCCACAATACCGTCGAAACAAGATTGGACTAGTAACGGTAAGCATATTGAACAACATCAACGCCCACAACTACTTTGTGTTCTACTCGTGCAAAGAATCTACGCAATAGACCTAGCTCATGATGCCACTGTTGGGGAACGTAGCAGAAATACAAAATTTTCCTACGTGTCACCAAGATCTATCTATGGAGAAACTAGCAACGAGGGAAGGAGAGTGCATCTACATACCCTTGTAGATCGCTAAGCGGAAGCGTTCAGGAGAACGGGGTTGAAGGAGTCGTACTCGTCGTGATCCAAATCACCGGAGATCCTAGTGCCGAACGGACGGCACCTCCGCGTTCAACACACGTACAGACCGGTGACGTCTCCCACGCCTTGATCCAGCAAGGAGAGAGGGAGAGGTTGAGGAAGACTCCATCCAGCAGCAGCACAACGGCGTGGTGGTGATGGAGGAGCGTGGCAATCCCGCAGGGCTTCGCCAAGCACCAAGGGAGAGGAGGAGGAGGAGAGGCAGGGCTGCACTAAGAGGGAGAGGGAATTGTCTGTCTTGGGCAGCCCCTTGGCCTCATATATATAGGGGAAGGGGAGGGCTGCGCCCCCATCTAGGGTTTCCACCCCCAAGGGGTGCGGCCAGCCCTAGATGGGGCTTGGGGAGGCGGCCAAGAGGGGAGGGAGAGGGAGGCGCCCACTAGATGGGCCTTAGGGCCCATCTGGACTAGGGTTTGCCCCCTCCCACTCATCCTGGCGCCTTGGGCCCCTTGTGGGGGGCGCACCAGCCCTCCTAGGGACTGGTCCCCTCCCACACTTGGCCCACGCAGCCTTCTGGGGCAGGTGGCCCCACTTGGTGGACCCCGGTCCCTCCCGTGGTCCCAGACATTACCGATATCGCCCAAACTTTTCGGTGACCAAAACAGGACTTCCCATATATAAATCTTTACCTCCGGACCATTCCGGAACTCCTCGTGACGTCCGGGATCTCATCCGGACTCGAACAACATTCGGTAACCACATACAAACTTCCCTTATAACCCTAGCGCCATCGAACCTTAAGTGTGTAGACCCTCACGGGTTCGGGAGACATGTAGACATGACCGAGACGTTTCCCGTCAATAACCAACAGCGGGATCTGGATACCCATGTTGGCTCCCACATGTTCCACGATGATCTCATCGGATGAACCACGATGTCAAGGACTCAATCAATCCCGTATTCAATTCCCTTTGTCTAGCGGTATTGTACTTGCCCGAGATTCGATCGTCGGTATCCCGATACCTTGTTCAATCTCGCTACCGGCAAGTCTCTTTACTCGCTCCGTAACACATCATCCCGTGATCAACCCTTGGTCACATTGTGCACATTATGATGATGTCCTACCGAGTGGGCCCAGAGATACCTCTCCACAACCGGAGTGACAAATCCAGTCTCGATTCGTACAACCCAATGCACACTTTCGGAGATACCTGTAATGCACCTTTATAGCCACCCGATTGCCAGTGACGCTTTGGTACACCCACAGCATTCCTACGGTATCCGGGAGTTGCACAATCTCATGGTCTAAGGAAATGATACTTGTCATTAGAAAAGCTTTAGCATACGAACTACGATCTTTGTGCTAGGCTTAGGATTGGGTCTTGTCCATCACATCATTCTCCCAATGATGTGATCCCGTTATCAATGACATCCAATGTCCATGGTCAGGAAACCGTAACCATCTATTGATCAACGAGCTAGCCAATAGAGGCTTGCTAGGGATATGGTGTTGTCTATGTATCCACACATGTATTTGAGTTTCCTATCAATACAATTATAGCATGGATAATAAACTATTATGATGAACAAGGAAATATAATAATAATAACTAATTTATTATTGCCTCTAGGGCATATTTCCAACACTAGCGTCATCGAACCTTAAGTGTGTAGACACTACGGGTTCGGGAGACATGTAGACATGACCGAGACGTTCTCCGGTCAATAACCAACAGCGGGATCTGGATACCCATGTTGGCTCCCACATGTTCCACGATGATCTCATCGGATGAACCACGATGTCAAGGACTCAATTGATCCCATATACAAGTCCCTTTGTCTAACGGTATTGAACTTGCCCGAGATTCGATCGTCGGTATCCCGATACCTTGTTCAATCTCGCTGTCGGCAAGTCTCTTTACTCGTTCCGTAACACATCATCCCGTGATCAACCCCTTGGTCACATTGTGCACATTATGATGATGTCTTACCGAGTGGGCCCAGAGATACCTCTCCGCTTACACGGAGTGACAAATCCCAGCCTTGATTCGTGCCAACCCAATGACACTTTCGGAGATACCTGTAGTGCACCTTTATAGCCACCCAGCTTATGTTGTGATGTTTGGTACACCCAAAGCATTCCTACGGTATCCGGAGTTGCACAATCTCATGGTCTAAGGAAATGATACTTGACATTAGAAAAGCTTTAGCATACGAACTACGATCTTTGTGCTAGGCTTAGGATTGGGTCTTGTCCATCACATCATTCTCCTAATGATGTGATCCCGTTATCATCGACATCCAATGTCCATGGTCAGGAAACTATAACCATCTATTGATCAACGAGCTAGTCAACTAGAGGCTTACTAGGGACATGGTGTTGTCTATGTACCCACACATGTATCTGAGTTTCCTATCAATACAACTATAGCATGGATAATAAACGATTATCATGAACAGGGAAATATAATAATAACTTATTTATTATTGCCTCTAGGGCATATTTCCAACACCATAATGCGG
The DNA here is from genome assembly GCA_021605145.1 of Aegilops bicornis. NCBI lineage: Eukaryota > Viridiplantae > Streptophyta > Magnoliopsida > Poales > Poaceae > Aegilops > Aegilops bicornis. The sequence continues at coordinate 882,739,632 of CM038670.1, forward strand.
GCAAGCAAGAATTTCAAGAGCCAAAGGCCCCAGAGGATTTTCGGAAGATCGAATAGTAATTTGAAGACTTTTGTGAAACACATGAACAACTGGGGATGAGCGGATACTCGACAAGTGCGAGGATTTATTTGAAGGGGTATTCATGTGGCAAAGAACTGCTAGGCAGTAGGCACAAAGTATTCTCGGAACAAGGGTATCTTGTAATAACAAGGTCAATGGGGGATGATCGTAAGAATGGCAAGTGTAAGTAGTTTTCCATACGGATTTATCGGTGGTCGGGAATAGCAAAAGTGATGGGCACAAAGTCTCGAGAGAATATCAAAGAGTATCTCCGAAATCTTCTGGTGCAGTCGGTGATCATCCGGACTGAAGGGCCTCTCCGGTAGAAAGTATTTTCGAGAACCTAAAGTTAGATTTTAGTAAAAATCGTTTAACCCGAATAGAAGAGCGTTCAGGACCCCAGAGTAAAGGTCAAGGAGTAAAAGATCCTAATACCACCCAAATGGCGACGTGGGCCCGTAAGGCACACAGCCAAGTTAGTAAAAGTTTTTGCAATGTCTAGACTCGACTTCGGCCAAGGAGTGTGGAAGGGGATTCTACAGCAAATCGGCTCGATACCAACTTCAGGACGCTTCGATTTAATCGTACACTAATCATGCACGCAAATGTGTACGATCAAGATCGTGGACTGACGGAAAGATATCACAACACATCTCTACAAATAAAATAAGTCATACAAGCATAATAATACAAGCCTGTGGCCTCGAGGGCTCTAATTCAAGTGCTCGATCATAGACGATTCAGCGGAATCAACAATATCTGAGTACGGACATAAGTTAAACAAGTTTGCCTTAAGAAGGCTAGCACAAATCGGGATACAGATCGAAAGAGGCGCAGGCTCCCCGCCTCGGGATCCTCCTAAACTACTCCCGGTCGCCGCCGGGCTGCACGTAGTAGTAGGCACCTCCAGAGTAGTAGTCGCCATCGACGGTGGCGTCGCCCCTGGCTCCATCGTGCAGTTGCAGCAATCGAGTAGAGGTAGGGGGAAAAGGGGAAACAAGGCAACCGTGAGTACTCATCCAAAGTACTCGCAAGCAAGGAGCTACACTACATATGCATGGATATATGTGTAAAGGGCCATATCAGTGGACTGAACTGCAGAAAGCCAGAATAAGATGGGGGAAGCTAGTCTTATCGAAGACTACGCTTCTGGTCACCTGTCTTGCAACAGGCAGAAGAGGGCAAACTGAAGTCCTCCAAGTAACATCACATAGCAATAATCCTACCCGGCGATCCCCTCCTCATATCCCTGAGAGAGCGACCACCGGTTGTATCCGCACTTGAAAGGGTGTGTTTTATCAAGTAATCCGGTTCTAGTTGTCATAAGCTCAAGGTACAACTCCAAGTCGCCCTCATATCAAGATCACGGCTATTCGAATAGATTAACATCCTGCAGGGTGCACCATCTTACCCAAAGACGCTTGATCCCAGCTTGGCCGGACACACTTTCACGGTCATGCCCGGCCGCTGAAGATTAACACGCCGCAGCCCCACCTAGGCACAACAGAGAGGCCAAAGACGCCGGTCTAAACCTAAGCGCCAGGGTCCGGGCCCATCGCCTGAGCACACCAAGACGCTGCGAGGGCGGCCGGAAGCAGACCTAGCCTAGCAGCGTTCTAGTCCAATCCGGCGCCGCTCACGCCGACGTCTGAAGTGCTTCGGCTGATACCACGACGCCGGGATACCCATAACTACTCCCACGTAGTTGGTTAGTGCGTATAAGCTCGTAGCCAACTCAGATCAAATACCAAGATCTCGTTAAGCGTGTTAAGTATCCGCGAACGCCGAACAGGGCCAGTCCCACCTCTCTCCTAGGCGGTCTCAACCTGCCCTGTCGCTCCGCCACAAAGATCCATCCAGAGGGTCGCCGACAAAGGTCCTTTCAGCCCCAATCCGTGAATCACTCATGGGTGCTCCATGTCAATTCGACTTTTAGTCTCCACATGTATCATGTATAAAGTATATAGTATATACCCGTGATCACCTCCCGAGTGATCACGGCCCGATAGTATAGCACGGCAGACGGACAAGAATGTAGGGCCACAGATGAAAGTACTAGCAACCTATACTAAGCATATAGGATTGCAGGTAAGGTAACAACAAAAGTAACAAGGGCAGGCTATGCAGCAAAGATAGGAGTATCTCGAAAGCAAGAATATGCTACACTACTCTAATGCAAGCAAGATAGAGAAGAGTAGGCGATATCCGGTGATCAAGGGGGGGCTTGCCTGGTTGCTCGGGCAAGAGAGAGGGGTCACAACACCGTAGTCGAACTGGGCAGCAGCGTCCGGTCTCGTAGTCTACCGGAGAGAAGAGGGGAAGAAACAATGAATACCAAGTAAACAGATGCATATCGATGCATGACATGACAAGTAGCGATGCTAGGCGTGCCCTAACGTGGTATGAGGTGGTACTTTGGTTAAAAACATCCGGGAAAGTATTCGGTGTTTCGTGGTTTTCGAAGCAGGAGCCGAGGGGAAAGTTGCAGGTTCGATAGGTTAGGGGTGTGTGGCGGACGAACGGACTGCGTATCCGGATTCGCCTCGTCGTTCTGAGCAACTTTCATGTTGAAAATATTTTAATCCGAGTTACGGATTATTTTATATTAATTTTTAAAGTTTTAAATCATTTTCTAATTTATTAATTATTAATTAAATCAACATTATCCAGAATAGTGTTCGCTGACGTCAGCATGACGTCAGCAGTCAACGTTGACCGTTGACCTGGTCAACCTGACAGGTGGGTCCCATTTGTCATTGTCTGAGTTTAACTAAACAGGTTAATTAGCTTAATTACTTGATTAGGTTAACTAATTCTAATTAATTTAGTTAAACCAAATTAATTAACTTAATTAATTCACTAATTAATTAATTAATTAATTATTTCTTTTTCTAATTTCATTTTTATTTTCATTTTAATTTTTCTCCTCTTTTCTTTCTTTTCCTTTTCTGATTTACAAGGGGGAGGGCCCCACCTGTAAGTGGCTCAGCCACCTCCCTCCCGTGTACCTAACGCCTGGTGGAAGGGGCAGGGACGCAGTGGCGGACCGGGCTCAGCGAGGCCATGTTCGAGGCCGGCAGGACGGAGACGGGGGGCGGGTTCAAGGCTGGAGCGGACAGCAAGGCGGGGAGGGCCGCACCACGACGAAGCCGGCAGGGCTAGCGGGGAGGAGAGGTCGCAGGAGGCGGCCGTCCTGGGCACTAGGCGAGGTCATGGCCTCAAGGGGGGGAAGGGGAGGAGGCGCTGCCAGCCACAGAGAGGCTGGTGAGGGCGCGCACGGGACGGCGGGCATGGCGACGTCCAAGACGAGGAGGGGAAGAGGGGAGAGGAGTACGGGGAGGCGCTCACAGTGGCCGTAGGGGTTCGGGCAGTGGGTGTCGAGGAGGGAGACGGGACGTCGTCGGCCGAGGAGGCAGGCCGGTGGGGAGGTCCGCGAGGAGGATGGGGACGCTGACGAGGTGGCGGTGACGACGGGCGACGCCAAGGGCGGCGACGGTGGGCGACGACCCGAGGCAGGGGCGCCAAGGCCGATCTCGGGAGGGAGAGGCGCGGAGGTCGTGGGATGGAGGGCGCCAAGGGGAAGGGCCCTGTCAGCGGGTGGCGGAGGCGGGCGCAGCCCGGGCGAGCGGCAAGGCTGGCCCCGCGTCGGGCTCGGGGCAACGGGATCGGCGCATCCGCGACGAGGGCGAGGTGGAGGTGGGATGAGGCGGCGGTGAGGAGCTCGCAGATCGGGAGAAGGGGAGGCGAGGAGGACGGCGGTGGGGGCGGGGATGCCTGATCCAGATCGGGATCGGGGAGGCGAACGTGGGTGGGGAGTGGGAGACGGGGTTAGGTTTTCCCGGGGGGGATATGGAGGGGAAGTGGGCGCCACTGGGCAGCCCGACTAGCCTAAAGGTGTCGGTGGGCCAAGCCCAAAGAAGGGGGAAGGGCTTTTCCTTTTACTTTCTTTTGGTTTTGTTTTGTTTTTATTTTTACTAGTTTTCTATTTTATTTTCTATATACTTTTGTTTTATAAAATATACGAATAGCACCTAATTTAGTGTTACAAAATACCCCAATGCCACAAAAAGTTTGGTGACAAAATAAAATAGTTTAGTAATTTATTAATTGTACAAGACATTTAATTAATTGTTTTAGCTACTGTATAAATCCTTATAGCTCATTTAAGCATTTTATAAAAGTGTGGTTTATTCACCTTAATTGCATGTGCATTATTTGCCACCGTTTGGACCTTTTAGTTTATTTTTATTATTTTTTTTGAAAACTTTTGTTGTTTGCTTTTCTTTTCAATTTTTAATTGGAATCGGTTCCGAACTAACGCGAGATTAGCAACAGTAACCGTGGTGACGTGGCATCGTTAACGGAGGTTTACTGTAGCCTAATTATCCGGGCGTCACAGAATGGCTTCCCTCTTGGACCCTATTTTTGCCAAATCATCAGCAGCTTGATTTTTCAGTCGGGGTACATGATGAAGCTCCAACCCCTCAAACTTCTTCTCTAGCTTCCTCACTGCATTGCAATAACCAGTCATGGCTGGACTTCTGAAATCCCACTCCTTCATCACCTGATTAACCACTAGATCTGATTCGCCATAGACCATGAGGCGACGGACGCCGAGAGAAATGCCATAGCAACCCATACAACAGTGCTTCGTATTCTACTTCATTGTTGGAAGAATCAAAGTAACTCTGGAGCACATATCTGAGCTTATCTCCTCGGGGGGAAACCAACACTACCCCAGCACCGGAACCATTCAGCATCTTGGAACCATCAAAGAACATGGACCAAAGGTTCGAGTGAACTTGAGTCGGCAATTGCTGTTCAATCCACTCGGCGATGAAATCTGCTACTGCTTGGGACTTGATGGCTTTCTTTGCCTCAAACTTGATATCAAGGGGAAGGAGTTCAATCGCCCATTTCGCCACTCGACCAGTTGCATCTCTGTTGTGCAGAATCTCTGACAATGGGGCGTTGCTGACGACTGTAATGGAATGGTCAGAGAAGTAATGAGCAACCTTCTTCGTGGTCATATAAATCCCATAAACAAGCTTCTGATAATGAGGGTATCTTTTCTTTGATGGGGTCAATACTTCAGAAAGATAATATACTGGGCGCTGAACTTTGAAGGCTTTTCCTTCTTCTTCCCGCCGATCGTAAGCATCAGCATCGACGACTTGTCCTGTGGCTGCAATGTAAAGCAGCAAAGGCTCTTTGCTGATTGGAGCAGCAAGCACCGGCTGGGTGGAGAGCAGAGCTTTTAGTTCTGCAAACGCTGCATCAGCTTCGAGTCCACTCGAACTTGTCGACTTCTTCATCACCAAGAAGAGGCAATGCCTTTTCACCGAGACGAGATGAATCGACTTAAAGCGCCAAGTATCCAGTAAGCTTCGGACATCTTGCACACGCAGTATGCGTTTCATTCGGAGTATAGTGCCAACTTTTTTGGGTTGGCGTCGATTCCTCGCTCGAAACGAAAACCGAGTAACTTTCCGCCAGGAACTCCGAACGTGCACTTTGATGGATTAAGGTTGACATCATACCTCCTGAGATTGGCAAATGTTTCAGCAAGGTCAATCAACAGGTCAGAACCTTTCCGTGACTTGAGCACAATATCATCCATGTATGCTTCCACATTCCGACTGATTTGAGTGAGCAAACACTTCTGAATCATCCTCATGAACGTGGCTCCGGCATTCTTGAGGCCGAATGGCATGGTGACATAATAGAAGCACCCGAATGGAGTGATGAAAGCTGTTTTGATCTCGTCGGGTCCATACAGATGGATCTGATCGTAACCGGAATAGGCGTCTAAGAAATACAACCGCTCACATCCCGCAGTCGAGTCGACTATTTGGTCGATGCGGGGGAGATGAAAATGATCTTTCGGGCAGGCCCGATTGATATGTTTGAAGTCGATGCACATGCGAAGTGACTTGTCCTTCTTAGGGACCATGACAACATTGGCGAGCCACTCGAGTGGTAAATCTCTCGGATAAACTCTGCTGCTAAGAGCCGAGCCACCTCCTCGTAATGGCCTTTCTCTTCCGGACGGCGGACCGTCGAAGATGTTCTTTGACAGGTTTGACTTTGAGTCGACTTCGTGAGCGATGCTCAGCCAGTCCCACAGGAACACCCGGCATGTCGTGAGGCATCCATGCGAAGATGTCCCAGTTCTCACGGAGGAACTGGATGAGCGCTTCTTCCTATTTGGAGTCGAGTGTTGTTGAGATGTGAGTCGGAGCAGCATTGGGATCGGTGGATGAATGTGAATCGGTTACGTCTCACCGGACGACTGAAATGCTGACTCCGTGGAGGGCTTCTTGGCTCGCAACAAATCACTCGGGTCTGCAGTTTTCAAGTACTCTTGTAGTTCTACCACTGCCATCCGAGCATCAGCGATCTTAGAGCCTTTCTGAAAACACTCTTCTGCTTTCTTCCAGTGACAGTGATCACACCTTTGGGGCCTGGCATCTTTAGTTTGAGGTATACATAACATGGTCGAGCCATGAAACGTGCATACGCCGGCCTTCCCAGAATAGCGTGATAAGCGCTCTGGAAATCCACGACCTCAAAGGTCAACTTTTCCTTACGAAAATTCTTGTAGTCACCAAAAACCACATCGAGAGCAATTTGGCCGAGTGACTCAGCCTTCTTTCCAGGAATGACTCCATGGAAGCTCATGTTGCTGGTGCTGAGTCTGGACATCGGAATGCCCATCCCTTTCAACGTCTCTCAGATACGGTATGTTCAGGCCACTGCCACCGTCCATCAAAATTTTAGTTAGTCGAGTGCCTTCGACGACTGGGTCGACCACCAACGCTTGCCTCCCAGGGGTGGCTATGTGTGTTGGGTGATCAGACTGGTCGAACATGATGGCGGTCTGTGACCATTTCAGATAACTGGGTGTCGCCGGAGCGACCATATTTACTTCTCGGTTGATAACTTTCAATCGACTTTTGCTTTCAACGTCAGGAAAAATCATCAGGGTGGAATTGACCTGGGGGTATCCACCGTCACTATCTTCCTTGCCCTCAATTTTGTCCGACTCCTTCTCCTTATCCTTGGGCTGCTTCCCCTGGAACTGCTGAATCAAGAGCCGACACTGTCGAGTGGTATGTTTTGGGTAAATGAGTTTACCCTCTTCATCTTTCTTCATGTGAATGTGACATGGCAAGTCCAATACATCATTTCCATCCTGGTCTTTCACCTTCTCGGGGTTCCAATGTCCCTTGGATTTCCCTTGAACTTTCCCGGAGTCACGGCCAAGGCTTCTCCAGAGCAATCGCTCGGCTTTCCGCTTCGCTTCGACCGGAGTTCCTCCGCCGGTTTCATTAGCGGCTGACTTGTACTTGCCACTCGAAGCCGATCCTCTTCTTCACCATTGGCGCATTTGGTGGCAATCTCCATCATTCGACTCAAGGTCATGTCTCCGGTCCGGCTGTAATTTCAAACTTAACTCTTCGTTCTTAACGCCTTCCTTGAAGGCACTGCATCGCCTGATGATCGATACATTCTCTACCGTGTGATGCAATGTGATCCATCTCTGGATGTAATCCCTCAGAGTTTCATTCGACTTCTGCACACACGACTGCAACTCTGTCAACCCTGCTGGCCGCTTGCAAGTTCCTTCAAATGTCCTGACAAACACTCGGGCAAGATCTTCCCAAGTGTAAATGTTGTTGGGTGCTAACTGATTCAACCATGCTCTGGCTGAGCCCTCCAACATAAGAGGCAGATGTTTCATGGCCACTTCATCATTGCCGCCGCCAATCTGAACAGCCACTCGGCAGTCCTCAAGCCAAGTATCCGGCTTGGACTCACCAAAGGAACTTATCGACTCAGCCGCCAACCTGAAGTTGGGAGGAATCACCGCGGCCCTGATGGCTCTGCTAAAACATTCTAGTCCTGAGACGTGTACTCTGCTGCTGGTGGGCACATCTCTGTCATGGCCTTCTCGGTGAGCTCTGTTCCTGTCGACCAGACCTTGCGCGATAATGGATCTCGCATCAAAGCCTGGTTCCCTGGGGTCGACTGGAATCCTTCACCCAACACTGTGATGGCGTCTGTCATCTTGCTGTCGAGGCGCGTATGACCCACCCCTTGGGGTAGGTGTGGGCACTCGACGTCGATCAACACGATCGAATCGGTCCTCATACTGATCACGCCGGCCTCCATGTCCTTCACACCTCGGGGGCGATCTTGGGCTATGAGCCGACTGGACTGTATTCGCAGCGACGGATCTGCTGTGAATCATATTCCGCGACTGCGATACAGCTGAATTTTGATCTCCCGCTGCCCGAAGTAAATCTTTGATCTGTAGCAAGCCTCTGACTGGGAAGGCTGAATGGACTCTACTTTACGGGCTGCAGCTGCTAGATTCCGAATTGGAGTTCGGTATACCTGAGTCGGTTGTGGAAAGAGTTAACGTTGACTGTACGACGATACCCGTTGTTGCGCTCGTTCGTCGAGCACTCGCTGGAGATTTTCCAGTCGAGTGCGCTCAGCCAAGTTGGCCAAACGCGCGTCTTCTAAGGCACGGGCCTCGGGGGTTTCTCCAACGGTAGGAGTGTGAAGCGCATCCATGTTCTGGCGGCGAAGCTCCTCCCTCTGCAGCGAAGTGAGGGGCTCGGGTGATAATCTTCGTGAACCTGCGCCGGCTCGCCCCCGCCAACGCCCCCGTCGGCGCGGGGAAACCAGGAGGACTACATGGCCCATCGACCATCAGAACCTCCGCCGCTAGATCATCTTTGTCGACTTTTCGGATGCATCTGCGAGCCGGTCCGACAGATCGAACAGGCCGTAGAGAGATTCGTCGGGCTCGATTGCCGCGACTTGGGGAGTGGCCGACTGGCGGGCCACCGCGTGCCTCACCCACCGCTGAAGCCTCGACCGACCGGAGCGCTTGCGCCGGCGAGAGACTGGGAGGGAGGACGGCACAGGAGCCGACCGATACTGGGTCGACGGCTGCCGCAGGAGGACACCGCAGACGCACGCGCGAAAAAGTGCGTTGCCCCGCGGACGGGGAGTGCGTCGACGTCGAGTGGAGCCTCCTGCAGCCAAGCGGAGTCGTCGGCGATGAACGTGAGCGCGCCGAGACGGATCTCGCGGCCCTCAACCAAAACTCCACCTGAAACCATGATGAAGGGGATCAGGAAAACTGCAACTTCTCCAACAAGTCGCTAAGATACCCGCCCCACGGTGGGCGCCAACTGTCGTGGTTCTAAGTCTGACAGTAGAATGGGGGGTAGGTATGGAGAGGCAAGATCCTAGCTATGGAGTAGTTGTATACGCAAGATGTTTACGAGTTCAGGCCCTTCTCGGAGGAAGTAACAGCCCTACGTCTCGGAGCCCGGAGGCGGTCGACTGTATTATGTGCGTATGAGTTACAGGGGTGCGAACCCTTTACACTGAGGAGGGGGTGGCTTATATAGAGTTCGCCAGACCCCTCCAGCCCTCAGTTATGTAGGGATTAAGGTACATTAAGATAGGGAGTTACTGGTAACGTCCCACATAAAGTGCTATGATGACCATAAAGCCACTTAATGACCGACCGTTTGCGTGCAGACTGACTGTAGATCTTCTGGCGGTCGAGTGGTTAGCTGATGGTCGAGTGTCTTCAGGTCCGTCGAGTGGAATCCTTCCAGGTCGACTGAAAGGTGTTTTCTTCAAGAGATGTCCTTGGGTAGGGTATCTTGGACATGTCCATGACCCTACCCTAGGTACATGGCTTCATCAGTGGCCATTCATGAGACTTGGATTTAGTATGCATTTTTCGGAATGCCTGGATCACCCAATGACATCAATGTTCTTCAACGGTCACCACTCATGAATAGGATTCCAAATGCTGAAACTCCACCGGTGGAGTTTGTAGCAAATGGCCACACATATAACTATGGCTACTATCTTGCGGATGGCATTTACCCAAGGTGGCAAACATTTGTGAAGCCGTTGAAGACGCTGCAAGGTAAGAAATAACTTGATTTTCACAATGCTCAAGAGGCGGCTAGGAAAGATGTGGAGAGGGCTTTTGATATTTTGCAAGCCCAATTTAATATTGTGAGAGGACCGGCTAGATTTTGGGATCAAAAGATCATTTGGTACATCATGAACGCTTGTGTGATCATGCATAACATGATCATCGAGAATGAGCGTGGGCAAGATTTATACTATTCTCGGTATGAGTTGATGAGACATCACGTGCGAGTGCGAAGGAGGGTTGCAAGGGTGGCCCGCTTTGTTGCCTCCTATCATACCATTCGACGTGCCAAAACGCATGATGAGATTCAAAGGATCTAGTCGAGGAGTGGTGGTCATGGAATGGGCAACAAAACTAGTTTATGTTGTATTTTTGTTGTATTGTTGATTATTTGTTGTATTTTTCATGAACTATTTGTTGTATAAAAGATAAATTATTTATTAAGTTATGGTAATAATTAAACTATTTATTGTTGATTTATTTGTGTGTGTGTTAGATCTTCTTGGTTCTATGTTTGAGTGGAAAATGTTGTTTCTGTTGGACGCGTGCTGTGGAATTTAGTGCACCTGCTGGAGCGTTACCTGCGGCGCGCAATATTATAACGCTTCTGGTAAAGCAAAACACCAGCCCAGCGTTCTAAAACGCTATTTTGAAGCTGCAAAAAAAATTAACGCCCCGCGCTACCGCACATCTACCGCACATCTAGTGAACCAATACTTACAAGTGGAACCACCACATGCAAGTTGACATTTTTTGAGAAAAGGTGTCGTACCCGACGTATAAAATGAAAATGTTATCAGGTTGTCGTTCCCCATAATATCAACCCCATCGAACCGTTCAATGTGTTGCACTAATCTTGGCATGCTCTCGAGTGCCAGGACATTGTTAAAAGTTGGGAACCACTAGGGATCAGACTATTGATCCCTAGCATTCCATCAGACCAATGCGTTGTCGTTGGATCATAAGCGCGTGGAACGTTGGATACATGGATTGAGTTAATCTGGAAATGAAGGTGCTGCAATACGAGTCATTACCACGGGATTTGAGGAAACTACCTCGGATTTTTAGGAAGCCGAGCAATTTCGGGAAAGTAATTACTCCCTCCGTTTCTAAATATTTGTCTTTCTAAAGATTTCAGCAAGTGACTACATACGGAACAAAATGAGTGAATCACACTCTAAAATATGTCTACATACATCTGTATGTGGTAGTCATTTGAAATGTCTAGAAAGACAAATATTTAAGAACAGAGGGAGTACATACTTAGAAGGGATTAATCTAGCATAATGGGTTTCTGCTTAATGCGATTTACTTCCTTCTGAACGATGCTTCCGTCCACTGGAATTTTGCCTCCGTATGCACCAAAATTTGCTTCCATATGCTGAATGAAATTTTCTTTCCATGTTGAAAGAAAATAAATTTGATTCCATGCTTACTGAAAAATAACAACGCTTCATACATTCGCATTCCATGCTTCTCCAACAGTTTACGTATTTGCTTCATTGAGGAACAACTTGTCAATATTATAGTGCATCATGTGTTCCTATAGCATGTTTCTTACACGATACATATTTGCATCAATCTTCTTGGTGAATTTTTTGTTAAATACTTAATGAATCAACTAACAATATGTTACAAGGACACAGATTCATTTTGGATCTGGATGGTCTCCAACGACTTGATAATGCTTCGTATACTTGCTTATTTTGAGAAACGTTGTTCAACTTTTATTCTACATATTAGTAAAACTTTGTGCTACTGTACTACAAATTTGCTTCGATGTAATTAAAAAATTAATCCCATGTAAAATTTTATTTTGTTTTCAACGCAAATTTTTTTTGCTTCCACCGATGAGAGAATTTGCTGCTGTCTCAACTGAAATTTGCATTGATTTAACGAAGAATTATGTCCAAGTACTTTGTTTCCATGAAACAAGAAATCACATCAAGATTTTGTTTCCAACACAATATAAACTTTGCTTCATTCCGCAATTTTTTGCTTCCATCAAATAGAAATGTTTCCATGATAAAATATTTTTACTTCAACATAACATAAGTTTGTTTACTGCTTCATTCGTTCATACACTAAGTTTAATGCATGATACACAGTTAGTTCCTTTGAAATCGCCAACAGTACTTCTACTACTTCTAAGTGAATATCATATGTTTCCTATAGATTGTAGACTTGCTTCACTTCCTGTGTGGCCATCTTCATTGTAGGGAAGATTGAGGTGTCATCACATTTCTAGGTGCATTCATCGGTCGCCTCCATATATGTCTCAGGCGGTGCCTATCGCCTCCATGTATCACCAAATATATGAAATATATGAAGCATGATGATAGTGTTTGAATGCAAATATTGCTCTTGACAATGTAAGAAAAGGTATTATAAAAAGGTAGAAGTATGTTTATATTGCTGTAAACTATATATACCGAAGAAAACATACAGTAAAATTTGGAAGCATGGATGTTAAGAAGCATGAATTAGCGCACATTCGATCTCAGCATAGCTAGAATACGTACAACCAACATCAACACACACAAACACACCGACAACGAGAAAATCCGTATAAGATCAAAGCTATGCGTGAAAAAAAAAGCAATCAGATACGCGATTGATCATCTCATGACACCACAAGCAACAAGGTTCTTCAACGACGACACCTTAAAGAAGGGAGCGACGCTCAAGTGATGCGGTAACCGGATCCAACCACGAAGACCAAAAAGAAGGTTTTCATCATGAAGAAACAGTCCAATCATATCCTAGCAATGCCTTCAACAAGGTAACATGTAAAAAAAATCATCGCCATTGACATGAACCAGCTCGGGTCATACCTAAGCTTTCACCCCTGACCTTGAGACCGGGTGCACATAGAACTACCATCAGGGTCACTCATATGTTGTCCCCACTACTTTTCTAGTATCCCAACGCTACATGTGATGTGCGATTACCGCCACTACACAACCATCCGTCTGCATCAAGTCTTTGTACATAGTTTGCATCTCACCGTCGAAGTCAACCGCCGAATAGGGAAAGATGAACTCCCCCGAATATCTTTTGGTGACCACCGCCGTCATGAAGCCGCAAGAGGTCATTGTAACAGAGTCTGCAACCACCACCATTCAGCCGAACGGGTCCGGATACACCACCGAGCCATCCAATCTTAAGGAGGGCAACCATGTCAGGTCGATCGACGATGTTGAAGCTGCGACGCCCGATATCACATCCAACCATCGCGCCATCCACATGGTCGTAGACAGACATCTCCACCAGAGCCATCAACAGGGGCCAGCCTCCCCAAATCCGGGCGCTACAGTAGAACTCCATCTGAGGACCACCCATTGCTGCAGCCAGCAGACACATGACCCACCCATGGCGATGTCCAGCATCCATGTTGGGCTGTCCTGTAGGTCAAAAGTCCACGAGGGAAGGCCACATCGCATCCTAGCAGCAAAAGGTAGGAGAGCGCGAGTAGGCACCAACTTTTTTTTGCGGGGTAGGCACCAACTGTCAAGCGTAGCGGGTGGTGGCCGCTATTCACCAGTCACTTGCTATCGGGCTGTTTATGACAGGCAGATAGACGATGCACACCTAGGCGAGGAGGTGGGGCCCCGAGGCCCGCTGCGCCATGTCGGAGTGCGAGCTAGGACGCCCACGCTTTAGACGGGAAGGCTGCTCTTCGCACGGGCCAGAGAGGCGCAAATATTCCTATGTATAATAAATTAGTAAAAATGAATATACTAAGTGTTAAATATTCTATGACTTGTAATATTCGTATGAATCAGACAACTTAGGAAAGGAAAAAATATATATAGATTGTAATGTTTCAAAATTTGTTGCAATCTTTTGAATCAAAGTGGTCACGGTAATACTGGCGCAAGAACACAACGATAGCAGCCTGGTCCCACAAAAGGTGTACCATAAGCAGATGTGATGAGTAATGTTTCCGCAAAAAAAAAAAAAAAAAAAAAGATGTGATGAGTACTGGGACCCATCCATCACCTTGCGTGCATGCCACCACCCATGATCCAAGTAGTGGGACTGGGCTGTAAAGCTCTGGGGGAACCTAATAAACTCTCGACCTCGGGTGGTTCTCAGAAACGTCGTGAAAGATGCTCTCGTACGAGTAGTAACCATTTACTATGATTGCCAACGCATGCCATTCATACAATATTGCACAAGGACAAGTATCAGTATGGGTATATCTATATCTATTGTCCAGCACATAAAGGTACTTCTCCTTGCATTATATTCCTCTCTTGTGCTCAGGTTGTTAGCCGAGCTCTAGCCCTCTCCAAACCTGCTTCCCCAAATTTTGCTTCTCGGTGTAGCGGCGGCGTTCGCGGATCTGTGTCATCCATCCATCGATACAAGTAAGTTCACTTTAGAACTGCTACTTCGTATTTCATCCCGTAGATTAGTGCTTTGATAGAGTGGGATTAAGGGGGCTTTAGAGGCAAACTTAGGCTGTTCCCGAGCGTGTGTGAGAAGGATAGAGGGGGCTAAGAGCTTCTAAAGCCACATATAACAAGAAGGACCCCTTGTATGTTCATGGAGGCGTCCGTTCGTGTCCATGTAGAGGGGCTCAGTCACCCCTTATTTTGCGTTTACGCAACCGCGTACCTCAAATTCATACCTCTATACTACTCGTCGTTAGAGATGTAGACGAACATGTGCGTCGGTAGTGGCGAACGGAACGGCCTCCTGGTTCCTGGCCCATGACTATCGACAGGCGGCGAGCGGGTTGGACGATTGGCAGCGCGGAGGGGAGGGAGTGGGTGAAAATGGAACAGGATAGGGTTGGGGTCGTGTTGTCCGGCTTACATGCCCGGATTAGCCCCTGGGGCGGCGCACGGGAGCGGTGTTTCTCATCGGACTGATGTTTTCAAATGCGTGTCCATGTGGATCGTGCCGTTAGTCTGACGTGGCGGCGCCGAGAGGCGCGCACCGAGTTCACCTCATATCCGCCATAGATATAGGCTAGATAAGAGGAGTGTCGGTCAGCCTGGGAGTATAGGGCCCACACGAGGAATCCGACAGGGTGAGGATTTTATGACCGATGACTTATCAGTTTGTCCGCCTGGACAGGTAGGGCCGTTTTAGGAGCACGGATGTAGATGCTCCAAGCCGGTTTCAAGAGAGGGGAATTGTTTTATTATGAGTACACTAGGGCCTCTTCAACGGCAACTCGCAAATTTCCTCACGCATACGTCTGTGGACAAGGGGGCTAGTCCGCGGACATGGATGCGGCAGGCCACCATCTAACCGTAGCCGTATACATTTCAAACACTTTATGAATCAACCGGATGAAATTCATGCAAACCGGACGGATTTCGTTTAATTTCTAATATAATATACATAAGCGGACGATATTCGGACCGACTTACTAAAAACTATAGGAGGACACTGAACCTTGTATCTGACAACCACCCCTTAACCGTGACCACCCTGTCCTCCCGCACCACCATCAGCGTCCGTGCCATCACCGTCGTCCCTCGAGCGGCCCAAGGATGCCAGAGGGCCGCGGCAGCCCTGCCAGGCGGATGCGTGAAACTCGCGGAGGAGCCGCACCGGCTCCTGCTGCGTGGTGCAAAGGGCCACCCTGGCCACTACCGAAGGCACTGGTGGCATCACGCCTGCGGCCTTGCCCCTCCTTGCGTTGGCGGAGCATTCACTAAGTGACCACTCCTTGCCGATCTTGGCGAGTTCTTCGTCAATGCAGCGCCGGCGCCTGGAGGCCGTCTCCGCGATTGTGACGGAGCGGTCGAACGCCCACAGAGCGGCTGCCGGCATTGCGCCGGATGTACCTCGCCTGTTGAGGATGTGTCCACGCGCCTTGGTGATCGCAGGCATCATGGTGGTGAGGATGGCCCGTCGATCCGCCCGTAGCGGCTATGCAGAGGGGGTGATGTCAGCTCGTCCTTCACATGGCGGAGGCACTGGGGGACGTTGGCTCCTGCTTAACACAGCGGCTGATCTGGAGGTCGTAGTTGTGACGCAGGGACATTGGCTCATCTTTCACCTGCCGGAGTGGGGATGTCGGCTACCACTAAACGCAGAGCCGTGGCGCGGACGGTGGATCCTCCTTCATGCACGTCGGGGATGATGGCGCCAGGCCCATCAGACGGAGCGAACGCTCCGTCATGATCTCCAAGTAGTAGACTATTTTTCGCTCGTCAAAGCTGCCTCCGAGAGGAGACGGGGCCGCTGTTGCGGCTGGTCCTCCTCGTCGCTAGAGGAGAAGACTATCTCCTCCTTGTTGGAGGAGGCCGTCGCCATGGATGCAGATGGTCCTTGTGAGCAAGGGCTACGACGCGATGATCTGCCTAGCGACGAACTTCCACCGGTGTCGCCTGCCAGCGCGGAGAAGCAGGACTTCGTCGTCGCCATTGGGCTCGGGGAGAAGGGCTTAGAGAGGAGGAAGGGTTCCGTGAGATGGAGGAAGATGGTGCGGTGCTTGGGAGAGGGTGCGGATCTGGACGGTGTCGGAGCACGGCTTTAAATATCCACAGCCAGGCCAGGCGGAGGGGCGGTCAGCCTTCCTCAATGCAGCGCAGTGGCCGGAGTTGGTTCTCAGGACGCGGCATCCGCATTGAAGTGGCGGCGACGGTAGAGAGGTCACGTCCGTCTGTGCCTCCTTCCCGTCCGGTATCAATGTTGGCCGATGAATGCTCTGGACCGGCATGAATGCGGCGTGGGGCGTGGGATGAAAAGCGCGGGAGAGGCGGGTGGGTGGTTTGGGTGGGCTAGTGTGGTTAGAAGTGGGCTTGGGAGCGGTCCGGACTCCCACAAATCCCCCATGTTTGTCTCCGGCTTTCGGAAGAAAATACGTCCGGACCGTCCTGCGGACCAATATAGGCTCGCGTTTGATGGCTTCCGCTTTACCGCTCCAGACGGATACGGGAAGTTTGAGGGTTGGTGTTGGAGATGCCCTTAATATCCAGAGATACTAATGTCTGAACATTATTCACAAAACATATAGTAAGTGTTGGAAAAAAATCATATAGTTATATATAGTTCTTGTTTGTTGTATGTAATTTTTCATATTATTTGTTAATCATAGAGAAACAATGGCGATAGTGGAGGTGCAAGTGGAGCAATGGCAAGAACGAGCGATCCAAGTGCTGGTGTTGTTGAGCTTCTCGATGCAGCTAGTGCTTCTTGTGCTAGCCGAGTTTCGTCGGCGCATTGACTCCGGCATGCTAAGGGTGGTGATTTGGTCAGCTTATGTGCTAGCCGACTCCACGGCGCTATATACCCTGGGCCACTTGTCTGTGACGAGCAGGTCAGGCGATCACAAGCTGATGGCATTTTGGGCGCCATTCCTGCTGGTGCACCTTGGCGGACAGGACAACATCACCGCATATGCCATCGAGGACAACCAGCTCTGGCGGCGGCACCTACAGACACTCACCGTGCAGGTCGCGGCGGCTGCCTACATCCTCTATGAGTCCACCATCGTCGGTACTGAGGCCCTGCTCCGGAGTGCTGCTGTCCTCATGTTCGTGGTTGGCATTGTGAAGTATGGGGAGAGGGTGTGGGCGCTGAAGCGTGCTGACACTAGCGCATCAGCCAACGGGTATGAATCCTTGGAGGAGAACACTCGTTCTTTGACTACACCTCCTACAGACCAGCGGCACCAGCACACCGAGTACCTGTTGTGGTTAGCCGACCAGGGGCTGGGCACCGTCGTGCGCCTGCTGCAGGTAGCCTACCTCTTGTTAGATATTCCAAAGGATATGATTCAGGGGCCGTTATCCAGCGTAGAGTTACACCTGGATAACATCCAGGCGGACGAGTTGTACAAGGTGGTGGAGATGCAACTCGGGCTAATGCACGATGCCCTCTACAGCAAGGCTGAGGTGATCCATACATGGTATGGCCTTTGCATCCGCGTCATTTCTCCTGTGTTCACCGCCATTGCCTTCGTGCTATTCCATAGGTCGGCCTTGTCAGCGGGTGACCGCCACTCCAGCAGAGCAGATGTTACAATCACATATGTTCTATCAGGTGGGGCTGTTACACTGGAGATTGTATCGGTGCTAAGGGCTATGTTCTCCAGATGGCCAAGCCTGATACTATGGAAACTGGCTTACTATGAGGCTAGAGTAAAAAGGCCCATGTGGGTCTGGCTTGCCCGTGCAGTCACTTCTATCCGTCGATTCGTGCTTCTTGAGAGGCACGAGTCGAGATGGTGGTCGGACTCTATGGGGCAGTACAATCTGATTGACTTGTGCATCAGCAACAAGGACAACCGAGCAAGCAGGACTGTGAGCAGCATCCTGAGCTGGATGGGTATCCAGGACCGGTGGAATACACTAGTCTACTCACGCTCCATCCCTGTCCCCATGGCTCTCAAAGAAATAGTGGTGGAACATGTGCTCAGGAGTAGGCAGCGCAGCAAGGAAATGTACTACAGTTCCCTGGAGGAGAAGCAGGATTTTATCATCAATTCACGGGGCCAGGCGGCTTTAAGAAAGCGGGGTTTACACCAAAGACTAGGCAGGTTCGTGGATATGGAGTTGGATGACAGCATCATCGTGTGGCACCTCGCCACCGATATCTTCCTCCATTACAGAAAAGATCAGGGGCTAGATGTTGTAGCTGATTTGAGACGATTAATGGAGGCAACCGAGGTGATCTCCAACTACATGTTTTTTCTCTTTGTTGCACGCCCCTACATGCTGCCGGGATACGTCAGCCACACTAGGTACACTGAGATTTGCTATCATCTCACCGGTCTCAAATGCAACACAGCCAACGATTTAATCAGCTTGCTAATGTCAGAGTTCAATCAGAAGGAGGACCAGAACAATATACTGTATACAATACATGATCTTGCTCATGAGCTGCTCTCTCTGGGGGATGCCCCACTCAAGGAAGTGCTGCAGATGATCAGCGAGGTGTGGACGGAGATGCTGTGCTACGCTGGGTACAGATGCAGCGGGTATTCTCATGCCAAGCAGCTCAGCAACGGCGGCGAGCTCCTCACTATCGTTGCCCTTGTGGTGGAGTACCGCAGAAGAGACATCCTCCTCCTTTGAGGCGCCCTGAGGAACTACTGTGGTGCATAATGGTGTTCCACTGCTTCTGTCAGTTGTCGTTGCCTGTCCATTTGCTGCTTGCTTTGCTTCCTGCATGGTTCTTTCCCTGTAAAATAAATGAACTCCAGTATTATCTATCTATATGTCTACCTGTCACTTGTCTTGGGCCAAGAATTAATTGTGTACTGGAGAATTATGTACGTTTTTTTTTTTGCGAATCAGAGAATTCTGTAAATGAGTGCATTTTCCTGTAGTATTATTATCCCTACCGCATTAATTTACGATGAAGAACCAAATCAGACAAGTGGCAAGGAACAATTGCACATTTGCTAGCATTATGAGGTTTGAATTTGATGAATGCGCATCTGCTAATCGAGTGTGTCTTCTATATACCAAAAGAGCTCTCTTCTGAAAATTGTGTGTTACATCAAAGTTGAAACAGAAAAGGCGTAGTTTTTATGTGCTTATTCATTACATTACATCCTAGTAGTACAGGAATATGTCTTCGGATTCAGCAGAGTGCAAACTTAGGTTTATGGATAGCCGTCATGCCATGCACGATCCAAAGTTTGTGGTTAACTTGATTTGTGTCTACTAGCATGGTACCAGCACAAGGAGCTCGAATTCCGCACATAAACTGCACCACGATGACAGAAGGGACTCCACTGAATTGCTGCTTGTAGTGCAGTTTGTAAAAAGAGTGAATTCCGGTTTTTACCTCCTATTTTGACATTTTTGACACTAATTACCCCATTTAGCAGGATTTCATCCGTTTTACCCATTTAGTAAAAGTGTTGCTACAATTTTCATGATTTAAATTTTTTGTGCGTTTTGACCAGCTGGCATGCCACGTCGACATTTTTTCCCTACCTATTTTTCTCCCTACTCAACTCGTTTCCCGTTTGAAGTATTCTGATGGGACGACTATACTTGATCAGCATGGCATATTACCATTGAATAAATCATCAGAGAAATTGTTATTGATATAACTTGGAATCATGTATGTTTTTCTTTCAGTTATCATATACGGCCTTAAGGAGCTTCTCTTGTATGGAACATCCATCCGTTGGCACTCACCATCCACGACCGAGTGACACAAGCGAGTGAGCGAGCCTGCCCCTTCCCCTCCCTGCCCGCCGCTCGCCGCTCCGGCGGCGGTGTCCACCCTCCCGCCGTTGGTCACTCCGACCCCGGTGGCCATGCCACCGCCCGCTTCGTCCCCTCCCCCCTCCCCCGTACCCGTCCTTCACGTCCGCCTCCTGCTCCCATGGCGACGAGCCCCCGCTCCATGAATGTTGGGGAACGTAGTAATTTCAAATAAATTCCTACGCACACGCAAGATCATGGTGATGCATAGCAACGAGAGCGGAGAGTGTTGTCCACGTACCCTCGTAGACCGAAAACGGAAGCATTATGACAACGCGGTTGATATAGTCGTACGTCTTCACGGTCCGACCGATCTAAGTACCGAACGTACGGCACCTCCGAGTTTAGCACACGTTCAGCTCGATGACGATCCCCGGACTCCGATCCAGCAAAGTGTCGGGGATGAGTTCCGTCAGCACGACGGCGTGGTGACGATCTTGATGTTCTACCGTTGCAGGGCTTCGCCTAAGCACCGCTACAATATTATCGAGGTGGACTATGGTGGAGGGGGGCACCGCACACGGCTAAGAAACGATCACGAAGATCAACTTGTGTGTCTATGGGGTGCCCCTGCCCCCGTATATAAAGGAGTGGAGGAGGGGGAGGGCCGGCCCTCTCTATGGCGCGCCCTAGGGGAGTCCTACTCCCACCGGGAGTAGGATTCCCCTTTCCTAGTAGAACTAGGAGCCCTTCCAAGTAGTAGGAGTAGGAGGGAAGGAAAGGGAAGGGCAAAGGAGAAGGAAGGAAGGGAGCACCCTCCCTAGTCCAATTCGGACCAGCTCATGGGGAGGGTGCGCCACCCTTTGAGGCCTTTCTCTCCTTTCCCGTATGGCCCATTAAGGCCCAATACGAATTCCCGTAACTCCCCGGTATTCCCGAAAATACCCGAATCACTCGGAACCTTTCCGATGTCCGAATAAAGTCGTCCAATATATCGATCTTTACGTCTCGACCATTTCGAGACTCCTCGACATGTCCCCGATCTCATCCGGGACTCCGAACTCCTTCGGTACATCAAAACTCATAAACTCATAATATAACTGTCATCGAAACCTTAAGCGTGCGGACCCTACGGGTTCGAGAACTATGTAGACATGACCGAGACACGTTTCCGGTCAGTAACTAATAGCGGAACTTGGATGCTCATATTGGCTCCCACATATTCTACGAAGATCTTTATCGGTCAAACCGCATAACAACATACGTTGTTCCCTTTGTCATCGGTATGTTACTTGCCCGAGATTCGATCGTCGGTATCTCAATACCTAGTTCAATCTCATTACCGGCAAGTCTCTTTACTCGTTATGTAATGCATCATTCCGCAACTAACTCATTATTCACATTTCTTGCAAGGCTTATAGTGATGTGCATTACCGAGAGGGCCCGGAGATACCTCTCCGACAATCGGAGTGACAAATCCTAATCTCGAAATACGCCAACCCAACATGTACCTTCGGAGACACCAGTAGAGCTCCTTTATAATCACCCAGTTACGTTGTGACATTTGGTAGCACACAAAGTGTTCCTCCGGTAAACGGGAGTTGCATAATCTCATAGTTGTAGGAACATGTATAAGTCATGAAGAAAGCAATAGCAACATACTAAACGATCAAGTGCTAAGCTAACGGAATGGGTCAAGTCAATCGCATCATTCTCCTAATGATGTGAACCCGTTAATCAAATGACAACTCTTTTGTCCATGGCTAGGAAACATAACCATCTTTGATAAACGAGCTAGTCAAGTAGAGGCACACTAGTGACACTATGTTTGTCTATGTATTCACACATGTATTATGTTTCCGGTTAATACAATTCTAGCATGAATAATAAACATTTATCATGATATAAGGAAATAAATAATAACTTTATTATTGCCTCTAGGGCATATTTCCTTCAGTCTCTCACTTGCACTAGAGTCAATAATCTAGTTCACATCATCATGTGATTCAACACCAATATTCACATCTGTATGTGATTAACACCCATAGTTCACATCGTCATGTGACCAACACCCAAAGGGTTTACTAGAGTCAATAATCTAGTTCACATCGCTATGTGATTAACACCCAAGAGTACTAAGGTATGATCATGTTTTGCTCATGAGAGAAGCTTAGTCAACGGGTCTGTCACATTCAGAGCCGTATGTATTTTGCAAATATTCTATGTCTACAATGCTCTGCACGGAGCTACTCTAGCTAATTGCTCTTACTTTCAATATGTATCCAGATTGAGACTTAGAGTCATCTGGATCGGTGTAAAAAACTTGCATCAACGTAACTCTTTACGACGGGCTCTTTTATCACCTCCATAATCGAGAAATATTTCCTTAGTCCTCACTAAGGATGTTCTTGACCAATGTGCAGTGATCTACTCCTAGATCACTATTGTACTCCCTTGCCAAATTCAGAGCAAGGTATACAATAGCTCTGGTACATAGCATAGCATAATTTATAGAACCTATGACTGAGGCATAGGGAATGACTTTCATTCTCTTTTCTGTCGTGGTCGGGATTTGAGTCTTACTCAATTTCACACCTTTGCAACACAGGCAAGAACTTTTCTTTGACTGTTCCATTTTGAACTACTTCAAAATCTTGACAAGGTATGTACTTATTGAAAAACTTATCAAGCCGCCTTGATCTATCTCAATAGATCTTGATGCTCAATATGTAAATAGCTTTACTGAGGTCTTTCTTTTAAAGAACTCCTTTCAAATACTCCTTTATGCTTTTCAGAAAAATTCTACATCATTTCTGATCAACAATATGTTACTCACATATATTTATCAGAAAGGCGGTAGTGCTCCCACTCACTTTATTATAAATACAGGCTTCACCGCAATTCTGTATAAAACTATATGCTTTGATCAACTTATGAAAGCGTGTATTCCAAGTCTGAGATGCTTGCACCAGTCCATAGATGGATCGCTGGAGCTTGCACATTTTGTTAGCTCCTTTAGGATTGACAAAACCTTCTAGTTGCATTATATACAACTCTTCTTTAATAAATCCATTAAAGAATGTAGTTTTGACATCCATTTGCCAGATTTCATAAAATTTGGCAATTGCTAACATGATTTGGACAGACTTAAGCATCGCTACAGTTGAGAAAATCTCATTGTAGTCAACACCTTGAACTTGTCGAAAACCTTTTTGTGACAAGTCAAGCTTTGTAGATAGTAACACTACTATTAGTGTCCGTCTTCCTCTTGAAGATTCATTTATTTAACATGGCTTGCTGATCATCGAGCAAGTCAATCAAAGTCCATACTTTGTTCTCATACATGGATCCTATCTCAGATTTCATGGCCTCAAGCCATTTCATGAATCTGGGCTCATCATCGCTACCTCATAGTTCGTAGGTTCATCATGGTCTAGTAACATGACTTCCGTAACATGATTACTGTACCACTGCAGTGCGGATCTTACTCTGGAAGACCTACGAGGTTTGGTAGCAATCAAGGAAATATGCCCTAGAGGCAATAATAAAGTTATTATTTATTTCCTTATATCATGATAAATGTTTATTATTCATGCTAGAATTGTATTAACCGGAAACATAATACATGTGTGAATACATAGACAAACAGAGTGTCACTAGTATGCCTCTACTTGACTAGCTCGTTGATCAAAGATGGTTATGTTTCCTAACCATAGACATGAGTTGTCATTTGATTAACGGGATCACATCATTAGGAGAATGATCTGATTGACATGACCCATTCCGTTAGCCTAGCACTTGATCGTTTAGTATGTTGCTAATGCTTTCTTCATGACTCATACATGTTCCTGTAACTATGAGATTATGCAACTCCCGTTTACCGGAGGAACACTTTGGGTACTACCAAACGTCACAACGTAACTGGGTGATTATAAAGGAGTACTACAGGTGTCTCCAAAGGTACTTGTTGGGTTGGCGTATTTCGAGATTAGGTTTTGTCACTCCGATTGTCGGAGAGGTATCTCTAGGCCTTCTCGGTAATACACATCACTTAAGCCTTGCAAGCATTACAACTAATGAGTTAGTTGTGAGATGATGTATTACGGAACGAGTAAAGAGACTTACCGTAACGAGATTGAACTAGGTATTGGATACCGACGATCGAATCTCGGGTAAGTAACATACCGATGACAAAGGGAACAACGATGTCGTTATGCGGTTTGACCGATAAAGATCTTCGTAGAATATGTAGGAACCAATATGGGCATCCAGGTTCCGCTATTGGTTATTGACCGAGAATGGTTCTAGGTCATGTCTACATAGTTCTCGAACCCGTAGGGTCCGCACGCTTAACGTTTCGATGGCGATTCATTATGAGTTTATAAGTATTGATGCACCGAAGGTTGTTCGGAGTCCCGGATGTGATCACGGACATGACGAGGAGTCTCGAAATGGTCGAGACATAAAGATTGATATATTGGAAGCCTACATTTGGACATCGGAAGTGTTCCGAGTGAAATCGGGAATTTACCGGAGTACCGGGAGGTTACGGAACCCCGGAGGTCTATGGGCCTTAATGGGCCATAAGAGAAGAGGAAGGGCCGGCCAGGTGGGCTGCGCGCCCCCTCCCCTCTAGTCCGAATAGGACAAGGAGAGGGGCGGCCTCTTCCTCTTCCCCTCCTCCAATCCTAATCCAACTAGGAGAGGGGGAGTCCTACTCGGTGGGAGTAGGACTCCTCCAGCGCGCGCCTCCCCAAGGCTGGCCGCACCCCTTGGCTCCTTTATATCACGGGGCAGGGGCACCCCATGACACACAAGTTGATCTACGGATCTTTCCTTAGCCGTGTGCGGTGCCCCTTCCACCATATTCCACTTCGGTCATATCGTCGCGGAGCTTAGGCGAAGCCCTGCGCCGGAGAAGTCATATCGTCATGAGCTTAGGCGAAGCCCTGCGCCGGTGGAGCATCAACCACGCCACCACGCCGTCGTGTTGACGGAACTCATCCCCGACACTTTGCTGGATCGGAGTCCGGGGATCGTCATCGAGCTGAACGTGTGCAGAACTCGGAGGTGCCGTACGTTCGGTGCTTGGATCGGTCGGATCGTGAAGACGTACGACTACATCAACCGCGTTGTTATAATGCTTCCGCTTTCGGTCTACGAGGGTACGTGGACGGACACTCTCCCCTCTCGTTGCTATGCCATCACCATGGTCTTGCGTGATCGTAGGAAAATTTTTGAAATTACTACGTTCCCCAACAGTGGCATCCGAGCCTGGTTTTATGCGTTGATGTCATGTGCACGAGTAGAACACAAGTCAGTTGTGGGCGATACAAGTCATACTGCCTACCAGCATGTCATACTTTGGTTCAGCGGTATTGTGAGATGAAGCGGCCCGGACCGACATTACGCCAGACGCTTACGCGAGACTGGTTTCACCGCCCGAGCACTCGTTGCTTAAAGGTGACCGCGGGTGTCTGTCTCTCTCACTTTAGTTGAACTGAGTGTGGCTACGCCCGGTCCCGGAGAAGGTTAAACGGAGTCTATTTGACGAAGTATCGTTGTGGTTTTGATGCGTAGGTAAGAACGGTTCTTGCTCAGCCCGTAGCAGCCACGTAAAACTTGCAACAACAAAGTAGAGGACGTCTAACTTGTTTTTGCAGGGCATGTTGTGATGTGATATGGTCAAGACGTGATGCTATATTTTATTGTATGAGATGATCATGTTTTGTAACCGAAGTTATCGGCAATCGGCAGGAGCCATATGGTTGTCGCTTATTGTATGAAATGCAACGCCATGTAATTGCTTTACTTTATCACTAAGCGGTAGCGATAGTCGAGAAGCAATAGTTGGCGAGACGACAACGATGCTACGATGGAGATCAAGGTGTCGTGCGGTGACGATGGTGATCATGACGGTGCTTCGAGATGGAGATCACAAGCACAAGATGATGATGGCCATATCATATCACTTATATTGATTGCATGTGATGTTTATCCTTTATGCATCTTATCTTGCTTTGATTGACGGTAGCATTATAAGATGATCTCTCACTAAAAATTATCAAGAAGTGTTCTCCACAGTATGCACCGTTGCCAAAGTTCGTAGTACCCGGACACCACGTGATGATCGGGTGTGATAAGTTCTACGTCCATCTACAACGGGTGCAAAACAGTTGCACACGCGAATACTCAGGTTAAACTTGACGAGCCTTGCATATAACAGATATGGCCTCGGAACACGGAGACCGAAAGGTCGGCGTGAATCATATAGTAGATATGATCAACATAGTGATGTTCACCATTGAAACTACTCCGTCTCACGTGATGATCGGACATGGTTTAGTTGATTTGGATCACGTGTTCACTTAGATGACTAGAGAGATGTCTGTCTAAGTGGGAGTTTTTTTTAATATGATTAATTGAACTTTAATTTATCATGAACTTAGTCCTGGTAGTATTTTGCAAATTATGTTGTAGATCAATAGCTCGCGTTGTTGCTTCCCTATGCTTTTATATGTTTGTTTTGATATGTTATGTCCTTAATGCACCGCTAGGTGACAGACCTATTGCAGGAGCAGATGCAGACGTTATGAACGTTTGGCTAGCTCAATATGATGACTACTTGATAGTTTAGTGCACCATGCTTAACGGCTTAGAATCGGGACTTCAAAGACGCTTTGAACGTCAAAGACCATATGAGATGTTCCAAGAGTTGAAGTTAATATTTCAAGCAAATACCCGAGTTGAGAGATATGAAGTCTCCAACAAGTTCTATAGCTAAAGGATGGAGGAGAATCGCTCAACTAGTGAGCATGTGCTCAGATTGTCTGGGTACTTCAATCACTTGAATCAAGTGGGAGTTAATCTTCCAGATAAGATAGTGATTGACAGAATTCTCTAGTCACCATCACTAAGTTAGTAGAACCTCGTGATGAACTATAGTATGCAAGGGATGACGAGAACGATTCCCAAGCTCTTCGTGATGTTGAAATCGACGAAGGTAGAAATCAAGAAAGAGCATCAAGTGTTGATGGTTGACAAGATCACTAGTTTCAAGAAAAGGGCAAAAGGAAGAAGGGGAACTTCAAGAAGAACGGCAAGCAAGTTGCTACTCAAGTGAAGAAACCCAAGTCTGGTCCTAAGCCTGAGACTAAGTGCTTCTACTGCAAAAGGATTGTTCACTGGAAGCGGAACTACCCCAAGTGTTTGGTGGATAAGAAAGGATGGCAAAGTAAACAAAGGTATATTTGATATACATGTTATTGATGTGTACTTTACTAGTGTTCATAGCAACCCCTCAGTATTTGGTACTAGTTCAGTTGCTAAGATTAGTAACTCGAAACGGGAGTTGCAGAATGAACAGAGACTAATTAAGGGTGAAGTGACGATGAGAGTTGGAAGTAGTTCCAAGATTGATATGATCATCATCGCACACTCCCTATACCTTCGGGATTAGTGTTAAACCTAAATAAATGTTATTTGGCGTTTGCGTTGAACATGAATATGATTTGATCATGTTTATTGCGATACGGTTATTCATTTAAAGTCAAAGAATAATTGTTGTTCTGTTTTCATGAATAAAACCTTCGATGGTCATACACCCAATAAAATAGTTTGTTGGATCTCGATCGTAGTGATACACATATTCAAAATATAGATGCCAAAAGATGCAAAGTTAATAATGATAGTGCAATTTATTTGTGGCACTGCCGTTTGGGTCATATCGGTGTAAAGCGCATGAAGAAACTCCATAAAGATGGATTTTCGGAATCACTTGGTTATGAATCATTTGATGCTTGCGAACCGTGCCTTTTGGGCAAGATGACTAAAACTCCGTTCTCCGGAACAATGGAACAAGCTACTAACTTATTGGAAATAATACATACCGATGTATGCGATCCAATGAGTGTTGATGCTCGTGGCAAGTATCGTTATTTTCTGACCTTCACAAGATGATTTGAGCAGATATGGGTATATCTACTTGATGAAACACAAGTCTGAAACATTTGAAAAGTTCAAAGAATTTCAGAGTGAAGTGAAGAATCATCGTAACAAGAAAATAAAAGTTTCTACGATATGATCGCAGAGGAAAAATATTTGAGTTGCGAGTTTGGCCTTGATTAAAACAATGTGAAATAGTTTCACTACTCACGCCACCTGGAACACCACAGCATAATGGTGTGTCCGAACGTCATAGCCGCACTTTATTGGATATGGTGCGATCTATGATGTATCTTACCGATTTACCACTATCGTTTTGGGGTTATGCATTAGAGACAGCTGCATTCATGTTTAATAGGGCACCATCTAAATCCGTTGAGATGACACCGTATGAACTATGGTTTAGCAGTAAACCTAAGCTGTCGTTTCTTAAAGTTTGGAGTTGTGATGCTTATGTGAAAAAGTTTTCACCTGATAAGCTCTAACCCAAATCGGAGAAGTGCGTCTTCATAGAATACCCAAAGGTGACTATTGGGTACACCTTCTATCACAGATCCGAAGGCAAGTTTTTTCGTTGCTAAGATGGATCCTTTCTAGAGAAGAAGTTTCTCTCGAAAGAAGTGAGTGGGAGGAAAGTAGAACTTGATGAGGTAATTGTACCTTCTCCCTTATTGGAAAGTAGTTCATCACAGAAATCAGTTCCATGATTCCTACACCAATTAGTGAGGAAGTTAATGATGATGATCATAAAACTTCAGATCAAGTTGCTGCCAAACCTCGAGGGTCTTCGAGTAAAATCCGCACCAGAGTGGTACGGTAATCATGTTACGGTAGTCATGTTACTAGACCATGATGAACCTACGGACTATGAGGAAGCGATGATGAGCCCAGATTCGCGAAATGGCTTGAGGCCATGAAATCTGAGATAGGATCCATGTATGAGAACAAAGTATGGACTTTGATTGACTTGCTCGATGATCAGCAAGCCATGTTAAATAAATGGATCTTCAAGAGGAAGACGGACAATCGATAGTAGTGTTACTATCTACAAAGCTCGACTTGTTGCAAAAGGTTTTCGACAAGTTCAATGTGTTGAATACGATGAGATTTTCTCACTCGTAACGATGCTTAAGTCTGTCCGAATCATGTTAGCAATTGCCACATTTTATGAAATCTGGCAAATGGATGTCAAAACTGCATTCCTTAATGGATTTATTAAAGAAGAGTTGCATATGATGCAACCAGAAGGTTTTGTCAATCCTAAAGGAGCTAACAAAATGTGCAAGCTTCAGCAATCCATCTATGGACTGGTGCAAGCATCTCGGAGTTGGAATAAACGCTTTGATAGTGTGATCAAAGCATATGGTTTTATACAGACTTTTGGAGAAGCCTGTATTTACAAGAAAGTGAGTGGGAGCACTACAACATTTCTGATAAGTATATGTGAATGACATATTGTTGATTGGAAATGATGTAGAATTATTCTGCAAAGCATAAAGGAGTATTTGAAAGGAGTTTTTCAAAGAAGGACCTCGGTGAAGCTGCTTACATATTGAGCATCAAGATCTATAGAGATAGATCAAGACGCTTGATAAGTTTTTCAATGAATACATACCTTGACAAGATTTTGAAGTAGTTCAAAATGGAACAGTCAAAGAAAGAGTTCTTGCCTGTGTTACAAGGTGCGAGATTGAGTAAGACTCAAAACCCGACCACGGCAGAAGATAGAAAAAGAATGAAAGTCATTCCTATGCATCAGCCATAGGTTCTATAAAGTATGTCATGTTGTGTACCAGATCTATTGCATACCCTACCACTAAGCTTGGCAAGGAGTGCAATAGTGATCTAGGAGTAGATCAATGGACAGCGGTCAAAATTATCCTTAGTAGAATAAGGATATGTTTCTCGATTATGGAAGTGAAAAAAGGTTCGTCGTAAAGGGTTACGTCGATGCAAGTTTTAAACTAATCTAGATGACTCTGAGCCTCAATCTGGATACATATTAAAAGTGGGAGCAATTAGCTAGAGTAGCTCCGTGCAGAGCATTGTAGACATAGAAATTTGCAAAATACTTACGGCTCTGAATGTGACAGACCCGTTGACTAAAATTATCTCACAAGCAAAACATGATCACACCTTAGTACTCTTTGGGTGTTAATCACATAGCGATGTGAACTAGATTACTGACTCTAGTAAACCCTTTGGGCGTTGGTCACATGTCGATGTGAATTATGGGTGTTAACCACATATAGATGTGAACTATTGATGTTAAATCACATGGCGATGTGAACTAGATTATTGACTCTAGTGCAAGTGGGAGACTGAAGGAAATATGCCCTAGAGGCAATAATAAAGTTATTATTTATTTCCTTATATCATGATAAATGTTTATTATTCATGCTAGAATTGTATTAACCGGAAACATAATACATGTGTGAATACATAGACAAACAGAGTGTCACTAGTATGCCTCTACTTGACTAGCTCGTTGATCAAAGATGGTTATGTTTCCTAACCATAGACATGAGTTGTCATTTGACTAACGGGATCACATCATTAGGAGAATGATCTGATTGACATGACCCATTCCGTTAGCCTAGCACTTGATCGTTTAGTATGTTGCTAATGCTTTCTTCATGACTCATACATGTTCCTGTAACTATGAGATTATGCAACTCCGTTTACGGAGGAACACTTTGGGTACTACCAAACGTCACAACGTAATCGGGTGATTATAAAGGAGTACTACAGGTGTCTCCAAAGGTACTTGTTGGGTTGGCGTATTTCGAGATTAGGTTTTGTCACTCCGATTGTCGGAGAGGTATCTCTAGGCCTTCTCGGTAATACACATCACTTAAGCCTTGCAAGCATTACAACTAATGAGTTAGTTGTGAGATGATGTATTACGGAACGAGTAAAGAGACTTACTGCAATCTAGATTGAACTAGGTATTGGATACCGACGATCGAATCTCGGGTAAGTAACATACCGATGACAAAGGGAACAACATATGTCGTTATGCGGTTTGACCGATAAAGATCTTCAGAGAATATGTAGGAACCAATATGGGCATCCAGGTTCCGCTATTGGTTATTGACCGAGAATGGTTCTAGGTCATGTCTACATAGTTCTCGAACCGTAGGGTCCGCCACGCTTAACGCTTCGATGACAGTTCATTATGAGTTTATAAGTATTGATGCACGAAGGTTGTTCGAGTCCCGGATGTGATCACGGACATGACGAGGAGTCTCGAAATGGTCGAGACATAAAGATTGATATATTGAAGCCTACATTTGGACATCGGAAGTGTTCCGAGTGAAATCGGGAATTTACCGGAGTACCGGGAGGTTACCGGAACCCCCCGGGAGGTCTATGGGCCTTAATGGGCCATAAGAGAGAAGAGGAAGGGCCGGCCAGGTGGGCTGCGCGCCCCCCTCCCCCCTCTAGTCCGAATAGGACAAGGAGAGGGGCGGCGCCTTCCTCTTCCTCCTCCAATCCTAATCCAACTAGGAGAGGGAGTCCTACTCCCGGTGGGAGTAGGACTCCTCCAGCGCGCCTCCCAAGGCTGGCCGCACCCCTTGGCTCCTTTATATCTGAGGGGCAGGGGCACCCCATGACACACAAGTTGATCTACGGATCTTTCCTTAGCCGTGCGGTGCCCCTTCCACCATATTCCACTTCGGTCATATCGTCGCGGAGCTTAGGCGAAGCCTGCGCCGGAGAAGTCATATCGTCGCGAGCTTAGGCGAAGCCCTGCGTCGGTGGAGCATCAACATCGTCACCACGCCGTCGTCTTGTGGAACTCATCCCGACACTTTGCCGGATCGAGTCCGGGGATCGTCATCGAGCTGAACGTGTGAAGAACTCGGAGGTGCCGTCGTTCGGTGCTTGGATCGGTCGGATCGTGAAGACGCGTCGACTACATCAACCGCGTTGTTATAACGCTTCCGCTTTCGGTCTATGAGGGTACGTGGACGGACACTCTCCCCTCTCGTTGCTATGCCATCACCATGGTCTTGCGTGATCGTAGGAAATTTTTTGAAATTACTACGTTCCCCAACAGCAACTTGATCTAAAGTTTCATGATCATCATCATTAACTTCCTCACTAATTGGTGTAGGAATCATTGGAACTGATTTCTGTGATGAACTACTTTCCAATAAGGGAGAAGGTACAATTACCTCATCAAGTTCTACTTTCCTCCCACTCACTTCTTTTGAGAGAAACTTCTTCTCTAGAAAGGATCCATCTTAGCAACGAATAACTTGCCTTCGGATCTGTGATAGAAGGTGTACCCAATAGTTACCTTTGGGTATTCTATGAAGACGCATTTTCCGATTTGGGTTCGAGCTTATCAGGTTGAAACCTTTTCATATAAGCATCGCAACTCCAAGCTTTAAGAAACGACAGCTTAGGTTTACTGCAAAACCATAGTTCATACGGTGTCATCTCAACGGATTTAGATGGTGCCCTATTAAACGTGAATGCAGCTGTCTCTAATGCATAACCCCAAAACGATAGTGGTAAACCGATAAGAGACATCATAGATCGCACCATATCTAGTAAAGTACGATTACGACGTTCGGACACACCATTACATTGTGGTGTTCCAGGTGGCGTGAATTGCGAAACTATTTCACATTGTTTCAAGTGAAGACCAAACTCGTAACTCAAATATTCGTCTCCATGATCAGATCGTAGAAACTTTATTTTTCTTGTTACGATGATTTTCCACTTCACTCTGAAATTCTTTGAACTTTTCAAATGTTTCAGACTTATGTTTCATCAAGCAGATATACCCATATCTTCTCAAATCATCTGTGAAGGTCAGAAAATAACGATACATGCCATGAGCTTTAACACTCATCGGATAGCATACATCGGTATGTATTATTTCCAATAAGTCAGTAGCTCGTTCCATTGTTCCGGAGAACGGAGTTTTAGTCATCTTCCCAAAAGGCACGGTTCGCAAGCATCAAATGATTCATAACCAAGTGATTCTGAAAATCCATCTTTATGGAGTTTCTTCATGCGCTTTACACCGATATGACCCGAACGGCAGTGCCATAAATAAGTTGCACTATCATTATTAATTTTGCATCTTTTGGCATCAATATTATGAATATGTGTATCACTATGATCGAGATCCAACAAACTATTTTCATTGGGTGTATGACCATCGAAGGTTTTATTCATGTAAACAGAACAACAATTATTCTTTGACTTTAAATGAATAACCGTATCGCAATAAACATGATCAAATCATATTCATGTTCAAGCATAACGCCAAATAACATTTATTTAGGTTTAACACTAATCCCGAAGGTATAGGGAGTGTGCGATGATGATCATATCAATCTTGGAACTACTTCCAACACTCATCGTCACTTCCCCTTCAACTAGTCTCTGCTTATTCTGTATCTCCTGTTTCGAATTACTAATCTTAGCAACCGAACAAGTATCAAATACTCAGGGGCTACTATAAACACTAGTAAGGCACACATCAATAACCTGTATATCAAATATACCCTTTTTCACTTTGCCATCCTTCTTATCCACCAAAAATATTCAGGGTATTTCTGCTTCCAGTGACCATTTCCTTTGCAGTGTAAGCACTCAGTTTCAGGATTTGGTCCAGCTTTGGGCTTCTTCGCGGGAGTGACAACTTGCTTGTCATTCTACTTGAAGTTCCCTTTCTTTCCCTTTTATTGAAACTAGTGGTCTTGTCAATCATCAACACTTGATGCTCTTTTCTTGATTTCTACCTTCGTCGATTTCAGCATCACGAAGAGCTCGGGAATCGTTTTCGTCATCCCTTGCATAATAGTTCATCACGAAGTTCCAGTAACTTGGTGATGGTGACTAGAGAACTCTGCCAATCACTATCTTATCTGGAAGATTAACTCCCACTTGATTCAAGCGATTGTAGTACTCAGACAATCTAAGTACTTGCTCACTAGTTGAGCAATTCTCCTCCATCTTTTAGGTGAAGTATTTGTCAGAGATCTCATACCTCTTGACACGGGCATGAGTCTAAAATACCAATTTCATCTCTTGAAACATCTTATATGTTCCATGACGTTTCAAAAACGTTTTTGTAGTCCCGGTTCTAAGCCATAAAGCATGGTGCACAAAACTATCAAGTAGTCATCATATTGAGCTAGCCAAACGTTCATAACGTGTATCTGCTCCTGCAATAGGTCTGTCACCTAGCGGTGCATCAAGGACATAATTCTTCTGTGCAGCAATGAGGATAAACCTCAGATCACGGACCAAGTCCGCATCATTGCTACTAACATTTTTCAACTTAGTTTTCTCTAGGAACACACATAAAAACATAGGGAAGCAAAAACATAGGGAAGCAACAAGCGAGCTATTGATCTACAATAATTTGCAAAATACTACCAGGACTAAGTTCATGATAAATTTAAGTTCAATTAATCATATTACTTAAGAACTCCCACTTAGACAGACATCTCTCTAGTCATCTAAGTGATCACGTGATCCAAATCAACTAAACCATGTCCGATCATCACGTGAGATGGAGTAGTTTTCAATGGTGAACATCACTATGTTGATCATATCTACTATATGATTCACGCCGACCTTTCGGTCTCCGTGTTCGAGGCCATATTTGTATATGCTAGGCTCGTCAAGTTTAACCTGAGTATTCGCGTGTGCAACTGTTTTGCACCCGTTGTATTTGAACGTAGAGCCTATCACACCCGATCATCACGTGGTGTCTCAAAGACGAAGAACTTTCGCATAGCGATGCATACTCAGGGAGAACACTTCTTGATAATTAGTGAGAGATCATCTTATAATGCTACCGTCAATCAAAGCAAAATAAGATGCATAAAGGATAAACATCACATGTAATCAATATAAGTGATATGATATGGCTATCATCATCTTGTGCTTGTGATCTCCATCTCCGAAGCACCGTCGTGATCACCATCGCCACCGTAGCGACACCTTGATCTCCATCGTAGCATCGTTGTCGCCTCGCCAATCTTATGCTTCTACGACTATCGCTACCGCTTAGTGATAAAGTAAAGCATTACAGCGATTGCATTGCATACAATAAAGCGACAACCATATGGCTCCTGTCAGTTGCCGATAACTTGGTTACAAAACATGATCATCTCATACAATAAAATATAGATCACGTCTTGACCATATCACATCACAACATGCCCTGCAAAAACAAGTTAGACGTCCTCTACTTTGTTGTTGCAAGTTTTACGTGGCTGCTACGGGCTGAGCAAGAATCGTTCTTACCTATGCATCAAAACCACAACGATAGTTCGTCAAATTAGTGATGTCTTAACCTTCGCAAGGACCGGGCGTAGCCACACTCGGTTCAACTAAAGTTGGAGAAACAGACACCCGCCAGCCGCCTGTGTGTAAAGCACGTCGGTAGAACCAGTCTCGCGTAAGCGTACGCGTAATGTTAGTTCGGGCTGGTTCATCCAACAATACCGCCGAACCAAAGTATGACATGCTGGTAAGCAGTATGACTTGTATCGCCCACAACTCACTTGTGTTCTACTCGTGCAAATAACATCAAAACATAAAACCTGGCTCTGATACCACTGTTGGGGAACGTAGTAATTTCAAAAAAATCCTACGCACACGCAAGATCATGGTGATGCATAGTAACGAGAGGGGAGAGTGTTGTCCACGTACCCTCGTAAACCGAAAGCGGAAGCATTATGACAACGCGGTTGATGTAGTCGTATGTCTTCACGATCCGACCAATCCAAGTACCGAACGTACGGCACCTCCGAGTTCAGCACACGTTCAGCTCGATGATGATCCCCGGACTCCAATCCAGCAAAGTGTCGGGGATGAGTTCCGTCAGCACGACGGCGTGGTGAAGATTTTGATGTTCTACCGTCGCAGGGCTTTGCCTAAGCACCACTACAATATTATCGAGGTGGACTATGGTGGAGGGGGGCACCGCACACGGCTAAGGAACGATCACGAAGATCAACTTGTGTGTCTATGGGGTGCCCATGCCCTCGTATATAAAGGAGTGGAGGAGGGGGAGGGCCGGCCCTCTCTATGGCGCGCCCTAGGGGAGTCCTACTCCCACCGGGAGTAGAATTCCCCCTTTCCTAGTAGAACTAGGAGCCCTTCCAAGTAGTAGGAGTAGGAGGGAAGGAAAGGGAAGGAAAAGGAGAAGGAAGGAAGGCGCCCCCTCCTAGTCCAATTCGGACTAGCTCATGAGGAGGGGTGCGGCCACCCTTTGAGGCCTTTCTCTCCTTTCCCGCATGGCCCATTAAGGCCCAATACGAATTCCCGTAACTCCCCGGTACTCCCGAAAATACCCGAATCACTTGGAACCTTTCCGATGTTCGAATATAGTCGTCCAATATATCGATCTTTACGTCTCGGCCATTTCGAGACTCCTCGTCATGTCCCCGATCTCATCCAGGACTCCGAACTCCTTTGGTACATCAAAACTCATAAACTCATAATATAACTGCCATCGAAACCTTAAGCGTGCGGACCCTACGGGTTCGAGAACGGCATGACCGAGACACGTTTCCGGTCAATAACCAATAGCGGAACCTGGATGCTCATATTGGCTCCCACATATTCTACGAAGATCTTTATCAGTCAAACCGCATAACAACATAAATTGTTCCCTTTGTCATCGGTATGTTACTTGCCCGAGATTCGATCATCGGTATCTCAATACCTAGTTCAATCTTGTTACCGGCAAGGCTCTTTACTCGTTATGTAATGCATCATTCCGCAACTAACTCATTAGTCACATTGCTTGCAAGGCTTATAGTGATGTGCATTACCGAGAGGGCCCAGAGATACCTCTCCGACAATCGGAGTGACAAATCCTAATCTCGAAATACGCCAACTCAACATGTACCTTCGGAGACACCTTAGAGCTCCGTTATAATCACCCAGTTATGGTGGGACGTTTGGTAGCACACAAAGTGTTCCTCCGGTAAATGGGAGTTGCATAATCTCATAGTTGTAGGAACATGTATAAGTCATGAAGAAAGCAATAGCAACATACTAAACGATCAAGTGCTAAGCTAACGGAATGGGTCAAGTCAATCGCATCATTCTCCTAATGATGTGATCCCGTTAATAAAATGACAACTCTTTTGTCCATGGCTAGGAAACATAACCATCTTTGATAAACGAGCTAGTCAAGTAGAGGCATACTAGTGACACTATGTTTGTCTATGTATTCACACATGTATTATGTTTCTGGTTAATACAATTCTAGCATGAATAATAAACATTTATCATGATATAAGGAAATAAATAATAACTTTGTTATTGCCTTTAGGGCATATTTCCTTCAATGAACTCCACCTTCCATCCTTCTGGCGAGCGGCCGGTGGTGTCCGGCCTCGGCCTTTCCTCGACCTTCGATGGCTCGGAGACGCTAGGCCCTGCATGCGTCCCCCCGCCACCCCCGGCTGCGGATGCGCTCGTGGTGCCTGTTGTGGCGGCCTGGAGGCAGCCGCCGCCGATGAGGAAGGAGATGTGGCGGCGGCGGGTCAGCGATAGTGGGCATGCTGCGCAAGGGGAATCCTCGACGCGGCCACGGAGAGAGGTCTCGCCTGAGATGGCAGGCCTCTGCTTCAGGTACTTCGAGGAGGGGCACTACCGGCGAGACTGCACGAACGACATCGTCTGCTTCCGATGCGGCGAGCCCGGGCACTGCTCGGAGGACTGCAAGAGGCCACACAGCCTGTCCCCGGAGGGTGAGCTCTGGCGGCAGGTCGCGGCCAGGGTAGCCCGAGCCGACCAGGCACCCTCTGATACGTCTCCCACATATCTATAATTTATGAAGTATTCATGCTCTTATATTATCATTCTTGGATGTTTTACAATCATTTTATAGCAACTTTATATATCTTTTTCGGGACTAACCTATTGACATAGTGCCCAGTGCCAGTTGCTGGTTTTTGCTTGTTATTCAAATTTATTGTATCAAATCACGGAATCATGATAACCAAAGAGGTATGCTAAGTGGACTCGGTGAAGAAGCCATTCACTTCAGCCGCAATCTCCATACTAGTGAGCTGATCCTCCTTAGAAATAATCTTGGAGGCAGTATCAATGTCTAGTGGCGGCACCGTCGAGGCGACCATGTGGTCAACCTCCATGGCGACGTGGGCGTCGGTAGAGACCGCCAAAGCTGTCGCGATGGGCACCACGGGGGTCACCTCTATGGGTGCAGCAGGGGGCGTAGAGATCATCACGGGTGCCGCCATGGGTGCCGGTGATGCTCCCTCCTGAACCAAGGCGAGGTGCGTCTCACGTGCCTTCCGAGCCTTGTATGCTTTAGTGACCTCTAGTGGTGCGCAGCACTGGCGGGAGAAATGCTCCACCGAGCCACAAAGGAAGCAGTCCTGAGGCCTCGGCCCTCCCTTGCCCGGCTTGTTCTGCTTAGCCGGGGCGGGGGGGGGGTGAGGTCCCTTCTTCTTGCCCTTGCGGCCCCTCTTCTTCTGTTGAGGCTTGCGGACTTTGAGAGCATTCACCTCCTGGCAAGAACTGCCCCCAAATGGTTGCGCGACAAAGTTCTTTTTGAGAACCTCGTCCTGCGCCTCCGCCACCTGGAGGACGTCAATCAACTCTGGATACCACGTGTAGTTCCCCTGGCGGTAGTTCCGTGAGGACTGGACCGCGTCGGGGTGGAAAGTGGATAGGGTTTTCTCAATCTTCTGGGAGTCGGTAATCTCAGTACCACACAACCGAAGAGTCGTACAAATCCGGTGCAGAGCCGAATTGTACTCCCCAACCGTCTTGAAGTCCGCAAACCTCAGACGGATCCACTCTGCCTCTGCATGTGGCTTCACAGTGTACTTCAGCCGCTCAAACCGTTGCTTAAGAGCGGTCCAAAGGCCAGAAGCACTGCGCTCAGCCATATACTCATCTTTCAGAGTAGGTGACAGGTGATGACGGAGAAAGTGCAGAGCCTGCGCATTCTCAGTTTCGAACTTGGGATCAGTGGCGGCCAGCTGGGCCCCCTTACCGATCGCCCTCAGGAGGGTTTTGCCCTGGAGAAAGATCTCGCGGTTCGAGGACCATGACAGGTAGTTCAGCCCTGTCTAGGCCAACTCAGGAAACTCCTTGTTGACAATTCCGGCCATCTGAGATTTATGCAAAAATCATGAGATTACAGCATGTAATCTTTTGCACAAAGCGATGTTGATAAACTTATTCAATACAAATGGCGTTCCATTATTTAAAACATGCTATTATATGACTTACTAAATGATTAAGAGTGCTAAACAATTAATCTACAGCAGTAAAATCATACAATAATATCATATTACAAAAGATAGCATGTTAAGCGCATGTAGTATGTGAAAAATAGCCCAAAAATTAAAATCCCGAGGCATTTTTAAGCCCAAGTACGCATTTTCAGAGAAAACAGACAGTTCCAGGGGCTTCTACATGAAATATTACAGCAGGAATAAAAACTCGCGTAAAAACTGGAAACTACAAGGGCTAAACCGCAATTTTCCGTGCTGCAGCCGGCGCCACTTTTTTTATTGCAGAGTCTCCACGGCCGCGGCCCACCAGGGCCCAGCGGCCAGCGGGCCGGCCCATGTGTTGCACGGCCTGTCCCGCAGCGACGCTAGGGGAAACCCTTGCGCCCGCATCGTTGGGTGCGGCGGCGGCTCGGGTGGCCGCATGGCATAGCTGGCGCCACCGACGGCGGCCAAGGCACGCGGCGCCGGGCGCCGCTGTTGGGCGGCGCGCCACGCGCGACGCAGGCGACGACCAGCGCTGGCGCAGCCAAGGCAGCGGCCAGCGCCGCCGCCGACCAGCGGGCGGCGACCACGTGAGGCAGCACGGCGCTGCCACGCGCAGACGCAGGCGACGCATAGCTGGCGCGCGGCGAAAGCAGCTAGCCACGGCGCGCCACGGACGGCGACGGCGCGCGGCGCGCGGCACACCACGCAACGCGAGCAATCCACGCGACGGGCGTCGGCAGCGCTGCGGTGGTATGGCCACGCCGCGCGACGCGGCAGCGCCATCGGGCGTGCTGCGAGCACGCCGCCAGACGGGCGGGCTAAGCGCGGCCAGCGGGACGCGCCAGGGCGGCACCGGCGACCAGCGGGGTCGTGGACAGCACGGCGTCATCTGGACGCCGGCCTCGGGATGCGATCTTCATCGTGTTCATCCCGAAAAACGACGGCGCATGGCACATCTGGTGCTTTTCGGCGGTACCGCGATCATCTGGATCGTGATCTGTACCGACTCCCTATAGTGCAGTCAATAAGTTCCTCTTAGTCCAAGAACATCGACATTGGTCGGCGACGTGTTCGTCTGCTCGGTTCTTGGGAGGAAAATCCACACCATAGGTAGTTCAAATCCGAAAAATAATCTAATCGAAAAAACGGAATTGCAGTAACGAAGGGAATCCATTTTTGCAAAAGTGGGGATCGGATCTTATACCTCCGCGGGATCGACGAAAGCCTACGTGGTGCAGGCGTGACTCAGGCTTGACGGAGAGTTGATTTTTTTTTGACAAGAGTGGGATTTGAACCCACACCTTTTCGGATCAGAGCCTTAATCTGGCGCCTTAGACCAACTCGGCCATCTGATCTTAGTGACGGAGAGTTGATGGAGCGAAGCGTGCTGATAACGTGTTCCGCAACTCCGCCGGCGAGTCCGGTCCGAGGTTGCGGAGCGAGAACGAGCGTCGTAGACGAAGTAGTCGAACGTGAAAGTAAAAGACACAGAGGGATATGGAGGAGACCAGCTTTATTAATCAATGATTAGGTGTTACAATGATGAATCATCGTTGCTTTATATAGGGGATAGGTGGTTAAGAGATAAATACTCACTTAACATAAAATGGGGAAAGGGGAGGGGCTACCCCGTGCAATACGCACGAGGCCGCCGCCACCCCACAGTGACCCGGTTTCCCAACAATTATTGTGGCAGATGAAGACAGGCGTCTGGCAGTTATACTTGTTAGACTTGTGGCTGGTAGGAAGTACCGCCCGCCACTGCAAATGTGCTACCAGTGACGGGCGCTCTGCCCGACAGTGGTGACCTATCAGCAGTGGCGGGTGCCCTGCACATCAAAGCTCGTCACTGCTAGCATGTTATGTAGTAGTGGTAAGCTAGTTCTCACTAAACATGAACTGCACCCATGAAGAGGAAAGGGACTCCACTAAATTGTTATCTGAAGCGCAGGCAGATCAAGAGCAAATACTCCCTCCTCCGAAAATACTTGTCACCAAAATGGATAAAAAGTGATGTATCTGGACGGAGGGAGTGTGAAGGTTTTGGTAAGGCCCCAACTGCATTTGTAATATCATATCATAAAGCAAGCAAAAAATAAAAGAAAATTGCTTGATGAGTAAACTACGCAATGATAATTGAATTTCAAGAACATGTTGCTGAGTATAATAATTCTTGAGTTGTTTTACGGCACCCTGCAACTTAATTCTTGATGAATCTGGACGACAATTTCATAGCCCAACAAAACATTTAAGCCATGACACTTGAGTATGCTGACAAATCAAACATATCAAAGCGAAGAAAAAAAATGTGTGCTAGAAAAATGAGA
Organism: Aegilops bicornis; assembly: GCA_021605145.1. Taxonomy (NCBI): domain Eukaryota; kingdom Viridiplantae; phylum Streptophyta; class Magnoliopsida; order Poales; family Poaceae; genus Aegilops; species Aegilops bicornis. The sequence continues at coordinate 882,781,315 of CM038670.1, forward strand.
TGGAATTCAACAGACATAAATAACGGTCGATTAATCAAGCACGGCGTCGGAGAGGAAGCTTACTTGAAAGGACGGAGGAATGCACGCGGTAGCGGAGATACGATCAGCTCGTGGCCCAGGCCATTAGCTTAGCTACAGCGCCAAACATTGTTACTTTATCTACAGTATACAAAGAACGGAAAAGCTAAAATTCTGCCGGCAGGATTTTTGCAACATATCCGAACGACTCGGTTGCCGTTAGATTCGGATCTAAACCATCACCCGCACGTCCCGATTTTAACGTGATTCCCGCTCGGGACTTGTTTTTCCCTCGAACCCAGCACCTCTTGGTTTCTAGCAGTGCTCCGTAACCACACGGACTATATTCAGGTTGTGACCTCATCTAGGTTACGTTGTTTTTGTAATTGTAAAACCCACGACGTGAATAGTAAACTTCTTTTTCCTTATTTACACCGACTTTTCCTACTATTTTTTCTTTGTTTAATAGTCAAATGGCTCAGCTACTCTGTTAGTATTTTTTTACTACATTGTGATAGCTTTGACTAACAAAATAAATGTTGAAATACACCACCGATATTTTGGGTGTAAATAGTATGAGAATTTTAGGCATCATAGACCTGATTACTCATGTGCAACACATTGATAACTTTGGCACGTGGAGGGGGAGGGGGTGTAGAAACATACACACGGTAACTTCATTCTAAATACTAATAGCAAGGTAATTTTTACGTCGCAAGCCTGATAACTTACATAAAACATTTGTGGTAACTTTTTGACCCGGAAAAAATAGCTGTTAAAACATATGACGTTTTTCTAAAAAAAACATGGTAAGAGCATATACAGTCTGGTGCCTCAAACCGCCCTCAAGCGCCCGGGCTTTCATTTTTCCATTTTCTCTTTGTGAAATACTGCTTGGATAAATTAAGAATTAAATTCAGTTTCAAGAGATAAATCGGAGGGATAGTAGATGCAGTTTGTGTCATGTAGATGTCCTATTATATTTATGAAAACACTAAAATCTGAACCACCCCGATAACTTCTATGTAATAGCATGTTCGGCTCCATGGAGTCGATAACTTGCATATAAATACCCAGGGGTAGCTTTAATCCAGGGAATAAGTTGTTGAAAAACACCTTGGTAACTTATTTGTACATCACATGGTAATATACACATTGCAGACCAGATAACTTTGGTACAAAGACCACGTTAACGTTGACCCTTGAAAAAAATTTGAAAATATACTCCTGTAATATCTGTGTAAAATAACATGGTAATATAGGCTCCCGGACCTGATAACTTAGGCACAAACACCTCGATAACTTTTGACCCGTGTAAAATAGTTGTTTGGAAACATACTATGATAACATCTGTATAATAACATGGTAATATATGCTCCCGGACATGATAACTTAGGTACAAACACCTCGACTCTGTTGTTAGTCGTTCCTTCAAAATTTGTTAGGATTTGTGTCCTACTCAGGAAGACGAGACGGTGGGGGCTCCCTGAAGATGGAATAAAGGTCTCCCCGCCTAGTTCCCGTTCCGGTGGTGCGTCTAGCATCGTTGGTGGGCGTGTGGAGGTGTGTCTCCGGCGGATCTATCCTCGGTGGATTTGCTCGGATTTGGTTGTGGTTCGTCTATGTTCGTGTGTCTTCAGGTTGGATCCTTTCGATCTACGTTATTCTTTATCAGCGGCGGTTGCTGTTCTGATGCGCTGGTCCTACGGGGCCTTAGCACGACGACTTCCCGACTGTCTACTACAACAAGTTGTGCCCGACTCCGGCGAGGGAGCGGTGATGACGGCGCGCCTTCGCCTGCTTTCAGTGATTGTAGTCGCCGCTAGGTGGTCTACGGATCTGGATGTAATTTTTATTATTTCTAGTGTTCGTTGTACTGTCGTGATGGAAGATGAATAGATTGAAAGTTCTCTCGCAAAAAAAAAACATGGTAATATATGCACACCAGAGCTGATACCTTATTTACCCCAGACATGCTATCTTTTGACACACACAAAAAATATTTGAAACATGCCAAATGGTATCTAGTTTCGAAGGTCTTGCCGCGGTGGATTTTTTTTTTTTTGTGAAAACAGATTGTGGATGAGATAGGCGATTCGAGCGACAAAACATTTTGAAATTTCAAAACAAAAGAATCCCCGATGACATTAGCTTTTCTGCACTTTTAGTGCATTTGCATGTGGGGAGAAAGTTGAAAGAAGTCATTTTTATGCCCGAAGTTTGCCTATGTAACTGGTATACCCTATGCGTGGTAACTTTTACTTGGGAAAAAAAGTCGTCGGAACATATCAATATGGGATCTAGTTTCGAAGTTCTCGCCGCGACGGTTCTTTTATGTGAAAATAATTTTTCGATCGGAGCGATGGTTTGGCCTACGAAACATTTAGCATTTCTTGAATCATGAAGGAATCTATAGTGATGTCATCAATTTTGTCTCACATGCATGCATGTAATTAAGCTTTCTAACAAATGCCATGCATTATACATGATGGAGAAAAAAGCATTAAGTATCACATCCATGTGGAGAAAAACAGATGCAATCACGAGCTAGAAACAGGCTGCATAGGCTGCATGTGGATCGTCCGGATCTATCGCTATAATCAGGACGTCTGAAAGTTAACACTGTCCTACAAAGAATTAGACCACCACGCCCCAGGCCACTGCCTGGGGCTTGATGCCGCCACTGACACAGACCCGAAAACAACTGTTTGTTTGCCGTGCAACAGAAATAAAATAATGGTTGATTATGTACGTACGACTGTAAAAGGTAACGACGCGCTGTGGACTTACAAATTAAAGCAGGAATGTCGCGTGAGCCGCGCGTGGTCCGAAACTGACAGGAAACACCGGAGCACTAGTACAGTACTACTACCCACGGTAATACACATTGTAATCTACTAGTAGTCACGCACGTGCAACCCACGTATAACAATGTGATTTTTTTAGTTTATCCTAAGAAGCAATTAATTAAATATAGAAGGAACGAAATTAACAATGTAATAACATAATGAAGGCAACAAAATTGTGCATTGTATTGGTTTCTATTTTCAGGCTAGAAGATGGCAATTTTGTGTAGTGCTGCTATTTTGCACACATACTTGTGAGTTGTACAAGGAAAACTATTCTTTACAAAGTGATGCTAAGGAAAAGCTTCAAAGCTGGCTCAGAGAATGACAAACTTCTTTCTTTATGTAAATGGACAGTTAATCGATATGCAGAAAAAACATTGTCGGCATATAAAAAATAGTTGAATACCAACCACCAATACTCGTTCGAGGAAAAATTACAAATTGTTGTACATTACTCACACCCAAACATAGGTAATTTATTCTTGGACATAAGGCTTCTTTGAGGAGAACATAAGGCTTCACTGAGGGAACATGCACAATCTCTCGTCAGGAAAAACAAAGTGAACAGAGGAACCAATAGAAGCTAACCCTTGTTGTAAAAAGATAGTTTGATTAGGAAGATGCCAATCAGGACCGGAATAGGCAAAATGCTGGTCACTTGTAAGTGCCCAGAAATATCTAAAAGTAGTACGAATGCATGAGGTCTTATGCATCTTCATTACATGACTTAGAACAACCATAGCACACTGAAACTTGCATCTGCGCCGTAAGCAAAATATATTAAAAAATTATGAACCAATGGAAGCCCGGTTGTTTTCTCCAGTCGGCGTTTCTATTAGGAAGTGAAACTAAATAACTAATACCATGATATATAGAAGTTAAAGAATACAAACTGGGGGATTATACGTGCAAATACCATGAATTTGTGCAAGGCAAAGGAGACGGGAGATATGGCTTTGAACATCAAATAATATGTAGCAAGCATATTCTTAAGCTTTGTAGGAGCTTTGCTAAGAAATTTTGATAACCAATCTAGATTGTCTGAGCAGAAGTATTGATCTCAGATTGTCGGTTGTACACGTTTAGTGCGGGTATCTGGACTGTAAAATCTGAGTTCACCGGGTATGATGTTGTTTTTGGATCTCCGCACTGTATAATTTGACAGGTTTATTCAGTAAATAAGAGGTCCATATTTTTGTGCAGGTTGAATTAAAAAGCACACTGATGGAATTTTTTACCTCTCAGTTTAGAGCATCCCCCCTCCCCCAGGGAAAAAAAGTTCAGAGCGTCTAAAGCATTCACTATCTCTGGTAGTACACCCATGATACAGCAAGAATTCTGAATCTCTGACGACTGAAATAATGAAAATATTAGTAGTATTCAGTTCAATCCATCCGTAAAAATAGCAGCAGATTGCAAGACGAAATGGAGTTAAGAAATAATATAAACTAAACTAACATAGATGTGTTGTTCAAAGATTCTCACCGAAGACACAACAAAAGAAAAGACCCCCTGCCCGATTACAGTAAAGAGGCTAATTAAAATAGACTATATGGAGAAGTGGAGATAAATCAGAATAGCACTATTCATCCTTGAATTTACCAGTTCTCATTGTACTACATGATCATTCATGTAATGTCAGTCTAGTGCATGAAATAGTAATTCAGGTTACCCACAAAACTGTATTGTATCCATCGTATATTTGTCATGCTTATGATCAGAAATTTCTTACACACAAGGATACTTCAAGAGAAAAAATATCATATGTTACTTCATGGAAGTACCTCAACAAAATCTCTACTGATGAGCCACGTCCAGTTTTGCAAATGGTTATAACCAAAGCCTATATGGAACATTGAAATTTCAATAGGCATGCTTAATAAAGGTTATGCTGACATACTTGGTTTCTGTAGGGGTACACGAAATCAGCAGTCAGGTCAACGTAGTTGCCCTTCATGACACCAGCCGGGCCTCCCTTAATCCATACATGGTGCTGCCTTTGGCACCCTCCTGTAGGTAATCTGATCCACAACACCAACCATGACAAGCAACGATAGGAATTATTCAGGAAACACCTCAAAATAAAAAAAATCCAACAAGATTTATCCTCAGATTTTCCATCAGAAAAGAGACTGACAGTGCACTAACAGCTCTCCGATTCAATTATAAACACCGATTTTCAATTTCAGTTCGTCTCAACTATTGCTAAACGAAAGTACAGCTGGAGATCAGTCGCACTTACCAAAGAGGCCGATCAATTGTCCCCCTGGAACCTGGCCACCAGGAAGCACGATGCCGATTTTGAGCGGCTTCGTCGCGACCGGCTCGACCGACGGCGGCCGTGCAGGCTGGAGAACAACTTGGCTATCTCGTTTGCGAGATCGAACCACGACCATCAAATTCGAAATTCGATCCCACCCAGCCCGCGATCCGTCAGGCCAAGATCAGGGAAGGACGCAACCCAGGAAAGAGGGCTTTCATCACTCACCGGGGCTTCCAGCGGCAGCGCTGGCCGGCTCGTCGGCGCCCGTGAAGTGGGAGCGGAGGACGGAGGACGGAGGAGAGCGGCAGCGTGTGCACAATGCAGCTCGTCTACACCTCGCTGTAGATGGATGCAAGGCGCCCGGGCACCGGTGCGTTGGGTACCGCCCTCCCGTTGGAGGCCGCCGCCGCCGCCATGAGATGCGATGCGCTGGTGTGGGGCTGCTGGCGGCGGAGCGAGGCGAGTGGTCAGTGGCGACGTGAGTTTTGGACTGGCGGGAGAAAACAAAGGAGGGCGTTGGGCGCGGTTGACCGGCTGAGGAGCTCGACGGCGGCTTGCAGGAGCGCGGGCGACGACCAGAGGCAGGTTCGACTCGGGGTGGATCGAGGGGAAGTGCACAGAAGGAGGAGAAGGGAGGAGTGGCGGCGCCGTTTTTCTTGATCTGAGGAGAGAAAGAAGGATCGGGGAGGCACGATTTAGTTGGAATAGCCCGAAAATTAGGGAGCTGCGAGCGGAATCGAGGACGGGCAGAGTTTTCGTCCGCCCTAAATAGGTTCTCTTGTTTAATAGTAGTGTAGAAATAGCCCGAAAATTAGGGAGTTGCGAGCGGAATCAAGGACGCGGTTATTTCCCTTGTGCGGGCGTTGGAACGGGCAGAGTTTTCGTCCGCTCTAAATAGGTTCTCTTGTTTACTCACTGTTTTGATTAGCAATCGATCATTTAGAAGCAAACTGAAGCTGTGTGCCTGCGTGGCAGATAGAGTGTGTTTGAATAATCTTACATGTAGCAGATTAGTGTTTGAAGTAACAGTAGTTTCTGTTGGACTTGCGTCCTTGTGGCTAGCTAGGATTAGTGTTTTGATATACTATATCTAGGTGAGAGTTCTATTTGGGCGGAAGTCGGACACTGTGTCCTATGTTAAGTCGTGGCTAGTCTGGTCCGAGAGTATGACTTGTGTACACATTGGTCACGGCCTTGCGTGTACATATACACATGTGAGGCTGCACAAAAAGATTGTACCGGTCAAGCAATCACGAGCTCATGGCGTTTTGGGCGCCCTTCCTTCTGCTGCACCTCGGCGGGCAGGACAACATCTCCGCCTACGCCATAGAAGACAACCGGTTATGGCTCCGGCAGCTGCAGGCCCTCGGCGTGCAGGTCGCGGCGGCTGCGTACATCCTCTACGAGTCCATTGTGAGAACTGTGTTGCATCAGACTCGGAACAGGAAAGGCATGACGATGATGTGATATTAAAGTGAGCAAGGGTGATTTGTTAATGCATTACAGTGTATCCTATTAGCACGAGAATGTATCTTCGGATTCAGTGAAGTAAAAACAGCCTTCGGAATTTGGACAGCCCTGATTTCGTGCCGTGCCCGATCAAAGTGTGATTAACTTTGTTTTGTGTTGCTGGTACCCGCCAAGAGGAAGGGACTGGACTGAATGCAAAGTCAGTCCCATGAGTCCTGATACAGATCATGTGCAAGCGCCTGAGCATAGCTCTAAGATCTGAACTGAAAATTATAAATAACAGCATAGTACAGATCTGAACTTAGCGATCCGGTCTTTCTACTTATCATCGTAGAATGCATGAGCCTACTTTGTCAAACAGACCACTGACATACATTAAAAAAAAACTAAAGTAGTAACATGGAAATTATGCTGGTGGAATTCTCATCGAAAATTACTTATACATGACTACATATTCCACGATTTTTCAGACATATAATGAGGAAAAGTAGTTGTCAAATGCGTTGCATCTTATCTTAGATGACAAGCAAAAAAAGGATGGTACTGGTTATCAAGCTCTCCACTAGGACATTGCTTCTACCTTTAATGGTTCTTTCGTGCAGGCAAGGCGATACCTTAGATGGAACAATGGTGAATTGTGAATAGGCTAATAATTTTGTCTATTCTTCTTCATTAATGGTATTCTATCGGCAGGTATTGAATTATGTACCTGTATGGGTTGAGGAATTGGAAGGAGGATATAAGGGCGCGTTTACATATCTGCCTCTAGCGAGCGTCAAGAATGACTCGCCTGCAGCGTCGCGTATGGGCCATGCCCAGCAGCGTGGCACGCGCGTCGTTCCAGTCCATGAGCGGATGTTAACTAACATTTTCTTTATTCCCTCAAAGAAAACTAACATTTTTTCTCTTTGACTCTTTCTTTCATTTTTCTCTATTTTTAGAAATGGCAAGACAATATTTTTGAATAAGTATTTCCATTAAGTGTTCACATACTTTCATCGTGTATTTTAAACAACTATTCACGTATTTTTATTTAATAGACATGTAATTTTAAAATTTCCTTTTCATTTGACTTTGATGTATTGATCATGAATTCCTTGACCACATAAGCCGGGGGAGATGCGCCCTATTAGACAGCCACATAGGGCAGACATCATTTTTCTTAGAAAATGCTCATGTAAATAAAGATGTGTTCACATATTTTTTTTGTAAGATACGTACTGAAATTATTTAATTAGACGATGAAAGTTTCATGACAACATGATAAATAGTTCCTAAATACATGATGAATATATTTTTTAAAAGACTAGGAATATTACTTTTAATTACACGAAGCACATTTTTTAAATTGTAGAGGAACAATTTTTTGATAAGATGCTGAATATTTTGTGAAATATGTGATGGACATTTCCAAAATTCATGATGACCATTTTTTATACCTGATGAAATTTATTCTTAAATACAAAATAAACACATTTATATACATGATGAACATTAACACAATGACCATTTCTAAATGGATGGTGAATAACTTTTAGACACGCTGAACACTTTTTTGAAACACTATGCACATTATCCGAAAACACAATGACTAAAAACTGAGAAAGGAAAGAAAAACGTATAAAAAAACAAATGCAAAAATGAATAAGAAAAGGAAAGAGGAAGAAACAAATAATTATCATATTTTTAAAATAAAATATTCATGCAATTTTTAAAGTGATCAACTTATTTAATGTATTCTATTTTTATAATTAAGAAAAATTAAAACAAAAAATAATAAGGCAAGTAAATATAATAGGAACAAAAAAATTTAATTAAAACAAAACGAAATGGGGGGGGGTGGAGGATTCAGAAAGAATGAATAGAAATTGGCCTAGAAACTGTACTAAAAATACGCAGAAACCAGAAACAAAATAGTTGGGAAGTGCTCTTCGTCTCGATATTGGGTCAGCCTATCTCAAGTTGCCCTATAGGTGAGTAGCCACTTCGTCTAGCAGTATGTGAGATATAGCAATGTTGACACAATTCTGAAAGCTAATACACGAGCAGTTGTCCTCGGGAGCTCCTATTTCGCTCATTTGTCATTTAATTGTTGCTATAACGCTTGGGTGTGCCGTTTACCAACGAGGCTCGCTCTCCCACTCTGTAGCAAGATCGGACCGCTCGATGATTTTTTTGGGGGATAGACCGCTCGATGCTGGCTCTGCCATGCCACTCGGTTTGCTTGCTTGGCCTATCGATTCGCTTGTGTATAGTTTCTTTTTTTATGTAGCGCGTCCCTTAAAGTAAAATTGGTAGATCCAGTCTTAGATAAGGCATGTTATCTATTTCGTATGAGTTAAAAAAAATGCAAGTTGATTTTTTTATTTTATTTTTATAAAATTTCATGAATTCAAATATTTGTTTTTAAGTAATGCTCATGAATTCTGTAATGACCTCAAAGTTTTAAAATTTTGATGAATTGAAAACTTATTCAAAAATATGAAAATCTTCATGATTGTTTAAAAGAATGACAAAATGTTTATAAATATGTTCACAAAATTTATAAAAAATCAAAAACAATTAATGAATTTAAAATATTATTTTTCATAAAATTTAAAAAAATTAATGAATAAAAATGCGATAATTTGAAAAAAAATTGTAAACTTGTGTTTATGAAGTTTTAAAAATGAAGAAAACAATTAAAAAGGAAGGAAAACAAAAAAGGTGGATAATATATAAAGAAAACAAGAAAAAGGGCTAAACCATTGGGAGGGTTTCCCAACACCAGGGAATCACAAATAGCAGAAGCTTCCCGTTCCAAAACTGGAAAAACGCAACAGTGAGGTACGTTTATAGGTCGGCCTGTTACTGTTCAAGGGTGGGTGCTTCTATTTTCGATAAAGGGTAGATTTAATTGGCTTAAAATGCAGCATCAAGAGGATACAAAACCCGGCCTCTTCATAATTAGGATGTACACAACCAACATTAACACTCACATAAACACGTCGACAAATAGTAAAGTCATATAAGACTAAGTTATGGGTAGGCAAGGAAGAAAGAAACCCAAAGTGATCAGATCCGTGAGTGTTTCCTACAAATAATGATGTATTTTGAGTCTTAAGTGCTAAATAGGGTATTCCGGTAACCTTGCGCATCGGGTTGTGTGCATCAACCTACATAGACGCCGGGATTTTCTTCTTTTTCATAAGAAAGAATAAATCTCGTCGTCAGCATTATGCGCCCAATCATGGAAGACGCCTTCCTGGCGAGAGTGCGGCCAGCCGTTGGCCCTTCCTTTTGAATGGTCTTGGAACACAGGCGTGTAGGGCTGCAAGAAAAGCTCGATTCTCATGAGCCGCTCGAGATCGACTCATTTTTTGACTCGACTCGAGATCGACTCAAAAAGAAATGAGTTGAGTTTGAACACTTTATGTAGCTCGACCGAGAAACGAGCCGATCCTGAGCTAATGTTAGCTCGCTCGATTTTAGCTCGATAGCTCGACATAATATCATTATGTTAAATAATTATGCCTTATATTAAGTAGAAATACAATAATTTATTACCATCTATGTTGTCCATAATTTTTCTCCATTTTATTTACCAACGAACATGGAAACTTAACTAAGTGCAGAGAAGATTTAGGCCTCATTATGGCACGTGGTCGACTATGTGTTACATAACCTATATTTTTGGCAAAGTTCCCATCATATTCACCTTAATTTTTTTAGTTTTTCATCCATAGATTCATATTTTTTTACCATCTCATTTAGCTCGAAACTAGCTCGAGATCGACTCGAGATCGTTATGTTCGAGCACGAGTCATGTTCTATAGCTCGATCATGAGCTTCACTCAGTTTGAGCTCGCTCGAATTTTCATATGAGTTGAGCTGAGCCAACTCCAACTCGCTTGAGCTCGACTCGTTTGCAGCCCCTACAGGCGTGATTCAGGAACGAGTTCGCGGCAGCGGCGATTTTGCATAAAGGACGTCAGAAGCAGGTAGGGGAGTAGGAGAAAAGGAAGGTGACATGCCATTTAGTTGGACGCGCACGGCGCCGGGGGACTCGTTAGTCACTCCGAAATTTATAATCTAGCCTAACAAAAGGACGGCGGATGTCAAGGACCTGACCCGGACAGTGCTACTGACTTTAGTCCCACATCGGATATGGGAGAAGGCTAGGATCTTTTTATAAGGGAGAGTGTCACACTCCCTTTAGGTCGGAGGTCTTTTGGGATGAAATAAGACAAGTTCAGTTTTGTCTGACAAGACCACTGTTCCAGCTCTCAACATCGGGCTCCAAAAAGAGTTATCTAACAAACTGCAACTACCACCGGAAACTCTTATTACATCCAAAAGATAACAGGAACTGATAAAACTATGGTTCCAAATTCTATACGGACGAGAGGAGGCGGTGGCAGCATGGACACATACGGGGAACATAAGTACATCGTCCCGACTTCCTGTTGTGATTTGAATACAGATTATAACAACTCCAATTGTATTAGAATATGATTAGGTAGGAGGCGAGGCAGAGAAATCCTATAAATTATGTATCACAGTTGATCCGTTAGGAGGAAAGTAAGTTTACGCACTCACGCCGTAACAATCTATTGCATTGCTCCATCCACCAAATGGGCGATCAAGCAATCCTCTTCCTCTTCCTAGTCCAGCAATGGCATCCTGCCCCTGGACCTGCTCTACGACATCTTGCTCCGCCATGCCGCTCTGCTGCTTCCGCTTCCCTGCAGTGAACGCCTTCTGAAGCACATCTGGCAGGTCATAAAACCTCCTCTTCTTCCCAGAGGATGTAATCTCTTCCAAGGGTTGCCAGCTCAGGTTTATCATCCATCATCTTCTCCAGAACATCTGAACAACGCGGGAAGAAGCGTTTGCCAAGTTCGACTGGTGTAAACATTCAGCTTGCAATCAGTCCAGATCCAAGAAAATTGTAAAATATCTTTTATAATCGGATCCCAAAAAGTTTATGCACAACAAGCAAGTTAGCAATTCAACCCCCGACTAGCATTTTGTATGATTATAGTCAAGTGTACATATTTGGTCTTCACTCAACAGTTCTTTTAGACCCATATATATGGGTTATCATCCTTAAAGAGCACGAAATAGCCAATTTGTTCACCATTCACAAATTGTTAAGCCAAGAATTACACTCTTCCAATTGATTTGCAAGATAGTGTAAACCTTCGAAGGGACTCAACGATAGGCCTAATAACAGGAGACGGGGGACAAAATCTGGGATTTCAACTTCAGTTACACCAGCTTTCTTATTGAGAATGTTACAGCAGATAAACTAAAGAAGTGAATATAATCAGATTGACAATATAAATAATATAGAAACTCCATTGTTATATAAAGGCAAGCTGTGCCTCACCTGTTTTGGAGAGGGCTCTCATCCGAGCTAAGTACGCATCCTTCATTTTGAAAGGAGTTTCATTTAGATCAAAGGTTGTCCGTTGTATCTCCGTAAGTGGATTTGCACTAGAACCAAGGGTAAATTCCAAAGTACCGTCCACTTGAGCAACTTCCATTGTTACCCTTGCCTCGGCTGGGAACAATACCATCGCCAAAGCAACTACATGGCATGAAAATATTTTTGTGAAACACAACTTCCCAGAGAGGAAAAAAGTAGCATGTCAGCTAGTTGCCCATGGAGAACTGCAACACCACTAAGTCCATGAAAAACAGACAATTTTGAAAAGATCAAGCAACACTGCATGATTTGTAGATGGGGATTACCTCGGTTTTCAAGGTACAACAACTTTCCATGTAGGCAGTCACCAGCCATTGCAAGAGAAACCGATGCTTCCCCAAGTTCTGGTTCCCTTCTTTCAGCTTGCTCCAATATCCCAATACATAATGTATTTTTAGGAGACAGCTTTCCTTCTTCAGTAACCCCAAAGCAATCGCTGTGCTTTTTGAGTCCATTTGAGATCTGACAGTTGGTGAGGAGAAGATAAATAAAACTTTTACGTCGTCGGTCTAAAAAGGACAACTTCGACTACAAATTTTTATTGAAATATAACGTGAAATTACGCTCCAAGACAAATTTGTGCATATGACATTCAAGTATGTATGCTGTTAAATATAGTAAAAGTCAAATGTTTAATAGTTTGCACGACAACTTTTAGGGAACTGGAGGAAGCAACATCAGTTGCAATATTGAGGATGAATTGTATATGTGCATGTCGCCACCAAAAAGTTTTTGTGCCAACTTTTAGGGAACTGGAGGAAGCAACATCAGTTGCAATTACTGGAAATCAAAATTAACTAATTAATTTGAGCCTTTGTTAGAAAATATAAATCAATCCTACCATACCAAATGTGAACTACATACAACCACAGCCATGATAAATCGACTGAAACAGGTGAACACCTAAAACCACATAGGTACTTGACCTAATAAAAGACTCTACAAGTTTCAGCAGCCAAGATACTTGATGGGTTACAGCTATAATCTGCTTGCTATTCTCAGTAACATATTGGATTTGGTAGTAGTGTTTGTAGTTTGTAGCGCTTTTAATATTGTAGATACAGATATCAAAATACAATGTTTTGTGCACTTTAAGAGGTTATGAATTATGATGACTGTTTCTAGAAAATAAGAAAGACTAGCAAATAGTACATGTTCCACAAATGCATTGCCTTAAAGTGACCGTACCTGATCTGCCGATGACTCTACCTCATCGCTAATGTTATGATCCAAACTTTCCAATCCTTGAAGCATCTTGATAATTTTTGTTGTTGTAGGCCTTTCGGTCCACTCAGGATTCACACAGATTAGACCTATCTGAATGCATCTTTTTATTTGTTCGCAATCCATTTCTAGGTTTGTGTACCCCTGTGCTTTCTCCAATGTGTTTCTCCATTTTTTAAGTTCCTACAAAGTCAGAACAAGAATCTTCAGTCACTGTACAAAGATAAAACATAACATGGCCTCCTAAAACGGATTCCATCATGAAAGTTGAAACAGAATTCTCATACAAGCTCAATAAAGTCCTCGGAAGATGTTCCAGAAACACCTGGGTAGTGCCTGTGTCCCGTTATTATCTCCATTATTATCACACCCAAACTGAATATGTCTGACTTAGGTGTGATTATGCCTTCATCGATGCGTTCCGGAGCCATGTAGCCTCTGCTTCACAACATGAGTGATCTTTGTAGTGCTAAAGAGACTAGAAGTCTAGAAAAACATTTTTTGCTGATGATTTAAAAGATATAGAGGCACTAAACTTACAATGTACCAACACGATTTGGAGAGGAAATAGTTTGATGCTGATCAAACTGTCTTGACAGCCCAAAATCTGTAATTTTGGGTGCCAAATTTTCATCAAGCAATATGTTCGCGGGCTTTAGGTCCAAGTGAAGAATAGACTTATCAATTTGGTCGTGAAGATAGTGTAAGCCATTGCAAATCCCCTCGATTATTTTGTAGCGCGTGTGCCAATCAAATTCAGAGGATCCACCTGCATTTGTTACCGAAAGGAGAGCATTTGACATACGTTATCTGAAAACCTTTTTAGTTGTTGTCGTGGACATATAGGTTGACCGTATCAAGGCAGGGACAGCAGCGGCAGTAAGAGTCTATTAGGAAAGTACAGGATTGTGGAAGAGCCCAATTGCACATATTAGGGAAGATCTAAAAATCCCAATCATATTAGGAGAGGTCGAAGAGTACCTGAGCATCCATTATATAAGGATGGCATGTTTATACTTTCGAGTCTAGCAAGAAACTAGTCTCCCAGTTATTCTCTAATCTAGCTTATGTCTATCTAATCCTCTACAGCCACGACGTCTGACTATCTTCAGCATTGTAATTATCCCTTCAAACTTCTTCATGGCAGCTGCTGAGCTCTAGATAACATACGAAAGGACTAAATTTCTATTGTATGTTCTTCTTTATTATGCGTAGATTAGATATCAGCACCACGTGTTAATACGTCATAACATTCGTAGCGTATCAGCACCACACAAACTATAATATTAGAGGAAGACGAAAACTTCAAAACAATAAATGCCCCATATTGAATTGCCATACCTGAAAGATGCACATCAAGGCTTCCTTTAGGGACATACTCGAAGCAAAGCAACATTTCTGAGATCTCAGCAAAAACTTTTTGCCCTTCGAACTCTGTATATAACCACACTGTTTCATGGCAGTAACCCCGAAATCGCACAATATTTGGGTGTTGAAGCCTCATAAGATGATCAACCTCATTCTGAAATAAACTCTGAGAACCAGCCATTGATGGCTCAAGTCTCTTCACAGCAATTATTTCCCCACTTTGTAGCACACCCTGTTTTCACATCTGTTGTTAATATGTATAGGTTACATATATACTCCCTACGTCCCGAAATACTTGTCGGAGAAATTGATAAAAATGGATGTACCTAGAACTAAAATACGACTAGATACGTCCATTTCTCCGACAAGTATTTCCGGACGGAGGGAGTATCTGAAAGTAGACTAAATGGACATGATTTAATTTACCTTATATACCACGCCGGAACCACCTTTACCGAGTACTCGCTCATCGGAAAAGTTGTTTGTGATCTCTTTCAAAAAATTCAGTGATACAGCACTTGGTTTTGAACTTTGATCTTGTAGTATGCACTCAAGGTTGTCATGTTTGCTAGACTCGCCGTACATTTTTTATTTTCCAAATACACAAACACTTGCAAGAATTTATTCTCCTTCCGCAGAGGGGTTGCATATATGGTGCCCCTCAATCTGGAGCCAAAACAATATAACTGTAGAAGATAAGCCAAAACAAAACAAGTTAGGTGCATGCCATTCACTATTTTTTTCATGAATACGCAAAGCTTGCGTATCTTTCCATTTATAGAAGAAAAGAGAATGGGTACAAGTAAGGGCACAAAACATGCATGAATGAATGCGGGGTGGCGTGTACACGGTGTCCAAAGCAAAGAAACAAGGGGTGCTCGACCCGAACAAGCAAACAACACAGCTACACCACCCCCTAGCTTGAGGGGCAGTCCAAACCTACATGACGTCCTATATCCACAAGTCCAACACCGGGGACGCCACAAGCACAACAAGACGACGCTGAGCGCCGTCGCCGTCTGATCCAAAGTATCAAACCTAGGGTTTCCCCTAGTGCTCAAGGAGGGGCTCAGAGAGAGGCCATGGCAACGCCTCCAAGGAGAGGAGTGTCGCCACTGCCAGCACCAGCAAGCCGAGCAGGGATTCCTCGCTCTGTTCTGCCCGCCGCCTACTCTGCTCTCGCCACCCCAGTCTACACTAGAGACACCGAAGCCCCTCCGCCGGCGCCCTCACGGGCTTCGGATCCCACGGAGGTCCTCCCCGCCGTCGTCGCGCGCTACGACCCCGACCTCCGCAGCTACGCGGTCAAGTACTAGGCCCTCGCCGTCTCGGGGGCCTCCGGTCGCGCGGTCCCGGAGACTGCCCGCGCCCCACGCCGAGCACGCCGCTGCGAGACGGCGCGTGATGTGTAATGCCATCCACTCGAAGGATAATTTCAGATCTGAGGATTCGCACGGCTGCACGATGAAGACCGGAAGAAAACCAATAAAAAGGAGAAGATTACATGAGGGCCGGAAGAAACCTGGCGACCGGCGTCGCGGAGCCGGAGCGCTTGCCGTCGCCGTCGCCAAGCCAAGCCAAGCCACCACACACACACACACACACACACACACACACACACAAAGGGACGCGGCTTCTCTCTCTTTTGACTTTGGTGGCACGCAGGAAAACCACAGGAGGAAAGTTTCCCTGCGTTTTTTTTTTTTTTGGGCTTCTCCGACGCCCGTGCATCATCAAAACGTGTAAATGTTCCAACACTCACTAACCACATCCGAGCCGCCGACTTACCACCTCCGCGACCAATGGCCTCCTGACATTAGATAACATTAGATTCATTATGAATTTTAGTTCCATACTCCCTCTGTAAACTAATATAAGAGCGTTTATATAGATTACTAAAGTAGTGATCTAAACGCTACGCTTTTATATTAGTTTACAGATATATGATAGTGTAGATATTTATTTATTTTAATATAAAGTTGATCAGGCTCTGTAAAAATGTGACTTGACATAAATCTTACAAGTGGAGTAAAAAGGACCGGAGGGAGTAGAATGAATGAAACTGGCCGTATTACCTATCTACTTTCGACTGATAGCTTTGGCATTTGTTTTTCCTTGCACCAACTTGTTGCTGTCTACTCGAGAAGCCATCGTGTCTTCTATACATCACAAGGGCTTTCTTTTGAAAACCATTATTACATCACAGTTCAAACGGAAAAAGGATGATAATAATACGTGCTTCTTCATTACAGTGTATGTATCCTCAGATTCAGTTAAGCACAAACTTCAGGGTTTGCATGACAGCTTCCTGCCATGCCGTGCACGATCCAAGTGTAAGCAAGCGGTGAAACGACGACAGTCTGATTTGAATGTCAAGTGCAGGTTGCTGAGTGTAATTAATACTTCCCAAATTCGAAAATAGATCCATGACCCGACAAAACGTTGATCATTCAAGTATGCGCCAGAGAGGGGGCTTACTTGAGAGGATGGATGCCGTCAGCAGACCCGAGAGCGACAGTTTTGGTTTGCCAGAGTCCCGTTCAGCAAGCTCGTACGATAATCCACTCTGGTCCCTGCGGCGCCCTCTTGCTGATGCCTCCACCTGGAACCCCTTGGATGATGGATGGCTCTACAAACTGCTTCCATCTTTGAGGTGAAGGGTTAAATGCCCACATGTTTATTTTGTTTCGCTGGCTGGTACCCTTTTGTGCCAATGAAAGATCTTCCCGTCAGCGAGGGCTCAAGGGTCTTCATGCATTACAGTCCTGTCCGGATCTTTTCTTGTGCTTCAAATGCCCAGTTTACCTTAGCTCGGGTACTGGAGTCCCGCACAGACGTGTCTGGCGCTCTATGTCAGGAAGCGTAGTTGATTCAAGAGAGCAAAACACGGCTTTGCATGCCGTGGTTTCTTCGGGTTCTTTTAGATGCTATACTGTTTTCACACCAGGTCCAGAAACTTTCTTGGATGAATACGTCCTCTGATTCACTAACACAGAGCCCTGATGGCGCCTTCTTCTGGACATGCTGCTGCCTGGTTCTTGTGTGCATGAACATCCACGGCACATCATTGGGACTGCAGAGCATACAAACAATGAAGAATGCTATGACAAAAGGAAGCTGAAACATATACAAATTTAAACTGCATGCAGCAAACCTCTTCAAACTGATCACAGACATACATATAAAAAAATAAATAAAGCTGTAACATAAAAAATTATACTGGTGGATTTCTCATCAAAAAGTAGTTTTGCATGACTACATATTCCATGATTCTTCAGAAATATAATGAGAAAAAGTCACTGTCAAAGGGGTTGTATCTTTGATCACAAGCAAAAAATGGTGAATTAGAATGGAATAACAATTTGTCTATTCTTTTATTAATGGTTTTCTACCCGAAAGCATTGTACTCTGCACCTGTATGGGTGCAGGAAATTGCAACCACGACAACATACCCAGAATTTCAAAGTATTACCCAAATTGACACATGTAACGAGGGTTAGCCAAAAGGCTCTTTGTGATAGGTTTCTTCCCGACGAGTCATTAGATCATACCTGGAAATAGTTGCATGACCAGAGCGGCAAGCTTCAACATAATTACTTAGCCGTAGATCAGCAAGACAAAGTTGGCTAACGCTGATCGACCACCAAGGATAGAGTCCGGATGTCTTATATTGTGAGAAAATCACACTTCACCAACAGCTAGCTGCAGAACATGATATTTGGTTATGATGGCATCCTTCAGCAAAATACAAGTATAAAATAAAAGTACTGATGTGCTTGTAGCTGCAAAAAATTAGGATTTGATCATTATTATCGATGGAAGTGGATTGTTATGTATATGCGCTCCGAATGGTCTGCTTGTATCGAATGCAAACTACTATATTTTGGGCCACTGTGAGTTGTACAATGAAAAACAGTCAGCACCACGAATGCACAAGCTTGTGCATATCGCAGGACAACAGGTAGAATAAAAATGAACAGACAAATCATTGTTCAGACTACACAGGCAAGAACCTCAGCCTCAGCATTTCCCTGGATTGTTTTCCTTGTGGGAGAGTGGGAGACAGCACTAAAGTTCAATAAACCATTTTGAAATTTGACACTGCAATCGAATTACGGCATGTTTGTTTTGATCAGCTAGAGATGTTTCTTCATATAAAGCTTAGCTACAGCACTTGAAAGTCACAATGTTTGGCAAACAAAAAGTAGTCTGTTTTTCCACATCAATAAAATCTTAAAAGCCTCATATTGCTGATGAAGCAAACCTTAGTGGAATTGAACCATGCTGCAGGACTAAATTCGCGTTTTAGTGTTCTCAAAGAGCCATTCATTGCAACCTCGTTATTCAACTCCTCTGGCAGTTCAAGGTCACGGAGTTCAAGATGCTCATTTGCTTTCCCATTAGGCAAACATTTCCCGTTAGTTAATCCAGAAACATTATGTGTGCCTTCTTCCTTTTCTGCATAGTCACGTTAATTTGAGGATTATTGTAGGTGCAAGGACAGAAGGAAGAACTGCAGGATACAAAGTCCAAATGAAACGATGTAAGCACAAACATGGCTGATGGCAGAGTAGTAGGATAAGACAATTAACCTGGTTTTGTAGTTATATTTCCGTCCAATCTTTTGGTTAGCAGGGATGTCCCGGGAAATAACATCAAATTAACGTTACGAAGTTGTTTCCTCTCATCATCCTTGATAGGTTTGAAACCAAATCCCGAGACCCATGTATTAACCAACTCTGGGATGGCAGAAAGGACCAACATCTCAACATGGAACGATCTCAGCATCTATTATAGAAAGAAATGAAATCCACATGGTCAAATCGAGATATGTAAGCATGCAAATAAGATTGACTACACCATGATGACCGACTGGACAGCGCAATTATTTTGAAGGAAGAATACCACATCCTAAAATCAATAATACAGTTGAAATCCTAGTGAACATACCTTTTCAATGATATCCAGCAGCCTTCGGCACATCCCTTTACGGCGATAATCCACACAAGTAGCAATAAAAGGCAGCTCGGCTGCTTTGGTCCCATGTAACCTGCACAGAAGATAGTAAAGGGAAATTCAGTAAACATGGCGTTGCAGATGAAGGAAAGAACTCACAATATATGATTAGCCGTTCACAAATTAATTTCCACATATTTTCACCTTTCTGGAAATTCTGCTATATGAGCTGAAAATTATAAAATATTAGTTGTGTAGAAAATTAACCTATGTTAACGGCTTAACGCCTGTCCTACCAATTGAAACTGTTAACAATTCACAGAATGAAGAGATCTTGGGAAATCCCTGAATTACCAAGTTAGGTTTGCATGCTAGAAATTCCATTATGAAAAGTTTGCACTACCATTGGTTAACAACATTTAACAAATAAGAACAGAAGTAAGAAGCATGGATGTACGAGCGTTCTTCAGAAAATATCTCAAGTTTCAACTCCAGACATAAACATAGCCAGGGGCAGATTACGTTACTGCATAGTTTACAAGAACGATGTACAGACTGGATAAGAACTGTGGATAACTGGTGGGCCTCTAGGCCTTCGACCCATTGAAGGGTCCATATGTTAGTCATGCATGTTGCTCTTCAAGATAATTTATAGAGCAACTATGACAACAGCCGATGGCAAAAGCATAAACATACTTCAGAAAGAAAAGAATGACGTACTGCCTAGACAAAGTTCTGAACAACCAAGTATGATACCTGATAGATGCTACACATAGAATCTCATCACCTTTCTCCAGGATTACAGTGTAGAATCCCTGATAGTCTAAGCGCGCGAAGTTTGATCTGATGAGATGTGCTCCATGTCAGTAGGTGTCGAAATTGTTTGGGTAAAATGTTAATGTGGCAAGTACTGGAGCATGCTTGGTGCAAAATAATTGTGCGAAAAATATATAACTAGAAACTAGAAATTAGCGTCGGACAAAAATACCAAAATTAGGGTATGTATCCTAACACATCTGCAGTCACATCAATGGGTCACAGGTCTCAGTGCAGGTCCAAATTTCAGTATAAGAAGAAACTTAACGTATAATCATATACATTGATGCAAAAAACATACTCCCTCCGTCCCAAAATAAGCGACTCAACTTTGTACTAAAGCTAGTACAAAGTTGAGTCACTTATTGTGGGACAGAGGGAGTACTATAATTTGTTATTAGCACTTCACAAGAACTCACAAGATCCAAAAATGGCAGTTCCAAAAAGATCCATTGTTCATAGTACACAAAATTTCTACTCCCTCCAATCTATATTAATTGTCGCTGATTTAGTACTTAGTTGTACTAAATCAATCAAAATTAATTGTCGCTGATTTAGTATTTAGTTGTACTAAATCAGCGACAATTAATATGGATCAGAGGGAGTACAACAATATGAAGAAGTCGACTGTATTTATTTGTACTTCAAAGCACTGGGTGGTACCAACCAACAGTCTTCCATTATAAACTGTAAGTTTTTTGACACACTTAGTCTTTAAGAGAAGATGCATAAAAAGGAAGACGTAAATTTAGGAAATATGTGGTGACTAAGTTTTAAGTTAAAAAAATAAGTTTTTGCTTTGTCAGACTTTAGTTACAGCCAACGATCAATTGGAAGATTTCAATAGAATAGATTCCTCAATAAGATGCTAGGAAAATTATAAAGCAACGCAAATATTATCTGAGATAAATCAATGGTGCAGAGGATAATGACCAGAAAGTAAATATGAAACTTACCCCTTATTGTACAACACATGTGGTATCATGTCTACACCAGTTCGAGGATCAACCATACGAATGAAACATTCCTCCAGTAAAGTAAGAGCCACTGCCAATTTTGTATTACATTCCGTCATATGGGCTATCTTCCGGGCAGAATGTAGCTTCCGACCATCACTGCAGCACTTCAATATGGTCCATGAAAGCCCATTGTCAATAATATTCTCTATCCCAACATGACTATGTAGTCCAAGGAATATCTGTTACAAACAATTGCAGAGAAATGCTTTCAGAAAAAAAAATGAAGGGGGTTAAACAGAATGTCTGAAACAGAAGCTCCCGGTTTGTCGGGTGCACAAGCGAAACTAACAACAGTTGCATGAAATGGCAATTATCTGATCCTCAATAACCACATTATTGACATCTAACACATTACAAGCATACAAAATAAGCAATGCTAGTTTCTGTCGGATGTACTAGTTTCTGTCGGTGAATCAGTCTCAAGAACAATATAACAACTTAACAAGAAATGAACAGATGTATGTGCATTATGTGTCTAAAAAGTGCAGGACCAGAAAATAAACCATAACTTCTACAAGCGTGTGATAATCATAGGTTTCATTGCTCAGCATCTTGTAGACAAACATAAAACTAAATATTACCTCCTTACAGTATCTCCCGCAAAACCATGTGTTAGATCTTTTATCATCACAGGGCAGCATCTCGTGATTAATGCACGTGTCATGGTCTGCCAGTGAGAAACAAGAGAATATCAAGTTGAAGCTGAGGATAAAATTAGATGATAAATTACATGCAGCATGCAGCATGAATACAGGCTAAGTTATACTCCCTCCGTTCCAAAATAGATGACTAACTTTGTACTAACTTTAGTAGTACAAAGTTGAGTCATCTATTTTAGTACAAAGTTGAGTCATCTATTTTGGAACGGAGGGAGTATATATGAGATGATGATGGCCCAGTGACCTCAGCTAAAGCTAAAGCCACAAAATATTAAGCCTTGACAAACATGGTGCAGGTAGAGAGGGTCTTCTTCGAGGCCAAAATATTAAGCCTCATTTATGATGAGAAAGAGAAGATGAATCCAAAATAAAGTAGCTTCTGCGAGAGCTAAAACTCTCAGACCATTTCTGTTAGGAGCTAAACTACCACCAAACAGGGACTTGGATCAACAGAAGGGGGAAAGGTTCTATAAAACAAAGGAATGAATTATATCCAGCAAGATATATTACACTGAAAAGTACACATCCAACTCAAAGGTACATAAGAGAATATGGAGAATACGCATTAAATTAGTATTTATTTTTAGTGGTAGCAGAAATAATGCAAATGACAGGGCAAAAGAGGAGGGATCATAATCGTTACATGCATCTCCACACTGCAGACATTTCAAGATATCTGAGGATGACGGAACCTCATTTTCACTAATTGGAGTCCCACATTTCCGACATGAGCAATTATGGCAGTACCAACTGCCTTCTGGAAGCTCCTGCAGATGTAAAAGCTAGTAAATAAATTATCAAACAAACTTCATCATATAAGTGGTCAATTCAAATTCATAATTCCTACAGACACATTTTCTGGAATAAAACAGCACAACAATAATGGACCATAACATCTTCATTGAAAGTTTGAAACATATCTAAGTTTGAAACAATGGCACTGTAGAGAGAAGCTAGATACCTGGGCAGACAAGCAAGCTTCATGATATGTTGATGGGCAATTGTCACAGCAAAGTAATTCACCGCCATCTCCACAGAAACCACATGTGTCGTCATTTTCATCCATCGCCTCGACTTTCCTACCACATGCATCACTTCTCCTGCTCATCGATTCGGCAGACCAAGCCTCCAACTGGCATAGAGTATACGACTTGCCAGACTGCAGAAAGAGGCCTAATGGGGACTTGGGCAGACAGCAACCAGCATGAGCCTTGAACTCTGATACAGATAAGATTTTTGCGCAACATTTGCAAAGAATCCCTTCCCATGTGACCTGCCCATCCTTCATGACTTCGTTGCTCTTCAGATCCCGATACTGAATAACATCTTTTACGGTCAGAAAGCCAGTTGCAATCAACCAGCAGAGCACAGTTTTCCGTGCCAAACTTATTCTCTTCCCGCCCAATAGGTTTGTCCCCCCTTTTCCAAGCAGTTTGGTAGCCCTCTTTTGGCCTTTAAGCTTTTTGTACTTTGCAACCGAAAAATCTGAACTTGCAGCAAATTTGTTGTAGGAGTCGACATCCCTGTTTTTTACAATAGCTGTGATCAAAAGGTCATCGTCGTGGATACGTAACTCAAGAGGTCTTTTCTTGATATGTTTATCACAACCTTCAGGTTTCCTTTTAGCAGCGGTCGTCTTGCAGATTTGTGAGTCACGAGATAAATCGGTTTTCAGGAGAGCTGCATTAGACTCAAGGGATAACTCAGCAGGAACAGCATTGTCGACTGAAACCTTAAGGGGGTCCTTGGGGGGAGTTCTAGGAGATGATTCCTTCAATGACGGCAACTTCTTGTGGACCATTTCTGAAGGGACAGTCCCATTGGCACTCAACTCCCTTGCATTAGAATCAGGTTTTGAGATTGTATGCTCTGTAGGTCCTTTAACAGTACCCTCACCTCTTAACATGCTCTTCTTGCTCCCTGAAGGCAACTTCTGGTAGACCATTTCTACAGGGGCGATCTCATTGGCACCTGACTCCCTTGCATTCGAATCAGGTTCAGAGCTTTTAAGGCGTTTATGTTCCATAGCAGTACCCTCACCTCTTAACATACTCTGCTTGCTCTCTGAAGGCAACTTCTTCTGGACCATTCCTATGGGAACAGTTTCCTTGGCACCTGACTTCCTTGCACTAGAAGCAGGTTCAGAGATTGTATGCGCAGTAGGTTCTTTAACAGTACCCTCACCTCTTAACATACTCATCTGGTTGCTCTCTGAAGGCAACTTCTTCTGGACCATTTCTGTAGGAACAGCTTCATTGGCACCTGACTCCCTTGCACTAGAATCAGGTTCAGAGATTATATGCACCGTAGGTTCTTTAACAATACCCTCACCTCTTAACATACTCATCTGGTTGCTCCCTGAAGGCAACTTCTTCTGGACCATTTCTACAGGGGCGATCTCATTGGCACCTGACTCTCTTGCATTAGAATAAGGTTCAGAGATTGTATGCTCCGTAGGTTCTTTAACAGTACCCTCACCTCTTAACATAATCATTTGGTTGCTCTCTGAAGGTAACTTCTTCTGGACCCATTCTATAGGGGCGGTTTCCTTGGCACCTGACTCCCTTGCATCAGAATCAGGTCCTGAGGTTGTATGCTCCAAAGGTTCTTTAACAGTACCCTCATGCTTTAGCATGCTCATTTGTTTGCTCTCTGGAGGCAACAGCATGCCAGGTTTGTCGCTTTGGCTGTTTCCATTTAGCTTTAACAGTCTGGATTCAGCTTTCAAATGCTTTTTCACTGTGCCAACAGACGAATAAATGCCATGTTTTCCAGAGAGGTTAATGTTTCCTGGATTAGAAAAATCAAGCATCGCTACGTTGCTGTCTTGGTTAAATACACTCCCCATAGAGTGCTGCATAAATATTTGAGCGTACAACCCATCTAATCCAATTGCATCAACATCCGAAGTCATTTTGGGCTTCTTCCTTGCTTTTTTCACCGAATTATTGACGAGCGCTGCTCCTGAGTAAAATTGCTGGGTTTCAGTGCTTTGATTAATGTGATTCTCATTTCGGTCAATTGCCCCGCAATTCTGACCTTGTGTGTAGCCATTTTTCAGGTTAATATCCCTGTTCTGGCCACCTTCCAAATCATGACAGCTCGGTACAGCCTGGCTCCTGCTGCAGCTCTCAATTGCTCGTGCTCCACAATCAGATCCCGTGATCACAGGAGTGGGCTGAACCTTGCGGGCGGTTAAAGGGTCACTGGCTTTCTGTTTCCTTTTACTCTCCGAGGGCATATTCTTGTTGTCATCGAGAACAATGATTGAACTGTCAACAGCTCTGACAGTACTACCTTGTTGCAGCGCAGTAATTTTCCTACCAATGAACACGACAGCAATGAAAGGATCCAAAAGCTCCCACCGTTCAAGAAGTGTGAGTGCGTTTTGTTGGTTCACAAGTACCTTTTGGATATACTCCATAGTATCAGTGAGGTCCTTCCAAAACTTATCAACATCTGACCACTCCATCGGATGCTTACCCCTCTGTGAACTGGGAGAAGCTTCGTATAATTTGTTCCCACAAAACTTCCAGGCCTGAGTTAGTGAGCTGAGGACCACTTCCCTGTGTGGTGCTGTGAAATAGGATGCCATCTTAGCCCTGTCATTCCTTTTCCGTGGCTTGATGGTCCAGCCAGCATCCTTGAAAAGGCATTGCGCATGAGCTTCCAGCTGATCAGGAAGATCCCTGCCTAAAGTCCTCTTGGTACAAGCAACAGGTGGTACAGACTGTAGACTGCTGGACTGAGGAACATCAACATCATCTAGCGAACTAGTATTTGCATCGGGCGTGCCCTTCTCAAGATGTTGCTCAAGTTCAAGAAACTGCCCAGATCCAACATAATCATGGGAGAGGCGAGGTGGCGCTGCGGCATCATAGGCTGGCTTGCTGAAGTGTGGGTATTCTATGGCACCTCTGTCAGATAAATCTGCGGGGCTACATGTGTACAGAGCTTGTCTGTTGTCAACGATCTGTCCTTGATCATAACTTAGGCATGAGGCGTCGCTCGGGAACGGCTGCTGATCTTGTAGCCACTGATACAAAAACGGGTCGGCAAGAGAAGGGTCAGCCTGGAACTGTGAGAACTCTGCCAGCGCGTCCATGTAGGACGGCATGGGATCATCAACCCCGCTCGTGCTGCTGCTGCCAGCAAACCCAACAGCATCACACGTCCCAGCAGCAATGTTGTTGTCTTCAGCCATCGCTTGCACGCGCATGTCAACGGTGTTACCACCAATACCGACAGCAGCTGCACCAAACACTTGCTGCTGGTTACAGCTCCCGGCCGTGCCTCCACCTGGCCAGTACCCCAAGAAACCCTGCAGCACGGCGTCCAGCTCCAGAGCCAATCCATCGATCCCCCCATTCTGCTCGCCGTGACGATGTGCATGCTCCTCCTGGGCAGCGGTCCCGTGTTGGCCATTGTAACAATGCGCATGCTCCTCCTGGGAAGAGGTCCCGTGTTGGCCATTGTAACAATGCGCATGCCCTCCATTGCTGACACCGAGATCCACTCTGCCCTCCATTGTAACAATGCTCTGCTGCCGGGGAGCAGGAGCATGCGCATGTGCCTCCGGGCCAAGGCCTGCTCCGGCGTGCACCAGGGCAGACACAATGTGCTCGCCGCGGATCGGCGGGGGTGCCTGGACCTTGAGGTTGAGGCCCGCCTGGGCCCGGGGCGCGTCCGCGGGCCGCTGCGCGGCGAAGTGGGCGCCGGGGAGCAGCGAGGTCTCGGCCACCCCGAAGTGCGGCCTCCCCGCGAGCCCGGAGGCCTGCTTCTGGCCCGGCGCCCTGGAGAAGACCTCCTGGAAGACGCGCAGCTCCATGAGCGACCTGTCGAAGGCACTCAGACCGTCGCCAGAGTCGTGGTCCGCCCTGGCGGCGACGTCCTCGCCGAAGATGAAGCGGATGGCGTCGTCCTCCCGGAACCCCAGCGCCTCCTCCGCGTCCATCTGGGGAGGGGAGAAGCGAATCTGAGCGGGAAACCCGGGGGCAAGCGGGAAGAGGACGCGGGGGAGCAGATCCGTCGGTACCTGGCCGAATGCGGGGTTCCCGGTGCGTCGAGGCCGGGGGGGGAAGTGGTGAGGCGGCCCGGGCGGCGGCGAATCGGGCGGGGGAGCGAATCCGGCGGGCTGGCCTTGTGCCGCGGCGGGACGGGGCGAGATCCGAGCCCCGGAGCAGTGGCGCGCGCGGCTGGGGGCCCGTGTGCGCCCCGGCGTGCCTGCGGGCGGGCGGCGGGGGCGCGGGGAGGGTGGGGGTGGGGGGCTCGCCGGGGCGGCGGCGCCTGGGCTGGGGGAGGAGGGAGCGAGCGGAGTGTGGGAGCGGGGAGGAAGGGGAGTGGCAATGTCTCTCTCTCTCGCCGCTGAGCTGAGCGAGCTCTTTTTTTTCTTCTTGTTTGATTGATTGATTGAGAGGGAGGGTTGGAACGGATTTAAAAGTTTTTAAATGCGGGAGTTCGAATTTCGCGTGCGCGAGAAACGAAATTCATTGGTTGGCGGTTTGACCAGACTTTTGGCCCCTTGCGCGCGGGTTTCCGGGGTGGGGTGGGGCTTCGCCGTGCCCGAGGCAGGCACCGCCGCAGCAAATGTGCATGGGTACGTGTGCGTGTGTTGAATTTTGTTTTCCTCTCAAGAAAAAATTGATTCAAGCGGATCCACCGAAGACAAACGCCGACCAAATCTCGCGAGATCTGTCAAAGGAAAAACATGTAGGGGAACACGCTACACAACAACAAAAAATTATGCTACACGATCACATCCAACAACACTATGAAGATGGAGGTAACGATCAGACTCATCGGCGGACAGAGCAGTGACGCGTCAATGCAGCGTGAAGATTCCTGCTGATTCCCGCAGCTAGGCTGTACCTCCCGGCCACGAGAATGCTCTCTGGGATGTTCCCGCGGCTAGGTATCCACGCATTCCATGGTAGTAGTAGTAGTCCGGAAGAGTTTCGATGTCCAAAAAGAAGAGCTGTGAGGAAATTAGAGAGGGGAAGCCTGGTGGCGCTTCTCGTCTAAGTAGGAGTCTGGTTCTATTAGACCAATTATACGAGATTAGAGTGTGTGTGTGTGTCTAATTAAGAGCCAATTAGACCGGGAGACATCCCTTTCTTTTGGATTGGTGTGTCTAAGTAGGTGGACCAAGGAGAGGTGGCGCCCCAAGAGTGGAAGGAGGGGAGAATTCCCTCTTTTTTTTCCACTAGGGTGGTCATCTCATGACGATCCTTTATTAAAAAAATCCACAAATAAAATTCCTCAGTTTCTGGATGCCTTCGAAAGCCATTCCGAGACTCTCGACAACTTTCCATATATAGACCCGGAGTTCTGAAACACTTTTCAGAATTCCCAGAAACCTTGTAGACTATCGGAAACACTTTTCAAAATTACCCGAAACTCACTAACATGCTATAAAAAATATTATTTATATTGGACATTACTAACATTATTGAAACAACATCCCAGTGAGTATTGTTAGAGTGATTCACAACATAGCATTAATATAAATGATCAAAATATCATAAATCATGTAAAAAAGCTTTGTATAAAAATCACATGCAGCCCCAAATCTTTTTCAAGCTCAAAAGCATGTCCCCGTCTAAAAAAATAATGCTCGGGCCGGTGTAAAAAAATTAAAAATGAGTTAAGATATCTGGTCAACATTTATATTTGACATGTAAAACATTGATGATCCGTTATAGCCACATGAACCTTTATGTTTTCCGAATAAAGTAAAAAAATCACTGAATAGCACATTGCAAGTTAAAAATATAATCCGTCATTTATGTTCTCTCCGCAATATGCTACTCGCAAATTACTTATTTATGTGTAACAAGTTTAAATTGAATAGTATTTATACTAAACTTCTATAGTTATCTATAATTTATGTTCTTGACTCACACTCCTAAGTTATATTTTTTTTCTTTTACTGCTTTTTTATCGTAATTACATGTAACAACGTTGTTATTAACATATTTTTTTGTTACAACGTCATAACATCTATCATTAAGGAATATAAATTTATAGTCTATGTTGTAGAAAATATTATGCTTGATTTTTTACCAGACAATAATTGCCCTTAAATGTGATTTTGATAAACTAATCCATTTACACCGCAAATTTTAAAATCCATTCAAATACATAAATAAAAATATATAAAGGACAAAATCACATGTCTTGAAGGATTATTGTGTGAGTTGCATAAATTATATCATATATATGTGTATATTGTATGTGTGCGCATATAGTTTTATTTCTTAAATATCTTAGTAAGATTCATAATCCATAAGGTCTTACAAATATATACCTTGAAAGAGTTTTCTAGTGTGTGTGATTGGTTTTAACCAATAAAAGTTCTAGATTAAGAATGTTTTTAGTAGAAGTTTGCCATCGATGTTCGCCCCTTTTATTGGTTGCATCATGTACAAATGTGTCTTACATCTCCAAGTATATTCAACATTATTACAATGTATACACTAGTATAGAATCGGGTTTTGCAAGCAGTTTGGGCATATGGGCCGGTGCGGGTTCCCAATTCTGCCTCAAAGCTTGTGTCACTGATACCCGACTCGGCGCGGGTAGTTTTCTGCGGCAATAATCTACCATAGGCAGTTAACATATACAACCATCTCCAATTAATGCCCAGAGGCGGATTCTGTTTTCCAAATGCATCCAATATAATATCATTAGAGGTGATTTTTATATGAGAATCACTCGTGTGTGGGTTTTCAGAAAAACAATATGCTTTTACAGTTCATGTTACCTTTCACAGAACCGTACATACTCATTCATCACACAAATTTCGTTATACTTTCATATATGTTTCATAAATCGACATAGTTCCAATGTTACACGTGAAAGATAAATGTGCTACATCTAAATAGGCAGCCCTCACTATCTATTTCCCTAATGTACATACTCTGTCCCAAGTAGCGTGCCCTTCTTGCCTCGCCTCTTAACCAACTACTCATTGTCCCTGAGTAGTCTATCCGTCACGCCTCTTACCAAAGTAGAAATCACGCGACAGGAAGGAGATGGCGAGAATGATTTACATTCTCTCTTATGAAGTGTAACAAAAATATAAATCTGCACAAAACAGAAACTATCAAGACAATGAACGTACATAACATAATTAGTTCGGTTTCTGATCTTGTAGTTCAATATAGCATACCCAATTCCGATCCATAGATAACGCAATAGATCGGGTGTAGGCATATGCGGGCTATTAGATGGCGAGCTTTATCTTGTACCAAACAACCATCTTATTTTGTGTGTTTTGTGTACTGCAACTAATATCAATCTACATATGAAACATATGCACGGTCAGAATATTTAATCGAATCCAACAAAACTTATTTATTAATAAATCATCATTGATTAATGTTAACAAATAAGAAACAAGTTAAACTTTAAATTTGATGACCAGTGTTGTCACAAAGACATTTATACATACTCCAATCTGATTAGTTAGTTTGTGTAGTGCACATAAAAGTTAATACACCATGTGCAGGGGTGGAGCTGGGCCCGGGGTGTGGAGAATTTAATCATATAGGTTTTTTTGCAGGCCCGGGTTGCAGCCCAGCGAAAAGAAGAAGGCCCAAAGCCTTGATGGGTTGTCGCATCAGAAACGCGCGCACACACGAGGTACAGGAGACCGAAATCACTAATTAAGGAGGACTCCTTGCGGAGATCACTCCAGCTTCCCCAGGTTGCGACAAGTGGCGCGTTGCATGTGCGCTACTTGTCGCAACCTGGGAGTTTTCCCTTTTTTTCGTAGATCCGTTTATTCAAAATGTTTTATCTCTTAAACCGTGCGTCCAAATCTTGAACCGCTTTCGCATTGGATTCCTCACGTCGAGATCTTCAAAACTAGATCCCATGTTGATATGTTTTGACAAACTTTTTTTTCAGGAAAAAACCGGACGAAGAAAACCGACAAAAAAACCGAACCGGAAACACGGGTTTTTTCCCCTTTCCGAAAGAGGCACGCCCGTGCCTCTGACGAAAACACAACCGTGCCTCTGGCGGAAGCAAAACCGTGCCTCTCGCGAAAAAAAAATAGAAAACGCATTTTTTCCTTTTCCGAAAGAGGCACGCCCGTGCCTCTCGCGAAAGCACAACCGTGCCTCTGGGGGAAGCAAAACCGTGCCTCTCGCGAAAGAAAAAAAAAACAGAAAACGCATTCTTTTTCCTTTTCCGAAAGAGGCACGCCCGTGCCTCTCGCGAAAGCACAACCGTGCCTCTGGCGGAAGCAAAACCGTGCCTCTCGCGAAAAAAACTGAAAATGCGTTTTTTTCCCTTTCCGAAAGAGGCACGCCCGTGCCTCTCGCGAAAGCACAACCGTGCCTCTGGCGGAAGCAAAACCGTGCCTCTCGCGAAAAAAACTGAAAATGCGTTTTTTTCCCTTTCCGAAAGAGGCACGCCCGTGCCTCTCGCGAAAGCACAACCGTGCCTCTGGCGGAAGCAAAATCGTGCCTCTCGCGAAAGAAAAAAAAAACAGGAAACGCGTTTTTTCCCTTTCCGAAAGAGGCACGCCCGTGCCTCTGGCGGAAGCAAAACCGTGCCTCTCGCGAAAAAATGCATTTTTTTGCGCAAAAAAATTATTTTTTTCGAAATTTTTTTTGGTCGAAAAGCTAGGGAAGACCGGTAGAAAACCAAAACGTCAAAAAACCCCGGAAAAAGACCTTTTAAAAAGCCAAAAACGCGTGCGTAAAAAAAAAACAAAATCCGGAGGGAGCGCCCAGAGCGCGACACGTGGCGAATGGCTGTGAGCGCGCCAAGTGGCACTGATCATTGCGAGGCTCCCGAAGGAGCGCTCGTTAATTAGTTGCTCCCACAGGAGACTCAGCGTTGTTGGTAAAAAAATAAGATGAAACGCTCGCGCAGCCGCCGCCAGTCGCACGGGCCCAGGACGGCAAGATCGATCTCCACTTCTCCAGGAGGGACTCCAACGCCCGCACCGCCGTCCACCGTGGCTTCGCGCCTCCGCCCCCGGCCCACCCATTTCCCCCCTTGCTCTTAAGGAGTATTACATGATTTTTATTTTCTCAATTGTATGGGAGTGTAGGTTCTTTCCAAGTCTTTGGAATAACAATTGTACGACACCATCTCTACTATCTATCTTTCTATGGTAGTGAACTATAACCTGCTTTTTGGTTTGGATCTGAGTGCTGGACCATGGTGCTGGACAGGGCACCGCGCCCCAAGACTGCCTTTTGGAATTCCAATATACTTGAAGAAAGAAGCGAATGTTGAGGACTAGGAAATTGCCTTGGGCTCCTAGGTGCATATGCACCCATTCTCGAAATACACATTTCGAAAAGTTGAAAAATTCGGAACAAAAATCCCGCGTGTATATCCGGACATTTTATGTGCGTGCACAAGGTTTCATTGAAAAATGACGTTTTTTGTGGCTTGTGTAAAAAAGACAATTTCTGATGCTTCATTCTAACTATTCACGAGGCATTTCTTTATCTTTTTTACACAAGCCACAAAAAACGTCGTTTTTCACCGAAACCTTGTGAATGCACATAAAATGTCCAGATATACACGTGGGATTTTTGTTTCGACTTTTTCAACTTTTTGAAATATGTACTTCGACAATGGGTGCATATGCACCTAGGAGCCAAAACGCCGCTCTCTACTTTGTATATTTGTTACAACAAGTATGATTTGGTACATACATTTCATATGAAATGTGCCAATGGTGCGTTACCTTGATGGCTAAGCTAGTATCTTACTAGAGGCTAATGTGTGCTTCTTCCCACGATTGTTCACTCATGGGATTAACTTCTTTTTTATCCCATTTATTACAATCGGTTGTTTCGATCTGGTTTTATTCGCGTCAACTTGGATTTTAATTATGTCTGTCCGATGTTTTTTTAATTCGTATATCGTGTTGGGCTGTTGTTGAAGTTGATATTTGTTATGAGAGGAGAGTAGAGTTGTTAGGTGTATGCAAGGTTGTCAAAATCATGATTTTGAATTGGATCAAAGCTCCGATGGTTGGATTGCAAATCATACAATCTTAACTACCAAGATCGTAAAAACATAGATTCTATAAACTAAAATCGTAGAATCATGGGGGTTAGTTTGGATCATAAGTCGTAAAATCGTATAATCGAATCGCGATTCTGACAACCTTGGGTGTATGGCTAGGGCGTCCTTACATGTTTCAATATCGGTGTGAGCCGGTGGTGGTTTGTGGGAGCCCTCGGGGAATCGTAGATATAACGCTCACATGGGTCGGCCAATGAAGCTCTTGCTCATTTAACTCGACTCCCTGCTCCGCTCACTTGTTTAGTTTTTTTTGCTTGCTCCAGTTCTAGATTAGACAAAACCAGTTATACTATTTTTTTGGAAGAAGTTTAGTAAATCAAAAGAAGTTCATATATTTTAAAAAATCTTGGATTTTTAAAACTCTATGATTTTTTAAAAGAAGGTTTTACAAAAGTTGTGAATTAGAAAATATGAATACTATGAAAATGTTTATGAATTTAAAAAATATTCATGGATTTCAAAAATTGTTCATGAATTTGTAAAAAAGTACGTAAACTAAAAAAATTACAGACTGTAAAAGTGTTTGTGAACTCTAAAAATGTTCATGAACTGAAAAATGTTGTGGTTGCTACAATGTTCATAGTATTCTTAAATGTCCACGAACTTTAATAAATATTCATGAATCGGCAATCACCAAGTAACAAACCGCAATGATTGGTCCACATCCAACTTACAGTTCACAACTTACCACTAAACTTTCACAACTCCCCCCCCCCCCCCACCCCCCCAAAAAAAACCAGTTATACTATATTTTTTGGAAGAAGTTTAGTAAATCAAAAGAAGTTCATATATTTTAAAAAATCTTGGATTTTTAAAACTCTATGATTTTTTAAAAGAAGGTTTTACAAAAGTTGTGAATTAGAAAATATGAATACTATGAAAATGTTTATGAATTTAAAAAATATTCATGGATTTCAAAAAATGTTCATGAATTTGTAAAGAAGTACGTAAATTAAAAAAATTACAGACTGTAAAAATGTTTGCGAACTCTAAAAATGTTCATGAACTGAAAAATGTTTGTGGTTGCTACAATGTTCATAGTATTCTTAAATGTCCACGACTTTTAATAAACATTCATGAATCGGCAATCACCAAGTAACAAACCGCAATGATAGGTCCACACCAACTTACAGTTCACAACTTACCACTAAACTTTCCCAACCCCCCCCCCCCCCCCCCCCAAAAAAAAGAAGACATCTCACCATAAACTACACCTAGTGGACGTGGCGTTATGCATGTGCAAAATTGCTGATCTGAGTGGACCGATGATGTGGAGGTTGCATGCAGATAGAACATTGATGTGGCATCATGCTGGTGTGGACAATATGCATGTAGAGAAAATTATTAGAAGTGGGGATCAACTTGTTAAGAATAGTAGATTCATGAATCGGCAATCACCAAGTAACAAACCACAATGATAGGTCCACATCCAACTTACAGTTCACACCTTACCACTAAACTTTCCCAACTCTCTCCCAAAAAAAAATGACATCTCACCATAAACTACATCTGGTGGCTTGTAGATCAAGGAAAAAAATCATAACCAACATCTATTACCTACTAATAAGAAAATAAAGGGAGGTGCGTTTCCTGGCTTGTTTGCATTAGCAAAACTAACCTTCCTATTTGTTCTCGATCTGTACTGACCATGCGTGGCAATGCGTTCTGTTTTATCAGATGCGAACTGGAGCAACTGCACTGCAAAGTGCAAACAACAATTCAGCCTTGGATGGGGCACAATACATTTTGTTGCTATCCCAGCTCCTAAGCTGAATCGATCAGAAGATATATTTCTGTACTATTGTAACGAAAATCACTTAATTAAACACTACACCTCATCACTTCATCAGCCCTTTATCGAAAAATCACTTCATCAATCATTATTTTCTTCGACTTTGATGTAACACAGAGTTTGCTGATCCAAGTGCAGATCCAATTGCACACATTAAACACTACACATCATCACTTCATGGGTGCAGATCCAATTGCACGCATCAAACAGTACACATCATCACTTAGTCGGTACATATCCAATTGCACGCATCAAACTATTTTATACTAATATATTTGCAATTGTTCCTAGCTGCTGGTTTGCTTTGGTATTTCATCGTGAAGAAACATCTCTATTCAATACTACATTATAATACTCCTGAAAAATGTAATCAAGTATATAATTCTCCAGTACACCAGTTAATTCTTGGTGCAAGAAGCAAAAGTAAACAAATTACAAAGCCAAGTAATAGATACATACATAACACTACCACCGATCCATAATAATTGCCGCTGACTTAGTACAACTTTGCAAAATTGTACTAAGTCAGTGACAATTAATATGAAAATCGAAGAGAGTATTAGAGTTCATTCACTTATTCATCCGTTCCACAAGGAAAGAAGTCGTAGAGGAAGCAAAGCAAGCAGCAAACAGAAAGCAGAAAGGCAACGACAACAGACAGAAGCACCAGAACAGCATCATGCTACATGGAACCTCTTATCCTTAACCTTCCAGCCTTGCTTTGAGATCCGTACTCTTCAACTAACTTACAAAAAGAAGATTTCTCTTTTTTGTTTCTCTCAAATGAAACAACATATGATCTTCAAACTTTGCTGACCGAACAAATATTAGAACATCAATGTGTGAAAAAACTTTCAGATTTTTTGGTCTGATATAAATATACGAAATGAGATTTTGTTTGACTAAAAATATTATTTTAAGTATTTAAAATGCATGAAAAAATCTTAAAGTTTTTCTCACATTGTAGTTAGAATGTATTGTTGTTCTGCAAAATTTGAAGTTTATATGCTATGTCGTCTGAGAGAAACAAAAAAGATAAATGCGTCTACACGGACTGCGATGCAAAAATGGGTGGTAAAGATAAGGGGTACCATGTAGGTCGAGCTACAGAAAACCACACTTGAAAGCAGAAAGGCACCGACAACTGACAGAAGCACCAGAACAACATCATGCACCACAGTACGTAGTTCCTCCGGGCAACTCAAGAGAGCGAGGACTAGACAGGGACGTCAGTTACATCATCTAGAGAAGAAACATCGGAAACCTCATAAATGGGATCGATCATGTTGGATCTCAGATATGTCATCAAGGGGCACAAACAGGCCCTGTTGTTCATTAAGGTTTACCTGGCAAACAATGTCTGTTGTGCCCTTCAAGTTACCAACAGCCTCCCGAATGATGGATGCCTGCCTTTCCTGTTTCTCCTCCATTTTTTCCTTACTCCAAGGTTTCAGGAAGTTACTTCTAGGGTACTCCACCATAAGGGCAACGATGACAAGTTATCCAGATTCTACTGCTCTTCCTCTGGCAAAACCAATTTCTGATCATCTGCCATGTATGATTAAAATTGGCACAAGCATTCCAAAATCCAAGGTCTTTAGATTTGAAAACTACTGGCTAAAGCACAACTCTTTCAAACAAGTAGTCCAGGCTGCATGGAACATACATGTGGGTTTCACTGATCATGCTAAGAAGATCAATGCCAAATTTAAAAATCTGAGAAGAGCTCTAAAATTGTGGGCTAAAAGCTTGTCCTATCTGAAAAAGCAGATTGAAGAATTAAATGAATGCATCTTTCTATGGGACTTGATTGAGGAATACATGGACTTATCTGTCTTTGAAAGTAACTCGTTGCTGGTTTCTCCATAGATAGATCTTGGTGACACGTAGGAAAATTTTGAATTTCTGCTACGTTCCCCAACAGTGGCATCATGAGCTAGGTCTATTGCGTAGATTCTTTGCACGAGTAGAACACAAAGTAGTTGTGGGCGTTGATTTTGTTCAATATGCTTACCGTTACTAGTCCAATCTTGTTTCGACGGTATTGTGGGATGAAGCGGCCCGGACCGACCTTACACGTACTCTTACGTGAGACAGGTTCCACCGACTGACATGCACGTGGTGCATAAGGTGGCTAGCGGGTGCCAGTCTCTCCCACTTTAGTCGGATCGGATGCGATGAAAAGGGTCCTTATGAAGGGTAAATAGCAATTGACATATCACGTTGTGGTTTTGCGTAGGTAAGAAACGTTCTTGCTAGAAACCCATAGCAGCCACGTAAAACATGCAAACAACAATTAGAGGACGTCTAACTTGTTTTTGCAGGGTATGCTATGTGATGTGATATGGCCAAGAAGAATGTGATGAATGATATGTGATGTATGAGATTGATCATGTTCTTGTAATAGGAATCACGACTTGCATGTCGATGAGTATGACAACCGGTAGGAGCCATAGGAGTTGTCTTTATTTATTGTATGACCTGCGTGTCATTATACAACGCCATGTAATTACTTTACTTTATTGCTAACCGGTAGCCATAGTAGTAGAAGTAATAGTTGGCGAGACAACTTCATGAAGACACGATGATGGAGATCATGATGATGGAGATCATGGTGTCATGCCGGTGACGATGATGATCATGGAGCCCGAAGATGGAGATCAAAAGGAGCAAAATGATATTGGCCATATCATGTCACTATTTGATTGCATGTGATGTTTATCATGTTTATGCATCTTATTTGCTTAGAACGACGGTAGTAAATAAGATGATCCCTCATTAAAATTTCAAGAAGGTGTTCCCCTAACTGTGCACCGCTATGCGAAAGTTAAATCGTTTCAAGCACCACGTGATGATCGGGTGTGATAGATTCTTACGTTCACATACAACGGGTGTAAGCCAGATTTACACACGCAGAACACTTAGGTTAGCTTGACGAGCCTAGCATGTACAGACATGGCCTCGGAACACAAGAGACCGAAAGGTCGAGCATGAGTCGTATAGTAGATACGATCAACATGAAGATGTTCACCGATGATGACTAGTCCGTCTCACGTGATGATCGGACACGGCCTAGTTGACTCGGATCATGTAATCACTTAGATGACTAGAGGGATGTCTATCTGAGTGGGAGTTCATGAGATGAACTTAATTATCTTGAACATAGTCAAAAGATCTTTGCAAATTATGCCATAGCTCGCGCTTTAGTTCTACTGTTTTAGATATGTTCCTAGAGAAAATATAGTTGAAAGTTGACAGTAGCAATTATGCGGACAGTAGAAGGCTTATGTCCTTAATGCACCGCTCGGTGTGCTGAACATGACGTCGATACGTGGATGTTGCGAACATCTGACATACACGTCTTGATAACTACGTGATAGTTTAGTTAAACGGTTTAGAGTTGAGGCACCAAAGACGATTTCGAAACGTCGCGGAACATATGAGATGTTTCGAGGGCTGAAATTGCGATTTCAAGCTCGTGCCCACGTAAAGAGGTATAAGACCTCCGACGATTTTCTTAGCCTGCAAACTAAGGGAGAAAAGCTCAATCGTTGAGCTTGTGCTCAGATTGTCTGAGTGCAACAATCACTTGAATCGAGTGGGAGTTGATCTTCCGGATGAGATAGTGATGTTTCTCCAAAGTCATTGCCACCAAGCTGCTAGAGCTTCGTGATGAACTATAACATGTCGGGGATAGATATGATGATCCTTGAGGTATTCACGATGTTTGACACTGCGAAAGTAGAAATCAAGAAGGAGCATCAATTGTTGATGGTTGGTGAAACCACTAGTTTCAAGAAGGGCAAGGGCAAGAAGGGACACTTCATGAAACGGAAAATCAGTTGCTGCTCCAGTGAAGAAACCCAAGGTTGAACCCAAACCCGAGACTAAGTGCTTCTGTAATAACGGAACAGCCGCTGGAGCAGAATTACCCTAGATACTTGGTAGATAAGAAGGCTGGCAAGGTCGATAGAAGTATATTGGATATACATTATGTTAATGTGTACTTTACTAGTACTCCTAGTAGCACCAGGGTATTAGATACCGGTTCGGTTGCTAAGTGTTAGTAACTCGAAACAAAAGCTACGGAATAAACGGAGACTAGCTAAAGGTGAGCTGACGATACGTGTTGGAAGTGTTTCCAAGGTTGATATGATCAAGCATCGCACGCTCCCTCTACCATCGAGATTGGTGTTAAACCTAAATAATTGCTGTTTGGTATTTGCGTTGAGCATAGACATGATTGGATTATGTCTGCATGTCGGTTATTCATTTAAGGAGAATAATGGTTACTCTGTTAATTTGAATAATACCTTCAATGGTCTAGCACCTAAAAAGAATGGTTTATTGAATTTCGATCGTAGTGACACACATTTTCATGCCAAAAGATATAAGATAGTAATGATAGTACCACGTACTTGTGGCAATCGCCATGTAAGTCATATTGGTATAAAACGCATGAAGAAGCTCCATGTTGATGGATCTTTGGACTCACTCATTTTTGAAAAGTTTGAGACATGCAAACCATATCTATTGGTGTATACGCATGAAGAAACTCCATGCAGATGGATCGTTTGGACTCACTTGATTTTGAATTGAGATATGCAAATCATACCACATGGGCAAGATGACTGAAAAGCCTCGGTTTCAGTAAGATGAAACAAGGTAGCAACCTGTTGGAAGTAACACATTTTGATGTGTGCAGTCCAATGAGTGCTGAGGCATGTAGTGAATATCGTTATGTTACGACTTCACGGATGATTCGAGTAGATGTTGAGTATATTTACTTGATGAAACACAAAGTCTGAATTCTTGAATGGTTCAAGTAATTTCAGAGTGAAGTTAAAGATCATTGTGACAAGAGGATAAAATGTCTATGATATGATCATAGAGATGAGTATCTGAGTTCTGAGCTTTGGCACGCATAATTAAGACACTGTGGAAATTGTTTCACAATTAATACCGCTGGAACACCATAGTGTGATGGTGTGTCCGAACATCATAGTTGCACCCTATTGGATATGGTGCGTACCATGATGTCTCTTATCGAATTACCACTATCGCTCATGGGTTAGGCATTAGAGACAACCGCACTCACTTTAATAGGGCACCACGTAATTCCGTTGAGACGACACCGTTTGAACTATGGTTTGGAGAAACCTAAGTTGTCGTTTCTTAAAGGTTTGGGGCTGCGACGCTTATGTGAAAAAGTTTCAGGTTGATAAGCTCGAACCCAAAGCGGATAAAATGCATCTTCATAGGACACCCAAAACGGTTGGGTATACCTCCTAATTCAGATCCGAAAGCAATAGGGATTGTTTTCTAGACACGGGTCCTTTCTCGAGGAAAAGTTTCTCTCGAAAGAATTGAGTGGGAGGATGGTGGAGACTTGATGAGGTTCTTGAACCATCACTTCAACCAGTGTGTAGCAGGGCCTTTGGAAGTTCCTGTGGCACCTACATCAATTGAAGTAGAAGCTTATGATAGTGATCATGAAGCTTGAGATCAAGTCACTACCGAACCTCGTAGGGGCGACAAGGACGCCAGCATCGCTTCGGAGTGGTACGGTGATCCTGTCTTGAATGTCATGTTGCTAGAGAACAATGAACCTGCGAGCTATGGAGAAGCAATGGTGGGCCCATATTCCAAAAAATGGTTAGAAGCCATTAAATCCGAGATAGGATCCATGTATCAGAACAAAGCATGGACTTTGGTGGACTTGCCCGTTGATCGGCAAGCCATTGAGATAAATGGATCTTTAAGAAGAAGACGGACGCGGACGGTAATGTCACCGTCTATGAAGCTCGACTTGTGGCGAAGAGTTTTTCAC
This sequence comes from Aegilops bicornis, assembly GCA_021605145.1. NCBI lineage: Eukaryota > Viridiplantae > Streptophyta > Magnoliopsida > Poales > Poaceae > Aegilops > Aegilops bicornis. The sequence continues at coordinate 882,822,107 of CM038670.1, forward strand.
AAGTTCAAGGAGTTGACTACGATGAGATTTTCTCATCCATAGCGATGCTTAAGTCCGTCGGAATCATGTTAGCATTAGCTGCATTTATGAAATCTGGCAGATGGATGTCAAAACGAGTTTCCTTACCAGTTTTGTAAGGAAAGGTTGTATGTGATAAAATCAGAAAGTTTTTGTCGATCCTAAGGATGCTAAAAGGTATGCTGGCTCCAGCGATCCTTCTAAGGACTGGAGTAAGCATCTCGGAGTTGGAATATACGCTTTGATAAAATGATCAAAGATTTTGGGTTTATACAAAGTTGTGAGAAACTTGTATTTCCAAAGAAGTGAGTGGGAGCACTATAGAATTTCTGATGAGTATATGTCGTTGACATATTGATGATCAGAAATGATGAAGAATTTTCTGTAAAGCATATAGGGTTATTTGAAAAGTGTTTTTCAAGTGAAAACCTGGATTAAGCTGCTTAAACATTGAGCATCAAGATCTATGAGAACAGATCGAAAACGCTAAATGATACTTTCAAATGAGCACATACCTTGACATGATCTTGAAGGTGTTCAAGATGGATCGATCAAAGAAGGAGTTCTTGCACGAGATGTAAGGTATGAAGTTAAGACTTAAAGCTCGACCACGGCAGAAAAGAGAAAGGACGAAGGTCGTCCCTATGCTTTAGACGTAGGCTCTATAGTATGCTATCTGTGTACCGCGGGAAGTGTGCCTTGCCATGAGTCAGTCAAGGGTACAAGAATGATCCAGGAATGGGGATCATTGGACAGCGGTCAAAATTGTCCTTGGAGTAAATAAGGACATGTTTCTCGATTATGGAGGTGATAAAGAGTTCGGCGTAAAGGGTTACGCCGATGCAAGCTGACACCTATCCGAATGACTCTGAATAGCAAACCGGATACGTATAGTGGAGCAACCATTTGGAATAGTTTCAAATGGACCGTGGAAGCAACATTTATAATATGACCTAGAAATTTGCAAAGCACACACGGATCTGAAAGGTTCAGATCCGTTGACTAAAACCTCTCTCACAAGCAAAACATGATCAAACCCCGTAACTCATTGAGTATTAATCACATGATGATGTGAACTAGTTTAATGACACTAGTAAACTCTTTGGATGTTGGTCACATGGCGATGTGACCTGTGAGTGTTAATCACATGGCGATGTGAACTAGATTATTGACTCTAGTGCAAGTGGGAGACTGTTGGAAATATGCCCCAGAGGCAATAATAAATTAGTTATTATTATATTTCCTTGTTCATGATAATCGTTTATTATGAATGCTATAATTGTATTGATAGGAAACTCAGATACATGTGTGGGTACATAGACAACACCATATCCCTAGTAAGCCTCTAGTTGACTAGCTCATTAATCAATAGATGGTTACGGTTTCGACCATGGACATTGGATGTCATTGATAACGGGATCACATCATTAGGAGAATGATGTGATGGACAAGACCCAATCCTAAGCCTAGCATGATCGTGTAGTTCGTATGCTAAAGCTTTTCTAAATGTCAAGTATCATTTCCTTAGACCATGAGATTGTGCAACTCCCTGGTAACGTAGGAATGCTATGGGTGTACCAAACGTCACAACGTAAATGGGTGGCTATAAAGGTGCATTACAGGTATCTCCGAAAGTGTACATTGGGTTGTACGAATCGAGATCGGATTTGTCACTCCGTGTGTGGAGAGGTATCTCTGGGCCCTCGGTAGGACATCATCATAATGTGCACAATGTGACCAAGGGGTTGATCACGGGATGATGTGTTACGGGACGAGTAAAGAGACTTGCCGGTAACGAGATTGAACAAGGTATCGGGATACCGACGATCGAATCTCGGGCAAGTACAATGCCGCTAGACAAAGGGAATTGTATACGGGATAGATTGAGTCCTTGACATAGTGGTTCATCCGATGAGATCATCGTGGAACATGTGGGAGTCAACATGGGTATCCAGATCCCGCTGTTGGTTATTGACCGGAGAACGTCTCGGTCATGTCGCAGATGGTTCCCGAACCCGTAGGGTCTACACACTTAAGGTTCGATGACGCTAGGGTTATAAAGGAAGTTTGTATGTGGTTACCGAATGTTGTTCGGAATCCGGATGAGATCCCGGACGTCACGAGGAGTTCGGAATGGTCGAAGGTAAAGATTTATATATAGGAAGTCTTATTTTGGCGTAGGAAAAGTTTCGCGCATTATCGGTATTGTCCGGGAGTGCCGAAGGGGTCCGGGGTCCACCGGGGGGGTCCACCTGCCCCGGGGGGCCACATGGGCTGTAGGGGGTGCGCCTTGGCCCATGGCCAAGGGCACCAGCCCCAAGAGGCCCATGCGCCAAGGAGACTTGGGAAGGGAAGAGTCCAAAGGGGGGAAGGCACCTCAGGGGTGCCTTGGGAGGATGGACTCCTCCCCCTCTTGGCCGCACCCTTCCTTGGAGGAAGGGGCAAGGCTGCGCCCTCCCCTCTCTTGCACCTATATAAAGGGAGGGAGGGAGGGAAGCCACACCGAGTCCCTGGCACCTCCCTCCCTCCCGTGACACCTCCTCCTCTCCCGCAGTGCTTGGCGAAGCCTGCAGGATTGCCACGCTCCTCCACCACCACCACGCCGTTGTGCTACTGCTGGATGGAGTCTTCCTCAACCTCTCCCTCTCTCCTTGCTGGATCAAGGCATGGGAGACGTCACCGGGCTGTACGCGTGTTGAACGCGGAGGTGCCTTCCGTTCGGCACTAGGATCATCGGTGATTTGAATCACGGCAATGCGACTCCATCAACCCCGTTCACTTGAACGCTTCCGCTTAGCGATCTAGAAGGGTATGTAGATGCACTCTCCTTCCCTCGTTGCTGGTTCCTCCATAGATAGATCTTGGTGACACGTAGGAAAATTTTGAATTTCTGCTACGTTCCCCAACACGCCGTTGGCGGTGCCTCGACATTAGCCGAGCTCGACGGCATCACGGTAACTAAGCCTCTCGGCCGATGACTTCATCTCCTTGCCTTTGACTGGGCATCCCTGACGCCCTACATGTTTTCGCAGGGCGTCGCCGACGTTCCTTGCACTCTCCTGCACTTCGTGGGCGGCGAGTTGGTCGATGTCGCCAAGGGCAGAATCGTTTAACCGGGCAACCGCGTGTTCCACGGTAATCCGATGCCACCCACCTTGTATAGGGTTGAACTGGTTCGGGTGCTGCCAGGCTGCGACAAGTTGTTACCTCCGATTCGACCCGCTGGGGCCGACGAAGATGATGTGATGACCGTCAGCGCTGCGTGGCTGGCCCTGCTTTGGCCGAAGAGCCAGATTCGTTTGGGGGCGGGGGACACCACCCCACAGACAAGACCGCCAGTCGTGCCGGCGCCAAGCCATGGCAAGAACGCCGCAATGCTACCGGACATGCCGGACATCCCTATGGCACATGATCCGGACATGCATATGGCACAGGATCCGGACGACGATGATAACGACGATGGTACATTTACCAACGTCGATAAGTACTTTGCCGAACATGGGTATGGTGACGAGTTCTGCGGGCCTCCTTCTCAAGAACCCAACCAAGACGACCGCGATCTAGCTGGTACGGCGTAGAAACCCAATTGCAACAGCGCCGCTTTGGCGTTCGGTTCTCGAGACGCCCACCGCCGCCTTCACCGAGCCTCAGATAGCTGAGGTGCGAAATATTATCAGCCCCAATACGCTCAAGAAGGTGGTCTGTGAGCAGAACTCGATCCCATTATAGTAGATCAAGAAGAAGGGACGGAAACCAAAGACTAACAAGGGCGCCGGTGCGATCCAGCCGGCACCGAGTACGATCCGTGCTCAGGACGGGTGAGGGAGTCCTGGACTAGGGGGTGTCCGGATAGCCGAACTATCATCGGTGGCCGGACTCCTGGACTATGAAGATACAAGATTGAAGACTTCGTCCCGTGTCCGGATGGGACTTTCCTTGGCGTGGAAGGCAAGCTTGGCAACACGGATATGTAGATCTCCTACCAATGTAACCGACTACTGTAACCCTAACCCTATCCGGTGTCTATATAAACCGGAGGGTTTTTAGTCCGTAGGGACGAACAACAATCATACCATAGGCTAGCTTCTAGGGTTTAGCCTCTCGATCTCGTGGTAGATCTACTCTTGTACTACCCATATCATCAATATTAATCAAGCAGAGTAGGGTTTTACCTCCATCGAGAGGGCCCGAACTTGGGTAAAAACATCGTGTCCCTTGTCTCCTGTTACCATCCGCCTAGACACACAGTTCGGGACCCCCTACCCGAGATCCGCCGGTTTTGACACCGACAACGGGCCACCTTCACCTAAAGATATCTCGAGGAGGGTGCATGTGGCGGGTAGGGCGATGCTACCGACAAATATGCTCAATGTTGCAACCGGTGCTATGCGGAGTCTGCATGACAGTGTTCTTTCTTTGGAGAAGCAGCGTCTCTCCCAGAATGATGTGGCATACCCGGTTTTCGTGGCCAAGGTGCCAGAGGGCAAGGGCTTTGTGGATAGCGCCATCGGGGGTACGATCGTCCTACGGTTTGATGACATCTTTGCTATGTTTAACCTTCATCCGCTGCACTACGCCTTCGTTCGGCTGTTTTCGCTGAGTATGGAGATGTGGATCATTAGAGACAAGACACCGGACATCGGGATAGTCGACCCCTTCTACATGCGTGCCAAGATCTTGGGCAACACTCGGGACCGACAAGTCGCGAGTTCACACCTCGAAGGCGTCATTCTGGCAAACCCAGATAAGGATAACTTCCTCGTGCCTTACTTTCCCGAGTAAGTCATCCCCTAACCGCCCCGTAACATATGATTTCTTAGATTTCGATCGTTCTTTTTTTTCTAACATTCCGTGTTCTATGCAGTGACACACATTGCACACTCATCCTCTTAAGCCCGAAATATTCCATGGCCACGTATTTCGACCCGGACCGTGACTCCAAGATAGACTACACAAATATCAAGAAAGTTCTTGATGATGCTCTCCCAGATACGCCACATCTGGAGGCACCTTTAAGAGGCCGATTAGAGGTACGGCAACGCGTGTTCACCCTGTCACGACGTTCCCCTGCGTCAAGCAGCCGCCTGACGGTCAGAAGGATGCCTAATACGCCCTCCATCACATGCGGGCGATCGTACAGGACCATAATCACCTTCTGCTACCAAATAATCTCAAAGATTGGGCCGCAAGCTTGGCGGCAATCCAGGACGCGGACATCCGACAAGAATTCTTTCGCATCCAGTCGCAGTTTACAGAAATCATCCATCAAGATGTTCTTCGTACCTCGGGGCAGTTCTACCTCAGATATCAACCGTCCAACAGTGAGATAGACACACCACTACAAATGCAGGCTGACAACGCCCGCGACTTCATGACCATCACGAAAGACGGCGGCTTCATCCATGCTCCGGTCCCATGAGTCGAGTCGAAAGTAGTGATGCTATGTGTAGTTCTGAAACATCGATTAGCTCATGTTGTAATTAAACTATAATGAACTTGTATGTCTCTTTGGTTTGGACAGTCGTTCAACTTAGATGTAATCGATGCTATTTATTAGTAGGACCATGAGTCGTGCTATTAATGTCTTGCTTTTCTCTTCCGATCCTTTTGTTGCATACTTATATATTGCTTATGTATTGTCTGTTGTTTGCCTAGTGCATAGAGATGCCGTCGTATGTCGTGTACAAGGGTAAGGTTCCCGGAGTCTCTGACGATCGGGAGGAGTGTCGGAGACAGGTTCACCGTTTCAGCGGTATGAGTTACAAAGGGTACACCACTAGGGCGGAGGCGGAATCTAGATCTGTGGCGCTATCTAGCGGGAGAGAGGAGGGAACGTTGGAGGAACCGGATGAAGACCAGTTTCATCGCGATAATGCTCATCGTGATGACCGCAGCTCTCTTCTATGTGATGGTAGTTTAGATGATCGATATCGACTTGTAATGTGAAGACAAACTCGCTATTCGCGGTCTCGAGACTTGTAATGTTCTATCTTTGTTCGGTCTTTTGAATTCGGAGACTAATATGATGAATTGTATCCGGAGACTAATCTTCTATTGTATTCGATGAATACGTTGTTGCTGTGTGGCGCTGTCTATATTCTATCCAATAATATATTTTGTAACCTGTGCAAATATCAAAAAAGAAAAAAAAATAAACCCTACTATTTATACTAATGGCGCACCACTCAGCACTCTAATGGCGCACTGTAGAAAAGATACTAATGGCGCATCACCCCAAAGTGCGCCATTAATATGCCAAAGCACATGGATAAATATGACCCCCTGGAAGGCATACTAATGACGCATGTTCGTCTATACTGATGGCGCATTGCATGGTGCGCCATTAATATACCAGATACTAATGGCGCACCAGTGATGCGCCATTAGTATTTAATACTAGTGGCATGGTGCTAGTGGCGCACCAATAGTGCGCCATTAGTAGGCAAAACTGATGCCCACTAGGAGGCCTTTTCCTAGTAGTGAGCACCTCCCATCCCCTCCTATCATCTTCCCTATCCCTACCCAGTGGATGACTAGAGGAGGTAGAGCTGACGTATCTCCTTCACCAACACCGACGATGAGCTGAGACGGCGCCCTCTCGCTGGCACGCCCTTGATCTGGACAGCACCGCCAACCCATGGCCCTCCTCCCTAGGTCACCGGATCCAGCCAAGATCTGCCCCGTCCTCCAACATCGGCCACCATGGTCGTCCTCCTCTGCACCCAAGGTTAGTCCATATGCACCATGTGCATTAGAAGGTTTGAGCAGACGATTCAGCTCGAGCAAGTCACACGAGCTTGCGGCAACCCCAGTCTTTGATCTGGTTTGTTGTTCATCTTAGGTGATTTTTTCTCTCGAAAATAATTTTTGTCTTGCATCTCATGTTAGGTAATTCGGATGGCCCCGTCACTCACGAATACAATGAGCCGCTGCCAGGGCGGAGCGTAACAGAGCCAACCACGTGGGTGGCGGTGGCGGCAGCGGGATCGAGGAAGAGACCCGCGTCCGGCAGCCTGGAGCATGCTGATGGCCGCGGCGGGGACGTCCCATGCCCGTCGATCTGCGCCACTCGAGCCGTTTCCCGAACAGATTGGAGATCGACAAGAATGGCGGCGACCGCAACTACGACCTGCGGCGAAGGAGAAACTGACCGTGAGCAACGGAGGCTGAGGGCGCTGCTCGTGTTGGAATTAGCGGTGCTCTCGGTGCCTTTGCCGATGGGTGATGGTGCTCGAGGCTGAGAACTCGTGGTCGAGCCACCGGCGGCGGCTGAGTAAGGGCACTGGTGCGGTCAAGGTACATCTCATCCCTTCATTCATCCCTCTCTCCTTGCCTCCCTCCTTGCTCTCCCCGAAGAAATCGCCATTAGCCCGTGACCATGGACCAGCGCTGGTTGCTGCTGTCACATGATTAATTCACTGGTACATGTTGAATACATACACAATTGAATTTTCACATATGATTGTAATATGGCGATGCGTTGCACGTGCACAGTTACTAGTATTGACTAGCGTTACAATCGTCATATTGACTAGCTATGGAATGAAAAGATTGGTTATGTAGATGGATAGAAAGTGCATGTTCATTTGGACGGATAGCGCGTGCATGTAAAAGCTACGGTGACGGCAAACCGCCCCGCCGACGATCGTGGACACTCGTCAGAGCCGTGGACGGCAAACCGCCCCTCCAGATTATGTTTATTGTAGTAAATGAATAGTGGCGAGACACGCGTCCTTCTTCCTTCCCCAAACAGAGCACCTAAGCTGCTACTGAGACAGAGCAGAGCACACCATACATACATGGCCGGCCGTCGTACTCGTAAAGCCCGGCCATCCTACAGCGCCTAACCAGCCATCCAGCCCAACCCAGCCCCTGACCGGCGCCAGGATGGAACTGGCCGTGGAGGTCACGGACGCGGCGGAGCTGTCTTGAAGGACGGCGCGGCCTCCTGCAACGCGTTTGTGGAGGTGAATTACTATTATTTAATCAGTAACCTGCACTTGGCATTCTGCATGCGTTGCACCGGTTACTCACCAACACGTTTTGTTGCTTGGTTCGTGGGCATTGTCAGATCTGAACTACGGGAGCAATGGTAGAACTACGTAAATAATTGTACGGGATTAACTCAATGAGGCAGGGGGAGAAGTATGATTGGAGATAAGGGGCGGACAGGGTAATGCTACACTTAGAGCATCTCCAACAAGCGCGCTAAACAAACGCCGCGCCGCAAATTTAGCCATTTTAGCGCGCGCGCAATCGCTAGTGTGTCTCCAGCGGGCGCGCAATAACCGCGCGCGCGGCATATAGAGTTGGGCGCGCGGTCCGACTCGCGATCGCGCTGCGTATTTGGGCGCCGCTTCACAAGACGGCACACAAGAGCGCTCGCGCAAGACTCTCTCCCAGCGGCGCGCCGGCGAGCTGACCCGATGGACGCATGCGCCGGCACCCCCCCTCACCCCATCCTACAGCCGCGAACCCTCCAGCGCCCCGCCGCCGCAAACCCTAGCACTGGAAGCGTTGGCCACGCCTCCGCCGGAGCTCCTCCGAGCATCGGCCTCGCGCGCGGCCTCTTCATGCCGCCGCGGATGACCTTGTAACGAGCGTGGCGGCTACCGAAGCGCCGGCGAGCTCACTTGTTGAGCCGGCGGCCGACGCGCACCATGTGTTCGACAATATGCGCCAAAGGTAAAAAAAATCCCGAACTTTTTTTTCCTTCTTTATTTTTTGAATGCATACATATAGATAGCTTATTGCATTATTCTATATACTTTGTAGTGTGAACGATGATGCATACATGTCAACTATGGGTGTTGGCTCGAACAATTCGCATTGATCTCAAACCAATGATATGCATTTTGAAGACCATGAGTTCGAGGTGGACGAGGATGGTGAGGGCATTGTCGACGCACCGAAAGGAAGAGGAGGCAACTACACAACGACGAAGATGTTGTGCTATGCAAAACTTGGTTGGACGTGTCGATGGATCCATCTGTTGGAGGTGATCAAAGTAGAGATGCTTATTGGCCCCGGATGAAAGAACACTTTGATCTTCGCAACATGAGTGGAATTGACCGCTCCGCACGATCACTTCGCTCCCGGTGGTCGACTATCAATAGGGATTGTCAACAATGGGCGGCCGCACAAAAAGCGGTTGACAAGTTGAACCCAAGTGGCACTAATGATGATGATAGGGTAAGTGTCATTTCATCATTCCTCATGTTCACATCATGCTTGTTGTTGGTGTTTGTTGTGCTAACTTGTTTTGTTTTCATGTAGTTGAATAATGCACAAAACTTGTTCAAAGGAGAGGAGAAGAGGACCAAGAAGGGAAGATCAAGAAAGGAAGGTCATTTACCTTGCCTCATTGCTATGAAGTATTGAAGGATGATGAGAAATGGAAGAAGCGTGAGGACATTGATGATTTGGATTTGAGCAAAAAACGCAAGCGAACAATTGATTTGGAAGATGAGGATGAGGATGATGCATCAAGTAAAGATAGCAAGAGAAGCCCCACCCCAAACTCGGTATCATACTCGAAGCCAAAACGACCGGATGGCACGAAGAAAGACGCAAAAGAAGAGAAGAAGAGGAAATGAGATGATGAGATCAAAAATGCTATGGAAGCAATTGTCAACGCAAGAAGAGAACCCAACGAGGTGAGGAAAATGGCAAGGAACCAAGATACCGCGGCCGAGGAGAGGAGGTTGGCGGCCGAGGAGAGGAAAGTGGCATTGGAGGAGAGGAAGGTGGGCATGGAGGAGCGAGCTAAGTTCTTGGAATGGGAGAAGCACTTGTTCTTCTTGGACACATCTTTGTTCAATGATGCACAAAAGGAGTATGTCAACCTTGCCCGTGAAGAAGTCTTGATCCAAAAAAGAGCCATGATTCGCATAATGGATGGCGGTGGCCTTGGCGACATGGGTGGCGGTGCCTTTGGAGCTACCATGGGCGGCATGGGTGGCTTTGGAGCTACCATGGAGACCATGGGAGGCATGGGTGGCTTTGGAGCACCTCCGGGCGGCTTGGACGGCATGGGTGGCATGGGTGGCATGAGTTTTGTGTCTCTCATTGGGGGCATGGGTGCACCTCCGTCCGCCGGTGTGCCACCTTCGCATGAAGATGCCGTTGAAGATGTTGGCAACACCTTCCGAGCTTCACGTGATGAGGATACGGCGCGCAACAATGAAGAGGAGGAGGAAGAATCGTCTTCGGAGGAGTCGGATGAATCGGAGGAAGAAAAGGATGAAGACGAAGACGAGGACGAGGCTTGATTCTTGTGCCTTTCGTTTATATCATCATAACTTGGTTTGCATGTTGAACTTGGTTTAATTATGTTGTGGACATGAATTTGAACTTGTGGGCATGAAGTTTTGGGCACGAACTTGGTTGGAATGATGTTTGTTTTTAATATATGTCATGTGTTTTGTGTGATATGTGAAATTTCTGCCCAAAATGCGAACAGATGTGTGCGCTTGGCTGCTCATGGCTGCATTTTAGCGCTATTCTTTGAGATTCTGTGCGCTGCATTTTAAGCGCCATCTTTGGAGCAAGCGCTGCGCAAGGCGCCAAACCTGACGATGGGCGCGCCGAAAAATCAGATTTTAGCGCGCCGCGCATTGAGCGCCTGTTGAAGATGCTCTTACGTAAAGAAACTACTTAAGTTTACGTATTAGTCAACATGGAAGAATATGATTGGTGTTTAGGGGAGTGTGGGGCCCACCCCTCTGAAAATCTGTAATGAGGGGAGAGAGAGTTTAGTTTGGAGGTTTATGTAAGAGTTTTGGTAGCGGTGGTTGCTACAAATCAACCGGATGACTTCTTTATAAATCATCCACTTCGTCAGCTGTCTGATCTACGCACTGGTGGCCGTTCGATTGACGCCACCGCAACACCGAGAGCGCAACAGTTTCCAAACGACACTGATGGCATTCAGCAAAGCTTCATTGTAGCTCTCATGGCCAGCATCGACGACGTTTGGGGAAGCTCCATTGCAGCCCTGGCGGAGCTCCATCGCAGCACTGACGGCTCCGGCGAAACTCGATTGCAGCCCAGCGGAGCTCCAATGCAACACTGACGGCTCCGGCGAAGCTCCATTGCAGCCCCACCGGAGCTCGAACGCAGCACCGACGGCTCCGGTGAGGCTCGTTGCAACTCTGGCGAAAATCCATCGCAAACACCGGCACCGAGATGAAGCGGGGATGCTGCAATGATGCCGGCGCCCAAGATCTCGTCGACGCCTTACGTCAGGCGCTTGCAGCACCGCACCTTCCGCAAGCACGTACCTCCCTTCCCGGTGTTGCTCTGAAGCATGCGTCGTCGGCACGGATGCCCACTGCTCGTAGCATGATGGTGTACCAGCAATGTTGGCGATGTCCCTCCAGTTCTGTCGAGCGGTTTCTGCAGCAGCTGCAGCGACGGCAGCAGCTCTTCGCGGCACGGTGGCCGGAGACGGATGCAGCATTGGCCTCGAGCGGTGGTGGAGATAACGAACAGAGCACGAACAGGGAAGAAGAAAGAGAAAAACTGACTAGCTAGAAACGTGTGGATGGCTTCGCGAAGGAAGGGATGCGCGACAGGCCCACAGGGACACGCGTCGCCTGCTCGAGGCGGTTGAAAATAAACAATTCTCTTTGGTAGCTCTTCGTAGACGTAGGATTTTCGATTTGGCCATCATCTCTATCAAGAGGACCCACGCGGCTACGCGTGGCAATACTCGTGAACTGGTCAGCGTTTCGTTTTATCATTGCAACTGCACTATGCAAACAGTAATTCAGTCACACCTTTTTTTTTTGCGAATGAATTCAGTCACACCTATCCAAACCCCGAAGTTTTTAGTACATATACAGAATTGGTGTAGTTTAATTGAATGTGCCATGTTGCTAGAGGTACTAGGATTGTTAGTGACAATTTCGGAGCTATACAGAATTTCAATGATTTGTAGACAACTTCCTGAGTTCTAATTAACTGCTATTTCAGATGCCAATTATGTGTTCTACATGTGCAATTTATTTTATAAATCCTCCATTCAATCTTCATTTTACTTATTACAACCGTTGGATTACATACATAGTGAGTTGTCTTTCACACAAAGATTTTTGACTTCTTTCACGTGTATACAGAAAAAAAAACACCTCCCTTGAAGATTCGTTGATTCCTCAAAAGCACCCTACCATCGTAACTCTTGACGTTGTCCTGAATTTTGGAGTTTCGTCCACAGAACACGGGCCTTAGATGTCCTTAACACAAACTTACACCATGGAGGCATGGACTGGATGGCCATGGGATTGCACATCAATCTTTCCCATCGCATGCATGCACTGCAGCTCTCAAAACGCAGACCTCCGAGTGGATGGAGTTGATATAACGCGGACATGCAACGGCAGCACTGCACACGCTACTCCACGACTCCGGCCTCGGACACGGGCGTGCGGAGGGACGTGATGCTAGTGTTTCGTGAAAAAGAAACGTCCCCCAGGCAGGGTATTTCCTAATGGGGCAATAAAAATGCGGGCGTGCCAGTATACATTCGTATACAAAATAAAAAGAGACAAACACATATGGAAATACTGCTTTATTAATTCTCATGAGAATTACAAAGTGCGGTTTCCCACATGATTACATAAGTTGCGCCATGGACAAGTACATCTGACTAATATCCAGAGATTTTGGAGATTCTGGTTCCCGGAGCCTCGTAAGAAGATCCGGTTAATTACATCCACGGGGCAATCCACGGAACACCTCCAGTTAAGCTGCACTGATGGTCGTCGTCCTGTAATCTTCAATATTCTCATGATATCTTGAGAAGTGAAAGTGGCAGATATGAATGTTCCAAGGCCTCACCGGCCCTGGTATGAAACGTCCGGCCTCGTCGGCACCGGGTTCATAGCAAAGTCTTCAAAAATGTGTCCGGCCTCGTCGGCACCGGGTTCATAGCAAAGTCTTCAAAAATGTGTCCGGCCTCGTCAGTCGCGGACAAAGTGAGTCCGGCCTCATCAGCCAGGACTTATGAATATTTACGGCCTCGTCGGTCACGGAAAAGGAAAACGATCTCCTGGGCTCGTCGGCCAAGGAGAAATATGTCTAACCTCGTCGGCCTAGACAGTGATAGATAATTCTGGTCTCGTCGGTCGTGGAAAGTAATGGTCTCCCAACCTTGTCGGTCAAGGAGAAAATGCCTAGCCTCGTCGGCCTAAAGTAATGAAAGGTTCCGGCCTCGCCGGTCACCGAAGGAATGAACCATGTCATGTCATGAGACTTTGCAACGGACACCTAGCCGTGAGGGCTGTCAATGAAATATTCAAGATTTACATGCCTGGCATGTCATCATATTGAGTAACCACGTTGTTCACAAATCATGCAAGATATTTACTCCTATATCTGTATATTTAATGTCCAGCGCGGGCTAAGCGCCCGTGACAAATAATAAACAAAAGCCCAAACTTCCACGATCAGGCTAAATGGCTGTTCCAGCAATCAAATCTAAAATTCTGCATGGAAACGATCTGCTCCTGGGGTGATCCGAATCCAAGTTCAACATTCTAGTTCACTCACATATTATGCATGAAAGCGATCAACTATATGAGTGATCTGCCTCTCAAATATTTCTGCTCGGCGACCATGACAGTGATCTGAGTCCAAGTCAAGCACCATCTAAACTCCTCCATAAATATTTCTCTACAGATACGATCTGCTATATGAGAGCGATCCGAATCCAAGCCGAGCACTATTTGATTTTCTTCTCAAAGATTTATGTACGGAAACGATCGACTATGAGAGCGATCCGAATCCAAAAGCCGGCGCCAGCAACTTGCCTCCAACTATTTTCTATACGGAAACGATCTGCTATGGGAGCGATCCGAATCCAAGCCGGCGCCAGCAACTGTATGGGCGGGACTAGTAGTCGTGATACTACTTCCATGCGTCGCCATATTGGTGTACGTAGCTAGCCAGCTTGGTGCATAACTAGCAAGCCCCATACTACATTACATGAGATTAACTGCATGCACATTTATTATTTGGCCATGACACGCTCATACACATTGCTATCAGCATACTTGAGCACAACACTTTTCACCAACTCACAATTATTTATAACTTGTCTTTGTATTATTCTCAGGTCTACTAACATAGTCAATCCTGCACAAAATCTTGTGAAAGCAATTCTGCACTCAAGAAATGATTACTACGTGTGCCTCGAAAGTATACCCCAAGCTATATTTATTTCTTCTATAATGCCATTTAAGAAATAGGGTAGTGAATTATAGAAATGTGTCCATGCCCAAGCTATGCACGTTTTGGTGCGACAAATTTTCATCGAACAGCGAGACTACACTCCAGCATCGCGCGCGGGCCGGCGTTCGGAGGACAAGGCGCCGTCCAGGATGCCTACGTCTGCCAGCGAGGCCTGGACTGATAAAACCCCGGGCTGCTTGCCGGCCTTGGGCTTGGATGATCTCCCTGGCCCACACAACAAAAGTGCTGGTGGCCATGGCCACCGATTCGTGCCTCCAGCACCTAATCTCTACTCCTAATGGAGCAGTTGGTAGTCTCCACCGGTCAATTTTCGTCCCACCTTCCCTGGTTTTTTTTGGTACTTCGTCCCACCTCCCGCTTTCCACCGATCCCCCGCATTTTACCTCCCAACCGATAAAAAAACATCAAGATACAACTATGGCCATCCTGAACCGCGCCGGTTCATACATAGAAAAAGACCTAAAACGATCAATCACGGTTAACCTACGAAATGACGGGATCGATCTAATCTCTTGACCTCGATCCCATTGCGAGCGCCGCCCGCGGGTCGCCCGCTCCCTCGCGCCCCTGTTGCTCCCTCCTCGATCCCGATCTGGATCGAGGGGATGAGGAGCTCAATCAAGATGCAAATTAGTGTGAGAGATTATTTCCAGTACTCCTTCTTGTCTTTGTTTCGCTTTATGTAGAGAGGGATCTTGCATTGTTACTTCTTAAAATAGTAGCACTGACAGGGGTCACTGGTTTCTGCTTCCCGCACGGTGCACAGACTCCTCCTGGACAAGCACAACGACTGATACATATCACGTCCTGCCAGGAAATATTCTCCCGTTATCCTTTTCCTTTTTCCTTGGTAGTGTTAGATAGATTTGTAAAAAGACAGGATCTAACACTTGGCTATATGAATGTATGATGCATGTTCTTGAAGGCCAAAATTTCAATGTTGAGAAGACATTGCAGATGTGAGGAGACATTGCGCTCAATTTTCGAGCCATTATGAGGAACAGGGAACAAATACTGCAGTTCAGAATTTTGATTTTAAGATTTGGGCATACACTTCATCCAGGTAAAAGTTGTATGCCTGTTTGTTGTAGAGCTGTTTTAGCAGGTTGTTTTGCCACGCTGGCCTGGGCATCGTTAGTTGCCGAGTAAAGTTTTGGCCTCCCGACCCAAACTCCACTGCTTTGGCCTCTCCATCTATGATGACATGGCATCTAACGCCCGCTTGACCAGAGAATGTGCGATGGCGAGCAGGTAGTACCCATCCCGTTCACTCCCAATGTTGGTAAAATTTTGATTTTTGGGAAGATTGGGGTTGTTTGGCATTGGGGTTAGGGTAGCGGCCAGGGGGGTTTGGGGCTGGCCGGCTGGAGTTTGAAATCTCTGCCATGTTCTGATTATGGCATCTATGCCATTTACTCTTTATGTCATGTTTGACATGTTGACTGTTTGAACTTTGCCATGTCCTGATCATGACATATGACATTTACTATATGCTAGGAGGTGTATGTCATATATTTCTATCATGTTTGATCCTTGCCAAGTTTTGAAAACAATCATGCTGAATTACATGCCACTTTTAGTCTGAAAACAAAGTATATTCAGTCTAAAAACATAGTATATATTCAGGCTAGAAACAGAGTACATTCAGGTTGAACTTTGCTTTCCTAAGTGAAGGACACCAACTGACATGTCAAGTGCTTCATACTTTTTCTTTATATATCAGAAACAAGGAGGACACGATTCGCATGTTTTGGTACAACATCTTGCTGCTGCCTTTTCGCCATTAGTCAAGTGCTTCCTGATGCCCAATTCTTTTTTGGTTTTGCTATATTCAACCTTGTCTCTGAAATTTTACATATTTCGGTGTTGCTGCTATATGCAGGGTATATACACTACTTGCTTCCAAAAGCATTCTAACCACACTTAGATGGAAAGTCTGAAGTTCTACTACTAGCTTCTCAATAGCGAATTTGTGGGGTTGTCTCCAAGTTGAATGGCAATAGTACTAAGATAGATGGATTAGACATTATCAAAAATCATATACTGAGGCATTCATTTTCCTTGAGATAGGCGGAAAGGTTCAAATGGAATAGCAAAAAAGCTTATGGAGGAAAGGAAGGAACTTATTGATTGCCAGGGCTGCTGGTTGACGTAATATACAATGTCTTCAAACCTCTTTCTGCATACATTCAAGCGCATTTAGAGGTACACATTTTTGTTAAATTGCAGCTAAATACGTGCCTCAGATATGTTGTTTGAAAAAGTACAAACCCTACGCACGGTTGATTTATCGATACAGTCATGAGTCACATGCCGGGTGTCTGTTTTTGACCTGTCGCCATTTTGCGCGCAGGAGGTCCTGCTCGGTGATGGAGAACCTCTGCCGCCCAGGACCAGCGGCTACGGCAACCCAGGCGTTGGCCCGGTCAGGCTGCCGTTTGCCCCGCGCGGCGCTCCGGCGAGTCCGTAGTACGCCCCGCCTCTGTACCGCGACTACCGGTCGTCGTCCGGCAGCGTCCGCCACTGCCACTCTGCTGCTTACCACTGGTACAGGCTGTAGCAGGCGGAGCCGAGCGACTGACCGTGCGCCTAGCTTCATCACCGCGCCTAACCTAACGATCACCACCCGGACCATGCCTGATTAAGCAGGAATTGAATGGAACGGCTTTGCCGTGACGATTGATCGTTTTGGGGATGTGATAGTTTCCATGCCGGCTTGTGATGGAAATGCTGTAGATGTTTTACCGAACGCCTTCTTGACTGGATGTTTTAGTATCAGCCGAACGCTGTCTTCGACCCAGCTCTTCTACCTGGCTGGTTCATTCCCCCTTCTTGAGTTTATGTAATATTTTAATATTTTCATTTAACTATTATTAGCTATTTTGTTTGAAAAAGTACAAACCCTACGCACAAACCCCCTTTTTACGTATGTCAATTGTGTGCAGCCTGAGAATTTAACTTTGAAACATGTTTTGGCACTTAATTTGGTTTTCCATCTTATATCTCTACTACAGTGGACTAGGAAATCAGCTTTACCATTTGGCATGCCAGAGAAGTGATTCATTGGTTGCTATTTTAGAAAGAAAAGTGAACTCGATTTTTCTATTGTTATCCATTAATTTGTTTGTGTTACATGTAAACCATCTTTGCCATTTGGCAGATCAAATGTTGTTATTTTACCACAATCAAAACACCCTCCCAACGCACCACATCCGAAGAATATGAAAGCCGATGATTACAAAATAACTTTAGATCTATTCAAAATTTATATTATAGGAGTTATCTTCTTATAGTTATCTCTATTTTGAAGTTATGTATTCTGATGTTTCCTGAGTAAATTTAGACCTCTTTACAATTTAACATTATACTTGTTGTCATTTCACGTTGCGGTACACATAAAAGGTTGATTTGGAGAATACCCTCGTCGATGCGAACCTAAGATAGTCGAAAGAAAGTATGTATCTTCTCGGAGACCAAGGAAAAAGAAGTTTAGTGGTATGCAAAATTGATAATTAGTGTCAATCTTATTGCTACACGTGCATTCTAACCTTTCTGCCTGATATTTTTATGCAAGAAAATTTGTCAACTATTATGATTCAGCCTTGCTTTTATGAAGGGGATTTTGATATATGTTGTTATATTTGTCATAAAATTTATTTCAATATTAAATTTACGGTTCTGGATACATTCAAGTACATTTCCTCTATTTCAGAAGGAAGTGCAAGCGAATCTCATGACTATAATTCGATGATAACATCTACTCCCTCCGTAAAAAATATAAGAGCGTTTGGATCACAAAAGTAGTGACCTAAACACTCCTGTATTTCTTTAGAGGGAGTATTTTGATACACATGTTTTTTTTGTGATAACAATTTGTTTTATTTCATCTAGCTCTTTTTAAAAACTATGGATCTGATTTCTGAAATGTTGAAGCTTGTTTAGATGATGAGGGTGACTAGCCGATGGATGGGATTAATCCTTCTATGAAGTCTGTTGGCATAAGAAGCTGCCAAGATGCTGCTGAGAAAGAAAAGGTTATGTGTATGTGGTCAATGATCAAGGACGACATAGGAAAGTTACCAAAGTTTGTCTGTTTATTTATTTTAATGAATCATTTCCATCACTAGGAAAGTGTTTTGAGGATATTAAGTATTCCTACCTTATCGACCGTGCATATGAAAGCGGCAAAGTGTATGACTTCTTTCCACTATTTTTGCATCCTCTTCTTTTCTTACTTGACTCAATTTAGTCCAGAGGAGACCATTCTAGGAAATAGGGAGACACTCGGCTTTCTTCATCCGCCACCAGCAATGAGCTGAAACCGATGTCTGCCGATAATGATTAGTTAGGTGAGCTTATTAGTTGTGTGCTCTCCTTAGTGGTGTATGTGGTCTTGTTGGTTCCAGGTCGGCCGGGTGCCCTTCTATGTGGGCATGCTGTAACGCTTTTTGCCTGGGTTTCCGTTAATTAATCGGGCAACTCTATTCTTCCTTGTTTAATGAATGGGGCCCTAAGCATGTGATTTATACACTGCATATACTGATATTTTGATATATGTTTTTATAGATAAGTTTTTTGCTTCATGGCATATACTGGCATTTTCATATATGTTTTCATAGATAAGTTTGTTGTTCATGTCAACACATACGCATTCAACTAGATTTAGCTTAATTCCTTATATTAGGAATAGATCTTGAAAGTGATGTGGTCAGATTGTTTTCTATCATTTTGGACAACAAAACAACGACATGGAAGGTACATGTAAAGTAAAAAAATATGAAACTCAAACCTAGGTGGGAAGTCAAGAGGCAATAGATTGAGAGGATGAATGATGTATAGACAGAGGAGGTGATGGACAACAAGTTCGGTGGAAAAGAGCGGCTAGAGGGATGTGTGGTGGAGAGAAGAAGATGCTTGCAATTATGGTATGGTTGAACATTATGTGCACATGCAATGTGCTCATTGGTGGGAAGGAAAATGATCATTGTTTACAAATTCATTTGTTGGCCCGTGGCACAATGATATATGGGAGAGGATAAAGGTGTATATGCCACTTTGTATTCTTGCAAAGAAAGGGTGGTTAAGTAGACACAATGATCACCAAGGAGGAAATGAATGGGAGATATGAGGGTCTCGAGACAATGTCATTGAAAGAGGCCGAAAATTCATCGAGTTTTATACAACAATTAGGAAAATATTATAAAGCCCGTGGCAACGCACGGGCGTTCTACTAGTCTACTTATGGACACAGATACACATCATGTAATCTACTCATGAACACACACACAGCTATGTGGACACATCATCCGATCACCTACATACTCCATGGTACGAGTACGACCTCTCCAATTAGCTTTCTCCTCCAGCCCAAGCTCCTTTTCTTATTCTCCAAAAAAGTTCTTAATTACAAGATAATAATGAGATGTCATCTTAGTTCACAAAAGCTTCTCTCAATTTAACATTTTTCATGTGAGCCATTAATATATATAAGACAATATATGACGTGATTGGTATTGCCTTTATATGGCCAATGAATACTTTTGGGTTAAGTAGACCAATGGAAAAATCTTTATAAAATAAATTTTGTCTAATTCGATGGATCTATGAAATATTTTTGTGTGGACATTGGCTCTAAGAAACATAAATAAGTTCTGTTATTTGTCTAATGTGATCCATACAGTATGTGCCATAGGGCTTTTGGTAGTTTTTTGGCATTTACAAAGGAATGTTGACTCCATATATTGGGAATAAACAGGTTCATACAAAAAATATATGAAGAAATTGGAGCAACATGTTTATGTATTATTACAAAGGAATAGGTAGGTTTTGTGCATCCTACAAGATTGACCGTGTGCAACCTGTTCGTTTGGCCTGACGAAGAAGCTCGTAAGGTGACAGTGAAGGCCAGACGAACAAGTTGGACACGATCAACCTGTCTACCTGGCCTGACAGGGACGTCGAAGGCGTCCAACAACGTCACCAACTGGTAGGGCGCCGTCGTAATCACACCCTTGCACGTCACTGATGCCTACCGCGGCCGCTATTGGACCTTTGTCATCGGCTCCGCCATCTATTTCATGGCAACCAACAGCCTCCTCTCTTTCCTAAAACTGCTTGTCACCTTCTCCTCTTGCTTTTTTCTGGGTTAATTTATAGGTCTTTTTATTTAATAAAATTATTTGCAAGATGATCCTGGTAGCGCGGGCAGGGATTTTTGCATGTCTCGAGCACCACGACAGCCTCCCCGACCACATTGCCGCTTGTTATTGTGGATCCACGATGCAAATGATAATGTCATATAGTTAGTTTCTTTTTTGTACTACTAGCATGTGAAATCTCAAGATTATGTATGCATAACTATCTACATATTGGAAAATCTTTATAACTTTGCTGTACAATAATAATATGCCAAACTATTAGCATTATGATTTTGAATAGAGAATTTCTAGGCATCATTTTTTTTCTTATATTAGTATTTTGAATAAGCTTTCCCTTGATTATTAAAGCATTTAAATGGTTGTTCAAATTCTATCGCCTTTTCATTTCTGGAATTATCTTTTTCTTGCATTATATTTTAGAAGAAGAGCTCTTACATTTTCTTGCCTTCTTGGGATTCTTGCCAAATGGATCTTCCTACTATATATTCATTCTTTATTCGGAACCTCTACAACGGTTTGTCACCAGCATAGGGCATGGCAGCATCTTATCTGGATGCGTACAAATTTATCATAATATTAAACTTTATGTTGCATCTTAACATTAGTCCAGTTTAGTCTTGACATATGTTCATCTTGTTGTTCATCAGATTTGATGAGAGATTGATGGTGTTGCGACCATAAGTGCTACTTGTATATGCGCTGAACCAAGTAGAGCTGACATTGATACGGTAGCTCGTTCCTTGGAATTATGTACACACATCTTTGCATAATTTTTATATAGTTATGTTTGTAATGTACATGACCAAGTGCGGCCACATGGTTCACCAAATAGTATTTGCAGTGTCTTGGACTGTTATTCATACAAAATTTCATTTGTATTGACCTGAATAGAAAGGTCATGGTTGCATTTTGGTTTTGTATACGTGGTACTTCCATTGATATTTTTCCCTATACAAATATACAGCGCGGAAGCATTGGGAGTATCAATCAAATGCACCAATGGTTGAAGGAGCTCATCCATGCACCAAGAGCATTGCCGCTTTCCACATGCCATTAATTAATCCACTGCTTAGTTGCATCAGATACTCCATCCTTTAATCGTATTGCCGATGTCATTTATTAAACATATGTAAATGAAAGAAAATAAGACTGTGTAAGGATGTCACACTATTATTATTTTGATGTGTTTTCGTGAATATTAGTGTAGTGATCAGTTTCATGGAATACCATTTGTTTTCACTTTCCTTACATGATCCTTTTGGCACATCGATGGTTTACTTATCTTTTAGATTTAATGATCCAATTTATGAGATGCTATAAATAATTTGATTGACATGGAAGTAATAACAGGATGGTCAATATGACCGGGAAAATATACTAGATGATAGTTCTATAATAAAATGATAAATATTGGCATAGGATCAGAAGTTCTTTCATTGAAATAGGAATTCGGTTCTTCTACATGTATCTATTTGTAAAAATTACTATCACTCTATTGGAGAAGTAGACGGGTGCAACAACGTGCGCCAATCATGATCTAGTAGAGATATATAATGTGCGTGGTTTAGGACAGGGATATGATCTACTCAAAATTAATTTGCTGAGTGAAATAATAGTACATGTTATTTTGTCATGAACTCCATATTGTGCTATCATTTATATAGAAAATAATGTTCAATACTATGAACTACGTACCATGTCAATATATAGAATGATGTGTATAAGAACAGTAGTATATGAAATCGAGACACATAAATCCATGTGTAACCTTTCCATTTTAAATAATTGAGCAGAAGCGCAGACTTTTTTGTTGGGCAATTTTCTCCATACAGACACCTGCTTCACATTTGACATGGATCTGTTGTCGGCCCACTTGCTAGTCGGCTCGTATGCTCCTACACTCTATGTACATGAATTTTTGCGCCAAAATTCTTGTATTTGGTGGGGAACATGTGCCGAAATTCCAACTATCCCGCTCCACACCACCTCCTATCCCCCAACCCCTCCTTCTGCGTACATCTTCACCCCCCACATTACTGCAATATGTCTTCAGATCCACCCTCCTCCGCAACCAAGACCACTCTCTCCATGCACAAAAGGGTCACTGCGAGGGACACCGATGCCGCCCCTGACGCAATGGTCGACCTCGAACACGAGTGCCCAAACCCCTCTTACCGGGTCTGTCTCACAAAACCCCCCAAATTTATGTGGCATGTAATCGGATTTGCCCTTCTCGGTGGCCGAGCCCACGCTCTCCACTCATGAGTGGGCCGCCGTGTGGGAGGGTAATGCCGATACTGACGTCAACCTCGACTGAGAGTCCCCACCTCCCTCTTTGTAATTGGATCCGCCCTCCTTGGTAGCCGGGCCCATGCTCTCCACTTGCGAGTGGGCCGTCGTGAGGGAGGCTAACGCTGATCCCGACGTCAACCTCGACCGATAGTCCCCAAATCTCTCTTTCCACGTATGTCTCCCAGAACCGCCACAAATTCTCATGGCATGTACTTGGATTTGCCCTCCTCGGTTGCGGAGCCCACACCCGAGCAAGTGGGCCTCATGGTAAACCATCCTAAAATTTAATTTTTTATGTTATACAAAGTTTAAACTAAATAATATTTATATTAAAATTTTATACTTGTCTACAATTTATTTTATAAACCTAGGACCCTAAGTTATATATTTTTTTACAGTTTTTTGTTTAGCATAATTACACATAACAACGTTGTTATTGGCATATGTTTGATTTCTTACAACGTCCTAAATTTTATCATTAAGGGATACATCTTTGCTAAGTTTATATCGTAGGTTGTTGAAAATATTATGCTTGATTTTTACTGATACACTAATTGCCATTTAAAAATGATTTCGGTAGATTAATCCCTTGACCCCACAAATTTTAAAATATAAAATATAAAACATATCAGGGACTAAATCGCATGTGTCGAAAGGTTAATGTGTAAGCTGCATCAATTAAATTGTATACATTATTTTGTATATGTCCCACCTATATTTTTCATTCCTTAAAAGATCTTACTAAGATTCGTAATGCGTAAGGTCTTACAAATCTATACCTTCAAAGAGTTTTCTAGTGTGTGATTAGGTCTAACCAATAAACATTCTAGATTATGAATGGTTTTTAGTAGAAGTTTGCCATCGATGTTGGCCCATTTTATTAGTTGCATCATGTACAAATGTGTCTTACATGTCCCCGAGGGCCAAGGCTAGGCCTCCGACATGCGGTTTGCCGTAGTTTAAATCCACGAAAATCCATACAAAGCAAGAACGGAACCCGGAATGGTGTCACCGTACGAACCTGCAGTGTGTGTTAAAATTTCAGATCATTTCTCACAAGCCTTCTCGTATACTGCTTAGAAACGGGAACAATTCAAGGAAGTATCTAACTTTCGAGAGGGAGCGCGCCTAGTTTGTTAAGGTAGTGCTAGGCTCGATTCTCCATTGAACTCGGAACTTTTTCTGCACTTAACAAAGTACATGACATGACACATGTTAGGTCCTATTTTTCTAGATCCGTCTGCTATATTCAGAACATGAACTGCAGTTCTAGCGTTTTAATTCCGAAAATCCTATATGTGGTTGTTGGCCATGACTAGGCCATGTGCATCAAAATGAGAGGGATCAACTTCACGATCTGGCAGGGTGGTGTCCTGTAGAGGTGAGGGTGGTCGGCTTGGAGGGTTCAACCATAGGATCAGAGGCTAGCCAATCATGAGTCCCTCGGATCCATGACTCGGCATGGCCTAGGTTAGAGCATAGGTCCTTTGTTCATTTTCTTCTAGTCACCCCAAATCATCTAGTAGTGCTTCTCATAGATGAATCATGTTTCACTCCCACAAATCTTTGGGCATCATAATAAAGCATCAAACATAAATTAACTTTGCAATGATATGAATTGAATACATGAGTAATTGTTGTTCTTATTTGTACCGTTGGGAAGAAATTAACAAAAATATTTTTCAAAACTAACATACTGATAATCAATGTAGGTTAAAATATTATCATGTGCCATCAGAAACTATGCTCACTAAATCTCATCAAAACTCCTCCATTTATATTATAACTAAAAGATTAAATTTTGAATAAAATGAATAGTCACAATAAACATCACAAAATGCAATCCGTTATGTCGTCATGCATAAATATTAAAAACTAATTCTGAGCATGTTGCGAGTCGTCTGATAGAGATCGATAAATATCACAAGGTAAATGTCGACAAAGGTTTTCCTAATAAAAAAGTTAATTATCATTTTTCTCATCTCGCAATTCATGTCCTTGAAAAGAAACACATATGTTACGTATTTCATTAATGAAATCCTTAAAAATTTCCTTTAGCCAATTTTAATTTGAATAACATTTTATACCAAATTGTTATATTTTTCTACAATTTATTTTGTTGTCCCACGACGATAGTAGTAAATCGCTCTATTTTATTTTGCTTAGCCGAATTATATGTAACAACATCGCTATTAACATGTGGCATCATTCGTATATATTGTCTTAATGTCTATCATTAAGAAATACATATTTGCTAAATTTAAAGCATAGGTTGTATGAAATATCATATTAGAATTTTAGAGATACATTGACCCTTGAAAATGATTTCAATTAAAGATATTAATCCATTTACCTCCACAATTTTGAAAATCCTTTTAAATACCTAAAAAGGACAAAAATGCATGTCTCAAACGATTAATGTGTGACTTGCATAAATCATATGGTACATATTTGTATATCTCTAGGTATAATTTTTATTCCATAAAAACCTGGTAAGATTCATAATGTCTGACTACTATATACACTGAGAGAAGTTTCTAGCATGTGATTAGGTATAACCAATAAAATATTTATTAGGGCATAACAGATCCCCTAAAAGCTATATTTGAGGGGGAGGGGTATTTATGGAATTTACCACTAGCTACCACATCCCCTAAATGTATAACTTCTTAAAATAATAAGGAAATATACCTTAAATAGCACCCCGTGGCCCGATGATATTTAGTCGACCGAGGGAAAGACCCAAGATAGCAGGGAGACGACCGTGCAACATGCAGTCGCAGCTGCTGCCACCCACCATGCCGCTGGACGCCCTCGGGATCATTCACCGCCCTTGGCGCTTCCACTCAGTCCTGAGTTCTTCCCGCCACCATCCCCGACGAGATTCTAGTGAAAGATTGTTTTTAATTTTTTTCTCATCTTTCCGCCATCTTTGTCCATGGCAGTGCTTCTCCGTGACGTCCCTGCCGCATCAGCACTCCTCCACATCATCACCAGTTAGGAGCAGAAGGACCGCCGAATGAACCCTACACATAAGAATCATCACTCCTTTAGACGATAAACATCACATACATATCATGTCATATAGAGAAACATGGCCTCCGAAGCTGATTCCGATGGTCCATTCTGCTTGCATATTCGTGTTCCTTGAAATGAGTACTTTGAACAACAACAATTTTGAGAACTTGGTAGTCGCCATATTAAGTTTTATTAAAACTTGGTAGTCATAATATTAAGTTTTTGCTAAATTTCATGAAGTTTTACTAAGTTTCATTTGATTTTATTGTTTAGGGTTTAGGGTTTAGGTTTTCGATTTTGAAACTTAGTGAATTTATCATTCATTCCTACTATGTTTTAGTAGTTGAAACTTTGTAAGTTTTTTCATAGCTTGTAAAGACATATTCAAAGATGGTCTTGTTTCAAATCACTTGTCAAAAGAAACACGAATATGTAAAAAAATATAAATTGGACTTGAAGTTCAAAATATATAATAGATTCAAATTTACAAGTCAAATGAAAAAGCATGGAAGGTGGGGTGAGTGAGGCATGCCCTCTCTGCCAAAAGTTGCATGCGTGGATTATGTTTACAACAATAAATCCCTAAACATATGCATGGCGTTGTTATATTGGCCAGGCAAGCCTCACCTCCTTTGTTATCGACCCAAGTACGCCAGAATGAGTCCCCCTGGGTCGGTTCCCACATTGGGCCATCATGCCAACCCATGGGACCTACAGAAGAAAGACTCCGGAAGCCTTGTGGTTTAAGACAAGGAAGTCGGAACCGTGGAGGATTCCCCTCCATTGACCTAGCCGACTAGATCCGTGTAACCCTAGGGGCCCTTGTATTTTATTCAAGCCGGTGCCAGGCTAGTCGATAAACATGTTTTTCTAGCCCAAACTGATAGTGGGAGAGGCTCCCACTTACTTCTAAATTAAAAGGAGGTAGCACAGTATATCCGAGTACAGAATGTTACCAGTAGATCCGAGGTTCGATTCTACAAATGAGGCAATGAAGAGGTGAACCCACCGATTATCTATACGATTCAACAATGCAAAGTCTTCTTTGAACCTGAGCAGCCATGAGGTTTGAGGGGGTTCAATTCTTATGAACAGTTTGGCATTTCCCTCGTTCCAAATATTCCAGTCTGCCAACAAGAATACCTCCATAAACATTGGTCTTGTCCATGATCTCCTCCCTTCATGCATTAGTTCAAATCTATTATTAGAGTTAGGCCACATGACTCGAAGTGTGTCCCATCAGGCTAGTGCAAAATTACAATGAAAAAAGAGTTTCCTCTGGGGGGAGTTAGGGGGGGTGCAAATAGGATAATCAAAATTATCATCATCTAGCGTATAGTGTCTGTGCTGTAACCGTTTATGGTATTCAACCTATCAACCATCATAAGCCAAACAAACACTACTCCACTTCATGTTGCAACTAGAATTCCAAATCCACCGAAAGGCATCATTTGCATGAGCATCTTTAAAGCTTTAAAGCAGGAAGAATAAACATTCTAGAGGAGTAAGAATTCCCCCAAACACAATTCGAAGTGTCACGAGCTCGCCAGGTTCAACCTATGATGTTAGATCCTGGAGACTTTAAAGTTCTTGCCTCGCCTGCATAGAGAGCGGTAAATGGAACATTCCACCAACCATACATGTTGATTGCAGGTTCGGTGACACATCCTTACACTTAGCAAACAAAAACGCTCCTGGGTATGATTCCGCCAGGACACCTTCCTTACAAAGGTCCTTCCAAAAGAGAACCATACTATTATTGCCAGCATCCACTTTGGTGAAACTGGACCGAACCAGTCCATGAAGCTTCCCAAAGCCTCTCCTGGCAGCTATAGAACTGGGTGGGCCGACTAACCTTGTCCTAGAGGGGAGACAGAAAGATTTATCAGCAAGGTACGACCCTGGCATGAAATATGTGAAGGAAATATGCCCTAGAGGCAATAACAAAGTTATTATTTATTTCCTTATATCATGATAAATGTTTATTATTCATGCTAGAATTGTATTAACCGGAAACATAATACATGTGTGAATACATAGACAAATAGAGTGTCACTAGTATGCCTCTACCTAACTAGCTCGTTAATCAAAGATGGTTATGTTTCCTAACCATAGACATGAGTTGTCATTTGATTAACGGGATCACATCATTAGGAGAATGATCTGATTGACATGACCCATTCCGTTAGCCTAGCACTTGATCGCTTAGTATGTTGCTATTGCTTTCTTCATGACTTATACATGTTCCTGTAACTATGAGATTATGCAACTCCGTTTACGGAGGAACACTTTGGTACTACCAAACGTCACAACGTGAATCGGGTGATTATAAAGGAGTACTACAGGTGTCTCCAAAGGTACATGTTGGGTTGGCGTATTTCGAGATTAGGTTTTGTCACTCCGATTGCTCGGAGAGGTATCTCTGGGCCTTCTCGGTAATACACATCACATAAGCCTTGCAAGCATTGCAACTAATGAGTTAGTTGTGAGATGATGTATTACGGAACGAGTAAAGAGACTTACGAACGAGATTGAACTAGGTATTGGATACCGACGATCGAATCTCGGGTAAGTAACATACCGATGACAAAGGGAACAACGATATCGTTATGCGGTTTGACCGATAAAGATCTTCAGAGAATATGTAGGAGCCAATATGGGCATCCAGGTTCCGCTATTGGTTATTGACTGAGAATAGTTCTAGGTCATGTCTACATAGTTCTCGAACCCGTAGGGTCCGCACGCTTAAGGTTTCGGCGATGCTTATATTATGAGTTTATGAGTTTTGATGTACCGAAGGAGTTCGGAGTCCCGGATGAGATCGGGGACATGACGAGGAGTCTCGAAATGGTCGAGACGTAAAGATCGATATATTGGACGACTATATTCGGAGTTCGGAAAGGTTCCGAGTGATTCGGGTATTTTCGGAGTACCGAGGAGTTACGGGAATACGGGAAAGAGTATTGGGCCTTAATGGGCTTTAGCGGGAAGGAGCCGGAGGTGGCGCGCCCTCCCAAGCCCAGTCCGAATTGGACAAGGGGTTTGGGGCGCAGCCCCCTCTCCTTCCTTCTCCACTTCCCCTTTCCCCTTCTCCTAGTTGGACTAGGAAGAAGGAGTCCTACTCCGGTGGGAGTAGGACTCCCCTTGGCGCCGCCTCCTCCTAGGGCCGGCCTCCTCCTCCCTCCCTCCTTTATATCTGGGGCAGGGGCACCCCATGGACACACAAGTTGATCTACGGATCGTTCCTTAGCCGTGTGCGGTGCCCCCTCCACCATATTCCACTTCGGTCATATCGTCATGAGCTTAGGCGAAGCCCTGCGCCGGTGAAGTCATATCGTCATGAGCTTAGGCGAAGCCCCGCGTCGGTGGAGCATCATCATCGCCACCACGCCGTCGTCTTGACAGAACTCATCCCCGACGCTTTGCTGGATCGGAGCCCGGGATCGTCATCGAGCTGAACGTGTGCTGAACACGGAGGTGCCGTACGTTCGGTACTTGGATCGGTCGGATCGTGAAGACGTACGACTACATCAACCGCGTTGTTATAACGCTTCCGCTTACGGTCTACGAGGGTACGTGGACATACACTCTCCCCTCTCGTTGCTATGCCATCACCATGGTCTTGCGTGTGCGTAGGAAATTTTTTGAAATTACTACGTTCCCCAACAGTGGTATCAGAGCCTGGTTTTATGCGTTGATGTCATATGCACGAGTAGAACACAAGTGAGTTGTGGGCGATATAAGTCATACTGCTTACCAGCATGTCATACTTTGGTTCAGCGGTATTGTGAGATGAAGCGGCCCGGACCGACATTACGCCAGACGCTTACGCGAGACTGGTTTCACCGCCCGAGCACTCGTTGCTTAAAGGTGACCGCGGGTGTCTCTCTCTCACTTTAGTTGAACCGGTGTGGCTACGCCCGGTCCTTGCGAAGGTTAAAACAGCACCAACTTGACAAACTATCGTTGTGGTTTTGATGCGTAGATAAGAACGGTTCTTGCTCAGCCCGTAGCAGCCACGTAAAACTTGCAACAACAAAGTAGAGGACGTCTAACTTGTTTTTGCAGGGCATGTTGTGATGTGATGTGGTCAAGACGTGATGCTATATTTTATTGTATGAGATGATCATGTTTTGTAACCGAAGTTATCGGCAATCGGCAGGAGCCATATGGTTGTCGCTTATTGTATGAAATGCAAAAGCCATGTAATTGCTTTACTTTATCACTAAGCAGTAGCGATAGTCGTAGAAGCAATAGTTGGCGAGACGACAACGATGCTACGATGGAGATCAAGGTGTCACGCCGGTGACGATGGTGATCATGACGGCGCTTCGGCGATGGAGATCACAAGCACAAGATGATGATGACCATATCATATCACTTATATTGATTGCATGTGATGTTTATCCTTTATGCATCTTATCTTGCTTTGATTGACGGTAGCATTATAAGATGATCTCTCACTAAAAATTATCAAGAAGTGTTCTCTCGAGTATGCACCGCTGCCAAAGTTCAGTAGTACCCGGACACCACGTGATGATCGGGTGTGATAAGTTCTACGTCCATCTACAACGGGTGCAAGCCAGTTTTGCACACGCAGAATACTCAGGTTAAACTTGACGAGCCTAGCATATAACAGATATATGGCCTCGAACACGGAGACCGAAGGTCGAACGTGAATCATATAGTAGATATGATCAACATAGTGATGTTCACCATTGAAACTACTCCATCTCACGTGATGATCGGACATGGTTTAGTTGATTTGGATCACGTAATCACTTAGAGGATTAGAGGGATGTCTATCTAAGTGGGAGTTCTTAAGTAATATGATTAATTGAACTTTAATTTATCATGAACTTAGTCCTGGTAGTATTTTGCAAATTATGTTGTAGATCAATAAGCTCGCGTTGTTGCTTCCCTATGTTTTTTATGTGTTCCTAGAGAAAATTGTATTGAAAAATGTTAGTAGCAATGATGCGGATTGGATCCGTGATCGGAGGTTTATCCTCATTGCTGCACAGAAGTATTATGTTCTTAATGCACCGCTAGGTGACAGACCTGTTGCAGGAGCAGATGCAGACGTTATGAACGTTTGGCTAGCTCAATATGATGACTACTTGATAGTTTAGTGCACCATACTTAACGGCTTAGAATCAGGACTTCAAAGACGTTTTGAACGTCATGGACCATATGAGATGTTCCAGGAATTGAAGTTAATATTTCAAGCAAATACCCGAGTTGAGAGATATGAAGTCTCCAACAAGTTCTATAGCTAAAAGATGGAAGAGAATCGCTCAACTAGTGAGCATGTTCTCAGATTGTGCAGGTACTTCAATCGCTTGAATCAAGTGGGAGTTAATCTTCCAGATAAGATAGTGATTGACAGAATTCTCTAGTCACCATCACTAAGTTACTAGAACTTCGTGATGAACTATGGTATGCAAGGGATGACGAAAAAAAAATCCCGAGCTCTTCGTGATGTTGAAATCGACGAAGGTAGAAATCAAGAAAGAGCATCAAGTGTTGATGATTGACAAGACCACTAGTTTCAAGAGAATGGCAAAGGGAAAGAAAGGGGAACTTCAAGTAGAATGACAAGCAAGTTGTCACTCCCACGAAGAAACCTAAAGCTGAACCAAAGCCTGAAACCGAGTGCTTACATCGCATAGGAAATTGTCATCGAAACGGAAATACCCCAAATATTTGGTGGATAAGAAGGATGGCAAAGTGAACAAGGGTATATTTGATATACAGGTTATTGATGTGTGCTTTACTAGTGTTTATAGTAGCCCCGAGTATTTGATACTTGTTCGGTTGCTAAGATTAGTAACTCAAACAGGAGTTCTGAGAATAAACAGAGACTAGTTGAAGGGGAAGTGACGATGAGTGTTGGAAGTAGTTCCAAGATTGATATGATCATCATCGCACACTCCCTATACTATCGAGATTAGTGTTTATAGTAGCCCCTGAGTATTTGATACTTGTTCGGTTGCTAAAATTAGTAACTCGAAACAGGAGTTACAGAATAAACAAAGACTAGTTGAAGGGAAAGTGACGATGAGTGTTGGAAGTAGTTCCAAGATTGATGTGATCATCATCGCACACTCCCTATACTTTCGGGATTAGTGTTAAACCTAAATAAATGTTATTTAGTGTTTGCGTTGAGCATGAATATGATTTGATCATGTTTATTTCAAAACGGTTATTCATTTAAAGTCAAAGAATAATTGTTGTTCTGTTTAAATGAATAAAACCTTCAATGGTCATACACCCAATAAAAATAGTTTGTTGGATCTCGATCGTGGTGATACACATATTCATAATATTGATGCCAAAAGATGCAAAGTTAATAATGATAGTGCAACTTATTTGTGGCAATCGCCGTTTAGGTCATATTGGTGTAAAGCGCATGAAGAAACTCCATGCTGATGGGATTTTGGAATCACTTGGTTATGAATCATTTGATGCTTGCGAACCGTGCCTTTTGGGCAAGATGACTAAAACTCCGTTCTCCGAAACAATGGAACAAGCTACTGACTTGTTGGAAATAACACATATATACCGATATATGCGATCCAATGAGTGTTGATGCTCGTGGCAAGTATCGTTATTTTTATGACCTTCACAAGATGATTTGAGTAGATATGGGTATATCTACTTGATGAAACATAAGTCTGAAATAGTTGAAAGGTTCAAAGAATTTCAGAGTGAAGTGGAAAATCATCGTAACAAGAAAATAAAGTTTCTGCGATCTGATCGTGGAGATGAATATTTGAGTTACGAGTTTGGTCTTCAATTAAAACAATGTGGAATAGTTTCACAGCTCACGCCACCTGGAACACCACAACGTTATGGTGTGTCCGAACGTCGTAACCATACTTTATTTTGATATAGTGCGATCTATGATGTATCTTACCGATTTACCACTATCGTTTTGGGGTTATGCATTAGAGACAGCTGCATTCACGTTTAATAGGGCACCATCTAAATCCGTTGAGATGACACCGTATGAACTATGGTTTAGCAGTAAACCTAAGCTGTCGTTTCTTAAAGTTTGGAATTGTGATGCTTATGGGAAAATATTTCACCTGATAAGCTTGAACCCAAATCGGAGAAGTGCGTCTTCATAGAATACCCAAAGGTAACTATTGGGTACACCTTCTATCACAGATCCGAAGGCAAGTTTTTCGTTGCTAAGATGGATCCTTTCTAGAGAAGAAGTTTCTCTCGAAAGAAGTGAGTGGGAGGAAAGTAGAACTTGATGAGGTAATTGTACCTTCTCCCTTATTGGAAAGTAGTTCATCACGTAAATCAGTTCCGGTGATTCCTACACCAATTAGTGAGGAAGTTAATGATGATGATCATGAAACTTCAGATAAAGTTGCTACCAAACCTCGTAGGGTCTTCCAGAGTAAGATCCGCACTGAGTGGTACGGTAATCATGTTCGGAAGTCATGTTACTAGACCATGATGAACCTTTAACTATGAGGAAGCGATGATGAGCCCAGATTCATGAAATGGCTTGAGGCCATGAAATCTGAGATAGGATCCATGTATGAGAACAAAGTATGGACTTTGATTGACTTGCTCTATGATCAGCAAGCCATGTTAAATAAATGGATCTTCAAGAGGAAGATGGACACTGATAGTAGTGTTACTATCTACAAAGCTCGACTTGTCGCAAAAAGGTTTTCGACAAATTCAAAGTGTTGACTACAATGAGATTTTCTCAATCAGAAGCGATGCTTAAAGTCTGTCCGAATCATGTTAGCAATTGCCACATTTTATGAAATCTGGCAAATGGATGTCAAAACTACATTCTTTAATGGATTTATTAAAGAAGAGTTGTATATGATGCAACCAGAAGGTTTTGTCAATCCTAAAGGAGCTAACAAAATGTGCAAGCTCCAGCGATCCATCTATGGACTGGTGCAAGCATCTCGGAGTTGGAATAAACGCTTTGATAGTGTGATCAAAGCATATGGTTTTATACAGACTTTTTGAGAAGCCTGTATTTACAAGAAAGTGAGTGGGAGCACTACAGCATTTCTGATAAGTATATGTGAATGACATATTGTTGATCGGAAATAATGTAGAATTATTCTGCAAAGCATAAAGGAGTATTTGAAAGGAGTTTTTCAAAGAAGGACCTTAGTGAAGCTGCGTACAAATTGAGCATCAAGATCTATTGAGATAGATCAAAAACGCTTGATAAGTTTTTCAATAAGTACATACCTTGTCAAGATTTTGAAGAAGTTCAAAATGGAACAGTCAAAGAAAAGTTCTTGCATGTGTTGCAAAGGTGTGAAATTGAGTAAGACTCAAATCCCGACCACAGCAGAAAATAGAAAAGAGAATGAAAGTCATTCCCTATGCCTCGCCATAGGTTCTATAAAGTATGCTATGCTATGTACCAGACCTATTGTATACCTTGCTCTGAATTTGGCAAGGAGTACAATAGTGATCTAGGAGTAGATCACTGGACATTGGTCAAGAACATCCTTAGTGAGGACTAAGGAAATATTTCTCGATTATGGAGGTGATAAAAGAGCCCGTCGTAAAGAGTTACATTGATGCAAGCTTTTTACACCGATCCAGATGACTCTAAGTCTCAATCTGGATACATATTGAAAGTGGGAACAATTAGCTAGAGTAGCTCCGCAAGAGCATTGTAGACATAGAAATTTGCAAAATACTTACGGCTCACGAATGTGACAGACCCGTTGACTAAAATTATCTCACAAGCAAAACATGATCACACCTTAGTACTCTTTGGGTGTTAATCACATAGCGATGTGAACTAGATTACTGACTCTAGTAAACCCTTTGGGTGTTGGTCACATGTCGATGTGAACTATGGGTGTTAACCACATATAGATGTGAACTATTGATGTTAAATCACATGGCGATGTGAACTAGATTATTGACTCTAGTGCAAGTGGGAGACTGAAGGAAATATGCCCTAGAGGCAATAATAAAGTTATTATTTATTTCCTTATATCATGATAAATGTTTATTATTCATGCTAGAATTGTATTAACCGGAAACATAATACATGTGTGAATACATAGACAAACAGAGTGTCACTAGTATGCCTCTACGTAACTAGCTCGTTAATCAAAGATGGTTATGTTTCCTAACCATAGACATGAGTTGTCATTTGATTAACGGGATCACATCATTAGGAGAATGATCTGATTGACATGACCCATTCCGTTAGCCTAGCACTTGATCGTTTAGTATGTTGCTATTGCTTTCTTCATGACTTATACATGTTCCTGTAACTATGAGATTATGCAACTCCCGTTACCGGAGGAACACTTTGGGTACTACCAAACGTCACAACGTAACTGGGTGATTATAAAGGAGTACTACAGGTGTCTCCAAAGGTACATGTTGGGTTGGTGTATTTCGAGATTAGGTTTTGTCACTCCGATTGTCGGAGAGGTATCTCTGGGCCTTCTCGGTAATACACATCACATAAGCCTTGCAAGCATTGCAACTAATGAGTTAGTTGTGAGATGATGTATTACGAACGAGTAAAGAGACTTACCAAAGAACGAGATTGAACTAGGTATTGGATACCGACGATCGAATCTCGGGTAAGTAACATACCGATGACAAAGGGAACAACGATATCGTTATGCGGTTTGACCGATAAAGATCTTCGTAGAATATGTAGGAGCCAATATGGGCATCCAGGTTCCGCTATTGGTTATTGACCGAGAATAGTTCTAGGTCATGTCTACATAGTTCTCGAACCCGTAGGGTCCGCACGCTTAAGGTTTCGGCGATAGCAGTTATATTATGAGTTTATGAGTTTTGATGTACCGAAGGAGTTCGGAGTCCCGGATGAGATCGGGGACATGACGAGGAGTCTCGAAATGGTCGAGACGTAAAGATCGATATATTGGACGACTATATTCGGAGTTCGGAAAGGTTCCGAGTGATTCGGGTATTTTTCGGAGTACCGAGGAGTTACGGGAATACGGGAAAGAGTATTGGGCCTTAATGGGCTTTAGTGGGAAGGAGCCAGGAGGTGGCGCGCGCCCCTCCCAAGCCCAGTCCGAATTGGACAAGGGGTTTGGGCGCAGCCCCTCTCCCTTCTTCTCCACTTCCCCTTTCCCCCTTCTCCTAGTTGGACTAGGAAAGAAGGAGTCCTACTCCCGGTGGGAGTAGGACTCCCCTGGCGCCGCCTCCTCCTAGGGCGGCCTCCTCCTCCCTCCCTCCTTTATATACGGGGCAGGGGCACCCCATGGACACACAAGTTGATCTACGGATCGTTCCTTAGCTGCAGGCGGTGCCCCTCCACCATATTCCACTTGGTCATATCGTCATGAGCTTAGGCGAAGCCCCGTGCCGGTGAAGTCATATCGTCATGGAGCTTAGGCGAAGCCCCGCGTCGGTGGAGCATCATCATCGTCACCACGCCGTCAGGTTGACAGAACTCATCCCCGACGCTTTGCTGGATCGGAGCCCGGGATCGTCATCGAGCTGAGCGTGTGCTGAACACGGAGGTGCCGTGACGTTCGGTACTTGGATCGGTCGGATCGTGAAGACGCATTTACATCATCAACCGCGTTGTTATAACGCGCTTCCGCTTCACGGTCTCACGAGTGCGTGGACATACACTCTCCCCTCTCGTTGCTATGCCATCACCATGGTCTTGCGTGTGCGTAGGAAATTTTTAAAATTACTACGTTCCCCAACAATATGATTAGGCGATGATATGTATTGCTCTCGTTCAATCATGACTGCTAGCATATCTGCCACTATATTGAATAGCACGGGCGATGCTGGGTCACCTTGTCGCAATCCTTTCTTCGATTGGAAATAGTTACCAATGTCATCATTGACTTTAATAGCAACACTACCTCCAGTCACAAAGCTATGGATAATTGCGTGCCACTCTGAAGAAAATCCTTTCATTCAGAGAGTCTGTTGAAGAAAAGACCACTTGACTTTGTCATAAGCTTTTTCAAAGTCCATTTTAAGAACTACCCCATTTAGTTTTTTTTATGCAATTCATGGACTGTTTCATGAAGGACAACAACCCCATCTAGGATGTTTCTGCCTTGCATGAAAGCAGTTTGAGAAGGACGAACCACATGCTCAGCAACCGAATGTAGTCTAATCAACGCAACCTTAGTGAAGATTTTAAAACTAACACTAAGGAGGCAAATTGGCCGATACTCTTGTATCCTTTCAGGCTAATTAACCTTAGGTAATAAAGTAATTTCACCGAAGTTTAAGAGAAACAACTCTAGTTGGCCAGCGTGAAGGCAACCAAACAAGAGTAGGAGATCATGTTTGATGACATCCCAAAAGTTCTGGTAGAACTCAGAGGGAAAACCATCTGGACCTGGTGCTTTGTTGTGCTCAATTCGGAAAACTGCTTCCCTAACTTCCTCCTCAGAAAATGGAGCTATTAGAAGGCTATTTTATGCATCAGGAACTTGCGGGATGTCATCTATTCGAGACTCATCCATCGAGAAGTTTCCTTCCTCAGAGGTTCCTAATAGATTTTTGTAATAATTAGTTATATAAGACTTAAGTTGCTCATGCCCTTCAATCATGCCCTCCTCCTGATGTGGGGAATGAATAAGTTTCTCCCTACATGGAATGAATTTCATGTTAGCCAAATAAAAACACTATTTTTTGCGAGAATAAGTAAAACCGCTTAGCAAACCATGGCGACACGTGCTCACAGAGTCGTCACAATCAACTACAAGGTACGTATGTATCTTCATGCTCGACGGCATATCCTCCATTTGACTCTTTTCTCCAATCACCTCAAATGTTCTTGTCACACTTCTCAGACATGAATCATATACTCCCTCCAGTCCATATTACTTGTCGCTCAAATGAATGTATCCAGACATATGGGAGTACCATTCCTACAACTTTTAGAAACATCATAATAAAACATCAAGAAAATAATAAACTAATTTTGCAATTATTTGAATTGAGGACATGATTAGTCGTCGCTCTAATATGTATCACAGTTCCTCTAAAAATAAGTGTATCACCATTGGGAAGAAATTTAAAAAAAATCTTGTTTGTTCGAACTAACACATTCCAAAAATCAAAATAAGTCAGAATATTATCATATGCCTTTAGAATATATCCTCATTAAAGTGATCAAAACATTTTGTTTGTTCTATTTTAACTAAACAAACTTAAATATTGCCAAATCATAACCATAATAAACACCGCATAATGCAATCATTATATCATTGGAGATGAATATTAACAACCCATTATAAACAACTTGGCTTTAAAAACTTCTACACTATAGTTGTCGTCGACAATTATTAACAAATAGTATCAAAAAATTTATTAAATTTTTTTGGTGACATGGTATAAAAATATTATTCATAATGAATTTTAGTATTAATGTAATACTTAAAAGAATATCCATCTGAGTAACATTATAATGTCATTCACGACGGAAATTACATTAATATAAATTTTAAAAATCGCAGAACTTAAAAAACAATCCTTAAATCACAAACATAACTCTAAAAAATCACTAGGGCCCAAAATCCCGTGCAAACCCAAAACATACCTTGGACTTTACAAAAATCTGGCTTGCCAGACATGAAAAAAATAAAATAGACACGAGCAACCATAAATTCACTTAAGCACAATATTTATATTTGCATGTTGAAACATGATATTCTAATTAAAAATACACATCACTCTAAGTCAAATAATTAAAGTTGATAATTTTGAAAAATCTAAATGTCTAATAATAATTCGCATTGAAAAATGAGAAGTTCTTACAATTTAGGGCAACTGATTTATTTTCAATCATGAGAAGACTATTTTCTTTTGTAAATTGAGTAGTATTTATACTTAACTTTTATAGTTGTCTATTGTTTTTTTCTCACCTAAGATCCTCATTAGTATATTTATCATCTGCTTTGCTTAGCACAATTACATGTAACAATGTTGTTAGTAACATACGATGTTGTTACAAGGTTCTAAAATCTATCATTAAGAAATACATCTTTGCTGGATATAAAGCGTAGACTGTAGCAAATAATATGTTAATTTTTTAGTGAGACATTGCCGTTAAGAATAATTTGATAATTAACCACGTACCAAAAAATCTATTTAAATCCATGAAAGATAATAAAAGGGAAAAATCATGTGTCTCGATAGATTAACTTGTGGCTTGAATACATTATATTTTATACGTTTGTACACATGCAGGTATTTTTTTTTGTTTCCTTAAAGATCTCAGTAAGATTCATAATGCATAAGGCCTAAAAAAATGTATATCTTGAAAGTGGTTTCCAGAGTGTGATTAGGTAACCAATAAAAAAAAATCCCGGTAGAGTAATGTTTAACAAAAGTTTCTATCGATCTTGGCTGTTTTTAATTAGGTTTACATCAACCAATGTGTCTTACAGGTTTCAATAGATTCAATATTATTACAAGTAGTAGGCAGGTTCCCCCCCCCCCCCCCCACACACACACACACATGTACATAGAGGTCACCTCTACGTTTTCTCAGAAAAAACTTAGAGGTGACCCTTTTCGAATTTGAGGAGAACATGCGGGAAACATAATGTAAGGTGGTAATCTAGCGTTACAATCGTCATACGACAAGCTATGCATGTAAAGTGTATGTTCATTTTAGAAGATGGATACATAGCACGTGCATGTAAAAGCTACAGTGCACACAAACCCGCCGACGATCGTGTAACCCTCCACAAAAGAATAAGGAAAGCCAACCGACGGACGGGGCTTGCCTGCTCCCTGTTGGAATATTTGTAATACAGTCGCACTAGTCGTTTAGGTTTATTTTCAGCAAATAAACTGGAGCATGCAACGTGAGCTTGTTCACGGCTGGATCGGAGCAGTAGCTAGGTAGTTAGAGCATCAACACTCGCTCGGCCCCTCAGGGCTAGAAATAGCGTCGCCCTGGGGCACGCCGGCCAAACTATCGGCTTGGGGGCGATTTGGTTCCCAGCCGCCGCCCCCAGGTCGCTCCCAGGCGCCGATTGCGGCCCACTTTCAGTGCAAACTGACCCAATTTTCAGCCCATTTTAAGTGCATTGGCCCACTACCGGCGCAAATTTACGTATTTCGGCCCGTATTCGGCGGTTTCGCCACAAATTCAACATAATGCTATTTTTATCACATAGTCTATTACAGAAAATCAATAGAAATCAAACATTTCAATACAAATTGTGTAGTTCAACAAATAAAAACTCATATTTCAACACACGTCGAGCTAGGCGTTGCCCTTGAGCCTCCATAGGTGCTCCACCAGATCCTGCTGGAGTTGTTGATGCACCAATGGGTCTCAGATCTCCTTACGCATATTCAGAAAGGCAGTCCAGGTTGCCGGTAACTGGTGATCAACTTGGGCTAGAGGACCCTGCCTCTAATATGGTTTAGTGTCAAAAACTTGCTCTTCCTGCTCGCTCTCAATGATCATGTTGTGGAAGATGACACAACAAGTCATGATCTCCCACATTTTGTTGGGGAACATAGTAATTTCAAAAAAAAATCCTACGCACACGCAAGAACATGGTGATGCATAGCAACGAGAGGAGAGAGTGTGTCCACGCACTCGTGAGACCGAAAGCGGAAGCGTTAGCACAACGCGGTTGATGTAGTCGTACGTCTTCACGATCCGACCGATCAAGTACCGAACGCACGACACCTCCGAGTTCAGCACATGTTCAGTTCGATGACGTCCCTCGAACTTGTAGCGACCTGACTCGGTAAGAGTCGAAGTCTCTGTGCTTACCGTGCTAGTCCCTGGATCGACTTGCTAGCACACACAGTACTCGATGAAATAACAGAAATAACACACATCTCTTTATTACATCGATAATCCAGGAGCAATACATTTATTACAAAATAGGGCATAGAGCCAATAAACAAATACTGCGGAAGCAAAGTAGTAAATGAGTCCAACTCCACGAGCAAGGTTGAGTGTAGAACATCGACCTATCGCACCTTAATCCTCGTCGGATATATCTGCAACGTGATAAGTTGCAGCCATATAGGTCAGTACATTGAATGTCTTTGGCAAGTCACATCATAAGTGTAAAGAGCCTATTTGTACATGCAATTTGGCTGGTGGAAAGCTCTAAGTTTAGTTTTTGCATAAAGCTAGTTTTTCCCTATTAGAAAAGATGTTATTCTACTACTACACATTTGCATAGAATGAGTTGGAAAACCCAACTCCATCCGTTCCCAAGTTTCATTTAAATCCCAACTGTTTAATTAAAGGTGAGGAGATCTCCCGGCATTTCCACTACTAGATGCTCAACTTGTCCGTAACCGGGGACACGGCTAATCGATTAGGTTTTAACACTCTGCAGAGGTTTGCGCACTTTTCCCCACAAGACTCGACCACCTCCATGATCGGAAGATCGAGACATAGTCTTTCGAAAATGTTCCCCCTTAACCCATGGATAGGCCGGTACACCTACATCACTCTACATCTGCTAGCCCATCCCTAAGGGGTCACACTAACTACTCAACTAAGCCAGAGCCCATATTGGCTTGTGGCTGCACACGTAAGCTTCTAGACATGAGAATACGATTGATCTCTTTGAGCTCGAGCGGACGGTCCACTAGTGGTGCACCACCATGGATTTCCATGCGTGCCGCATTTTCGCCACCATTCCAACAAGTTTCCATGGTAGTTCATTAATTATCTTAGGTCCTATTTACTACATTGTCACTCATACTTTACAATGATCACTCCCCAATCCACGTCTACTTAGCGAAGCAACATAATGTAAAACGATGGCGACAATGTTATAAGGTTCAGACCTACCTCAATGAACTACTGGGTGAAAAGCATAGTCATGCGGCATCAATTTCTATCATGCAGTCCTACTGCAAAGAACTACGTGCATAATAAAAACATAGGTAATGAATTATGATCAAGATGCAACTTGCCTTGGTACTGTTGGTTGAATTCTAAAGACTGATAATATTCTGCTTCGCACTCCGGGCAATCTACCTCAAGATGATAAACAAACATAAGCAAACATTCTAGAGAACCAGAAAGAACATGCAAGGCAAAAGTCTCGGAAAAACCAAATGAACAAACATCACACTTAACTAGCATGAAAATATTCTAGATGCAAAACAACATAAGCACATGGTTCAAGAAGTGATGTGAACTATAGTGCATACTATGCATACTAGTAAAATATTAATAGGCAGATTCTAGTGTGTGAAAATTATTGTGACAAAGTGCAAAAAGAATCAACTTAATCGGAGCTACGCTTTGAGAGATATGGCCATTTGAAGTTTGAATTCAAATCTGAATAAATTCAAATTTGAATATGACAAAAGTTTGCAGAAAGGATACCACTGGATAGATCTAAACAATACGAAGAATTTGCCGCTGGTTTCATCGAGTTTGGATCTATGGTTAAAAAGTTATGGCTAATCTAAGCTTAGGGACTAATCTGTGATAAAAGGGACTAAACAGTGAAAAAAACTATCGCAACCAAGTCCACAGCCACGTGGCTCGTGGCTAGTCGAGCAGCGTCCGCTGCGGGGGTTATATGGCGAACGGCCGCTAAACAAGAAAAACAGTGGCGGCGGCTAACTAAAGAAAAACCGACGCTCGGTTTAAATAAACCGCACGGTCTAAGGGAACCGCGGTTAACCGCGTACCTCTTCGCAAAATAAAAAAAACGAACCTAATCTAATCTGGGCCGTCCATGCTCGATCGAGCGGCGAGGTGGGTGGTGGCTCACGGTGGGTGGTGGTGGTGGCGGCGGCGATGAAGGCGGCACGACGTCGGTGACGGAGGCGGCGGCTACGGTGGTCTCGGCGTCAGGGAAGAAGACGAAGTGCGGTAGCGTCCGGCGTCGCGAAGGTGGCGTCGGGGCTCCTCAGGGACGTCGGGGTCGGCGAGGCGAAGGCGGCGGCGCTCCGCGGGCTCCGGCGAGGTCGGGCGTCGTCGGGGCGTCGTCTCCGGCGGGACCTAGGCGAGGAAAAGGTGTCAAGAAGATGCGCAAGTTCACGTCGGTACGATTGACGAAGGAACAAGGGCTCGGGTGGTTTACTGGCAGCGGAATGCTCCGGCGAGGTCCGTTCGGCAGGCGAGATCCAAGCGGCGACTGCGGGCGGTAGGAGCGGCGTGGGAAGAAGAGGGACGGCGAGGATGGAAGAGGGGGTCCTGGCCTTTATATAGGCGAGGGCAGAGGGCTCGGGTGCCGCGGATAAGCGTTATCCGCGAGGGCCTCGCCCGTGATTCTTGGGAGGCTGGCGAAGCTCATCCGAGCGGAGCAAGCGGGAGGTTGGGGAGATGAGGTGGAGCGGGCCCACGATCGATGTGGCGGCAGCGAAGTAGCGAGCGGGAATGAGCGTCGACGGTGCGGGAGGTTTCAGGCGTCTGGGCGGCCTTGGGCGAAATGGCCACCAAGGCGGGTTAGGCGCTCTGGGCGAACCCGATTTCGGTCCAGGTTGCGGTGAGTGCGTGCGTTTGTTTTTTTTAAAACGAAGACTAAAGGGGCCCTAAACAATTCAAAAGAATTAATAAAAATACCACAATAATTTCTAAAATAACTATACAATATTTAGAACCTAACGAACATTAACTTAAGCACAGAACATTTTTTAAAATATTTTCCTAATGCAATTAATTCACTTTTTGCAAATAAACCAAATACCAATAAACTCCAAAACTTCAAATAATATTCAAAATAAAATTTCCAATCTCTTCTATATTTTGAGGAAGTCATCTTATCCTCTCGTTTGTTTTTCTCGAGTGGAAAAATATTATTTGAATATTTTAAAAACTCCAAAATGCAAAGAAATATGATATGCATTGAATGATTCTATTAACATCCAAATTTAATAAAAATTGGGATGTTACAAACCTACCCCCCTTAAGATGAATCTCGTCCTCGAGATTCGGGTTTGCCAGCAAAAAGGTGTGGATGGTCTTGTCTAAGATCTTCCTCTCGCTCCCAAGTGGCTTCCTCCTCGGTGTGGTGACTCCTTTGAACCTTGCAGAACACGATGATCTTGGTACGAGTGATTCTCTCTGCAGTCTCAAGAATCTTAACGGCTTCTCCTCATAAGTCGATGGCTCTCCAACTGAATTGCCTCGAGTGGCACTGTATCTCTCAAAGGAATATCTGCCATCTCTGCATGACACTTCTTCAGCTGGGAAACATGAAACACATCATGAACTCCTGACAAAGCCTCTGGTAATTCCAGCTGGTATGCAACCTCTCCTCTACGTTCCAGAACTCTGTATGGTCCCACAAATCGTGGTGCTAACTTTCGTTTGACTCCAAATCTCTTAATACCTCGAAGTGGAGACACTCGAAGATATGCTCTATCTCCCACTTCATAGATCACTTCCTTGCGTTTAGCATCGGCATAACTCTTCTGCCTTGACTGGGCTATCTTAAGTCTGTCACGAATCTGTTGGGGAACGTAGCAGAAATTCAAAATTTTCCTACGTGTCACCAAGATCTATCTATGGAGAAGCTAGCAACGAGGGAAGGAGAGTGCATCTACATACCCTTGTAGATCGCTAAGCGGAAGCGTTCATGAGAACGGGGTTGAAGGAGTCGTGCTCGTCGTGATCCAAATCACCGGAGATCCTAGTGCCGAGCAGACGGCACCTCCGCGTTCAACACACGTACAGCCGGTGGCGTCTCACGCCTTGATCCAGCAAGGAGAGAGGGAGAGGTTGAGGAAGACTCCATCCAGCAGCAGCTGGCAGGCGTGGTGGTGGTGGAGGAGCATGGCAATCCAGCGAGGCTTCGCCAAGCACCACGGGAGAGGAGGAGGAGGAGGCGAGGCTGCACCAATAGAGGGAGAAAACTCATGTGTTGGCAGCCCCAAAACCTCAAGTATATATAGGGGAAGGGGCTGCGCCCCTTTAGGGTTTCCACCCCAAGGGTGCGGCCAGCCCTAGATCCCATCTAGGGGCGGCCAAGGGGAGGAGTGCCTCCCAAGTCAAGTGGAGGCCTCCCCTTAGGGTTTCCCCTTCCCATGCGCATGGGCCTTGGGGGGCTGGTGCCCCTGGCCCATTAAGGATAGGGCGCCCCCTACAGCCCATGCTACTGTATTGGACGTGGTGGAACAATTTCCGGACCTCCGGACCCCTCCGGAATCCTCCGGAACCTTCTGGAAGCTTCCTGGTACAATACCGAAAAAACCCGAACCGGAACCCGAACAACAACTTTACATATATAAATCTTTACCTCCG
The DNA here is from genome assembly GCA_021605145.1 of Aegilops bicornis. Classification (NCBI taxonomy): domain Eukaryota; kingdom Viridiplantae; phylum Streptophyta; class Magnoliopsida; order Poales; family Poaceae; genus Aegilops; species Aegilops bicornis. The sequence goes on from CM038670.1 coordinate 882,867,068, forward strand.
GACCATTCCGGAACTCCTCGTGACGTCCGGGATCTCATCCGGGACTCCGAACAACATTCGGTAACCACATACAAACTTCCTTTATAACCCTAAGCGCCATCGAACCTTAAGTGTGTAGACCCTACGGGTTCGGAGACATGAGACATGACCGAGACGTTCTCCGGTCAATAACCAACAGCGGGATCTGGATACCCATGTTGGATCCCACATGTTCCACGATGATCTCATCGGATGAACCACGATGTCAAGGACTCAATCGATCCCGTATACAATTCCCTTTGTCTAACGGTATTGTACTTGCCCGAGATTCGATCGTCGGTATACCGATACCTTGTTCAATCTCGTTACCGGCAAGTCTCTTTACTCGTTCCGTAACACATCATCCCGTGATCAACCCCTTGGTCACATTGTGCACATTATGATGATGTCCTACCGAGTGGGCCTAGAGATACCTCTCCGTTTACGGAGTGACAAATCGATCTCGATTCGTGCCAACCCAACAGACACTTTCGGATATACCTGTAGTGCACCTTTATAGCCACCCGATTCACGTTGTGACGTTTGGTACACCCAAAGCATTCCTACGGTATCCGGGAGTTGCACAATCTCATGGTCTAAGGAAATGATACTTGACATTAGAAAAGCTTTAGCATACTGAACTACACGATCTGTGCTAGGCTTAGGATTGGGTCTTGTCCATCACATCATTCTCCTAATGATGTGATCCGTTATCAATGACATCCAATGTCCATGGTCGTGAAACCGTAACCATCTATTGATTAACGAGCTAGTCACCTAGAGGCTTACTAGGGACATGGTGTTGTCTATGTACCCACACATGTATCTGAGTTTCCTATCAATACTATTATAGCATGGATAATAAACGATTATCATGAACAAGGAAATATAATAGTAACTAATTTATTATTGCCTCTAGGGCATATTTCCAACAGTCTCCCACTTGCACTAGAGTCAATAATCTAGTTCACATCGTCATGTGATTAACGCTGATAGGTCACATCGCCATGTGACCAACATCCATAGAGTTTACTAGTGTCTGTAAACTAGTTCACATCATCATGTGATTAAGACTCAATGAGTTCTCAGGTTTGATCATGTTTTGCTTGTGAGAGAGGTTTTAGTCAACGGGTCTAAACCTTTCATATCCGTGTGTGCTTTGCAAATTTCTAGGTCATATTGTAAACGCAGCTTCCACGCTCCACTTGGATCTATTCCAAATGGTTGCTCCACTATACGTATCCGGTTTGCTACTCAGAGTCACTCGGATAGGTGTTAAAGCTTGCATCGACGTAACCCCTTACGCCGAACTCTTTATTACCTCCATAATCGAGAAACATGTCCTTATTACTCCAAGGACAATTTTGACCGCTATCTGGTGATCTACTCCTTGATTACCTTTGTACTCTCTTTCCAGATATGTAGCAAGGCACACAACCGGTGCGGTACTTAGCATAGCATACTGTAGAGCCTACGTCTGAAGCATAGGGGACGACCTTCGTCCTTTCTCTCTTTTCTGCCGTGGTCGAGCTTTAACTCTTAACTTCATACCTTACATCTCAGGCAAGAACTCCTTCTTTGACTGATCCATCTTGAACACCTTCAAGATCATGTCAAGGTATGTTCTCATTTGAAAGTATTATTAAGCATTTTGATCTATCCTTATAGATCTCGATGCTCAATGTTCAAGTAGCTTAATCCAGGTTTTCTATTGAAAACATCTTTCCAATAACCCTATATGCTTTCCAGAAATTCTACATCATTTACGATCATCAATATGTCAACAACATATACTCATCGGAAATTCTATAGTGCTCCCACTCACTTCTTTGGAAATACAAGTTTCTCATAAACTTTGTATAAACCCAAAATCTTTGATCAGCCTATCAAAGTGCATATTCCAACTCCGAGATGCTTACTCCAGTCCTTAGAAGGATTGCTGGAGCTAGCATACCTTTTAGCATCCTTAGGATTTGACAAAACTTTTCTGATTGTATCACATACAACCTTTCCTTACGAAAACTGGTAAGGGAACTCGTTTTGACATCCATCTGCCAGATTTCATAAATGCAGCTTGTGCTAACATGATTCCGACGGACTTTAAGCATCGCTACAGATGAGAAAATCTCATCGTAGTCAACTCCTTGAACTTGTGAAAAACTCTTCGCCACAAGTCTAGCTTCATAGACGGTGACATTACCGTCCTTGTCCGTCTTTTCCTTAAAGATCCGTTTATCTCAATGGCTCGCCGATCATCGAGCAAGTCCACCAAAGTCCATGCTTTGTTCTGATACATGGATCCTATCTCGGATTTCATGGCTTCTAACCATTTGTCGGAATTTGGGCCCACCATTGCTTCTCCATAGCTCGTAGGGTTCATTGTTGTCTAGCAACATGACCTTCAAGACAGGATTGCGTACCACTCAAGTAAATGCGCATCCTTGTCACCCTACGAGGTACGTCGGTGACTTGATCCGAAACTTCATGATCACTATCATAAGCTTCTACTTCAATTGGTGTAGGTGCCACGGGAACAACTTCCCGTGCCTGCTACACACTAGTTGAAGTGATGGTTCAATAACCTCATCAAGTCTCCACCATCCTCCCACTCAACTTTTCGAGACGAACATTTCTCGAGAAAGGACCTGATTCAAGAAACAATCCCTATTGCTTAAGGATCTGAATTAGGAGGTATACCCAACTATTTTGGGTGTCCTATGAAGATGCATTTTGTCCGCTTTGGGTTCGAGCTTATCAACCCGAGACTTTTCCACATAAGCGCCGCAGCCCCAAACTTTTAAGAAAGCGACAACTTAGGTTTCTCCAAGCGGTGTCGTCTCAACGGAATTACGTGGTGCCCCATTAAAGTGAGTGCGGTTGTCTCTAATGCCTAACCCATGAGCGATAGTGGTAATTCGATAAGAGATATCATGGTACGCACCATATCCAATAGAGTGCAACTATGATGTTCGGACACACCATCACACTATGGTGTTCCAGGTGGTATTAATTGTGAAACAATTTGCACAATGTCTTAATTGTGTGCCAAAACTCGTAACTCAGATATTCATCTCTATGATCATATCATAGACATTCTATCCTCTTGTCACGAAGATCTTAAACTTCACTCTGAAATTACTTGAACCATTCAATAATTCAGACTTGTGTTTCATCAAGTAAATATACTCAACATCTACTCGAATCATCATGAAGTAAGAACATAACGATATTCATTTTGCATGCCTCAAAGCACTCATTGGACTGCACATATCAAAATGTGTTACTTCCAACAAGTTGCTATCTTGTTCCATCTTCTTGAAACCGAGGCTTTTCAGGTCATCTTGCCCATGTGGTATGTTTTGCATATCTCAAGTGATTCAAAATCAAGTGAGTCCAAACGATCCATCTGCATGGAGTTTCTTCATGCGTACACACCAATAGACATGGTTCGCATGTCTCAAATTTTTCAAGACGAGTGAGTGCAAAGATCCATCAACATGGAGCTTCTTCATGCGTTTTACACCAATATGACTTACATGGCAGTGCCACAAGTAAGTGGTACTATCATTACTATCTTATACTTTTGGCATGAAAATGTGTATCACTACGATCGAGATTCAATAAACCATTTATTTAGGTGCAAGACCATCGAAGGCATTATTCAAATAAATAGAGTAACCATTATTCTCCTTAAATGAATAACCGTATTGCGATAGACATAATCCAATCATGTCTATGCTCAATGCAAACACCAAATGATAATTATTCTGGTTTAATACTAATCTTGATGGTAGAGGGAGCGTGCGATGTTTGATCACATCAAAATTGGAAACACTTCCAACACATATCGTCGACTCTCCTTTAGCTAGTCTCCGTTTATTCCGTAGCCTTTTATTTCGAGTTACTAACACTTAGCAACCGAACCGGTATCTAATACCTTGGTGCTACTAGGAGTACTAGTAAAATACACAATAACTTAATGTATATCCAATATACTTCTATCGACCTTGCCAGCCTTCTTATCTACCAAGTATCTAGGGTAATTCTGCTCCAGTGGCTGTTCCCCTTATTGCAGAAGCACTTAGTCTCGGGTTTGGGTTCAACCTTGGGTTTCTTCACCGGAGCAGCAACTGATTTGCCGTTTCATGAAGTGTCCCTTCTTGCCCTTGCCCTTCTTGAAACTAGTGGTTTCACCAACCATCAACAATTGATGCTCCTTCTTGATTTTTACTTTCGCGATGTCAAACAACGCGAATACCTCAAGGATCATCATCTCTATCCTTGATATGTTATAGTTCATCACGAAGCTCTAGCAGCTTGGTGGCAATGACTTTGGAGAAACATCACTATCTCATCTGGAAGATCAACTCCCACTCGATTCAAGTGATTGTTGTACTCAGACAATCTGAGCACAAGCTCAACGATTGAGCTATTCTCCCTTAGTTTGTAGTCTAAGAAAATCGTCGGAGGTCTCATACCTCTTGACGTGGGCACGAGCCTGAAATCCTAATTTCAGCCCTCGAAACATCTCATATGTTCCGCGACATTTTGAAAACGTCTTTCGTGCCTCAACTCTAAACCGTTTAACCGAACTATCACGTAGTTATCAAAAGCGTGTATGTCCGATGTTCGCAACATCCACAAACGACGTTTGGGGTTCAAAGACACCGAGGGTGCATTAAGGACATAAGCTTTCTCTGTCCGCATAATCGCTACTTTCAACTTTCAACTATATTTTCTCTAGGAACATATCTAAACAGTGGAACTAAAGCGCGAGCATACGACATAATTTGCAAAAGGTCTTTTGACTATGTTCAAGATAATTAAGTTCATCTTATGAACTCCCACTCGAATAGACATCCCTCTGGTCATCTAAGTGATTACATGATCCGAGTCAACTAGGCCGTGTCCGATCATCACGTGAGACGGACTAGTCATCATCGGTGAACATCTTCATGTTGATCGTATCTACTATACGACTCATGCTCGACCTTTCGGTCTACGTGTTCCGAGGCCATGTCCGTACATGCTAGGCTCGTCAAGTTAACCCTAAGTGTTTGGCGTGTGTAAATCTGTCTTACACCCGTTGTATGTGAACGTAAGAATCCATCACACCCGATCATCACGTGGTGCTTAGAAGCGGCGAACTTTAGCAACGGTGCACGCTTAGGGGAGAACACTTCTTGAAATTGTTGTAAGGGATCATCTTATTTACTACCGTCGTTCTAAGTAAACAAGATGCATAAACATAATAAACATCACATGCAATTATATAGTAGTGACATGATATGGCCAATATCATATAGCTCCATTGATCTCCATCTTGAGGCTCCATGATCATCATCGTCACCGGCATGACACCATGATCTCCATCATCGTGTCTCCATGAGGTTGTCTCGCCAACTATTACTTCTACTACTATGGCTACCGGTTAGCAATAAAGTAAAATAATTACATGGCGTTTGTTCAATGACACGCAAGTCATACAATAAATAAAGACAACTCCTATGGCTCCTGCCGGTTGTCATACTCATCGACATGCAAGTCGTGAATCCTATTACAAGAACATGATCAATCTCATACATCACATATCATTCGTCACATTCTTCTTGGCCATATCACATCACATAGCATACCCTGCAAAAACAAGTTAGGCGTCCTCTAATTGTTGTTTGCATGTTTCTGATGGCTGCTATGGGTTTCTAGCAAGAACGTTTCTTACCTCATAAAACCACAACGTGATATGCCAATTGCTATTTACCCTTCATAAGGACCCTTTTCATCGAATCCGTTCCGACTAAAGTGGGAGGCGGCACCCGCTAGCCACCTTATGCACCAAGTGCATGTCGTTCGGTGGAACCTGTCTCACGTAAAATGCGTGTAAGGTCGGTCCGGGCCGCTTCATCCCACAATACCGTCGAAACAAGATTGGACTAGTAACGGTAAGCATATTGAACAACATCAACGCCCACAACTACTTTGTGTTCTACTCGTGCAAAGAATCTACGCAGTAGACCTAGCTCATGATGCCACTGTTGGGGAACGTAGCAGAAATTGAAAATTTTCCTACGTGTCACCAAGATCTATCTATGGAGAAGCTAGCAACGAGGGAAGGAGAGTGCATCTACATACCCTTGTAGATCGCTAAGCGGAAGCGTTCATGAGAACGGGGTTGAAGGAGTCGTACTTGTCGTGATCCAAATCACCGGAGATCCTAGTGCCGAGCAGACGGCACCTCCGCGTTCAACACACGTACAGCTCCGGTGGCGCCTCCCACGCCTTGATCCAGCATGGAGAGAGGGAGAGGTTGATGAAGACTCCATCCAGCAGCAGCACAACGGCGTGGTGGTGGTGGAGGAGCGTGGCAATCCAGCAGGGCTTCGCCAAGCACCACGGGAGAGGAGGAGGAGGAGAGGCAGGGCTGCACCAATAGAGGGAGAAAACTCATGTGTTGGCAGCCCCAAAACCTCAAGTATATATAGGGGGGAAGGGGGCTGCGCCCCCTTTAGGGTTTCCCACCCCAAGGGGTGCGGCCAGCCCTAGATCCCATCTAGGGGGGGCGGCCAAGGGGGGAGGAGTGCCTCCCAAGTCAAGTGGAGGCCTCCCCTTTTTGGGTTTCCCCCTTCCCATGCGCATGGGCCTTGGGGGGGGGGCTGGTGCCCCTGGCCCATTAAGGCTAGGGCGCCCCCTTACAGCCCATGCTACTGTATTGGACGTGGTGGAACAATTTCCGGACCTCCGGACCCCTCCGGAATCCTCCGGAACCTTCTGGAAGCTTCCGGGTACAATACCGAAAAAACCCGAACTTTTTCCGGAACCCGAACAACAACTTTCCATATATAAATCTTTACCTCCGGACCATTCCGGAACTCCTCGTGACGTCCGGGATCTCATCCGGACTCGAACAACATTCGGTAACCACATACAAACTTCCTTTATAACCCTAAGCGTCGCCAGACCTTAAGTGTGTAGACCCTACGGGTTCGGAGACATGCGACATGACCGAGGCGTTCTCCGGTCAATAACCAACAGCGGGATCTGGATACCCATGTTGGCTCCCACATGTTCCACGATGATCTCATCGGATGAACCACGATGTCAAGGACTCAATCGATCCCGTATACAATTCCCTTTGTCTAACGGTATTGTACTTGCCCGAGATTCGATCGTCGGTATACCGATACCTTGTTCAATCTCGTTACCGGCAAGTCTCTTTACTCGTTCCGTAACACATCATCCCGTGATCAACCCCTTGGTCACATTGTGCACATTATGATGATGTCCTACCGAATGTGCCCAGAGATACCTCTCCGTTTACGGAGTGACAAATCCGATCTCGATTCGTGCCAACCCAACAGACACTTTCGGATATACTGTAGTGCACCTTTATAGCCACCCGATTCACGTTGTGGACGTTTGGTACACCCAAAGCATTCCCTACGGTATCCGGAGTTGCACAATCTCATGGTCTAAGGAAATGATACTTGACATTAGAAAAGCTTTAGCATCTGAACTACACGATCATGCTAGGCTTAGGATTGGGTCTTGTCCATCACATCATTCTCCTAATGATGTGATCCCGTTATCAATGACATCCAATGTCCATGGTCAGAAACCGTAACCATCTATTGATTAACGAGCTAGTCAACTAGAGGCTTACTAGGGACATGGTGTTGTCTATGTACCCACACATGTATCTGAGTTTCCTATCAATACAATTATAGCATGGATAATAAACGATTATCATGAACAAGGAAATATAATAATAACTAATTTATTATTGCCTCTAGGGCATATTTCCAACAGAATCAACTTGACCTTCTCCTCAGAATCCCTGATCAAATCAGGCCCAAACAATTTGCGATCTCCAACTCCATTCCACATCAAAGGTGTCCTGCATTTCCTTCCATACAATGCCTCGAAAGGGGCCATCTGCAAACTGGCTTGATAGCTGTTGTTGTACGAAAACTCTGCGTAGGGTAAGTTATCATCCCAACTAGACCCATAGTCTAGCGCACAAGCTCTCAACATGTCCTCCAGTATCTGATTGACTCTCTGCTCGCGCCCATCGATCTGCGGATGGAAGGCTGTCTTGAACTCTAGCCTAGTACCCAAAGTTTCGTTATGCTTTGCTTCCAAAACTTTGAGGTAAACTGCGTTCCTCTATCTGATACGATGCTCCTCGGAACTCCATGCAGACATACGATCCTGGTCATATATATCTTTTGCCAGCTTAGCACTTGTATAGGTTGTTTTCACTGGAATGAAGTGAGCAACCTTGGTCAAACGATCCACTATCACTCAAATGGAATCATAACCTGAACGGGTCCTGGGTAACCCCGTGATAAAGTCCATACCAAGTTTATCCCATTTCCAATCAGGTATCGGCAACGACTGAAGTAAACCTGCTGGTTTACGATGCTTCGCCTTTACTCTCGACATACATCACATATTGCCACATACTCGGCAATCTCTCTCTTCATACCGCCCACCAAAACTTTCCTTCAAGTCCAAATACATCTTGGTGTTGCACAGGTGTATCGAATATGGTGAGTCATGAGCCTCTGAAGAATCAACTTCACGATCTACGGATCATTGGGTACACAAATCCGTTGCTCAAACCATATGGTTCCACTTTCATCCTCACGGAATCCTACGCTTTCCCTTTGCTCATCATTTCCTTTATCTCAGCAATACCTTAGTCCAACTTCGGGCTTCTCCGATTCTTCCCAACAAGGTGGACTGTACCTCGAGTGCTTGACAACATAACCTCTTGGAACTATTTCCAATCAAGGTATCTAAGCTCATCACATAACTCATGAGGTAAACCCCCTGCTGTAAGGGTATTAACATAACTCTTACGGCTCAAAGCATCCGCCACAACATTGGCTTTTCATGGATGATAATGCAGACTCATGTCATAATCCTTTATGAGTTCCAACCATCTCCTTTGCCTGAGATTCAACTCCTTCTGCGTGAAAATGTACTTCAAACTCTTGTGATCCGTGTAAACATCACAACGATTCCCAATAAGATAGTGTCTCCATGTCTTGAGTGCATGCACTACGGCTGCTAACTCCAAATCATGCGTGGCATAGTTCAACTCATGAGGTCGAAGCTGTCGTGAAGCATAAGCTACAACTTTTCCCTCCTGCATAAGAACACCTCCAAGTCCCTGACGTGAAGCATCACAATACACCTGAAAGTCCTTGTGTACGTCAGGCAGGATTAGCACTGGGGCTGTAACCAAACGCTTCTTCAACTCTTGAAAGCTGGCTTCACACTCTTCAGTCCAAACGAACCTGGTGTCCTTCTTCAACAACGCTGTCATGGGCCTTGCAATCTTGGAGAAATTTTCAATAAATCTCCGGTAATATCCAGCAAGTCCAAGGAAACTGCGAATCTCGCCGACTGTGGTGGGTGCATTCCATTATGTGACTGACTCTACCTTGGTAGGGTCCACTGCAATCCCTTCACCTGACACAACATGTCCAAGGAATCCGACTTCCTTGAGCCAAAACTCACACTTGCTAAACTTGGCATAAAGTTGATGTTCTCTGAGCTTCTCCAAAACCAAGCGCAAGGCGAAGCCCTGCGCCGGTGAAGTCATATCGTCGCGGAGCTTAGGCGAAGCCCTGCGTCGGTGGAGCATCATCATCGTCACCACGCCGTCGTGCTGACGGAACTCATCCCCGACGCTTTCTGGATCGGAGCCCGGGATCGTCATCGAGCTGAGCGATGTGCTGAACACGGAGGTGCCGTCACGTTCGGTACTTGGATCGGTCGGATCGTGAAGACGTACGACTACATCAACCGCGTTGTTATAACGCTTCCGCTTTCGGTCTACGAGGGTACGTGGACGGACACTCTCCCCTCTCATTGCTATGCCATCACCATGGTCCTGTGTGTGCGTAGGAAATATTTTGAAATTACTACGTTACCCAACAATAACGGGCCAACTTACTGAACTCATCAACATACTGAGATACCGTGCGTCCTCCCTGGCGCAAGCTGCGGAACTCCTTCTTCTTCAGACTCATGGCTCCAGCTGAGACATTAGCAGTGCGGAACGCCTTTCTTTGAACCGAGTCCAAGTCACACTCTCCAAGGGGTATGTGGTGGTGTAGTTCTCCCACCAAGCAGCGGCCGGGCCATCCGGTGATGGGCGGCAAACTTCACCTTCTCAAAGATCATTGCATCCTACCGTGGCTAGCTCCCTTCCTATCTTGCGAGCTAGTCATCCGCTGACGATCGGCTCCGTCTTCTTTGGAGAACACGGGTGGGTTCAGCCTCGAAAGCAGGTAAGACTGTCAACCCAGGGTGGCGGCGGTGGGTTGTTGTTGTGGTTGTTCTGGTTCTAGTTACGAATGAGCATACGCATAAGAGCATTCTGCTGTTGGATCAATTGCGTGAGCTCCGTGGAAAGTTGAACCCGGGGTCACGTCTTGGAGGCATCGATGGGTTTAGAGTGGATGAGAAGTTAGAATAGAATAAGGCCTAGTGAGTAAAATCACACTACCCATATGCACATGATAGCAATAAAACTTCAAATCACTCCAATTCAATTTCAAGTCCACAAGAACAATCAAACCTAAGGTAAGCCATGTCACAAGATTTGACAAGGTCTCACAAATGAGATAAAACTAATCGGATAACGAAATCGAATTTCTAACTCTCATGGTGGTATAAAATCTAACTCTCATCGAATGAGGACCAGTCAACCATGTTGACATCAGGTGTCCGTGCATCACCGTCTGTCGTCATCTCCAAGCTCATCATCCCGGTCCTTGTCCCGGGTGATGAAATCTCCATAAGAGTGATCCTCTGGATGTTTTCTCCCTCATCCAGCTTCTCCTCGGCCTCCTCAAGCTCAAGCTTGGTCGTCGATCTTCTCCTGCAGTCGTCCAGCTCTCCCTCATGCTCGTCTGGCGTCACGGAGTTCCTCCTCGAGATCGGCCTTGCGGGTCATGAGGTTCTTGATGACGATCATGTTGTCAGACAACTCCAGCTCCATCATACGAATGTGATCCTCCATGTCCTGGATATGGGATGCTATCGTCTCGTCCTCCAGGGTACGCACCACATCTCCATTTGCGTCGCGGCGTCCGTACATCACGAAGGAGGACCTCTTGAGGTCTTCGTCATACTCCTCCCGAATGCGTCCGAGAGCAATGTGAGCAGCGATGCCCCTGCCCAAGCCCCATGTTGCAGTATCCACATGGAAATCAATGGGCTTGGTGCGGTTTCCGAGGAGGCGTCCGGGGATATGAGCATCGACCCTCCAACGTGTCTCCTCGGGCAAGGTGGCGGTGAAGGTTCGATAAAGGTGGGAAGCCCAATCTTGTGTGCTTCACGATCTTCATCAGCTGCCGTCCAAAGGGCATGGTCTCATCGGGCTGCTCGAACTCGACAATGGCGGACGACATCTACATTTTGAAAGGGGGAAGAAATTAGTACTGAAGTAAAGACGGTACGAGACCAAAGGATATATAGGGAAAGTGAAAAATAAAGTTTTTATCCTATGGCTTTTCCATTTTCTAGGGTCGCGTCCTACGGTCAACGTGTGCTCGATACCATCTTGTAGCGACTGACTCGGTAAGAGTCAAGTCTCTGCTTACCGTGCTAGTCCTCGGATCGACTTGCTAGCACACACGATTTTCGATGAAATAACAGAAATAACACACATCTCTTTATTACATCGATAATCCAGAGCAATACATTTATTACAAAATAGGGCATAGAGCCAATAAACAAATCTGCGGAAGCAAAGTAGTAAATGAGTCCAACTCCACGAGCAAGGTTGAGTGTAGAACATCGACCTATCGCACCTTAATCCTCGTCGGATATATACGCAACGTGATAAGTTGCAGCCATATAGGTCGATACATTGAATGTCTTGGCAAGTCACATCATAAGTGTAAAGAGCCTATTTGTACATGCAATTTGGCTGGTGGAAAGCTCTAAGTTTAGTTTTTGCATAAAGCTAGTTTTTCCCTATTAGAAAAGATGTTATTCTACTACTACACATTTGCATAGAATGAGTTGGAAAACCCAACTCCATCCGTTCCCAAGTTTCATTTAAATCCCAACTGTTTAATTAAAGGTGAGGAGATCTCCCGGCATTTCCACTACTAGATGCTCAACTTGTCCGTAACCGGGGACACGGCTAATCGATTAGGTTTTAACACTCTGCAGAGGTTTGCACTTTTCCCCACAAGACTCGACCACCTCCATGATCGGAAGATCGAGACATAGTCTTCGAAAATGTTCCCCTTAACCCACGGATAGGCGGTACACCTACATCACTCTACATCTGCTAGCCCATCCGGAAGGGGTCACACTAACTACTCAACTAAGCCAGAGCCCATATTGGCTTGTGGCTGCACTGCGTAAGCTTCTAGACATGAGAATACGATTGATCTCTTTGAGCACAGCGGACGGTCCACTAGTGGTGCACCACCATGGATTTCCATCGTGCCCCATGCATTTCGCCACCATTCCAACAAGTTTCCGCCCGGGTAGTTCATTAATTATCTTAGGTCCTATTTACTACATTGTCACTCATACTTTACAATGATCACTCCCCAATCCACGTCTACTTAGCGAAGCAACATAATGTAAAACGGTGGCGACAATGTTATAAGGTTCAGACCTACCTCAATGAACTCTTTGGGTGAAAAGCATAGTCATGCGGCATCAATTTCTATCATGCAGTCCTACTGCAAAGAACTACGTGCATAATAAAAACATAGGTAATGAATTATGATCAAGATGCAACTTGCCTTGGTACTGTTGGTTGAATTCTAAAGACTGATAATATTCTGCTTCGCACTCCGGGCAATCTACCGCAAGATGATAAACAAACATAAGCAAACATTCTAGAGAACCAGAAAGAACATGCAAGGCAAAAGTCTCGGAAAAACCAAATGAACAAACATCACACTTAACTAGCATGAAAATATTCTAGATGCAAAACAACATAAGCACATGGTTCAAGAAGTGATGTGAACTATAGTGCATACTATGCATACTAGTAAAATATTAATAGGCAGATTCTAGTGTGTGAAAATTATTGTGACAAAGTGCAAAAAGAATCAACTTAATCGGAGCTACGGTTTGAGAGATATGGCCATTTGAAGTTTGAATTCAAATCTGAATAAATTCAAATTTGAATATGACAAAAGTTTGCAGAAAGGATACCACTGGATAGATCTAAACAATACGAAGAATTTGCCGCTGGTTTCATCGAGTTTGGATCTACGGTTAAAAAGTTATGGCTAATCTAAGCTTAGGGACTAATCTGTGATAAAAGGGACTAAACAGTGAAAAAAACTATCGCAACCAAGTCCCTGGCCACGTGGCGGCTCGTGGCTAGCCGAGCAGCGTCCGCTGCGGGGTTATACGGCGAACGGCCGCTAAACAAGAAAAACAGTGGCGGCGGCTAACTAAAGAAAAACCGACGCTCGGTTTAAATAAACCGCACGGTCTAAGGGAACCGCGGTTAACCGCGTACCTCTTCGCAAAATAAAAAAAACGAACCTAATCTAATCTGGGCCGTCCATGCTAGATCGGCGGGCGAGGTGGGGTGGTGGCTCACGGTGGGTGGTGGTGGTGGCGGCGGACGATGAAGACGGCGGCACGGCGTCGATGACGGAGGCGGCTCTGGCGGTCTCGGCGTCGAGGAAGAAGACGGGGGGAGGTGCGGCGCGTCGAGGGCGTCGCGAAGGTGGCGTCGGGCTCCTCGGGGGACGCCGGGGTCGGCGGCGAAAGGCGGCGGCGCTCGCCCGAGCTCCGGCGAGGTCCAAGGCGTCGGCGTCGTCTCCGGCGGGACCTAGGCGAGAAAAGGTGTCAAGAAGATGCGCAAGTTCATGTCGGTACGATTAGCGAAGGAACAAGGGCTCGGGTGGTTTCTTGGCAGCGGAATGCTCGGCGAGGTCCGTTCGGCAAAGCGAGATCCAAGCGGCTGCAGGCGGTAGGAGCGGCGTGGGAAGAAGAGGGACGGCGAGGATGGAAGAGGGGTCCTGGCCTTTATATAGGCGAGGCGGAGGGCGGGTGCCGCGGATAAGCGTTATCCGCGAGGGCCTCGCCCGGCGATTCGGAGGCCTTGGCGAAACTCATCCGAGCGAACAAGCGGGATGTTGGGGAGATGAGGTGGGCGGGCCCACCGATCGATGGCGGCGGTATGGCGAAGCGAGGCGGCGGTCGAGCGATCTTGAAGGGAGGTTTCAGGCGTCTTGGGCGGCCTTGGGCGAAATGGCCACTAGGCGGGTTAGAGGCGCTCTGGGCGAACCAGTTCGGTCCAGTTATGCGGTGAGTGCGTCGTTGTTTTTTTAAAACGAAGACTAAAGGGGCCCTAAACAATTCAAAAGAATTAATAAAAATACCACAATAATTTCTAAAATAACTATACAATATTTAGAACCTAATGAACATTAACTTAAGCACAGAACATTTTTAAAATATTTTCCTAATGCAATTAATTCACTTTTTGCAAATAAACCAAATACCAATAAACTCCAAAACTTCAAATAATATTCAAAATAAAATTTCCAATCTCTTTTATATTTTGAGGAAGTCATCTTATCCCCTCTCGTTTGTTTTTCTCGAGTGGAAAAATATTATTTGAATATTTTAAAAACTCCAAAATGCAAAGAAATATGATATGCATTGAATGATTCTATTAACATCCAAATTTAATAAAAATTGGGATGTTACAGAACTCCGATCCAGCCGAGCTTTGAGGGAGAGTTCTGTCAGCACGACGGCGTGGTGACGTTGATGATGTTCTACCGACGCAGGGCTTCGCCTAAGCACCACTACGATATTATCGAGGTGGATCATGGTGGAGGGGGGCACCGCACACGGCTAAGAGATCTCAAGGATCAATTGTTGTGTCTCTAGGGGGTGCCTCCCTCCCCGTATATAAAGGAGTGGAGGAGGGGGAGGGGGCCGACCACACTTGGCGCGCCCCATGAGGAGTCCTACTCCCACCGGGAGTAGGACTCCCCCCCCTTCCTGGTTGGAGTAGGAGAGGAGAGGGAAGGAGAGAGCGGGGGAAAGGAAAGGCGTCGCCCCTCCTTGTCCAATTCGGACTTGGGGGGTCTGCCCTTGGCTACCTCTCCTCTTCCACCAATTGGGCCCATGAGGCCCAATAACCTCCGGGGGGTCCGGTAACCCCCCGGTACTCCGGTATATATCCGATAACCCCCGGAACCATTCCGGTGTCCGAATATAGTCGTCCAATATATCAATCTTCATGTCTCGACCATTTCAAGACTCCTCGTCATGTCCGTGATCACATCCGGGACTCCGAACTACCTTCAGTACATCAAAACACATAAACTCATAATATAACCGTCATATAACTTTAAGCGTGCGGACCCTACGGGTTCGAGAACTATGTAGACATGACCGAGACACGTCTCCGGTCAATAACCAATAGCTGAACCTGGATGCTCATATTGGCTCCTACATATTCTACGAAGATCTTTACCGGTCAAACCGCATAACAACATACGTTGTTCCCTTTGTCATCGGTATGTTACTTGCCCGACATTCGATCGTCGGTATCTCAATACCTATTTCAATCTCGTTACCGGCAAGTCTCTTTACTCGTTACGTAATGCATCATCCCGTAACTAACTTATTAGCTACAATGCTTGCAAGGCTTATAGTGATGTGCATTACCGAGAGGGCCCAGAGATACCTCTCCGACAATCGGAGTGACAAATTCTAATCTCGAAATCGTCAACTCAACAAGTACCTTTGGAGACACCTGTAGAGCACCTTTATAACCACCCGATTCGTTGTGACATTTGGTAGCACACAGAGTGTTCCTTGATGTAAGCAGGAGTTACATAATCTCATAGTCATTTGAACATGTATAAGTCATGAAGAAAGCTTTAGCAACATACTAAACGATCAAGTGCTAAGCTAACGGAATGGGTCAAGTCAATCACATCATTCTCCTAATGATGTGATCCCGTTATTCAAATGACAACTCATGTCTATGGTTAGGAAACTTAACCATCTTTGATTCACGAGCTAGTGAAGTAGAGGTATACTAGTGACACTCTGTTTGTCTATGTATTCACACATGTATTATATTTCCGGGTAATACAATTCTAGCATGAATAATAAACATTTATCATGATATGAGGAAATAAATAATAACTTTATTATTGCCTCTAGGGCATATTTCCTTCACATTTGATCTTTCGACCAGGTCTGCAGGCAGTGCAGGACAACGACAAATCGAGATTGGAGCACACCAAATGCTCGGTCGACATCCTTCTGCAAGCCTCCTGAACCTTCGCAAAGTGGGAGTTCTTGCCTCCACAGCACGAGGTTTGAGATAGTCTTCACAAATATGGACCATCTCGGATAGATGCCATCTGCTAGATAGTATCCCTTGTTGTAGTGCTGCCCGGTGACCTTGAAGTTCCTTTGAAGGAGTATGACCTTCAACAAGCTTGGCAAAGACAGGGGAGCACAGCAGTACATTGATGTCATTCTGAGTTCCTGGCATACCAAAGAAGGAGTGCCAAATCCAGAGGTCGTGTGTGGCCACTACCTCAAGTACCACACTGAAACTGCCTTTGGCGCCTTTCTACATCTCCTGCCAAGAAAATGGACAGTTTTTCCATTTTCAATGCATGCAATCGATGCTTCCAAGCATCCCTGGAAATCCTCTTGCTGCATTATGTGCTAGGATCCGAGCAGTGTCTTGACATTGGGTGATCGCAAGTATTGTGGTCTAAACACTGCCACCACTGTCCTGTAAAACTTGTAGAAATACTCAATGGTCGTGGACTCGGCCATGCGCCCATAGTCGTCCAGTTAATCACCGGGAGCTTCGTATGCCAGCATTGTCATAGCCGTCGTGCACTTCTGGAGCGAGGTGAATCCAAGTGTGCCGGTGCAATCCTTCTTGCACTTGAAGTAGCTGTTGGAAGAGCTTTCGGCTCACCCGATATGGCGCGAAATACTTTGTCGTCGTGCAGTGGAGCATCGGCAAAGTAGTCGGAGTAGAGCAAGCAATAGTCTTCCAGTCGATGCCGATTCTTTGCCTTCATCAAGCCCGACGCTGAGCCACCTTGTCGGGGCTTTGCATTGCTCGCGAGCAGGCTGGCCAGGGCGGCGAGGACCATGAAATGCTCTTCGTCCTGGGCATTGGCTTCGGCTTCCTCATCCAGCAGCGCTGCAAGCGCCTCCTCGTCGTCCGAGTCCATCGCCGAGCAGCAAACAAATCGCCCGAACACTGGCGGGTGTGGTAAGCGCGACCGCCGGTATCACGCCTGCTGGCGGCGGGCGCGAAACCTCGCCCGAGGGGCGGGGTGGAGGATGCCTCTCCCTTTTCCCGGCGGGCGGATGACCTATCTAGCGGCGGTGCGGGGGAGTGGGGGGTGGTCGGTGCCGGGATCGTCAAGGCGGCGGGAGAGCGTGCATGCGGGGGCGAATCTGGACGTAGAAGATGCGTTTTTGCCTGACATAAGTGGCTCGGTCGCGTTTTTTCCCTTCCGCCGGAGCCCCCAGTGCGCTGGGTTCGGCCTGCAATCGCCGGGCTCAAAAATGGGCCGAGCCGGCGGATTTCGGCGTCCTGGGGGCGCGGCAGGGTGAGTTTTTGATTGCGACGCTAAATAAGTAAGCCACAGGGGGCCTATTGAGGGCGCGAGTGGAGTTGCTCTTAGCACGATGCTTTGTGCGTGGTGGATTAGCTTGGTCGTAGCACAAACTTATGATCACCTCTGTTAAGATAGTTGAGCTGTTAAATAAACGAGAAACCAGAAAAGCAGCAACAGTTTATGCAGCGCAAAGGAACCTCTCATGCGCGTGTGTGTTCATCCTATGAGCTCTGTCCTTCCTCTCCTACAACACTCTTTCCATCCGTGCTCCCTGCCATTCCTTTGGCATCGCACGGTCCAGTATTTTTTTTCTCTCCCCAGCGTGAAAATAAATCTAGAGACAATATGTATTGCTTTCCTTCTTATACATGTATCCCGTGTAGCGCGGCTGGAGCCGGTGACTAAGGCGTCGTCATCCTCAGAACCATCAGCACCGGCAGCACGGCTGGAGCGTTGAGGCAGATGGAGCAGCAATGCGCGGGCGCCGACGGTCGTTGATGAGGCGGCACTAGCGCCAATGGTGGCCTAGTTTATGTGTATTATAAACATAGACTAGACACGCGCCACTCTTCCTTCCCAAAACAGAGCACCACCTACCGAGACAGAGTAGAGCAGAGCGCATTAAACATGTCCGGCCGTCCTCCAAAACCATGGCTTGATGCTATATTTTATAAGATAATAAAAGTGTCCTTTATCAAAAAATCCACTACCATCCCGTGCCAGGTGCCACCTAACCAGCCAGCCAACGCCCCCGATTGGCGCCACATCAACACGTTCGTGGAGGTGGAGTTGGATGGGCAGCGGCAGCGCACGGCCATCCGGCCCTCAGACCTCAATGAAACCAGACGCTCGTCTTTGATGTACGCAATCCGACCCGCCTCCCGTCTCTCACCCTCGACGTCTCCGTCCACCATGAGAGAAGCCTCAACGACCACAACGTGCTCCACCCCCCGGCCTTCCTCGGCCGTGCCCGCGACTCCGGCGACTCTGCCGTGCGCTCACCAGACGAGGGCCTTCATGCAACGCTTCCCTCTCGACAAGAGGGGACATCGCGCTGAGGCTCTACCTCGTCCCCGACCCACAGGACGGTGATCGCGGCCAGCATGACCATGCTGCTGCTGCTCCAGCGATGTCAATGTCATGACTTCTACTTTTTGTTTTGTCGGGCTATAGAACTATGAACTATCGTCCAGATTTATTAAGAATTATTATTAAACTCAACAACCTGCATTTGGCATTTTGCAGGCGTTGCACTAATATTTACTCACCATCACCACTGGTAGAAAAAAGGCCTTTAGTCCGGTTGTGAAAGCGCTTTAGTCCCTGTCTGGCCCGGGACTAAATATGCGCGACTAAAGACCCCCTTTAGTCGGCGCCTCTTCTGAATCATGACTAAAGGCTTTAGTCCGGTTCTCGTAACCAACCGGGACTAAAGGCCGTCCTTTAGTCCCGGTTCTTGTGGCTAACAAGGGACTAAAGGCCTTTTTTGCGAATTTTTAAATTTTTTATTTTCAAATTTCTGAATTATTTTAACCTCTAATCTCTAATCACCACCCCTCATCACTGCTCAATTTAACCTCTAATCTCTAATCACCCTCATCATTCCAAATCATCTAACTTAGGACGGTCACCCATCCTCTCACTACTGCTGAAAGCACGCTTAACTTAGGATTCTATTCTCCCTCGTTTCCAAGTCTGCACTTGTTGTTTTCACGACAATAGTAGGATGTCAATTCTATTAACCCTCAGGAATTTAGCTTGAGCATGAAGTGACACATTTCACTGTTTGAGTTTGAAACTATTGTTTTAAAAACAATAATTATTTAGTAACACTAATATTTCTGGAATAATTAGTTTGACCATTGTTTGACCACTGTTTGAACAGATTTGACCAAAATTTAAAAAAACTGAAATAATTATTTAGTAACACTAATATTCTAGAATAATTAGTTTGACCATTGTTTGACCACAGTTTGACCACAATTTGAAATTTTTGAATTTTTTGCCTCTCCAAATCTTAAAAGCCCCGTATCTTTTTTTTCTGTTAGGTTTTTGAGGATTTTGAAAATGTTAAATTCGGATGTAACTTTTCGAGTAGATGATTTTTCATATAAAAAACTTTTTCATCCGAGTTCGTATGCAAAAGTTATGCCCATTTTGAAAATGAGGCCTCAAATCCCTTTAGTCGCGGTTGGCGGACCAACCGGGACTAAAATCTAACTTTAGTCCCGGTTGGTGCAGCCAACATGACTAAGGTTGAACCGATTAATCATGATTGGCAGACCAACCGGGACTAAGGTCTAACCTTTAGTCCCGGTTGGCACAGCCTCTGCGACTAAAACCTTGAACTCGAGGACCTTTAGTCCCGGTTGGCCAGAGCCAGGACTAAAGCCCCACCCGTCACTTGGTAGCGCTGGGCCCAGATAGTTGGTCGCGGGTCTCCTCCCGAACCGCGACTAAAGACCCCTTTGGTCGCGGTTCGATTATTTTGGGGACTAATGAGGGCGTATGGAAGCCTCTTTTTCTACTAGTGCACGTTTTGTTACTCCATGTCGCCCCTTTTGTAAAAAAAAACACGTTTTGTTACTTGGTTCGTGGGCATTGCTAGAACTGACCTTCCTATTTGGTCTTGGTCTATATCAGTGGGACTCACGCGGCTACACGCGCGACAATGCTGGTGAACTGGTTAGCGTCATGTTTTATTAGAGCAACTGCACTGCAAACAGTAATTCAGTTGCACCTATCTAGGGTCCCTCTGTAAAGAAATATAAAAGCTAAATTCCTTGCTTAATTATTCAGGGTCTTCCATGATAGTGTTAACCTTATCCTGATAGGAGGTGACTTTAACATTATCAGAAATGCTTCTGAAAAACACAAACCGGGGTCTTTGGGGCACTTGATTTTTCTTAATGCTATCCTGGAACAAGCTGGGATGAGAGAATTAGAGACGCATGGCAGAAAATACACATGTGAACTCTATGCCTCAGCCTACTTTTGGAAAACTTGATAGGATTTTATGTAGTGTTGACTGGGAGGAGCATTATCCTTTAACTGGGATCTGTCTTCTTGTGAGAGAAAAATCTGACCATGTCCCGTTGTTATTAGACACCGGTGATATATATTGTTAGGAATGAGCCCATCTTCATATTTGAAAATTCCTGGCTTTTGAGCGACGGACTTGATAAAATTGTGGCAGATGTGTGAAATGGTCCAAATATTAGGGGAAATAGCGTTGAGAGATGGCAAACAAAACTTAGAATTTGAGACCCAAGTTGATGGAATAGAAATATGAATGCATGGTACATGGAATTGAAAAAAAAAATGACATCTTGCTTAAGTAAGATAGACTAGATAAGCATTGTGAACCATTTGGACTCACTAGTAGGGGTAGAGTGGACCAGACGGAGCTAAGAGCTCAATTAGATAGGCTTTTTAGCCAAGAGGAGGCTAAAGGGAAACAAAGGGCAAAAGTTGATGAGATTTTGTAAGGGGATGGCAATACCAAACACTTTCATGCTAAAGCGAACGACATGCATAGAAAAAAATAAAGTTGGCTGTTTAGAGCAAGATGAAGGGAAGATTGAGGGGGATAAGAATCTGATGGACTACATCACCAATTTTTACAAAAAAATTGGTTGGACACCCTGAAGTCTCTTCCATTTCTCTGAACAATGATAACCCTGCCACTGTGCCTGATAGTGTGAAAGGAAGATTAGTGGACGGATTTTGTTTACAGGAGATCAAAGCAGTTGAATTTAAAATGGCCCATAACAAATCCCCATGGCCAGATGGATTTACTACTGAGTTCTATCATCACTTTTGGGATATGATCAAACATGATTCGAAAGAAATGTTTGATGATTTTCACAAAGGGTCTTGATAGAAAAACTGAATTATGGGATTATCACCTTGATCCCTCAGAATAAAGATGTTAACCAGATTCAGAAATTTAGGCCAATCGGCTTGTTAAATGTTAGCTTCAAAATTTTTACCAAAGTATTAATGAATAGGCTGAATGGGGTTGC
This sequence comes from Aegilops bicornis, assembly GCA_021605145.1. Lineage (NCBI taxonomy): Eukaryota > Viridiplantae > Streptophyta > Magnoliopsida > Poales > Poaceae > Aegilops > Aegilops bicornis. Next base: position 882,888,735 of record CM038670.1, read on the forward strand.
TGGAGAGATTATTTCCCTAGTGCAAACTGCCTTTGTTAAAGGCAGATATATAATGGAAGGGGTCCTCATACTTCATGTAGTTCTGAATAGTGTCCATAAAAACAAACAAGATGCTTTGTTGTTAAAGTGGATTTTCAAAAAGCCTACAATAAAGTGAAGTGGCCTTTTGTGTTTCAAATGCTTAAATTGAAAGGTTTCCCTGTTAAATGGATTGATTGGGTTATGGTGACCATTAGGGGGGGGGGGGGGATGTTAATGTTTGTGTTGAAGTTGATGAAAATTTGGGACTTTATTTTCATACACATAAGGGGTTAGGGCAGGGTGATTCTATGTCCCCCTTAATTTTCGACATAGATGATGATGCTTTAGCTATATTGATGGATAATGCTAGAAAATTGGCTTGATTAAATGGCTATTGACAAAGATTCTAAATAGGTGGGGGGGGTGAAAAAAAGCTACAATATACATATTGAATAATTTTTATATTACAGGATGATTTTGATAGTGCTCACAACTTGAAATATATATCATGTCTCTTTGAACAGATGTCTGGTTTGAAGATCAACATTCACAAGAATGAGCTTTTCTTGTTTGGTGGAGCTATTAAAAAACCAGATGACTACTCTAGAATTTTCACCTGTACAGTAGGGAGTCTTCCCCTGAAGTATTTAGGTTTACGAGTTGATGAAAAAAGGCTTAGAAATAAACATTGGAAACCTCGTGAAGACAAAATGGAGAACAAGTGTGGGAATTGGCAGGGTAGGTTAATAGCAAATGCTGGTGTTCGACGCGATTTTGTACCAAAGCAGAAAAGTCGAATACTTTTTGTAGTAAAAAAGAATCATCCCATGATTTGCTTTTCTCGCTTTTATATGACTAACCCATATGATAGAATTATTATTGTAGAATGTTTCTCTTGAGTGCAGGATAAAGAGAAGAATATATGTGTATACAAGGAGCATGCATGCATATCCTTGTACGTGGTGCATGGCACAAACAAAAGGAATGCCTACGTACTACAAGCATGCAGCAAAGACCAATTATAGCAGCAATGTGCACCTCTTTGCCTGTACGCATCGGCCGCCACGATGGACACGCACAACTGCGTACAAAATACCCGACCGGCAAGCATGCGTACACACGCGAATACCCGTATCCAGGAGATGAACCTCCGAGACGGCCAAAAGTCACTCGTTTGGCAAATAGATTGACCCACCTGCAGTCAATTGAAAGGTAATTATATAGGTATAAGGGCATGTACAATGATTCTATCTTAGGAGTGCCACGTAAGATAAATAATAAGGTGAAGGAGAGAGAACTCATAAGAAAAGGCTTGTCTTCTCTTATTTAAGAGAAGACAAGAGATGATCTCTTAGCACAATATGTCTCACCATGTTTTTAGGAATTGCTAGTTATTGAAGATAAGGCTAAGAGATGACCTATTGTAGACTTTTTTTTTTGTCATCTCTAGATTACATGCGAAACTTAAGATAAGACTATCTTATCAACCATTGTACATGCCTAAGTCGTTTTCTTTTGCAGACGAAGATAAGCACGAGAGAAAGATAAGATAACTCAGACGTCGCCTTGGCCAAGAAGATCGGGCGGCCGAACAGCCGCTCTATGCCTTCCTCTCCCCAGGCCGGCGGTGGCGCTGGCTACGTCCCGAGTTCGATGACGGGCCGACGACGACAGTGTCGACTCGCACTACGTGTGCGCTGCCGTGAGGCGTTTGCAGCGGCGCCGAGCTGGAGGCATCGTAGCGACAGAGAAGAAAAACACGTTCCGCGGCGACAACGGCAGCGGGAGCACGTTGCCAACGATCCGACGTTGGACGCCCCCACAGCGAGCTGGCACCCGGGGCCACAGAGAAAACATCAGAAGGGGATGTGAGAAAACAGCAACACAGCGACGGGGGAGGCCAGCCGGCCAGAGATGGGCGTGGCTACTGGTCAATCGGCTGAATGAATTTTGGGTCAGTCGATTGACCCTGTTTCAGTCAAGCATGAGTCATTAGGCAGCCACACAAGCCCTAGCAGCGTCCGCACAGGTGCAAGCTGGACCATGGGCTGCTCCAGTTCAATACTACCAAGCCTGCATACCTTTTTTTGTACGTTAATTACTCGCTGCTCTAGTACTAGTAATTGGCCAAGTTTTTGTAGATGACCAATGGATAGCACTCTCACACATAATTGCATGCAATGGTCAGTGACTATATGTGCAATCTCAACACGTATATTTATTTTTACACACGTGCAATTTCACCGATGAATATAATCCTCAGACATATTTATTTTTATACATAGATATATCTGGAAAATATATTATTACTATGCAAAACTGAGCATATTATAGTGAGATTTTCACACAAAAAGTGTTTTCTAAAAAGTAATGGATTAGAGGCATCCATTATTACCCATACAAAAGAAATGAAATGAAAACTAAAACAAAATAAAAAATGTAACAAAAAGAAAAAAAATGAAGTTTTCTATGGAAGAATGAATTCGTGGCACTAGTATTACCATTTCAAAAAAAAATCATAATAATAAAGTTTTCTAAGAAAGAATGAAACCCTTTAAGAAGAAAGAAAATGAAAAGGAAAAACTTTCAAAACTTACACACAATTGGCACTAAAATTGCACTTTTTGAAATATGCAAAGAATAAGCATATAATAGTGCATTTTTCGCATTCTACTATAGTTTACACATAGTGTAACTGAAATGATGTATTTCCTTTAAGAAGTCGGAAAATAAAAAAAACTTGCGCACAACTTTGCACCGAGATTGCACTTTACCGTAATATGCAAAAATAATCACATAATCATGAAATTTTGGCAAATATTATATAGTGTTTGTTTGTAGATAATTACACTTAGCCAAAATACCACAAAAAATCAATAAAGGAAAAAAAGGAAAAAAGAAAAACACATAGAAACATAAAACACAAATAAAAAGTAATTGACCAAGCATGATTAATTAGGCAGCCAAGCATTATATGTAAACACATACAATTACACACAATTGTGTGTGTGTAAAACTTACACACAATTTGCACTGAAATTGCACTTTTTGAAATATGTAAAGAATAAACATATAATAGTGCATTTTCCGCATTCTACTATACTTTACACATAATGTAACTGAAATAATTTATTTCCGTTAAGAAGTCAGAAAATAAAATAAAAAACTTGCGCACAACTTTGCGCCGAAATTGCACTTACCGTAATATGCAAAAATAATCATATAACCATATAATTTTGGCAAAATATTATACAGATTTGCTATTTCACATCTAGATGTGAAATAGCTATATCACATCTAACTTGCCTGCCGTTGATTTTTCACATGCTAAGATTCGTGTTTCTGGTCGATCGCCTGGCTTGTCGGTTGTCGCGGTGCGTTCTGGTTCGTGATGTTATTAGTAGCGAGGCCCAGCAGGAATTGTTAGATGGGCCGGTTGTGTTTTGTTTGTCTTTTCTTGCATGACTCTGTGCGACTGTTGATCCTTAGAAAAAAAGACTCACGACGGCTGTACGAGGGTTTGTCACGGGAGTGCCACGTATCCATGTGTCCCAATCCTTTTTTGTCTAACTCAAAACACATGAATGGATTGACTCTCTAGTCTCCCGTTTCTGTTACATTTTTAAGCACCATGCAGTTCACTATCTCCTTCTACTAACATTTCATTTTATATTCAGGTTAAAAAACATTTCATATATTATTTTTTTCTTTTTTCTATCGCCCAAATAATATCCTTAGTGAGACCACGTGATCAAATTTCCGCGCATACTAGATGTTGTTTGTTGGATTTTATTGCTTTAATTTTTTCCGCAAACTCTTGATCTCATGTTGGCGACCGATGTATTCCTATGTCACCTTGTTTTGTTTGTTCACTTGTCAGGTCTTTTTTTTTGCTTGCGCCCCATTTCTTCTGACATGCGTTGTAAAAGTGGATGTGGCATGCTCTATTGCTTGTCGCCGTGTATTTCTATTTCCTTTCAAGTTCGATGTCGAAGAGACAAGCTCCGTGGAGAAATAGGCTTTGGCTTGCGCTTGATACGTAACTGCGCTTGATCAGTTTTTGTCTTCTGTGCAAGTCCATTCTTGACACCAATTCGAGGGCCGGATTGTTTTTTGTTTTTTTTTTCGTTTTTCCATTTTTTAAATTCATGAATTTTGTTTTTTGTTTTCACATCTATTTTACATATCTCTATTTTTATTTTTTTTCGGATTAGCTAATTCTCATCTAGATGGTTTTTAGCTATGTCACACTTAAGTTGTTCACCACGCGATTAAAACATGTATGTTTTGTGCAAAATTATTTTTGTTCACATGCATGTGCCTTGTCTTGTGCTGGTGTTTGCGTTGTCAGGCCGATTTTTGGCGTCGCTCTGGTGGCCGTAATTCTCATTGTTTCCCATGCTTGCGTCGGTGTTAGTATATGGGCCTCTATTTCACAAAAGTTGTTAGTCACCGAGAGAGATTTGGCAATGTCTCATCTAATTTTCAAACGTACAATTTCGTAGACCGTTTCATCCTAGTTGCAAGTCGACCCTTGACTCACAATTGAGCACATGATTCCGTAGTTGTCCCAGTTGTAAGTCTGCCCTTGACTCGCAAGTGGGCTCATAGTTATCCGAGTTGCAAGCCCGCCATCGACTTGCAACTGGAGCTTATGTTTTTGTTTTTCATCCTAGTTGCAAGTCCATCCTCCACTCGCAACTGGGCCCATTTTTGTTTCATCCCAGCTGCAAGCTCATTGTTGAATCGCAACTCCACATGTATTTTCAGTTTCATCGCAGTTGCAGGTCCACCCTTAACTCGCAACTGGCCCATAGATTATTTTATCCCAGTTGCAAGTCAACCATCGACTCGCAACCGGGTTCATAATTTTTTGAGTTGTAAGCCCACCCTCGACTTGCAACTGAAGCCTATGTTTTTATTGTCCCAGTTGCAAGTCCACCCTTGACTCGCAACTGGGTTATTTTATTTTTCATCCCAGTTGCAAGTCCGCGCTTGACTCGCAACCAGGCTCGTATTTTTTTGCTGTCCAGTTGCGAGTCCACCCTTGACTCGCAAATAGTATCGTAGTTTTTGTGTAGTTGTCCTTGTTACAAGTTTGCCCTCACAACTAAGCCTGCAACAACTAAACGCATACGGTTGTTTTCATCCCCGATTGCAAGTCCCCATTGACTGCATAATCGGGCTCGTAGTTTCGTAGTTGTCCCAGTTGCAGGTCCACCTTTGACTCGGAACTAGGCACATAGATTTTTTGTTGTCCTAGTTGCAAGTTCACCCTCGACTCGCAACTTCTAGCGTAGTTTTGTGTAGTTTTCCTAGCTGCAAGTCCATCCTCGACTTCAATCGGTATTGTTGTTTTGTGTAGTTGTCCCAGTTACAAGTCCATTTTTGACTCGCAACTGGGCTATAATCAATTTTCCGTCCCAGTTAAAATGCCATCATTGACATGCAACTCGGCCATTGACCCTTTTATTGGTCCCAGTTGCAAGTCCATTCTTGACTCGCAACTGGCCCCGACATTTTCTTGACCCAATTTCAAGTCCACCATCAACTCGCAACTAGGTTCGACCATTTTTCTGTCCCGATGTACATTTTTAAAATTCATGACCTTTTTTTTTGAATTTATGAACATTTCTTTTATTCATGAATATTTTTAGAAAGTTATGCAAATTTAACAAATTCACGAGCATCATTTTAATTCACCAATACGTATTGAATTGGTGAAAACTTTTGAAGTTAGCGAACATTTTTCAAATTCTTGAACATCTTTTATATTGCGAATATATTTTTCTAATTTGTGACCTTTTTTGACTTGATGAACATTTTTTGAATTGATGAACACTTTTTAAGCTACCACTATTTTTATTTCAAATTCTTAAAAAAATCACAAACTTTTTTCATGTTTTGCGGATGGGGTAAATTGACCTAAAATATGTCAACCTAGGGACAAGCTGGAGGGCACTTTGCAAAAAACTGAAGGATACGGGCGTTATCAACAATAGGGCTGCTTCTCGTTGCATGCAGACTTGTACAGTATCAATCAAGTCAAGGCCAGCGAGGGAGCCGAGCTAGCTAGCGCTGGCCAGGCAGCCGTGTGTGTTCAACCTGACAGGAAACAAAAGCGAAAAAGGCTAAAAAATAAACAAACAACAAAAAAGTCCTGCTGAGAGGATTACAAAACACATGACAACATACTTAGATGTGAGATATTATCTCACATCTAGATGTAACATAGACGGATCCAATATTATATAGTATTTGTTTGTATATAATTACAATCAGCCAAAAAACCACAAAAAAGCAATAAAAGAAATAAAGGAAAAAAGAAAAACACACAGAAACATAAAACAGAAATAAAAAATTAAGCAAAAATACCCACAAAAGAAAGAATTAAATTTACTTAGGAAGAATGAATTTGTGGCATTGGTATTACCATTTGAGAAAAAAAATGGGAAAAAGAATCTAAAACAAACACGGACAAAATTTGCACGAAATATACAAAAAATTGTGCTTTTTAGAAATATGCAAGAATAAGCATATAAAAGTGAAACTTTTGCAAAAACAGAATCTAAGAATAAATGAATAGTGGCATTGGTATTAACCTTAAAGTAGAATGAAAATGAATAGAGACTAAAACAATATCAAAATAATGATTTTTAAAAAAAGAATGAATTAGTGGCGTTGGTATTTTCTTTAAGAAGAAATAAAATTTATAAAAAGACTTACGCACAACCGCTTTTGAAATTGCTTTTTCTCGTAATATGCAAACATAATCGTATAATCATGAAATGTTGGCACATATTATATAGTATTTGTATTTATATAATTACAACCAGCCAAAAACCCACAAAAACAAAATTATAACCAATAAAGGAAAGAAAAAAGGAAAAGAAAATATTCAGTCCAGAATTAAACTGGCGCAATAAGGACAAAGAAATCGGCCGATGCAATTCGACTGACCAAAACAACGCGTCAATCGATTCCTTGCAGCCAAGCCCAACAACAGAACTAAACAGAAAAAAAAATGAAAACAACATAAATATCAAAGCACGATCCAACGAACAGAAAATCGACTGACCATAACATGAAAAGTCAGCTGATTGAAAAGTAGCTAAAGTGGCCACAGATGCGGCCATGCGGTTGCGTCGAGGAGATCGCATCGGAAGGAGATATGAGCCGATAGAAGAGGCCCTGGCACATGGTGCTCTTGCACCAAGGCGTCTGCGGATGACGCTCGCTGTGACCCGGCGACGGGCGCCGACGCGCCAACGAGCTGGCGTCCAGAAAGAAGCCCCGATGCCATCTCCATGGCGTCGATGAGGCGCTTGGTGGCAGCAACGTCAAGACTTCCATCAAGGCCGAATCCATGCAGGAACCATGCATATTACTTAATCCCTTTATCGTTCTTTTTATCTTCTTCACCATGCAGAATGTAGATTGCAAAGCTTTTTGTAGGATTGAATAATTGGGAATATGCAGCGCATTGTATTGATCCATAGGGCAATTACATATATACACAAGAATACTTGACCTCCAAGACTCTATTTCTATGTACAAGGAAAGATATCAAGAGGAGGCAAGTATGGAAGTAAACATCCTATGTGATCGCATGTGATACAATGCCTATATTCCTACACCCTTCCGCAGTCGAAGCGTCGTCAGAGTGAATTCCAAGACTCTTGCGAAAGGCTTCGAATGAAGTAGTCGGAAGACCCTTGGTCATGATGTCGGCCAGTTGATGATCAGTCGGGACATGAACAACACGAAACTGTCCCAAGGCCACCTTCTCACGGACAAAATGAATATCCAACTCGATGTGCTTGGTGCGGCGATGATGAACAGGGTTAGCTGAGAGATAAACAGCAGAGATGTTATCACAAAATACCACCGTGGCCTTCTCAATGACGCAATGGAGTTCTCCAAGTAGTTGACGTAGCCAACAACATTGGCGACAGCTCGATATTCGGCCTCGGCACTGGAACGAGAAACAGTGGGTTGTTGCTTGGACGACCATGACACAAGGGAATCACCAAGATAGACGCAAAACCCGAAGGTGGAGCGGCGTGTATCAGGACAACCAGCCCAGTCAGCGTCAGAGTAAGCAGCAATGTCGATGGTGGAACTGCTAGTAAGCTGAAGCCCGTGAGAAGTGGTGCCACGGATGTAGCGAAGTAGTCGCTTAACCATCCCCCAATGAGTATCTCGTGGAGCATGCATGTGTAAGCAAACCTGCTGAACCGCATAGGCAATGTCCGGGCGAGTCAATGTAAGATCTTGAAGGGCACCAGCAATGCTGCGGTAGAAGGTGGCATCAGACACGAGAGCACCGGAGGTGGCTGAGATCTTGGATTTCGTGTCAACAGGCGTCGAAGAAGGCTTGCAATTAGACATGGAAGCTCGATCAAGAAGCTCCTCGGCATACCGTTCTTGCGAGAGAAAGAAACCCGAAGCTGTGCGCTGGACGGCTACACCGAGAAAAAAATGGAGCGGTCCAAGATCCTTCATCTTGAACTCGGCACTGAGAGCGGTGATGATCGACTGAAGAAACATCGGTGAGGAAGCCGTGAGCACAATGTCATCAACATATAGGAGCAAGTAAGCCATGTCCGAACCGCGACGAAGGACAAATAGGGAAGTGTCGGAGAGTGTCGCGGAGAAACCAAGCCGGCGAAGAAAATCTCCAATGCGGGTATACCAGGCACGTGGAGCCTGTTTAAGTCCATAGAGAGACTTAGACAATAAGCACACATGCTCCGGGTGATCTTTGTCGACAAAACCTGTAGGCTGAGCACAATAAACTCGTTCCTGTAGCTCACCATGAAGAAAAGCATTGGAGACATCTAACTGATGGACTGGCCAATGACGAGAGGCGGCAAGATGGAGTACAGTGCGGACGGTAGCAGGCTTCACCACAGGGCTGAATGTCTCTCCAAAGTCAACACCGGCGCGCTGAGTGAATCCACGGACAACCCAACGGGCCTTGTAGCGATCAAGAGAACCATCGGGTTTGAGCTTGTGACGGAAAACCCACTTGCCGGTGACGATGTTGGTACCACGAGGGCGAGGTACAAGGGTCCAAGTGCGGTTGGCCTGTAGAGCATCGAATTCCTCCTTCATCGCGGCACCCCATGAAGGATCTCGAAGAGCTGCGCGAGCCGACACAGGCAGCGGTGACAATGCAACAGAGGCCACATGGGCCTGCTCATAGTCGTCATAGCGTCGCGAGGGCTGAAAGATGCCTGTCGAGCACGAGTGGCCATGGTGTGCACAGACACGGCGGAGGTCGCAACCACGGAGCACCATGAGTAACACATGGTGCGGGCGCCGATGAGGATGTCGGCGCTGAGGTCGTCGTCGAGGCGGTCTCATCAACAACCGGGCGCCGCCGTGGCAGCTGAAGTAGGCGAAGAAACGCCGGTCGTGGCAGCCGAAACACCAGGCGAAACAGCTGCCGTGGCAGCCGAATTGGCTGCAGGGGCTACCGAACCAGCGGCCGTGGCAGCCAAACGTGGCGATGCTGGCGAGGGAGCCACGGGCATGGCAGCGGACGGTGACGACGTTGGGGGCGCCCGAGGAGGTGAAGTAGAGGGCGCCCGAGGAGTCGATGAAGACGACGCCCGAGGAGGTGAAGTAGAGGGCGCCGGAGGAGTCACCGAAGACGGTGCCCGAGGCGGCGACGGCGCCCGAGGTGGTGACGGGGCGACCATATCATGGCGGCCGGCCAGTGAGACCCGGCCTGGAGTGGCCGGGGCTGGCCGAGGTCCAGGGGGGCCGGCGGCTATGGACGGGAGCGCCATGCTCTCAATCGGAAGGAGCGCCTGGTCGGCCGGCGATGTAGACGATTCCTCCTGTTCCCTGAAAGGAAAAACACGCTCGTCGAAGATGACATGGCGTGATGTTAGTATGCGACGGGAGGCGGGATCATAACATCGATAGCCGCGATGGTCAGGAGGGTAGCCTAAGAAAACACAAGCAACAGATCGAGGTGCAAGCTTATGTTGAGCGGTGGCAGAGGTGTTAGGATAACACAGACAACCGAAAACACGAAGGTGTTGATACTCAGGAGGAAAACCAAAGAGAAGCTCATGCGGTGTGTGATGGTGGCGAGGACGACAAGGACGAAGATTGAGTAGATGCGTGGCAGTGTTAAGAGCTTCAGCCCAAAATCGAGGAGGAAGATGAGCATGAAATAACATAGTACGAACACTATCATTCAAAGTCCGAAGAATGCGTTCGGCGCGGCCATTTTGTTGAGAGGTATATGGACAAGAAAGCTGAAAGTGAATGCCGTGAGAAGCAAAGAAATCACGAGACGCATTGTTATCAAATTCCTTGCCATTATCCGTTTGAAAACTCAGAATATTGCGCTGAAACTGCGTAGCAACAAACGCATGAAAATGAGAGAGAAGCGGAAAAACTTCAGATTTGCGACGTAATGGAAAAGTCTAAGTATAGTGAGAAAAATCATCAAGAATGACAAGATAATAGAGAAAACCGGAGACACTTTTTATTGGAGATGTCCATACATCGCAATGCATAAGAGCAAAAGGGAAACTAGCTTGAGAATCTGACTGTTTGAAAGGTAACCTAACGTGCTTGCCCAACCTACAAGCATGACATGTTGTAGACATAGCTTTATTACAGGAAAACTCAAAAGACGATAATGTTTTGGAGAGAGCAGCGTGTCCCGGATGTCCAAGCCGTTGGTGCCAAAGATCGGAGGTCTCAGCAAGGAGAGCTTGAGGCCCGGACGCAAGTGGATAAAGTTCATCGGGGCTGTCACATCGCAGAATCACTCGTCGTGTGTGAAGGTCCTTGACAGAAAAACCAAACATGTCAAACTCAACAGTAATGGGATTTTCACGAGTAAGGCGATGAACAGAAATCAAAATTTTAATGATATTAGGAGTAATGACAACATTACGAAGATGAATAGGAAAAGAAGATGTGGGAAAAGAAACGTCACCGGTGTGGGTGATCGGGAGAGAATCCCCATTACCGATGATGACACGGGTGGAAGTAGAATATGGTTGAGAGTGAGAAAGGATACGGGATGGTTCCCCATATGCGAGGTAGCACCGGTGTCAAGGAACCAGTCAGCCCCGCTGCCGCCACCATTGATGGAGAGATTGTTGAGGGCGGCGTGTAGTTGCGTTTGGTCCCAAGCCGAAGGTTGATGAAGAGGCGGCACCGGCGCATAGCCAGGGTTAACGGGACCAGAGGGGTAACAGTGCGGGGCCACCTGCCCTAGCTGGGCCGCATACGCATGCGGCGAAGAGGCGCCGGGTCGAGGCCCGAGCAGGCCGGCACCGGGCGCACGCCAGTTCGGGGGCCAGGCTGCGAACATCCCCGACAGGGGGTAGCCACCGAGAGGCCATGCTGGGGTGTTGCGTCCGTCCGGAAGAGGAGTCGTCGTGCCGCTAGGGCCGGCAGGAGGAGCGGCCTGCTTCTTCTTCTTGCCGCGGTTGCGGCCGCCATTGGGAGAGGCGGCGAGGGGCACCGTGGGCGGCGGGCGTGGTGGAGTCGGAGCAGCAGTGGCCGGGCGGGACTGACCGGCGATGAGAGCCGTCAGCCAGGCGTGGTGACCGCCACGGGAGAGGCGGCGCTCCTCCTGAAGAAGAACACCACGGGCCCGCGCGAAGGTGAGGCCGGTGGGGTTGACGGTGAGCGCCGCAATGCAATGGCCAAAGTCGTCGTTCAGCCCGTTGATAAGAGCCAGCAGCATGTCTTGGTCAGAGACCGGCGAGCCGACGTCCCGAAGAGTGTCGGAGAGACACTTGAGACGGCTGCAGAAGGCGGTGACGGAGAGGTCACCCTGAACGATGTTGTGAAACTCCCGCTTGGCGAAGATGGCGCGCTGTAGACGGTTGTCGAGGAAGAGCTCGGAGATGACCGTCCATGCGTTGGCGGCGGTGTCGGAGGGCCTGATGATGATGTGCAGGATGTCAGGAGAGACGGTGGTGTAGAGCCACGAGGCGATGCAATCGATCGATCTGGGTCCACTCAACATCAGCGAACATCATTAGAGCATTGGTCGACCCATCAACATGATCGGCGAGACCGAGCTTGCGGAAGGTAAGGTGGAAAAAGTTTGCGGATCGAGAAGTTGGACTCATCGAAGCTAAGGGTGACAGGAACATGGCTGCGGATGTTGATGAGTTGCACGGCGGTGGCGCTAGGGACGGCTGGTTGAGTGGAGTCAGCGAAGGGGTTGGATCTGGGGGTGGAGCCAGATGGGGTGGAGTGGCTGGAGGAGGGGTTGGAGGCGAAGGGATTGGAGCCGGGGTTGGAGAAGAAGTCACCGAAGGGATCCATGGCTACGGCGGCTGATGAGGACAGCAGCAGCTAGGGCGTCAGGTGGGGGTGTGGTTCAGGCGTGAGCAGCGGAAAAAGGTCACGGGAAAGAGAAAACTGATACCATGTAGGATTGAATAATTGGGAATATGCAGCGCATTGTATTGATCCATAGGGCAATTACATATATACACAAGAATACTTGACCTCCAAGACTCTATTTCTATGTACAAGGAAAGATATCAAGAGGAGGCAAGTATGGAAGTAAACATCCTATGTGATCGCATGTGATACAATGCCTATATTCCTACACTTTTCAACCGCATAATGAAGCATGCGTCCAAGAAGGGGGAAGGGACACACCCATGAGGTGACGGCAGGCGCCCGGCGAAGCGACTCAGGAGGAGACGCACCAGAGGTGGCAGCGTCGAGGGTGGGACGTCGCGCCGGCGGCAACACGCAGGGCGAGCTCACGTACGCTGGAGGAGATACGCCAGTGGTGCAGCCTCGAGGAGATCGGGCGGACGCGTGCCATGCCGGTGGTGGCACGGGCTATGTCCCGAGCTTTGTGACGGGTCGACAAAGACGGGGAGCAGGGAAGAAGAATGCGTCCGCGGCGACGCGGCAGCGGGAGCACGTTGCCAACGATCCGATGCTGGACGTGCCCACCGTGAGCAGGCGCCTGATGAGATGAAGAACGGGCAGCAACGCATGCCCCGCTGGCTAACTTCTTTTGATGTACTATATGGCTATAGGTTTTCATCTATAAGACGACCAGGAGGCTCACGCATAGGTAAGGCAACTCACGGGGAGAGAGACGCTGCAAGGCCGCCGCCATTCACCAACGCACACATCCATCCATCCGGAGATCCATCCATATTCACCAACACACACATCCTCAGGCACATCCATCCATCACGTAGCACACATCCATCCACTCCATCTATATCTCCCACGCAACGCAAAGTTACAGGAGCAGCCGGAGCTGGACGCGACTGCATCTGGCCGAGGTGCACGGCGGCTATACGCACCTGAAGCCAGAAGACGCAACGCACGGCGGAGAACATCATGGTGGAGGAGCTGTCCATCCACACAAAGGAGGGCCTCGCCGAGGGCATGGAAATGGCGCCGGCGTGATGTACTTGTGCCATGTCTCTTTCCGCTCTTCACCGAGCCCATCATCATCACGTGCCATCTTTGACTCGGGAGCAGCCGGAGCTCGAAAACGACGCGGCCCAACCGCTAGCCCCGATGTCTATCATGGCCCCGGCGAATAGATCCTGGTGTACAGGTCGCGGCGTACAGGTTCATGGCGTCCCGATCGCGGTGAACGGATCTAGCGTTTTGCTTCCCGGAGAAGACGACACAGCCCGAGACTCGCCTTTCCCTTCATGCATGGTGTACAGATTCTCGACGGAACCAGTGCCTGCAACGACGCGTCCCATGATTGGCTCCTCCTTCATGAGGCGCACGTCCTCGACGGATAGGTCAATGGCGAACAGATCACAAGCGTACAGGTTTTGCACCACGTTCTTGGAGGAGACGGTGTGGCAGAACCGGAGCTCACTGACGATGTAGCCTAAGACTCGCTTCTTCCTTCATGGCGTAAAGATCCTTGTCCGAACCGGAGTTTGCGCGACGTAGTACAAGACCGGTCCCTCCTTCGAGAGGTGTACCCACCGTGGCGAACAGGTCCTTGGCGTACAGGTCCACGGCATCACCGGCGTACAGGTCACCCTTTGGCGTAGCACCAGCCCAAGGCGATGCGGCCCCTACAACGCCACCTTTCCACGGCCTTGTGTGTAGGGCAAATAAGCCTCGGTCAGGCTTCGGGCACGGCGAGCGCGTGCGTGCGCGCGGTGGCCGTGTCGGGCTCGAGCCGGAGCGAGCTTGGGTGCGTGCGTGCGCGTCCAAGTGTAGGTGTGCGTGTGTGTGTGTGCGGGTCAGCGCGTGTGTGCATGGGTCTTAGCGAGGTTTAGGGGGAGTGGACCGCGTCGGGCGCGCAGCGTGGCCGCGGCGATCGCGTACGGGCACGATCGAAGCGCGCGAGCCAGTGCGCTGCGGGACGTGGCGAGTGGCAAGGGGGCACGTTCGAGCGTGGCCCGGCATGTCGGAGCTCGTGGGCATAAAACCCACTCCACCCCTGTGTAATCGCTGAGGAGATCGAGTTCGAGCTCGAGGAGAAAATACAGAAAAACCCGTTCGTGCGGGGGGTGTTCGTGCGCCGGCAAACTCTCTGTGTTCTTCCTCCTCCTCTCTGTTGTTGTCTCCGGTGATCGCCGTCGAGTGCTCAAGCCCGCTGCGCCAACATTTGGTATCAGAGCAAGGTGAGGGAGCGAGGTGAGGGAGCGAGCTGACGGAGATCGCCGGCGATGGCTCTGGTTGCACATGGCGGAGGGAGCGCGGGCGGATCAGTGTCCATGGGGATGCCGGTGCTCGCGCCGGACGGCTACACCGTGTGGGCGATCAAGGCACAGGCGATCCTTGATGCCCACACACTGTGGGAGGCGGTGGCGCCGGCGGGCGACGCGGTGGTGAATGCCAAAAGTGCAAGACAGCAAGGGCGATGCTCTGTCGCCGGGGCTGCCGTGGGGCGTCTTTGCTCTCGGTGGCGGCGAAAGCCACCGCCAGAGAGGTATGGGACTCTCTCAAGGTGCGCTTGGCCGGGCGCCGAGCGGGTGCGCTGTGGCGAGGAGGGGCGACGCTGCGCAGCCAGCTGGATCGGCTCAAGATGGAGGACGGCGAGTCCACAGGCCAGCGTCGCCGGACGGCTTGCGGGCATGGCGGCGCTTGATTCGCGGGTCTGGGGAGACCACAGGCGAGACGGAGCTGGTGAAGAAGCTCCTGGACACCGTGCCGGACCGCCTCTTCCCCGTCGTCGCCGGCATTGAGCAGTTCTGCGCTCTGGAGGAGTTGACGTACGACGAGGCACTCGGGCGACTGCGTGCATTCGATGAGCGGGTGCGTCGTCGCGGGCAGACCAGCAGCGAGTGGGCGGGCGGGCAACTTCAGACAATGGCCTTGATGGCGTGCACGGAGGAGCGGCGTCAAGGGGAGCTTCGGGACTCTGACGGCAGCGCAGCGTGGCGACGCAGGATGGCGAAACAGCGTGGCCGCTGCTACAAGTGCGGCGGCGCGGCCATTTCAAGCGCGATTACTGGAGCTGCGGAAGGCGCCCGGCGGAGGAGCGGGCATCGGTGGCGGACGTCGGCGTCAGGACAACGGTCTCCTCGAGCCTCGGCTTAGGGGAGAAATGTAGGGCAAATAAGCCTCGGCGGGCTTGAACGCGGCGGCGTGCTTACGCTGTGATGGCGTGTCGGGCTCGAGCCGGAGCGAGCTTGGGTACGTGCGTGCGCGTCCAAGTGTAGGTGTGCGTGTGTGTGTGCGGGTCAGCGCATGTGTGCGCGTGGCTGAATGGGTCTTAGCGAGGTTTAGGGGGAGTGGACCGCGTCGGGCGCGTACCGTGGCCGCGGCGATCGCGTACGGGCGCGATCGGAGCGCGCGAGCCGGTGCGCTGCGGGACGTGGCGAGTGGCAAGTGGGCACGTTTGAGCGTGGCCTGGCATGTCGGAGCTCGCGGGCATAAAACCCACTCCACCCCTGTGTAATCGCTGAGGAGATCGAGTTCGAGCTCGAGGAGAAAATACAGAAAATCCCGTTCGTGCGGGGGCGTTCGTGCGCCGGCAAACTCTCTGTGTTCTTCCTCCTCCTCTCTGTTGTTGTCTCCGGTGATCGCCATCGAGTGCTCGAGCCCGCTGCGCCAACATCGTGAGGCGGCCCCGTTTGTCTTGGCGGACCGCCGATTACTCGGCTTCTTGCCGAGACGAGGTGCCAACCACCCCGGCCATGCCAATGTGAGCGCGCGTCAGCTTTTACACTGACGCCGGTCTCTCCAAACTATTACTCCCGCAAGGCGTAGCCCCTTGAACACCCCGATGAAGTAACCGGTCATCGAGAAGTCTAAGTCAAGCGCGACCCACGCTACCCCAACACCAACTACTCCAACGCCGCCAAGACCGACGAGGCACGACGGCGAGGGCGGGCGCGGCCACCGCTAAGGCCACGCTACATGCGGCGCGTGTACCGACGAGGACACGGGCTCTACCGCCGCCCACATACACAGCACCATCATCATGCATGGAGGACGCGAAGCAAAGACGACGGATGACCACACAGCTTAATCGAAAGTATCCCGTGGATTAACCCGCGGGAGTAATTAACCGGGAGGCTTCCGAGGCCCTGGGAACCAGGAGACCGCAATCTCCACACTCAGGTTGGCCGCTCTAGTAGGCCACGGAGCGCACTTTTTGTTTACGGGATCTTGCAATTTTGTTTCTCCAATGAGATTAATGAAATACTCGTTTCCCGCATCCTTTCATTTGTGTACTGCGGTACACTGGCACGCCCGCATATTTACTTTTCCCTTTCCTGGTGCAAGAGAGAAATACGCCCCCCTTCCCTTCTCCCGGAGTCTTAGATATTTTTATCATAACCCCTTTGATTTCCAGCAGTGATACAAGAATAGTGTTGATTAACATCATTAAAAACTTGTTGGATCATATCTAAAAAATGGACTTGCTTTTTAAGATTCTCATCAAAGATTTGGTTATCTCCAAGCAAATGTCTCAAAGCATAATCACTATTATAAAGGATTTTCATCAATCACGGGTTTTTCACAATTCATGCCATAAAAATCAAAGATTTCCCTAGCTTCCCATATTATGTAGTCAAATTCATTCATTAGAACAAGAGTGGCTAACTTTTTAGCTTTAGGGTTCTTTATAACGGGCAACTCATAGAACATGTTCTTGATATATGTATTTAAAAAGGATAATTCTCCATTTAATGCATATAAAATGTTTCCGATGTATACAAAAAATGTACATTATGTGTGAAAGTATGTTTATATCCATTAAAAATGCTCACTTTGTAAAAATGCTAAACATATATTCAAAATAAATGTTGAAAACTTGTAGATCGTATATGTGAAAAATGTTCAATGTGTATCAACGAAATGTTTCTTCTGTACACTAAATATTGTACATTGTGTATTGAAAAAAGTAGTCATGTGTTGACAAAAAAGTAACCGGTGAAAACCAACAAAGAAATAAAGAAAAACAAAGAAACAAATAAAACCAAAAAGAAAACTAATGCAAAGGAATGGAAACAGTGTAACAAGAAAAAAAGAAAACAAAAAAGAAATAACAAAATCAAAGGAAAAAAGGAATAAAAAAAAGCAGTGAAAACCAAGAAAGAGGCAAAGAATCCATAGAAAAAGAAAGAAAAGAAAAATGAACAGTAAATCGCTTGAAGAGATAAGAAAACAAGTAAAAGAAATTTAATCAGAAAAAACAAAGAAAACTGTGAAGAAGCAAATAAAACAAAAAATTGAAATAAAAAAAAGAAAAAAAAAGAAGAGCACCGAAAAAGGAGCCAACCTACAGACTGAGAGACCCGCCCCTAGCGCGAGCAGGATAGGGAGTAGAAGAACTTGGTTGGCCCAGTTAAAATGTGACGCCAAAATTTCATCAAGTGTGTACGAGAGAACTTGCTATAAGCGAGATATATTTGGTGCCACTACGTGTGGCATTTCCTACAGGGCGCCTTAAGCGCCTGTTTCTCTTGTTGCGGCCATCGGCGCACAACCCCTCTCCGCGGGTTGGCCCATTTAGCTTTTTAATTTTCGTGTTTTAAATTGCTAAAAAAATGAGGACATTAGGGTGATTCGAACCGGCAATATTTCATTCGCATAAACACTGCAACAACTAACATGGGACACAACACCTATTATGAAAACTTTCTTCCTTTTTTCTCCTTTTGGGTATCTCTTTTTTTTTTCTTTTTTGTTTTATTTTTTACTTTTCTTGTTTTCCCCCTAAATTCGTGATTTTTTTTCAAAACCAATGAAATTTTTTCCAACAATGACAATTGTTTTTCTAAAACTGGGATTTTTTTAAATCAATGAACTTTTTTGAGACTCAATGATTTTTTTTAAAAAATCGATGAACTATTTTCGGATTTTTGAACATTGTGGAAAATCAGTGAACTATTTTGAAAATCAATTTGTTTTAAGAATCGATCATTCCTTTTTTTTTCAAAATCAATGCACTTTTCTGAAAATCTATAAACTTTTCTCATACTTTGTGAACTCTTTTAAAAATTGATGAAATTTTTTGAATAAATGAACTTTCTTCTAATCCATGATTCTTTTGGACTTTCTAATTTTGTTCACATTTTTTCAATAGAAATCACGTTTTTCTAAAATTCTTAAAAATATTTAAAAAATATATGTGGTTGTAATATTTAAATGTGTTGCTGTAATATTTCTTATAATGTGTTGTGCTACAATATTTTACAAGTGTCCAGTAGCTCTAGTGGTTAGCCAACCAGGTATTGGAGGTAAGGGGCGCGAGTTTGTTTCCTCACAAGAAGCGTATTTTGTTGGGTTTTTTTTCGTGCTATAAATACACTGGTTGCTGCAGAGAGCGCCCGTTAAATCAACCGGCACAGAAGGCGCCCTATAGGAGCTCCTGCTATGTGTCGCCTGCCGTGAGGCAGAAAGCTGCCTTGCCTAAAGGGCATAATGGTCGTCATGCTAAAGTCACTTGAACTTTTTATGTCTTGAACTTTTTACGTTTTTGGTTTTATTTTCATTTTCAGTGCATATATATTTCATTAAGAAAACAA
Source organism: Aegilops bicornis (assembly GCA_021605145.1). NCBI lineage: Eukaryota > Viridiplantae > Streptophyta > Magnoliopsida > Poales > Poaceae > Aegilops > Aegilops bicornis. The sequence continues at coordinate 882,907,736 of CM038670.1, forward strand.
ATTTAAAACTGCAAATTTTTAAAAAATGTTAAAATTGCATAAAAGTCTGTTATCGCAGTTTTTAAAAAATGTTGATAACTTTAAAAAGATCATCATAATGAAACAATGTTCGCGTTTCAAAAATGTATGGGTTTTAAAATATGTTTATATAATGTAAAAAATGTTTCACATCATTAGATAAAATGTACATGATATTTTATGGAAATATTACCGTGTTTAAAAAAAGTTGCTCACATTTTAAACAATGTTTTAGACAATGTAAAAAAAGTGTTTGTGTAGGTTAAAAAATGTTTATTTCCATTGAAAAACGTACGTGACAATTTAAAGAAGTAATCACGTGCTTCAAAAATATTCCGTGAAATTTTGAAAATTGTTTATAGAATGTAAAATAATTTTGGTGTTGTTGAAAAAATGTTTATTATCACTAGGAAAATGTACAATGTGTATTTGCAAAATGTTACCATGGATTCAAAAACCATGTTCAAAACATGTATTGAAACAAATTTACATCATCTATTTGGAAATTGTCCAAACGTGTACCAGAAAAATGGTTCACATGTGCTCTAAATTATACATTGTGTACTGAGAAAAGTTGACATGTGTTGGAAAACAAAAACCGATAAAACTCAACAAGTAAATAAAAAAGAAAAACCCATAGACATAAAAGAAATCAAAAAAATATAATGAAGAAAGAAAGAAAACAAAAAACTCAATGAGAAAGCAAAGAAAACCAAAGTAGAACGAAGAAAAAGAAAAACGGAAGAGAAGCGGTGAAAACTTAATAAAATCAAAGAAAAAGGAAAAATAAAACGGGAAGAAACCCGAAGCATATGGAACCTACAACGCACAACTTTTATACTGCGTTAATGGCCATAGCAACGGGTGTTCTATCTTACAAATAGGGCATATCTTGTGGACCAACTTGTGGTTGGATGGTTAGAGGGCTGCTATCTTGATCCATCGGGGTTCAAATCTTTGCTCGCATTTATTCCTGGATTTATTTCAGGATTTCGGCGATCTTTTCGATTGGGAGACGTTTCCGTCGACGACGAGGCGCCTATGGTGACTTCATAAATCTCAAGATGATATGCCGGCTCAGTCTTTTGGAGGTGCTCATAGGGGTAGGGTGTGCGTGTATGCGTTCATAGGGATGAGTGTATGCGCGTGTATATGGTGCTTGTATACATCTTGATGTTTAAAAAATACCTCATCCCGTCCCTCATGTCCTCCGTGCTTGGCGACACGAGGAAACCCTAGTATCCGCCACCGTTGAGTCTCTTCCATGTTCTCTCTCTGCCATACCACCACCGAAGGGTTTGCCTGTGAAGCCATATAAGACCCGACGATGGTGGTGGCGGGGCGTTTCTGCTCCTGCTGGCGCGCTTGCGTACCTCCTGTCGGTCTTGACTCGTGGCTGTGCTCGGTGGGTGCCTGCGGCCCCGGCAACTCCGTCTTGGTGGCGTCCTCTCGTGGGCCGCCTGCATGCTCCACGCGCGCCGACTACCTCCAAGCCAACATCTCTCCCAGCAACGAGGTGGGAGCCTCTTAGGAACAGATGAATGGCCAGACAGGCCATGCGGTGCTTCCCCAGCGAGGCAGCGCTGCCCAGCTTGGGATGTGTCCGCTTCCACTCCCGGCTAGATGGCCCTGCTCGGGAGCCGCGACAGGTGGCAACAACACCCCCTTCCGTCGATGCTAATATCAACGTTCCCTTCCAACGACGACGGTGGATGGCTGGGACTGGGGCCTTGGGAGCAGTAGTTAGGCGGGCTGCAACCTGCGATGACGGTCTCGCTGCAGACTATGGTAATCATTAAAAGTCTTCAGATTTGATAGTGAGATGCAATCTAGGTACGACGGCTTCACGCAGACGGTATGATTGTGTGGGAACAACGATCGGTTTTCTATCCCAACACATGTAGCTCCTCAGATTGTGGAAAAGTGCTGGCAACGACACATGAGTGACTTTGACGAGCTCTGAGGTGAAAACCTAGGTCTAACCTGAGTTGGTTATACTTGGCAATAATGGCGATATTTGCGTCGTTACTAAGGCATTGTTCGGATATGGTCAAACTGGTTATTCAGGATGAAAACATAGAATCTGGTCTTTGCTGGCTAGTTCCACGAAGCTTGAGCATCGCTCCCTTCATGAAGGCATTGTTGTTGAAGAAACTCGTTATTGTTGTGGTGTTATGAGATGGATGGTGCAAATAAAGTCATAGTTGTAGGTTGTCCCTGCATCGAGTTTTTTATATTTCCTCGCTTAAGCATAGCTTTCGACTTATATGACTTTGCTATTTGCTCGGCGTATTTTTTTGTGTGTGCGTTGGTATTGATTGTATGCATCCTATCTGTGCCGAGACCGGGTATGTGCTCATTGTATTTGTATCCATTTAATGCTTCATTTTAAGTCAGTAAAATCCACCCTTCGTTGAAAAAAATTCCCATGTCTTTTGGCTACTTTATCATCAACTTTGATTTGACGTTCTGTAAAATATACAGACGAAAAATTAGTCGAGGTGGTCCCTTGGGATCCATTTCTAGGACGTCTAGGTGAGATCTTCACACGGGAGCAACTAGTTGACGAGAGCTCCTTCAGGAGCCTCCCAACGATCACTTGGGGCTGGCCCGAAAGCGCATCACTTGGCGTGCTATCAGCCGCCGCCATGTGTCGCGCTTTGGGCGCTTCTTTCAAATGTTTTTTTTTCGCACATGTTTTGGGCTTTTTAGATGTTTTTTTTCGACTTCTCAATTTTTCATCGAACTTTCTTTGCTTTTTAACAAGTTTTTTTTGCGAAAAGCACGTTTTTTTGCTTCCTTGAGAGGCACGGTTTTGCTTCCGCAAAAGACACGGCCGTGCCTCTCGGAAACGAAAAAAAGCGCTTTTTTCTTTTTCTTTTTCATGAGAGGCACGGTTTTGTTTTCGCGAGAGGCCCGACTGCCTCTCAGAAATGGAAAAACGCGCGTTTTCTTTTTATTTTTCTTCCATGAGAGGAACGATTTTGCTTCCAAGAGAGGCACGATTTTGCTTCCGCAGGAGACACGGCCGTGCCTCTCGGGAACGGATTTTTTTTTGTTTTGTTCTGTGAGAGGCACGGTTTTGCTTCCGCGAGTGGCATGACCTGGCCTCCCGAAAAACGAAAGAAAACACACATTTTCGCTTTTTTTTCTTCCGCGAGAGGCATGGCCGTGCCTCTCCGAAAAAAAAATGTGTTTTCTCTTTTTTTTCTTCTTCTGTGAGAGGCAGGGATTTGCTTCCGCGAGAGGCACGCCTCTTGGAAACATCTCTGGAAAGGGAAAAACGTGCTCACATTTCGGTTTTTTCTTACGGGTTTTTAATGAAAAAAAGTTCGTCAAAACCTATTAACATGGGATCTAGTTTTGAAGATCTTGACGTGAAGAATACAACGGTGAAAACAGTTTGATATTTGGACGCACGTTTAAGAGACAAAATGTTTTCAATAAACGGATCTATGAAAAAAAAGGAAAAACTCACAGGTTACGACAAGTGACACACATGCAGCGTGCCACTTGTCATAACCTGAGAAAGTGCAAGTGATCTTTAGAAGGAGTACTCCTTAATTAGTTATTTCGTCTTCACACCCCATAATAGAAAGAAGCATTGCTGGAAATGCCTGGATGCAAGCCTGCTAGGCCCAAACAAGCAACCCAATGTCACAATCCCTTCTCTCCCAAAATATGGTTACACTACAAATGTGTGGGTATAATAATTTAGAACAAAAGGAAGACAAACCAACACTACCTACAATAGAGCACAATTGATCAGTGTGCTTACTAGGAGGCGGTAGCTAGTAGATTGCTCGTAGCAGTATACGTCGACATCGGTCTAGCCAGTGGCGCCATCATTCAACTAATCAAGCTGCAATTGTTAATGGTGGCGCAATCGGTTTAGTAGTGATTGGAATGCTGTTGGGAGGCATGATTGATTGCACCCAGCAGCGACGCATGTTTTCATGTCCGCTACAGTGCTCTCGCCTCACCTGGCTGAATCAATTGCTCCGTGTTGGTTGGAATGGACGGTGGTGGTTCCCGTGCAGCCATCGCCGAATCAATGACATGCCATATCCTGCCCTCCATTGCAATTTGGCTCATCATGCATCGGTCGATTGAGTTGAGACGTCGCTCTCTCCCCCTGCTGCTTGGATCCTTCCTTCCATGTTGACATAGTCATGGATGCCAGCATGCATATATAATGGAGCCAAGCTAACTAAATAACCAATCAATGTGAATCATCCTTCGTCAGGTAGCGTGCACTGTTCCAATAGCTTAGTTGAAAAGAATCTGATGAGTCCGTCGGTATAAACAGCGACCATGATTTAGTTAGGAGAGGGACATCTATGATCTACGGAGATTAAGGTTGTTGCTAAAAATATAAGCACAGTATATATAAGCCTGTCAGAAGGACTACACTCTGGCTGTCGGTTGAGCCTAGTACTTTCTGGGTCTATTATTTTCCTTCGGGCTACATATCATAGTCAATCCCTGTCAATGCACCTAAGCGAGCATGCACGGCATGATACAATCTGATACATGCCGGTCAATTCGGAGAATGGTTTTATTTCCAGAGACCATGCACAATATGTATAAGCTTGTATCCACAATTAAGGTTGTTGCTAAAATATAAGCACAATATGTCAATTCGGAGGATATTATTTTTTTATGCGGGAAATACGATATGATATGTATTTGACCTATATATCCAACAAAATCTTCAAAATGCGATTATATGGCCTCGTTTGTGCTTCATTTATTCGAACTAAAAAAGGGTGTTCTTTATGGAAAAATCCGACCGTCTCATTTCCTCAACCTTAGCCATCAACAGGGACATATTCCAGCCGCAAAAAAAAAATGGACATATTCCATGCCGTTGCCTCAGTCTCCCTGTTCTCTCCCATCCGAGGCCATAGGAGTTGGGATTTGTCCCTTTCCTTAATTTTAGTTCTAGTAGGTCCTTTTTTTCATTAGGTTTTGGTTCCCCGATGGCATAGGAAGGTGTTGGCGCTGATGGCGCGTTTGAATAATGTATCTTCGGCCCCTCCCTATGCTGACAGCGTCCAATCTGAGGTATTGCTGGATTTGTCGGTTCTCTTGAGATAGATCCTCCTTCTTTACCACTGTAGGGGATGTGGGTGAAGAGGGGTTTACATACAACCAGGGCCAATTGGTTTATGATTGAATCTTGGAGGCATTCTTATCATTTGGGAGATCCAAGTTTGACAATTAGTGTGTCAACCAAGGAAAGCAGTTGGTTATCTTTTGCTATGGCGACTTCAACCTCTTTTTCTAGTTTGTTTTGATGCAATGTTCATTTTGTGAAACCCCTAGATTGGTGGTGAAGTAATAGAAGTCTGTGCTAGTTGGGGGTCATTCCGCAGCCAATGTTCCTTCAATGGTTACTAATCTCATTGCTAGCATCAATTGTGTTGTCTTCAATGCCCTGGATGACGAGGGCGTATGCCTTAGTCTCTTCCTGCATGTCCCTTTCAAGTTTCAAGCTCCAATGAGTGGTGAGAAATCAAAGGAACAAGATTACCATGAAGGTTATCGATGTAATTTTATTTTCTGGTGGCAATGTATGTCTAGTTGTCCTTCTTTCCTTTGATGAATTTCAGAAATGAGATGCCCTTTGGGTGTGTTTTCTCGGAAAAAAGTGTGGATTCATGATAAACAAACTTAGTGGCGTTGCCTTCCAAGAACTTTATTAGAGCTCACAACCTAGAGATTACAAGGATAGGATAAGAGATGGAAGTTAAATGTGTTCGAGGTTTTTGTGTTAAGTGTTTTATACGTTGATCAAATGGTGAATGAGGCGGCGGATCTTTGTTAGTTTACGGCCGGCCGACCCGTAGCATCGTCCCTACTTTCTTTCTCTCTATTCCTCTGACCCGTGGGCCCTCTGCCACTTTTCTCTTTGTGTCTATTATTTTTCACCGCCCCATACCAACCTACCCCTACTAAAAGATAAATATGGGAACACTATTAGGATTTAGGAATGTGAGTAGCTTAATTCATGAACGGCTACATAATTAAATCTGGCTTCATATAATTACTACATTGCCCTTTTTTAATATTAATTCATAGAGTACAACTATTAATAGAAGGATGCACGCATGGCTAACTGCAATTAAAAAAGAAATCAAGATGAGTAGGGAGTATTTAGAAACAGCAGGTAGAAGTGTAACCACAATTTGTATTTTTTTTCAATAAGGCAACTGCTGAAAAGTGGCGTTGACGGCGGGGATTGCGTGATTAGAGAGGAAGATGATACACAAAAGATTAAGGTTGTTGATAATCATGTACTGCACCGGACATTATATATAGGTACGTAGGTTGCAAAGTGTGTCTGGTACTGTTGGTGTCGGTTGAGCATAGCTAGCACCTAATTTTTTGGTGCCACTGCATATATTATCGACGTCCACACTAAGCCCTTCTCTGCTCACTGAAGTAGTTGGAGAACGATTAATCAAATTTTCCATGATTTTGTTATGACCAAGATAGGAGTATATACTTTTTCTTTTAGTTGAAGCTACCTTTGTGTTCGCATGATTATTTTAATTGAGATTGGGTCACATCTTGATATGATGTGGTCTAATTGACATCTTCCACCTACTTATCAGCGGCCCGTTTTCCACAGATTTCTTGGTTCATTTTGGCACAGGCTGAGACCATGCATGGTATAGATAGGATAACATGCTATTTCCATCCTCAAAGAATATACAAACCCTAAAGGATAGGTACATATTCATTGTTGATAGTATGGCTAACTGACGTCACCCAATCCTGAAAGATAAGCATCACCAAATCATGCATGCGTGGACTCTCCGTGCACGCACTTTCCAAGTAAGATCAGTCTCGCCGCACCAAAAATATGTGATGACAATACCAACTGAACTGAAAGTCATCTCTTCTCTTCTCGACTCACCAAATCATCCATTTCTAAAAAAAGAAGTGACTACTTTAGGACCTCTATATAGTTCACCAAAGGAAAAAAAATGATGATTGGAATTTTATGACCGATATATTGAATCCGTCGTGAAAGCTAGATATTATTTCATTACACCACAAGCGAAACACAAGGTTTTCTTCTTTTGAAGATTCAGCGCATGACATGATACGAATTGCAGAGGCTTTATCATGCTAGCTGCACGATTCAGTGTATGCAATTATTGTTGCTATATCAACAAAAAAAAAATCCGTGAGATTAATTTGACGAATACTTTTTCTAAACTGTATGCAGAATAGTCCATAGGTAAAATTGTTATGGTCTTGAATCCAATCCTACAAACCAAGAAAGTAATACTGAAAAAGTCTAGGAAAAGGAACCGTCTAAAATTGATACACACATGATGACAAGGGTAAGTAAGTTCACAAAATTCTCTAGGCCAAAAATGATACATATAGTACACCTACTAGTTAGCTAGGACGGGGAAAATGCTCATATATAACTACATAATTAAATCTGGCTACATAACTACGAGATTGCCGAATATCCACTTTACTGCCAGGGCTCAGTTGAGCCTGGTGTACAGTAACATGATTAAAAACAGAAACAAAAATACAAAAAAAGTTCCAAAAAATTGCAAGCAAGGTGTGTGTGTGTGTGCGTGATTTTCGTGCAAAATTTGGCGAAGTTTGGACATTCTAAGAGCGCACAACAAAAAAGACAAAATAAGTCGTGAACAATGTTGTTTTCAAATGTTTCTCACATACCCGAACGTTGTTTTTGCCACGAGCTCCTCGAATGTCCAAACTTCATGAAATTGTGCGTGAACATCATGCATTTGAGCATCTTGCATCATAAAAAAATTGTATTTTTTTAAAGTTCATTTTGTAGGGTTTTTACTATTCATGCCGGGCTCATCTGAGCCCAAGCCCGAGAAACAATACGCCTTGTCCCTATATTGCCATTTTTTGTATTAATTCATATAACTATTAGATGGATGCATGGCTAACTACAATTAAAAAGGAAATGAAAATGGATAAGGAGTATTTTGAAACAGCATGAAGTGTACCCACAATTTATATATTTTCAAGAAGGCAACAGTTAAAAAGTGGCGTTGATGGCGGGCATGCGTGATTTAGAGAGGATTATGATATATCAAAGATTAATGTTGTCATAATTATATATAGGTAGGTAGTACTTTGCAAAGTGTGTCTGGTACTGTTGGTGTAGGTTGAGCATAGCTAGCAGTTAATTTTTTGGTGCTACTCCACATATTATAGACGTCCACACTAAGTCCTTTACTGCTCATTGAAAAGTAGGTTGAGAATAATTAATCATCTTTTCCAAGTTTTTATTATGACCAAGATACTATACATAGATTTCCTTATAATTGAAGCTACCTTTGTGTTTGGACTATAAATTTTATCGAGTTTGGGTCACACCTTCTAATAATTATTGATATGATGTGTTTCCATTGAGATCGGCCGGCCCGTTTTCTAGAGAACTCTGGCTTCATTTCTCCCAACGATAGTGACAATGACAGGTTGAGATCATGCATGTTCTAGTGCCAGATAAAAAACGTGTTATGTCCTTCTACCGAAAGGATAGATGGATACAGAGGATATGAACGTATGTGCTCCATTATTCATAGTTGATATCTACTCCCTCCGTCTCATAATGTAAGATATTTTTTTACTTTAGTATAGTGTCAAAAAACGTCTTACATTATGGGACGGATGGGAGTAGTAAGTATGGCTAATTGACGTCACAAATCCCAAAAGGTAGGATATGATATACTCCCTCCGTTCTTATTTTGAGATTTCAAATGGACTATGTATATAGATATATTTCAAAGTGTAGATTTATTCATTTTGCTCCTTATGTAGTTATTTGTTAAAAATTTTACAAAGACAAATATTTAGAAACTGAGGAAGTACTAGCTAGTAGTACAAGTATTTCCAGGCATCAAATCGTGCAGCATATGCATGGACTCTCCATGCATGCACTTTCCAAGTAAGATCAGTCTCGTCGCATCGAGAATATGTGATGGCAAGACCAAGTGACGTGAAAGTCATCTCTTCTTCTCGACTCACCAAACAATCCATTTCTAAAATAAGAAGCGACTCCTTTAGGACCTCTATATAGTTCGCCTTATTTAAAAACACAAGATAAGGGGAAAAATTATGATTGGAAAGTTATGACCTATGTATCGAATCATATGTAAGAGCTACTTCCTCCGTCCCATAATATAAGAGCGTTTTTTTTGCGAGAAAACTTTCAATCTATTCATCTTTCATCACGGCAGTACAACGAACACTAGAAATAATAAAAATTACATCCAGATCCGTAGACCACCTAGCAACGACTACAATCACTGAAACGAGCCGAAGGCGCGCCGCCGTCATCACCCCTCCCTCGCCGGAGTCGGGCACAACTTGTTGTAGTAGACAGTCGGGAAGTCGATGCGTGCTAAGGCCCAGAGACCAGCGCACTGAACAGCAACCGCCCGATGAAGAATAACGTAGATCGAAAGGATCCAATCTAAAGACACACGAACATAGACGAACCACAACCAGATCCTAGCAAATCCACCGAGGATAGATCCGCCGGAGAAACACCTCCACACGCCCATCAACGATGCTAGACGCATCATCGGAATGGGGACTAGGTGAGGAGACCTTTATTCCATCTTCAGGGAGCCGCCACCGTCTCGTCTTCCTGAGTAGGACACAAACCCTAACAAAATTTGAAGGAACAACTAACAACGGAGCCCTCCCACCGGCCCTTGCCAGGATCCACCACGCCCCCATGGCCCTAGGGCCACCGGAGACGAGGTGGACCTGCGGCGGAGCCGACGAGAGGCACGAACCCTAGCTTTTCTTGGAGGAGGAGGCGGCGGCTAGAAAGAGGCTCTATGCAACCGACATAATATAAGAGCGTTTTTGACACTACACTAATGTCAAAAACCATTTTATATTATGGGATAGAGGGAGTAGATTATTTCATTACACCACAAGAGAAACACATTGTTTTCTCTTTTGAAGATTCAGCACATGACATAGTATGAATTGCAGGGGCTTTATCAAGCTTGCTGCACGATTCAGTGTGTGACATTATTGTTGCCATATTAAAAATAAAAATAAAATCCATGAGATTATTTAGATGAATCTAGTCTTTTTTAATTGTATGCAGAATAGGCCACAGGTAAAATTATTATGGTCTCCAATCCAATCCTACAAACCAAGCAAGTAATTCTAAAAAAATTAACCTACGAAGAGGCACCATCTAATATTTAGACATATATCATGACATGGGTAAGTAAGTTCACAAAATTGTCTATGCCGAAAATGATACTCCCTCCGTTCCTAAATAATTGTCTTTCTAGAGATTTCAACAAGTGACTACATACGGAGCAAAATGAACGAATCTACACTCTAAAACATGTCTACATACATTCGTATGTTGTAGTCCATTTGAGATGGCTAGAAAGACAATTATTTGGGAACGGAGGGAGTACATGGTAGTCCTGCTAGCTAGCTAGCTAATTATCAAGGAGGAAAGTGCACATGTCATGATAAGCACTGCGTGAACAAGAGATAGACACGACACATGAGAGAGTAGGAACATGTGACGTATGTAGATAGGAAACAGGGAGCTTCGGTCCATTTGCATGCAGGCACGATACGATACCATGTTCGTCAGCTTCTCACAGCTAACGTTGCTACTGCACGCACGTACGACGCGTGGGACTTGAGAGAAGAACGTACTGGACGTCGTACGCAAGCAGGTCGTTCATGCATGCGCACGCACGTAGGACAAATGCATGGGTCGAAACGGGATCCACTGGAAAAACGTATGTCGTGTTGAGGCAGCAGGTGAGGTATCCTGACACAGGAGAGACTGACTATCGAGCCAGGATGAAATGAAGATGTTCAACTATGCATTTATACACTTATATCTTTTACGCCATTAGAGCATCTACACCCAGGCTCCGCCTACTCCCGGACGGGCTGCTCGGTTGCTGACCGATTAGTAAAAAAAAAAAACGACCTAGATGGACTCTTCATGGTGGCCCTATACGCCAGGGCTGAACGGGACTCCTCATATCTAGTCCAAATTTGGGGTGGCCCGGGCGTGTCCATCATGTCGGACTAATGGGCGGGTCCCACACAAAAACACTTGGAAACTCAATGGTTCGACGGGCCTCTCCTAAGTTCGGCTATTTAAGCTGAACGGCGACCCCCAACCCTAGCCACATCAACGTCCCACCCTCTCTGTGCCGCCAGCCCGAGGCGCCTCCACTTCCCTTCCTCTCCGATCGCCGTTCGCCGATAACCATGGCCCAACAGAGGGTGACCACTACCCTATGCTCACGCCGGAGCGGCGTCTCCAGCTACTCCAGGAGATCCGAGCTAGGCGCGAAGCCCGGACCGCAGCCGGCCTGCCTTTGGACTCACTGAAGCCGAATGAGGAGGAGAGGGAGGCGGAGCAGGACACACCCATGAAGGAGAAGGACACCATAGACGAAACGGAGGTCGTTGGCTTCGCCACGGAGAATGTTATGGCGGAGTTCGAGGCGGCCCAAGCTAGGTGGGCCAAGGCTGCGATTGAACGGGTCGCCACTGCCTTCTCCGCCTTCTTCTTCACTTGACACACCTGCCTTTGCATAGCACTGATGTGACCTTACAGGCGACCTCCTCTGCGTCTGGGTCCTATGGGACGACGAAAATCGTCTTTGACTCCTCCTATGGCCTCATTGCAGCGGCGGACCACGAAAAGGGGAGGGGGCGGTGGTGATTGGGGTAGAGGGAACAATGAAGAGCAAGGTTTCGCTCAGGAGGAGGGGGCAGGATTATCCAAATACGCGGGCCTTAGGTGTCGCTTTGGGTGGGTCAGTGTTGTTGGAGTCGGACATACTAGACGTCCGAACTCCTCAAGTCAATTCCAGTTTACGGATTTTCGAACGTCCGGACTAGTCCAGATATTTTTATAAACTACATTGGATGGCTAAAAGTGTTGAGACAATCTGACCCAAACATTTAAGATCGATTAGCTGATCAAAGTTGGAGTTGCCCTTCTCCCGCACAACAGGTAGGGTCAACATATCTTGCAAGGCCCAATCGTACGCACCGGCACCGGCAAAATGCATGGCATGGATGGCACCATGAACCGGCTAGTCCTAGCCAGTACTGCTCTCGTCTTCCATGTGAATCATTGGTCGATCAACCCTACTGTCTACCTATCTAGTAGTAACAGGGTACGTTGGCCCTGGGCAGCATGTGAGACCGATTCATCCATGCATGTAGTTGTTCAATTATATGTGTGGCACCCCCAAAACTACGGGGCCACGTCCTCCTAATGCATACAGGCATGCATGTGGAGTTTCTTTTAGATTGAACTTCGGGCTAACTAATTGAAAACCACAAGTTTAGGCAATGTTGTCGGTCGGTCGGTCGATGTTACTGATAAATATGGCACTGCTTGTAAAACGACACCTGAACGATTGATATACACTAAACACCCTCGCAAAAAAAAAGATATACACTAAACACAATGTACTACTCGTCTCGTTTCATATTAGTTGTCCTTGATTTAGTACAGCGTTATGCTATATCAGCGACAACTAATATGAAACAGAGAAAGTTTTTTTTTTCGGTTCTACTAGCAGTCATGAGGCTGTCAAATTTATTTACTAGTAACAACCTAGCCTCTATTGTCAATTTATTTACTGATGACGTCTCACCTACCTAGAAAATGCATGCCACTCTATAAAATGAGAGAGACAAAAAGGTGGCCAATGCAATGCCGCGGGCATGACTAATCCATCCATCCATCCATCCATCCACGATTGATGTCTACAAATCTAGCTTTACTGTTACTTGAGCACTGTAAAATTTTGGATAATCCGAGTGGACAGCTAGATCATGCATATGCATACACTATATATATGTGCCCACTTCAGCACTTGATCAACAAAAGAAGAGACATGCATGAGAGGACAATGTAAGGCCCTACTACAGCACCACTATATATGCACAGGAAGCACCGCCACACCAACCTTTTGTGCCTAATTAATCTAATCTAATCAAATCAGCTGCCTCTGTCTAAGGAGTTGGATCCTTCCAGAGACATGCTAATTCGAACAATGATTAGGACAAGCCACTTTTAGAATGCTACTACGTAGAATATACACTTCACCGTGATGCTGCTTTCTGAATAAGATAAGGGAATACGAATATGAATGAATATCTACCCAGTACTATGTGCCAAACAACAGTCGCCCGAGATGGAACATGAAGGCTTTATTTATTCTCGTTAGCTTGGTCGACCAGCTTTACTCCGCACGCTACACGTATCCAAAGAAGAAGAAGAATATGGACATCCATGGTGGTGTAGAGACAGACAAAAGTGAATCAACAAAATATGCACACCGCACCGACAAAAGCACGGTATGGAATGTAGTGGAACAAAAAATATGTTGGATGAAAGCAATGCCGCATCTGCCGCTTTGTTCTCTCCCTTTAATTATTGATCGAGATGAAGCTTCTGAATGTTCAGAGTATCTATCCACTCCATTCCAAGCTTTCTTATTTTTCATGATTCTCTGATCACACAGACAAAAGTGATCGATTGTGTAGTGTAGTACCAGTAGTGAATATATATATACTGAAATTAATTTAGATAACTCTATGCAAAAAAGAAGAAGAGGAGATCCATGCATGGCATGGCATGGTCATAGGAGCATGTCACCCTTGGCGGGGAGGCGCTTGTAGAAGTTGAATGGCACGGACGGCTGCTTGCTGCGGAACCGGGGGTGGCGGAGCATGAAGAGCCCCAACACGACGGCCACCACCTGGAACGGCGTGATGTAGAGCACCACGGCCACGACGAGCGACATGGTGATGAAGATGGCCGTCGCCCGCGGGTCGCGCCAGCTGAGCAGCGACTGCGCGCGCTCCCCCTGCATGGCCAGGTCGCCCACCACCGTCTGCACCCTGCCGGCCACGCTGCGCAGCCGGTCGTAGCGCATGCGCACCACGTCGCTCGGCTTGGACGTCGGGAACGTGTCGAACTCCTCGTCCAGCTCGTCCGGGTGCGCCTGCTCCGCGTGCGACAGCACCGTGTCCATGTGCGGCGGCTTCCGCGGCCGCCGCCGGTAGTTCCACACCCCGATCATGAAGAGGTATAGGAACACCGTCGGCAGGATCAGCTCCGGGTAGCAGACGAGGATGAGGAAGAGCACGTGGACCAGTATCGTCGTCAGCGGGTTCTTCCACTTGCAGATGCCGTCGAACCACTTGCCGACGGCGACCACGCCGGAGAAGAGGGACGTGATGCGGTAGAAGTTGGCCTTGCTCCGGCGCAGGCTGAACATGTGCGAGTCCACGTCCAGCATGTACTCCACCACCTCCCGGTGCAGCGGCGGCTCCGACCGGCCCAGCCGCGTCGCCACCATCTGCATCGCCTGGAACCGGAGGTAGTCCAGCTGCAGCACGGAGATGGGGTTGCTGTAGTGCATCTTGGGCAGCAGCGGCCGCCCGTACTGCGCCAGCATGTTGGCCCACGCCGTGCACGTGAACCGGACGGCGAGGTGGAGCTCGCCGGTCTTCTTCAGCCCGCCGGGGGTCAGCGCCATGAGCGGGTAGTAGTGCGTGTAGACGCGGTCGGACTCGAGGGTGGCGAGCCTGACGCGCACCTTGCCGATCCTCTGGTCCTTGGCTCCTTCGCTGTGGTGGAGATGGTTGTTGTCGAAGACGGCGACGGTGATGACGGTGCTGAGGTCGAACACCTCCCAGGTGTACTGCTCGTTCCAAGCCGGCGCGGCGGTGCCGAGCAGCGTGCGCGTGCGCACCCACTTGGCGCCGTACTTAGCCACGCAGTAGGGGCTCTTGTTGCCGCCCAGGCCGCGCGCGCTGAGGATGCCGACCTCCAGCACGCCGATGGCGCTCTTCCGCAGCTTCTTGGCCGCCGGCTGCAGGTCGCTGCTGTAGTGCGTGGACTCGTCGAGGACGTGGTACGCCGTCTCCAGGCTCATCCTGAGGTGGATCTTGCTGGCGAAGGTCTTGGAGTGCTCCCGGTGCTTGGTCCCCGTCGTGGCCTCCGCCGCCGCCTCGTCCACCGTCATGCCGCGCGACAGGTTGAACCACTTGGACGGTATGGACTTGGCAAGGTCGTTGCGGGGCACGTACGGCGACGCCACGGGGATGATGATGCGGCCGATGGGCTCGTCGCGGCCGGCGGCGACCTTCTCCTCCACGGTGACCACCAGCGGGTCCTCGAACGGCTCGCTGGCCACGAACATGAACTCCTCGTTCCACGCCTGGTTGGCCGACCCCTGCGGCTGCCCCGGCCGCGTCCGCCTGATCTGGCTGCCCATCTGTATCTTGGCGATGGTGGGCGCGAGCGGCCGGCCCTTGTCGGCGGCGATGAGGTCCTGCGCCGCGATGACGGAGACCTTGAGGTAGATGAGCTTGGGCGAGTAGTACACCTTGGAGCGCGTGTTGGTGAGCCCCTCCCGCGACAGCGAGTGCGCGTCCGAGTGCCACGCCTCCGGGAACGCCTCGTCGGCCTGCGTGCCGAGCCAGACGGCGAGCATGATCTCGCCGAGGGGGTGGCCGTGCCGGAACCGCTCGCCGTGGGCGTCGGCGAGGCTGTACCACTGCGGCGCGAGCGGGCTGTCGGGCGGCAGGCGGCTGGGGATGTCGGACATGTCGAACACGACGCGGCCGACGAAGTCGTCGCGCAGCGTGTCCTTGTCCATGACGATGACCTCGAGCTGGCTGGCCTGGAGGTGGGCGCCGGAGAAGGCGAACGTCTGCCGCCACACCGGGTTCTGGTTCTTCTCCAGGTGCCGCGTGACGCCCTTGAAGTTGCCCAGCTTCACCTCCACGTACGGGTCCAGCGCGCCGGTGAGGTCCATGGACGGCAGGTCGCGCGCCTTGACGACGGTGACGTAGAGGTACGACATCGGCTCCACCATGTCGTAGGTGGACGCGATCTTGGCCGTCCCGGAGCGCGGCCCCATCTTGGCCGGCAGCGGGGGCTTCGTCTCGGTGAGGCCGTACTGCGAGCCCGGAGGCGGTGCCCCGGCAGGCCCGGCGGGCTTGGGAACGACCACCGTCTGCCCAGCCGGCGGGGGCGGCGCCGCCATGGCGTGCAGTGTGTGGCGCCGAGGCTCGTTGCCACCACCGCTTGACGAGGCCGGAATGGAGCGGAACTCGCGCGTGTCGTGGCCGTTCTTCCCCTTGGTCTCCACCGCCGGCCCTCCCGAGGCAGAGGCAGCTGTGGCTCCTGCCGGCGCCTCGCCGGAGAAGACGTTCCTGACCATCCTCTCGGGGTCCAAATTGGCAGCGGCGGGTTGGGAAGGCTGCTGCTGACCACCGCCCGTGTCCATGGCCGGAGCAGCAGCAGCACGGTCCTGCGCGACGCGATCGCCGTCCCGCGCGTCGGGGAGGAGGTAGAGGCGGAGCGCGATGTCCCCGGAGACGCGGGAGAAGAGCCCTCTCTTATCCAGCGGGAAGCGCTGCAGGAAGGCCTCGTCGGGCGAGCGGGCGACGGACTCGCCGGAGACGCGGACGCGGCCGAGGAAGACGTGGGGGCGGAGCGCGTTGTGGTCGTTGAGGCTGCGGTCGTGCTGTACAGACACGTCGACGGTGAGGGCGGCGAGGCGGGACGGGTCGCGCACGTCGAAGACGAGCGTCTCGTTCCACTGCGGGGAGAGGTCGCCGGGGCGGGTGGCCGTGCGCTGGCGCTGCCCGTCGAACTCCACCTCCACGAACGCGTTGCAGGAGGAGGCGCCGTCCTTGGCGGACAGCTCCGCCGCGTCCGCGACCTCCACGGCCAGCTTCATCGTGGCGCAGAGCGGGGACTACTGTGGATGGCTGGCTAGGCGCTGTAGTATGGCCGGGGTTTGGGAGGACGACCGGACATGGGTGCTCTGCTGTGCTCTGGCAGGGTTGGTAGGGGCTCTGCTTTGGGAAAGAAGTGAGGACGAAGGGCGCGTGTGTCGTAATAGTGTCCCACTATTTATAATACCGATAATCTTGAGGGGTTGCTGGTGGTTTTTCTTTTCTTTTGGCCTGGGCGGTGGTATTGAAGATGGGCCCACGCGTCAGAAAAGTGTCGACGATCGTCGGCGGGGTTTTATACGCGCTATTCATCCATTTCTAATTCTAAATGAACATGCACTTTCTATCTATTGCAATAGCTTCTTTAGAGGAAACACACTTCACTTTATTGATCAATAAGCAAGCTTAAAAGGATAATTAGAGAATCATAGCTATATAGCTGGTCGCTATGATGATTGTGACACTAAATTACCACCTTGGGACATCTTTAGCCCATACCAAAAGTTAAATACGAGGACACTTTTTTTAGTTTTGGAAATTAAACGCCAACGGTGCGCCTTGCAAATGTTTAACTCCCCAAAAATATTTTTTTTCATTGCATATTATGAGCTAGGAAAGAGTTCACTCCTCCCGCCGTCGCCGAATAACATCTAGCTTTTACGTAAGGCGAGATCTCTCAAGATAAAACGTAAGCCTAGAAATATATGTCACAACATTCCATTTTTTTATATATTCTTGTGTGTTTTAACCATGCAAATAATGGGTGTCCTAAAGGAGCTGATTTCTTCTTTAGAAATGGATGGTTTGGTGAGTTGAGAAGAGAAGAGATGACTTTTGCATCACCCAGTCTTGCCATTCCTGAACCGTGCCTGATTGCAGATTCTCGGTGCGATGACTGTGATCTTGCTTGGGAAGTATGTGCATGATTTGGTGATGTAGAGAATTACTCCTACCAGCTAGTGTTATATCCTATCTTTTGGGTTGGGTGACACCAATTAGCCATTGTATCAGTAATCAATGATAGAGCATTTAAAAAAATGAGTAATGGACATACCATATTATCGTACATATAGCATGCATGCTTTCCGCGCCTGTTATTATAATTATCATGCAAGAAATGAACCGATAATTCTCTAGAAACCGGGCTGGTCATAACTACGGGTCAGATGTCAAATGTAACACATCATATCAATAATTATTAGGAGATTTGGCCTAATCTCAATACAAATAATCTCAACTAAAAGTAAAACCATATATTATATTGATCACAATAAAATCATAGAAAAGTTAGTGAAAAAACCTCCAAGTACTGTCACGAGCAGCAAAGGACATAAGACAACGTTGATAATATACTAGTGGTTGGGGCTCACCATTGCGGGGCGCTTGAAAGGAAGCTATGTGCACCTCACCATCATGTCAAAATCTTAAAAAAATATTCTCACATCACGTGGACATCACAACCATCTTAAAAGGAAAAAGAAAAAGTTTAGAAAAACTTCTGTCAAAAAAAGTCTCCCTACCATTTAAAAAAACTTTTTCACCGTGACCAACCAGCATGCGCCACATGGCGTAGCTGGTTGGCCCCCATTCTAGCGCCTCTTAGTGGGTTTAATGGAGTAGCACCTAGTAATTAAATGCTAGCAATGCTCAACTGACACCTACAGTAACAAATATACCTTCTTCTTCTTCTTTTTGAATAATCCTCGAGCATCTTGATTTCTTGTTTAAATTGCGTTTAGCCTTGCATCCTTCTAATAGTTATATGAACTAATGCAAAAGGATAAATACTAGTTACATGAAAACATATTTAATTATGTAGCAGTCCATGAATTGAACTACTAACACTAATGTTTCGGTATTTAAATTTAGAAGGGGTTTGTGTTGGGCGCTGAAAATAATAGACAAAAATTATTATCAAATGAACTCTCATGAAATTTTCATTTACTGTGGAAACTATGTTATACACGGAATCACGCAGCAAGCATGATCAACCCTCCGCAATTTGTAGTAAGTCATGCTCTGAATCTCTAGAAAAAATAGCCTTGTGTTTTCCTTGTGGTGTAACTAAATAATGTCTAGCTTTTACCTAGGAGTCGACATATATGTTATAATCTTGTGTTTTTAAAATCATGCAAACTATAGTTGTCCAAAAGGAATTGCTTCTATTTTTAGAAATGGGTGATTTGGTGAGTCAGGAAGAGAAGAGATGACTTTTTGCGTCGATCTTGTCATTCCTAAAAGGAGTCCAATCGCACATTCTCGTCACGATAAGATTGTGATCAATCTTTCTTGCAAAGTGCATGCATAGAGAGTCCACACGTGCATGATATGGTTATTTTTGGAATTATTCATATTAGCTAGTATTTTATCCTATCTTTTGGGATTGGGTGGTGCCAATTAGCCATACTACGTATCTACGATGAATAATGGAGCACTGACGTACATATCATCATGTCTATAACATGCATGGTCTCAACCTGTTATTGTCATTATCATTGGGAGAAATGAAGTGAGAATCTGTGGAAAACGAGCATGTGATAAGTAGGGGTGGGGGTGGGGGAGGACAGATGTCAATCAGATCATATCAATAATTATTAGGGACATGTGACCCAAGCTCAATAAAATTAATCGTCCAAACACAAAGGTAGCTTAAACTAAAAGAAAAATTGTGTATGACCTTGGTCATAATAAAATCATACTAAATATATGATTATTTGCATCGACAACTACTTTCATGAGTAGCGAAGGACAAAAGACGACGTTGATAATTATAGCACCAACATATTGGGTCTTGGCTCGACCACACCTACAATGTGAAGCAGTTTCTGCAGCCTACCTAACAATATAAAATATGAGGTATAGTATACTTCTCAACAACCTTAATCTTTCATACCATCACCCTATCTAAAGCACACACGCCGTCCGTCAACGCCACCTTTCATCTCTTGCCTTTAGTTAGATGAGTCTCGATTATGTAGCCACACATGAATTATGCTAATCACACTCCTAAGAGTTTTTCAAGTTTATAATATTGATTATTAGGGAGGGGTTTGTTGGTGTGCATCGGCAAAAATAATAAAGAGAAAGAAGAAAAAGGCCCATGGACCAGATGAATAATTGGCGTCAAAGTCTCGTCTCTAGGTTGGATTGGCTAGTAGTTGACATTGGCTGGGTTTTGGCTTGGTCATCCGCTCGCCATGTTGCTATGCACACTCTATCTATCTATCTATCTATTAGGAAAGAGCATAATTTTTGTGTGCATCTCTTCTATTTTCTAAGCAAGGCCTAGGGTGCCAACAAATAGAGGAGAGGGGACCGTTGGATGGTAAAGATAAAGAGGGAAGTAACAAATAACAAAGAGCATCTATGTAACACCTAAAATTATTTTATCAAAATGCATAATAGGTTACCAATGGAATAAATAATTTTGAAATTTACGCTTAATGCTTTCTGAGAATTGTGACAGAGAGCATGAGGTTTTTGTTCACAAGTAAAAGTAAGTTTTTCTCAAACATTAGAACTACCATTGGTCATCAGTTTACCAAGAATAAACACTGTACACATTGCGCGGTTCACTATGCTAGTTACAAGTAATACCAGAAGCATAGATAACAATACTCCAATGGTATCTTGCAAGTGGACACGCAAATAAAAAAATATTGTATGGTTTCATTTCACACACAAGGCAGACACTTATTTTTAACCGCGCCCCGCTCCAAAGTGTAACAACCGCGTGATACTATGCTTAACTACTAGTCACATGACAATTTTGAGCCGCATAGAAATCTCAATCATCCAAAGAAAACTGGTTGAGATATCCACGCCAATTGCTCTAAGTTTTGTATAAAAACTCTTAACACGACTTAGATTTCTAGGGGTGAAAATTCTCCTTTATTGGCAGGGCTCAACATAAACGAACTGTGTCTTTACCTTGTTGAGGCGTTGTCAACTTGATGGTGAGCTGGTGTTTACTGGTTGGTCTCAGTAACCAAGATGAAAATCCGTGTCTTGGACATCTCCTGCCAGATGTGGCAATGAAAGTGTGTGGGTGTTTATTACTTCTTTAGAGCGTCGTAACGGAATAAGTTGACTATGTTATATGTGTTAAATTCATATCTTGTAATGGTTCAAACCAATTTGTTGATGAATTTGTTTTCATTACCTCGCATGAACACTAATAAAAATGGTTATCCGCACCAAAATGATGCAGAGACCTGGGGTTTCAACCTCCTTTTCGGAAATAGTATTAATATCCTAGAAACATTTAACTCCCATCTCTTATCCTATCGTCATAATCTCTATGTTGTGAGGCCTAACAAAGTAATTGGAAGGCAACACCTGAATTTCTTTATCACCAACCATCACTCTCTTTTTTTCTTGGAGAAAGGACACACAATGGACATATCCTCATCGTGGAAAATAATAGCATATACAAAAGAAGGACAAGTCAACACAAAAGCCACTATTTTTTTTTATAAAACCTTCCCTAATCTTGATCATCTTGTTACTTTGATTTATTGCCGCCCATCGGAGCTTGAAACTTCCACTGAACATGTAGTAAGCGGGAAATGGACACAAGCAAACACCCTCACCATCCAAGGCTTTGAAGACTGCAATAGGTACTCACCTATAGCACATAGATCTAATAACCACTAAAGGAGCCTCGGCTAGCGAATCACCCCAAGTAGTAGATACTTGCAGTCATTCACCACCGATCTAGAGGGGTTGGAGAAACTACATCTTTTGCAGCAGAACAACAAAAAGCCAACCAACTACTTCCCCCAATTACGCACTACTGCCAAGATTTCAAGAGAACCACCTGATCGAGCAATACCTATCCTCACAACCCTTCGTCAATGCCAGATCGGACGTCTTCGAGGTAGGGAGGGATTGGAGAGGGATTATCCAAATGTGTTATCAAAGCCACCAGCTCGACCATGATGCAAGAGTACCAAACCTATGGGAAACTGTTAGCTACTAGAACCAAAATTAACAGAAGGGGCGGATCCCCGCTCCTTTGTCCACTGGGCGGTAGAGAAGATACAAGGGTTGAGGATGCCCCGGGCGGTGGCTAGGGGTTCGGGGAATGAGATGGTCGGGGTTTTGTAACCAAGCACTCGTTTTGATTCGAACAAATGAAACACAAATGAGGCCGGATAATAAGATAATATGACATTTTTTATCATTTTGATGGATAAATATAGGTCAAAGATAAATAGAGTATAGTACTGGGTAGAACATAACCTATAAATAGAATATAATACTGGGTAGAACATAACCTGCACGGTCTCTGGAAATAAAATCATATGCTGCAATTGCCGGGCATGTATCAGATATTATCATACCAGGTGTGCTAGCTTAGAGCATCTATAGCCGGGTGCCCCGAAGTCTCCTCAAACGCCCAGGCGGCCCACCCGTTCACTTACCGGTCACGAAATTTCGACCCAGACGGTCGCCTCAAACGGGACTCAAATGCCCGCCACACCTTACCCGGCCCACGCTAGCGCACCTGACCCCACATATGTTCCTCCCCATCCGCTCGCCGGACCAAACACTAGCCACTTCACACTCCTCTCCACTCCACTCCCTCCGCCACCCAAGCTCACCTCCGGCGATTTCCGGCCATACCCGGCATGGCGGGCAACGATCTGACTCCGACTAGTCTGGATCCATCGACTGGGGTGTCGTCCCATGTGGGTTGGAGGAGGCAATGTCGGTCCGCACTGCACCCCGTCGCTCCCAGGAGGACGCGACTCCGTAGCATCGGCTCAACGGGCGCTCAGGTCCTCGAGGGTTGGATCATCGCAGTCCCGGCATCCAAAAAATCTCTCCACCCCCATCATTGGTCGAGCAGACTATGAGCCCCATCAGAAACGGGCGGTCCAACGTGGGAAGGAGAGGATAAGGGCGACCGAGGCCCATATCATGGCGGAAATGGCGGCGGCGGAAGCGGCTGATGCAGCGGCACGGATGGCCGCAGAAGAGGATGCCGTCTGCGCCCGCATTGTGAAAAGAGGGCAATGGAGGAACACGCGCGCGCCCTCGCCCGTGAGCAGAATTGGGTGGTCCGTGCCATGGCTGGACTGCCACTAAAGGAGGAGATGGAGGACAGCGACGGCGAGGACGGGTTCGGTGACGAGCAGATCCGGCTCGATCCCTACTGCGCCTTCGACCGGTACTTCTACGAGAAGGATGGCAAAGGCATCGGAAGGGCAAGGGCAACCGTCGATGATCTCCACCATAGCCAAACATACCAAATTTTGGTAGTCCGATGACACGTTAGTAGTGATGGAGTAGCCGGACGATGTGTGTAATGCATCGATGTAGTTGCATGAGCTTGTGATTTGAGATATGATAATTGAGGTGTCCAGTTGTGAGAAGGCAAAATTAAGACATTGACAGGAATTGACTGTGATATGTAGCCCGAAATGAAAATACATGCAGCCGGCGGAAAGTGCTAGGGGCTCAACCTGTGCCTATAGTGCAGTGTGACACTACTCATATATGCTCAGTTTACATTTAGTCAACAACCTTAATCCTCTGTAGATCATGTCCCTCTCGTAACTAAATCATGCATGATATATATATCAATGGACTTTACAGGTGCGGCTAGTTTCAATTTTTCATTTTGCTCGAATACTAGTTTTTCATTTTTCTTAAAAGCTGCTCCTAAACACACACACACACACACACACACACACACACACACACACACACACACACACACACACACACACACACACACACACACACACACACACACACACACACACACACACAGTCACACACACCAGCTGACGAACGAGGATGGCCATTGATTAGCTAGCTTGGCTGCATTATGCATGCTGGCACCCTTATAGCTACCTAATCCATCCGTTTCTAAATATAAGTCTTTGTAGAGATTTCATCATGAAGCACATACGGATTTACCTAGATGCATTTTAGAGTATAGATTCACTCATTTTGCTCCGTATGTGGTTCATAGTGGAATCTCTCCAAAGACTTATATTTAGGAACGGAGGGAGTAGCTGGTATAGTACGTACGTTCTTAGCGGTTGGTCTGGCCTGCATGTGGACCAGGGCATTATGCATGAGTGCATGTCAAGAAGGATCCAAGCAGCAGGGGTGAGAGAGCGACGTCTCAACTCGATGGACGGATGCATGATGAGCCAAATTGCAATGCAAGGCAGGATATGGCATGGCATTGATTCGGCGATGGCTGCACGGGAACCACCACCGTCCGTTCCAACGACTAAAGTGATGCATGCAGCCAGGTGAGGCGACTACTGTACATACTTCTCACTCCTCCCACGCATTTTCTTAAATAAAAATATATACTACTCCCACCGTATCTAGTGGGCAAGACAACATACGTCGCTGCTGGATGCAATCAATCATGCGTCGCAACAGCATTCCAACCACTAGTCCATTAACAACAATTGGTTGGTTAATTGATTTATTGTGCCACCGGCTAGATCGACGTCGACCTATATTGCCACGAGCAATCTAACAAGCAACTTAGAACATATTGCGGCTAACTTTATTGCTTCTCCATCGCAAAAGGAATTATTTTTTTGCTTCTCAAAAATAGGTCGATGTACATTATTTATCATAAAAGGCATTGTAAAACTAGGGGGTCATCAATGAGAAAAGCAATTCTCCCATGCGCATGCGCGGGAGGTCCCGTGCATGGGAGAACCCTTGATTTGCTCTGAGATTCCGAGCAATGTATAGGTACTGCTCATAGCTGGTAAGCTGTTTCTCTCACCACATGCAAGCACATTGCTCAAGCTATGCAGCCTATGCTCCACCATCCCATACTTTTTCATCTTATTCCTAAGATTAAATTTATTTTTTTGAACCAGAAGTCCAATTTATTATTTCTTTGTGTATTTGTGTTTATGATGACAGATAATGGCGAGCCATAGTGAAATAATAAGTTTTTCTTTTGAATCAGAATATTACTGAATTTTTTCGCATGAAATTAATGAATTTGGATGAAACATGTTTGAAGTGTGGTGATTTAGTTGTCAAAATAATAACTTTTAGAAATATATTCAATATCGGTCTTGTTCTAAAGATTTTGTCACAAAAAACACAATTGTACCAAAAAAATGGTGTTCGATGGGATATTGAGGTTGTTACACCCAATGCGCTGCGCCATACTAAGTACCTACCGCACAAAGGGTGACAGTCTCGCCCTCCCCTGCACCTTCCACATTGTCGTTGCTTACTGCCACCGTGACCATCCCTCTAAGCCATCCCCTCCCCTGACCTCCAGCAACTCCAGCGACACCCGCACACCCTCCCCCCTCACTCCCACCGGCTCCTGCTCATCCACGTCTAGGTTCCGCCACAGCTGCCTCAAGCCGTCCCCGCCTTCGGGCCCACAGAACGCGAAAAAAGTGACCGACAAAAAAGGAATTTCCAGGTACTTTGATGTTTAGAAAAACCCGTAACTAAATGGGTGAATTTCTTAGAAAATATCTTGTGGCGTTTTGGGAGGACCGTTTTGTCTCTAGGGTGCATATGCTCCCAATATAGTAAATAAAATTTAAAAATTCTGATTTTTATTGTAGATGTTCTTGTTAGTGTAACAAGTGTGTTTGCCAATTTTCATGCAAAACGGGATGACGGTGTTTCATCAGTGAAAAAACAAAAATAAATGTATAACACTTGGAGGTAAAATTTGTCGTTCAACTTGTTTTTTTTTTGCACAAACCAAAATAGTTAAGCTTTCCTCCTAAAAAATTGCAGGTAGCATTTTGGTGTGACAACAGACACATCTATTTAAAAAAAATTATTAACATTTGCAAAAAATATTTTTGATGGGCAGGAGCATATTGCTCCCAAGAGCCAAATTGGATTTCCTGTGGCGTACTAGTGAAACTTTATTTTGCTTATTTTTCTTCACACACCCATATACCTGCCTTTCATAACCAGTATCTTTAACACATATGCTTCTTGTTCATTGTTGGTGAAGAAGCTCTGCAAGAGCGCCATTCTCTAGGTGGACATCCTGGGTGCTCGTGACCTGGGTGGCATGAAGAACATGTACGTCGTCACCAAGTACGTCAACAAGTGGGTGCGCGCGTGCAGGGGTGGAGCTCAAGCTAAAGCTACCATAATGCACCACTTAACCATAGCATAAAATTTTCAAGCAATGATGTACTGAATAAGGGTGTGTTTTGCAACTTGTAACACAGATTTCAGTCATAACAGAAGTCGACGTATAAAAAGATGAAATAGTAAACAATTCTTACTATAATGATAAAACAAAGAATAAAGTTAATTGAAAAGGGTGTCTTGCATGTCCTATAAAAAATATTATTAGACATCTTTTCCGGAGCAACCAGCCGTCCGTACCCTTCAACTTCTACAAGCGCCTCCCCGCCATGCATGGAAATTCCCCGCCAAGGGTGACATGCTACTACTACACTACTCTGTGAGATTACTTTCCGTTTGTGTGCTTAGCGGATGGGAAAAAATAAGAAAGATTGGAGGTGATATATACTCTGAACATTCAGAAGCTTCCCTCGATAATTAAAGAACTCAGTTGGAAAGGAAGAGAACAAATCGGCAGATGCGGCATTGCTTTCATCCAACATACGTATTATTTTTGTTCCACTACATTCCATTCCATACCATGCCATACCATACACGGTGGTGCTGGTGTGCATATTCCAATTTCACGTTTGTCATTCTCAAAAAAAAAAAAAATCACTTTTGTCTGTCCCTACACAAGTCGGTCAGTACACCTTGGATGTAAAGCCACCTTCTTCTTCTTCTTTCGATACGTGCAGCGTGCGGAATAAAGTGGTTAACGAGAATAAATAAAGCCTACATGTGGTACTGTATTCCATCTCCGGCGACTGCTGTTTGACACACACTAGAGAGATATTCATTCATATTCCCTCTTTTATCTTGTTCAGAAAGCAGTTTTCTCTAAAAGTAGCTTATCCTAATCATGTACTAGTGTGCTGCCAAAGTGAAGTGAATATACTACTGGTCCTCTAAAAGTAGCTTGTCCTAATCTTTGTCAATGCAATGCAATTTCCGTTTTTGTTGATCAGATTGATTAGTATGATGTCTCTAGAAGGATCCAAACTCCACAGAGAAAACCAATTAGATTAATTAGGCACAAAAGGTGTGTGTGTTGGTGCTTTCTCTTCTATATACACAGTGGTGGGGCATTCCATTGTCCTCTCACGGCACCTCCTTTTATCAAGTGGGCACATATATCGTCTGTGCATATGCACGAACGATTCCATCCATCTAGCTGTCCCCTCGAATTATCCAAAGTTGAGGAATACTCAAGTAAAGCTAGCTTTGTAGATTGCAATCATGGGTGGATGGATCGCCTTTAGGAACTGCACGGTTTAGTCATGCCCGCGGCATTGCATTGGCCACCTTTTTTCTTTCTCTCATGTCACATAGTGGCACTAAGTAGCATGCATTTTCTAGCTAGGTAGGTGGTTGCTGTGCGAGGGGGAGATGGAGAAGGTTGTCTGATTGGGTTATCAATCAGTCGAGTCGGAATATATTTACTTGATGCACGAAAAACAGTGCGTGGTACGCCATGCGTTTCATTGCCCTCACGCATGGGTCAGCATTGGTCGGTCATCGCTCATCGATTATTGGCGGATCATACGAACCTTGAAGAAGTTTCCCCTGCCTTCTTCTTCACTACGCATGCAGGACCATGGAGGAGAGCCGGTCTCGTCTCATAAATAGTTGAAATGGACCAGAATCCATAAAACAATCCATCAACCACAAGCTTGGTATGTTGATTAGACTAGACGACGCTGATGTGAGAGTGATTTGACAATCGAGATAGCTTGGTAGTAATAAATTTGACCATCCCTCTAGCTAAGTTAGGGAAAATAAAAATCGAATACTTTTCTGCGACGTACGTAGGACCATAGTAGGAGCGTCGACTACCATCCCTCTAGCTAAGTTAGGGAAAATAAAAATGGAATACTTTTCATGCAGGCGCCTATAATGACTTCGTGAAATCTCAAGATGATATGCTGGCTCAGTATCTTGAAGGTGCTCATAGGGATAAGGTGTGCGTGTGTGCATTCATAGGGGTGGGTGTCTGGCATTATATATAATGACTTCTTGGCACTATCTTGTGTTAAAAAAGTCAATCACATGGCAGGCAAGGCAGGAGGATTACCTATTTGTCAGTGTCCAACTAGGCGCCAGTTCTTTTGACCCGATTCTAAAGAATCATGGTCCGGGAAATCAAAATCGCAAAAGAACACATCTCTGCCTCAGGAATCACTTAGAATCATCCGAGAATTACGGTGTATCTTAGAATCGTCGAAACCCCACGATTCTGGTACATTCTGGGCGGCCCCTCAAAAGAAAATTGTTCGTTATGACACCTTACCGCTATTTGACGAGGTAATAACATCTAAAATGCTACTCGTCCTGGTCCACCAAAAGAGACCCAAAACGACTGAAGCAGTCAACCATTTCGTCCTCTCCTCGCCTCTTTCCTCCTCTACATGCCGACGTTGATCCATCTGGGCCTCTTTCCTCATCGTGCTTGCCCTCCCGCAGGCATGGCGAGCCCAGTGGTTCAAACTTATCAGTTCGGCACATAATTTTGGTTTAAAGGCATAATAGAGATCTCAACACACATCTCATACAAAAATTACAGACTGGAATCTCAACAAAGAATATTTTTTTATTTTTTTGAAAAGGAGGAATACCTCCGCCCTCTGCATCAGTTGATGCATGCAGCCATATTATTAGAAGTCGCAACAGAGTCTTAACATCCAAGGAAGCTTAAAATCCGAGCAAGAAAAAAGGAGAAAATAAATATATAAAGTGCCACAACCGGCAATAAAGCACCACATCCGGCGATAGAAAACATGCTACGATGCCTACACACCTAACCTATTGTTAACTCGCCATCCAAATCGGTTTAAAATAGCCCGTGCTATCGTCTCCCAGCGGTTGCACCCAATAACCATAGGCACCCTGTAATCCGCATGAGTAACGACCACATACGGATCCAGGCTATAGCTCTGTAAATAACCTGCAAAAAATTGATGAATGTTGTACCATTAAAAATCATATCATTTCTAGTGTTCCATATAGCTCACAATAAAGCACATATCCCTATCCGAATATGTTTAGCTATGTGTATGTCTACTCCATTAAGCCACGTCCCAAATAACGTGTTTATGCTCATTGGAGGTTGGATGTTAAAAGCTATATGAATAGATCGCCATAACAATTTTGCAAGTGGACACTCGAGAAAAAGGTGTTTAATCGTTTCGTTTTGCTCACAAAAACAGCACCTGGGGTTACCAACCCAATTCCTTTTCATTAGATTATCTTTGATCTCAACAAAGAATTGGACAGCTGATTCTGTGGACAGGTGATTATGTGAGCAGTTTCCAGAATAGGATTCTAGGGAATCATGAGGCAAAAATAACTGGCCCTGGGTAGGAACGCGACTGTTCTAATCCCGAGCTCATGTGAGCTTGGTGAACAGTACAATAAAAAAGAGAGGAAAAAAGCTGATTTTTTTTGTGTCAAGCATTGACAAAATGTTTGTTTGCTTGCAAAATTCCATCACCATATGACATTCATGGAAATTGTGGCAAAAGATAAAGATAAAATCGATGCTTCAAAATGTTATTTTGAAATGCATTCTCGAGCATCATTTTTTTTGGCCACATATTCCATGAATGTTATTTTGTGATGAAATTTTGCAAACCATGAAAACATTTGTCAATGTT
This sequence comes from Aegilops bicornis, assembly GCA_021605145.1. NCBI lineage: Eukaryota > Viridiplantae > Streptophyta > Magnoliopsida > Poales > Poaceae > Aegilops > Aegilops bicornis. The sequence continues at coordinate 882,937,306 of CM038670.1, forward strand.
TCACTAACACACACCCACTGTGGTAGGGCACTTCATTTCCTGCTAAGTTATACGATATGATATAGAAATTATAAAAAGGGGATAAAGAAGGCATGGCCTGACCGGCGCGCCATCGTATCGTTACCGGAACCCACGTACGTATAACCTCGTGCATGCAAAAAATTACCACTACTGCATGCGTAGTAGTAGATGCCATGCACCTGATGTCTGATCGCTCCCCCGCGTATACAACGAACTTTGGACATTCACTGACTGACTCCAGCGTAGCTGATTGGACGGGCACACCAACAATCACTAGTAACTTGGATGTAGCAACACCGGGCAATTAACTGGCCGTATATATAATCAGAAATGACAGTCTGCCTGGTGCTGCATGCACATGTGTTGTGGCCCCGCATGGATGATGGGCAGGGGCGGAGCTAGCGTTGTGGCGTTGAACCCAACGAAAGTTTCCTGCCACGCATGTGGATGTGGGTAGTTTTGTGTATGAACCCAATAGAAACGTTTCTGATCCGGTGCTCCCCTGGACTGAACGCTCGGCGCGTGAAACATAAGGACGGCTGAGATCTGTCAAAAACGATTTATGAAGAGGGGCACGATCATCTTTTTAGCCCGCGTAGAGCGCGCGTAGAGCCCTGTACGAGCCCGCACCGGTCCGATTACTTTTGTACGTTGAAGGTATACACGTATTATACGTGGGCGTTTCGGTTTCCCTTGTCACGTGCCCGTTATCACGTGCGGCGGTCGTGGGCTAGCCACGGGCCACGCCACGCACGAAAAATTCCAAAAACGTCCCATCCTATAAGAGGGGAGGGAAACCACCACCGGCCGCATCCCCCCACCATTTCCCCCCAAATCGGCTCACTCCCTCCTCCCTCCTTGGCGCATCGTCTCCCCCTCGTCTCCATCGCCCCGCCACCGCACCTACTCGCTCAACCCCACCGCCTCCCTCTCTCCGGCGGGTTCTCTCAGGCTTCGATGGAGCAAGGTCGTGGCTTCTGCCCGTTGCGCCGCGGAGATGTGGTCGGCGCGAGAGACCACGGCAGATGCCGTCAAGAAGTGGCGGCTGTCGGCGGTGCGGGAGATGCTGCACCCTTGATCGCTATCGGTCCCTGCGTGGCCGGATCTGGTGGCGCAGGGTGGGGGGCTTGGACTCCGTCGTGCGGACACAGTGGTGACGGCGTCTGGCGGCGCACTGGATGTAGGTGCGGAGGCGAGCGACAAGCAGCTGGTGGATGTGGTAATGCTTCTCGTTCTCCTCCTTTCATACTTGTAGTAGATAAGCAGAAGATTTAGTAGATAGGGTTTTTTATAGTAGATTTGTGATTGAATGCGGCACCCCCTTCTGCTTGTTAGGGTTTTTTGATTGAATGGGGAACCCCATTTCAGAGTTAGGTTTTTTTCTAGTTGATTCATGCTTGAATGCTAGAGACATCATAATGAGAGTTAGGTTATTTATATTAGAATTTGGATTGCCGCATGTGCTAAGATTCTGTTCTGTGTTGTATATGTTGTTAGATTTGTTGTGTATATTCCCTCAGTGGGCCACGTCAGGGGCTGAGCAGCCACCCAGTGTATCCATTAAAGTTGATATTGTAGAAATGAGGTTTAAATCCTATTGCCTTCATTTTAAGTGTATCAATTAATTGTTGAAATGAACACGGTATGTTTAACTAGTGCGCAATTTTAAAATAGTTAGGAGCTTCACTTCATTATCCATAAACTAAAATTGTAGGTAGGTTTATTTTTGATCTGTAGGATTGATGTAGTTATAAAGTAAACCATAAGTAGGTTTGCTAGACATGCAACTATGCCAGATGACCAAGTCATATTAAATTTATGTTGCATAACTCCATGCATGAATGTCATATGAAATAGTTTCACACCTAGCACCAAAAATTGCACAAAGATTTCCTTTCCTGAAGCTCATGTCATTACAATAAACCAACGAATATACGGTTCAGAGAATAGGGCAGCTGATGCACCACTATGTACATTACATGAGCCAGATGAAGTAAATGCAATTACTTGTTGTCAACCATAATGGGTCACTGATATAGTTGCAGGGTACATCAAAGAATGTACTACCTCCATTGGCGGAACTGAGCACTCACAAGATTATTGTTGGTGCCCAATGGCATTATAGTTTGAAGGACCACAGTCGGCATGATCTAAAATTTTAGTTTGACCAAGCTATCATTGTAGAATGCTTGACCTTTGGATACAGTTTAATTTTAGGTCAAAGTATCATTTTAGGTTATTAGAAGCACATTGCAGATTGCTTGACCTTTGCATTCTATGTTATGTAGCTAGTAGTATAATAGAATTAATTACTTATATATATTGCAGGATGAGGAAGTCGCTGGCAACAAGAGGAAGCTGGACATCGCTGGGTTCGACGACCGTCGATTCTCGACGATTTACGAGGAGGTAACCCCAAGCTGTTTTTTGTCTGTTTATTAATCTGTGTGAGATGTTGTTTGTTGATGATGCCCTATATGAATGCATCTAAATTGGAATATTATGTAGTTTATTCATTGATATCATAAAGTTGTGTTGTTTGGTCATTAATTAGCTCTAAATGGCATATTTTTAGTCTTTGATCATGAAACCATATCTGAATGCACATAAATGGAAATATTGTGTTGTTTGTCCATTGAATTATTCTAAAATGGAAAGTTTTGTTATACTTTCAATTAATTGCTCTGAAAGTTGTGTTGTTTGTGCATTAATTAGCTGTAAATGGGATATGTGTGATGTTTTTTCATGAAACCATATATGAACTATTCTGTTGTTTGTCCATTAAATTTTTCTAAATGGAACTATTCTGTTGTTTGTGCATTAAGTAGCTGTAAATGGGCTATTATGTTTGTTTGTTCATTAAATTCCACTATATGGCAATTATGTGATGTTTGTTAACTACATTACTCTAAATGGGAAGTATGTATTTATGCAAATCATTTGTATGTGCAGTACAACTCTGGAGATGAGGTGGAAGAGTGGAACCACAAGTCCTTCATTGAGCATGAAGCCAACAAGATCAGGGAGAAGGGGAAGGCGGCGTACTACAAGTGGGGCAAGTTCAGGTGCCCATACTGCACCACTAAGCCAATTCCCAAGGATGGGCTGTATGAGCACCTTATCTCGCATGCACGCGGTTTAACCAAGAGTGGGAGCGACGTGAAGATCAAAGCAGAGCATGCAACCCTCCTGAAGGCTATGGGTCCCATCTAGTCACCCTCTGTGAAGCTAGTAGTGGTACTAATCATCAGTATAGTTGATGATGTTTAACTTTTGCGCTAGTATGGTTGTGAACTATGAATCTGGAAGGTGGAAGTGTTTGTGAACTGTTAAGTAGTATGGCAGACTCTTAAGTATGGCATAATTAATCTAGTATTTCTCTGAAGTATATCAACTGTCTAGAAGCAGGCCAGCTACGCTTTGTTGCAGTGTTTATATTCTGATGCTGCAATGATCACAGTAGGTGCTTCAATGTTGCTTGACTGATGATACATGCTGCATCCAGTGGGCATGTGCTTGGTAATGGTGTGTGCAAAGGACAAGCCTTATCTACATAGGATAGATAGTAAAAACATTTTGACTTGAGGTTTTCATAAGTTAGCATGATCGAATCTTCCATTACAAATATATTATTAAATTTAGAAAATGTTGAAAATTGTTTTTTGTCAATGTTCTTAAGTTAGCATGATTGAATATTCCATTTCAAATATATTACAAAAATTGGAAAATGTTGGAAATCCTTTATTATCAATGTTTATAAGTTAGCATGATTGAATATTCCATTTCAAATATATTTTTAAAATTAGAAAATGTTGAAAATCCTTTTTGTCAATGTTCATAAGTGAGCATGGTTGAATATTCCATTTCAAATATATTTTTAAAATTAGAAAATTTTGAATTTTTTTTGTCAATGTTCATAAGTGAGCATGATTGAATATTCCATTTGAAATATATTATAAGAATTAGAAAATTTTGAAAATCTTTTTTGGTCAATGTTCATAAGTTAGCAAGATTGAATCTTCCATTTCTAATATATTTTAAAAAGTGGAAATTTTGGAGGTGGTCGATAAAATCACCGCCGTCTGGAGGGACCATTTGGTCTAACTTACATGGTGATTTTTTTCACCACCTCCTAATCACCCAAATTTTCTTTTACATGGTGACCCACATGTGCCAAACATGGCTATCAAAGAAAATTTGGAAAAAAAGAAATTTTACAATGCCCCCTTAGGGTATAGACCGATGTTTGGACCAGTCAGTCTATAGGGCAGTATAAATTCAAAAACATTTAAAAATATATAAAACCTTGGAAACCTAGCTTTGTTTGTGGAAGAGGTCATGTTTGCAAAAGTTGAGGTGATTTGGAGGTGGTCGAAAAAATCACCGCATTCCGGAGGGGCCATTTGGTCTTAACATAAGCCAGTTTTTGAACAAAGGTGATTTTTTCCACCACCTCCAAATCACCCAAATTTTCTTGTACATGGTGACCCACATGTGCCAAACATGACTATGAAAGAAAATTTGGAAAAGGAATATTTTACAATGCCCCCTTGAGGTATACACCGATGTTTTGATCAGTCAGTCTTTAGGTCATTATAAATTCAAAAAAATTCAAAAAAATATAAAACCTTGGAAACCTAGCTTTGCTTGTGCAAGAGATCATGTGTGCAAATGTTGAGGTGATTTGGAGGTGGTCGAAAAAAATCACCGCATTCCTGAGGGGCCATTTGGTCTAACTTAAGCCAATTTTTGAACAAAGGTGATTTTTTCCACCACCTCCAACACATAAATTTTCTTTTACATGGTGACCCACATGTGCCAAACATGCCTATGAAAGAAAATTTGGAAAAAGAATATTTTACAATGCCCCCTTGAGGTATAGGCAGATGTTTTGACCAGTCAGTCTATAGGTCATTATAAATTCAAAAACATTTAAACAAATATACCTTGGAAACCTAGCTTTGTTTGTGCAAGAGATCATGTGTGCAAAAGTTGAGGTGATTTGGAGGTGGTCGAAAAAATCACCGCATTCCGAAGGGGTCATTTGGTCTAACTTAAGCCAGTTTTTGAACAAAGGTGATTTTTTCCACCACCTCGAAATCACACAAATTTTCTTGTACATGGTGACCCACATGTGCCAAACATGGCTATCAAAAAAAATTTGGATTTTTTTACAATGCCCCCTTGAGGTATAGACCGATGTTTGGACCAGTCAGTCTATAGGGCAGTATAAATTCAAAAAAAAAAATAAAAAAAATATAAAACCTTGGAAACCTAGCTTTGTTTGTGCAAAAGGTCATGTGTGCAAAAGTTGGGGTCATCTTATGCATGCCCCCACATGCACCATGTACAAGCCGGGCCATTCGGGTCTGCCGGAGGGCAAGTCTGAAAGAGGTTTTCCTTGCCGGTCCCACAAAATGATCCCAAACTTTATGCACACCCTACCATGACCATGTCATGCATGTGGGAGGAGAATTCATACACCACGGCCTCTTTTTTGTTGAAATCCCATTAATAGCCATGTGTATTACATGTAAGTGAGCATGTGTAAAATTTATTAGGTGATTTGAAGGTCAAAACATTAACTTGCCATATATGTAAAAAAAATGTGTATTGAATGCAAGTGAGCATGTGTATAATTTAGTGTGTGATTTGAAGATCAAAACACATGGCAATATGCCAAAAAAAAGTGCCCACCTACCAGAGCAGGAGAATTCATACACCACGTCCTGCATACGACTAGGAACCCAGCAGTTCATGGGACAGGATGCAGGCCCGTGGTGCAGAATATCTATGCTGCTAGTAGGCCCCACGGGGCAGAGGGGTTGAGAGTTAGGCAATGTTCTGCCTGCATATGATAAGAGCTTGGGAGGGGAATCGCAGCCGGGTATATAAACCGATGCGGCGCTCTCTCGCTTGGCGAGGTGGGACTAAACTCCCACCACCCAACGGCTGTGCGCTGCGCTATACCTGGCTGGCTCGCCTTTGGGCCCAATCCAAGGCGGGCTGGCCCAGGGCAGCCTTACCCAAGGCGCGCTGATCTGTTTTATAAATTACTTTGTTTTTCACTTCTTAACTCCAAAATTTATTTTCTTGTTTATATTTCTAATATTTAAAATCAAATCTCTTTTTTTCTATATTATTTCTAACAGTGTTTACTAAAATAAAAATAGTATGCCAAATTTTGTTGCGTTTTATTTCATTTGTTTGTTCTCTTTTTATATTGATAATATTTACGAAATATAAACTAAAATGGTGTGTTTTATTTCAATTCTTCATTCTAATATTTCTTATCTTTATTATATTTGAAATATTTTTATTTTGTAAGATAAAATGTTCTGTTTTATTTCACTTCTTCATTCTAATATTTGTTCTCTTCTTTATATTTGAAATATTTTCAAAATGTAAGATAATATGTTATCTTTTATTTCACTTCTTCATTCTAATAGATCTTATCTTTTTTATATTTGAATTATTTTTTAAATGTAAGATAATATGTTGTCTTTTATTGCACTTATTCATTCAAACTTTTTCTTCTGTTTTCTATATTCTCCTCTTTTCTTTGTTCTGACAGTTATAAATTCAAATAATGTATGATATAATGTTGTCTTTTATTTCACTTTTCATTGTTGTCTTTCCTAATTATAAATTTTATTTTCTGTTTCATACTTGAAATATTATTAAATGAAATCTAGTTGGGACAATCGCATGTGTGCCTCCACTTGTAGCATGTACTAGAAGCATGTTTTTCTTCTCGGTCTCACCAATGGATACCAAACTTTATGCACACCCTACGATGAGCATAGCAACTATCGTTCATTTCCTACACTTGATGCATTTTGTAGGCGTTTTGCAGCGATAAAACCCTAGAACAGTGCCCCGACGTGATGCAACGTGCGTATTGTGTCCGAATTCGTGCACACCTTGCCTGGGGGACCACATTGGCCATGCCCACGTGCTCCCAAAAAGTTGGGGTCATCTCATGCATGCCTCCACATGAACCATGTACAAGCCGGACCATTCGGGTTTGCCGGAGGGCAAGTTTGAAAGAGGTTTTCCTTGCTGGTTCCACCAAATGATCCCAAACTGTATGCACACCTACCATGACCATGGCATGCATGTGGGAGGAGAATTCATACACCACGGCCTCATTTTTGTTGAAATCCCATTAATAGCCATGTGTATTACATGTAAGTGAGCATGTGTAAAATTTATTAGGTGATTTGAAGGTCAAAACATTAAGTTGTCATATATGCACAAAAAAATGTGTATTGAATGCATGTGAGCATGTGTATAATTTAGTGTGTGATTTGAAGATCAAAACACGTGGCAATATGCCAAAAAAAGGGCCCACCTACCAGAGCAGGAGAATTCATACACCACGGCCTGCATATGACTAGGAACCCAGCAGTTCATGGGCCAGGATGTAGGCCTATGGTGCAGAATATCTCTGCTGCTAGTAGGCCCCACGGGGCAGAGGGGACGAGAGTTAGGAAATGTACTGCCTGCATATGATAGGAGCTTGGGAGGGGAGTCGCAGCCGGGTATATAAACCGGTGCGACGCTCTCTCGCTTGGCGAGGTGGGACTAAACTCCCACCACCCCACGGCTGTGCACGGCACTGTACCCTGCGCGGCTCTGCCTTGGGCCCAATTCGGGCGGGCTGGCCCAAGGCAGCCTTACCCGGGCGCGCTGATCTGTTTTATAAATTACTTTGTTTTTCACTTCTTAACTCCAAAATCTATTTTCTTGTTTATATTTCTAATATTTAAAATCAAATCTCCTTTTCTATATTATTTCTTACAGTGTTTACTAAAATAAAATCTGTTGTGTTTTATTTCATTTGTTCGTTCTCTTTTTTATATTGATAATATTTATGAAATATAAACTAAAATGGTGTGTTTTATTTCAATTCTTCATTCTAATATTTCTTATCTTTATTATATTTTTAATATTTTTAGTTTGTAAGATAAAATGTTCTGTTTTATTTCATTTCTTCATTCTAATATTTGTTTTGTTCTTTATATTTGAAATATTTTCAAATTGTAAGATACTATGTTATCTTTTATTTCACTTCTTCATTCTATTAGATCTTATCATTTTTACATTTGAATTAGTTTTTTAATATAAGATAATATGTTGTCCTTCCTAATTATAAATTTTCTTTTCTGTTTGATACTTGAAATATTATTAAATCAAATCTAGTTGGGACAATCGCATGCATGCCTCCGCATGCACAATGTACTAGAAGCAGGTTTACCTTGCCGGTCCCACCACATGATCCCAAACTTTATGCATACCCAAGGATGACCATGGCATGCATGCATGACAAGTATCGTTCATTTGCGACACTTGATGAATTTTCTATGGTTTTTCCGGCGACAAAACCCTACAACACCGCCCCACGTGACGCAACATGCGTTTTGTGTCCGAATTTGTGCACACCTTGCCTGGGGGACCACATTGGTCGTGCCCACATGGTCCCAAAAGTTGGGGTCATCTCATGCATGCCTCAACATGCACCATGTACAAGCAGGACCATTCGGGTCTGCCGGAGGACAGGTCAGAAAGTGGTTTTCCTTCACGGTCCCACCAAATGATCCCAAACTTTATGCATACCCAAGGATGATCATGGCATGCATGCATGACAAGTATCGTTCATTTCCGACACTCGATGCATTTTCTAGTGTTTTTCCGGCGACAAAACCCTACACCACCGCCCACGTGGCCTTAGCGTGCGTTTTGTGTCCGAATTTGTGCACACCTTGCCTGGGGGACCACATTGGCCATGCCCACATGGTCCCAAAAGTTGGGGTTGTCTCATGCATGCCTCCAGATGCACCATGTACAAGCAGGACCATTCGGGTCTGCCGGAGGGCAGGTCTGAAAGTGGTTTTCCTTCGCGGTCCCACCAAATGATCCCAAACTTCATGCATACCCAAGGATGATCATGGCATGCATGCATGACAAGTATCGTTCATTTCCGACACTCGATGCATTTTCTAGGGTTTTTCCGGCGACAAAACCCTACAACATCGCTTACGTGACGCAACGTGCGTTTTGTGGCCGAATTTGTGCACACCTTTCCTGGGGGACCACATTGGCCATGCCCACATGGTCCCAAAAGTTGGGGTCATCTCATGCATGCCTCCACATGCACGATGTACAAGTAGGACCATTCAGGTCTGCCAGAGGGCAGGTCTGAAAGTGGTTTTCCTTCGCGGTCCCACCAAATGATCCCAAACTTTATGCATACCCAAGGATGATCATGGCATGCATGCATGACAAGTATCGTTCATTTCCGATACTCGATGCATTTTCTAGGGTTTTTCCGGTGACAAAACCCTACAAAACTGCCCCCACGTGACGCAACGTCCGTTTTGTGTCCGAATTTGTGAACACCTTGCCTGGGGGACCACATTGGCCATGCCCACATGGTCCCAAAAGTTGGGGTCATCTCATGCATGCCTGCACATGCACCATGTACAAGCAGGACCATTCGAATTCTGAGGGCAAGAGGCGAAAGTGGTTTTCGTTGCCGGTCCCACCAATTAGCAAGTCATAAATATGACAACATTTAGTCATATATACTTGAAATGAATTTGAAAACTATGAGAAGAAGTGATATGGAATTATGAAACATGAAAAAAAATTAGGAATAAGAAGGAGAAAACATAAAATAACAGGAAAACCAAATTAAAAGGGAAAGAGGAACAATACATTTGAATATATAATATTGCAGAAATGATAGAGATACTATAAATATTGTTGAACATATACAAGTATACAATAACTAATAGGTGTCACAAATATTTTTTTTGGGGGAAGAACCAATGATATTTATTTTGTGGGAAGAAACAATGTAGAGGTAGGTGGGCCGGCGCATACCGCAAATAACTGTCAGATCCATATTGTGGGGGCCCACCACGATGCGCTTTCCATGCACGTCGATCACAATTCCGGGATCGTGCTAATCCATATGTTCCTAATCCCTACGATTGAGGAGCACGTTTAGCCTCGCTTCAATGGAGGAAAATATAGATCGCGAGATTGGCCACAGGGAAGTTACGACGACCTAGGAGACTGATACGTCTCCGTCGTATCTACTTTTCAAACACTTTTGCCCTTGTTTTGGACTCTAACTTGCATGATTTGAATGGAACTAAACCGGACTGACGCTGTTTTCAGCATAATTGCCATGGTGTTATTTATGTGCAGAAACAAACATTCTCGGAATGACCTGAAACTCCACGAACCACTTTTCGGAAATAATAAAAATCCTTGCCAAAGATGAAGACCAGGGGGCCCACACCCTGTCCACGGGGGTGGGGGGCGCGCCCCTACCTCGTGGGCCCCCTGGAGCTCCTCCGATGCCAACTCCAACTCTATATATTTTCTTTCGTAGAGAAAAAAATCAAGGAGAAGAAATCATCACGTTTTACGATACAGAGCCGCCGCCAAGCCCTAAAACCTCTCGGGAGGGCTGATCTGGAGTCCTTTTGGGGCTCCGGAGAGGGGGATTCGTTGCCGTCGTCATCATCGACCATCCTCCATCACCAATTTCATGATGCTCACCGCCGTGCGTGAGTAATTCCATCGTAGGCTTGCTGGACGGTAATGGGTTGGATGAGATTTATCATGTAATCGATTTAGTTTTTGTAGCGACCCGACCCAAAATCGGTCAAGTCTCTGTGTAGCTGTACCATCCCAAGATCATGCTGGCACACACAGTACATTGATGAAATAATCAAAGTTCAATCACACCTGAATTTATTACACGATTCTCATATCGAGTCTTTATTACAATATAATAAATTCGGCCGAAGGCCAACTCATGAGAAATAAACTAAATAAAGCTGAGGAAGCGTAGAAGAATAGCGAGTCCATCCGACTCCATAGGGCAATCGCCAAGCGTGGATCGTAGCCTCACTCCTGATCGGAAAACTCCTCTCCAACATAAGACGTTGCAGCCGTGTAGGTCAGCATTTTGAATATGCCGGCAAGTCACAAGAGAATTGCAATAAAAATTTACTAACACTATATGCAATTTGGCTGTGGGGCTCTAAGTTTCATTGTTTTGCGAAAAAGCCAGTTTTTCCCTATACAAGGATTTGTTTGCAAATACTACAAAATGTTGGTAGTTATTGAGATGGTTCCGCCAACCAATGTCTCATTCCCAATTATTAAATAAACCCCTCAATTAATTTATTAAGTTCGGTGTTGAGATATCCGAAATACTCCAAGTTCCAGAGGCTCAAATTGTCCGTAACCGGGGACACGGCTAACCGATTAGATCTTCACTCTGCAGAGGTTTGTGCACTTTACCCGCAAGAATCGTTCCCTCCTTTTAAGTCTTCGCACTTCCTGGTGTTTGAAGACAGGACGAACGTAAACAGGGTCTTCAGAAGAGTTCCTCTAGGCCACTGCCGGTGCCCATCCAATCCTATCGTTCTTCTACATCTCGTAGCACCGTCCCGCCAGAGTCACACCTAGGGTCGACCAAGCCAGAGCCCATAATGGCTTGCGGCTGCACAGGTAAGCTTCCGGTCAATGGGGTATCCATCCGTCTCTTCGTGGCTGGGTGAAGCTTTCCGCAAGATGTCATGGCGCTTATCCATGCATCCCGGCCAACCGCTTTGGATTCTCCAGGGGTGCCCGTCGGCAAATCCTCCACCACTGTAGTGAATTTTGAAGTCCATCTTGAGCTTGAAGTCATGGGGTTGTCATCATCTTGACTCTCACATCTCCCTTATGAATCACTCAACCAACCCCGTCTATGAGCATAGCAAAATTAAACTACTTCATTCCGGGCCATGGTAACAAGGGAATGGGTTTCATCCTACCTCATGATACTACTCAAGAACATAACTTAAAAATTCTCCTACTGCATGCATGGTGGGGAGGTATAATTCTAATGCAATAAAATCATAGGCATTGTAAAAGAACATATGATCAATGACTTGCCTGGCTGACGGTCTTCGAAAGCTAGGGACTCGTGATAGCAGGCTTCGCACTCCGGAAATTATACCGAATCAAACAGTAGCACAAATAAGTATGGCACAATATAACATAACAGCAAGTTGGAAGTACAACACCCAAGCACTCAAACCAAAATCCAAAGAAAACTCGGAGAAAGCAAATCAAGGTTTTCACCACATCAAGCAACAACTAAGAAATAGTTTTACACAACTAAAACTTTCCTTAACAGAACCTAAGCATTGGTTTTGCTAACTAACAGAAGTGAAAACATCATACAAACTAGGAGCAAAAAGAATCACATCAAAAGCTATTATAGAACTCCTATTATGCCTATAACAATCCTAGCAAGAAAAATAAAATAAAAATTTTATTTATTGTAAATAAAAGTTCATGTTCTGTAGCTACAGAAACTAATCTAAAATAAACTATAACATAGTAAAAATAAAATTATTTACTAACTAAAACAATAGGAAAACAGTAGCTAGTTAAATAAACAAGAATTACATGATTCTGACTAAAACTATTTTTTATTAAATCTAAAATACCCAAATAAATTCCTACTGATAGGCAAAGTCAAGACAAAGCAGTGACAAAAAGAATCACTAAAATAAAATAATCCTAACTCATTTTATAGCAGAATTACTAATCTGTCTAAGACTAAAATAAAACAATTTCTAATAATTTAAACATGGCCAAACATATTATCTACAGAAACTACAACAAATTTGCAAACTATCAAAAAAGAATCAATTAAAAATATTAAGTAACCTAAAAGATATGGATTTTACAAAACTGAAACTATTCTGTTAAAAACAGAAACGAAAATAAAACTACAAAGAAAAACTAGCGCTACGGGCCTATCTAACGCTCGGGCGATTTATAACTAAAACGTGCCCGCGGTTAAACAGAAAATAAACCTATCGGCCAGTCCAAACTAAACCAAATAAAACCGTAACTTAAACCGGCTTTTAAAATAAAAACCTACCCCTTCGCGTCATCAAATCTACGCCCTAGAGTCTAGATCGGACGGTGGAGGGCGATTCCGGCGACTCACCGCGGTGGCGACGACGGCGACGGTCGACGGCGGCTCGGGCGACGACGGTGCGGTGGCTCCGGTGGTCGGGGAAGACGGCGGAGGCGTCCCGTGAGCGAGGGGAGGTCGAGGTGGAGTCGGTGGAGCTCGGGGGGTCGAGGCGGCCGAGGCGATGGCAATGGCACGGCGGCGTCGGGCTCGGCGAAGGATTGCGGCGAGGTGGAGGGGTTAGCGAGGGGAAAATGGGGGAACGGGTTAGGGGCGGGTATTTATAGGTCGGGGCCGACTTGGAGGAGGCGGATCGGGAAGAGATCCCGCTATCTCCGGGATTCCGGCGTGGCGGCGACGCGGGGGCGTGGAGAGGAAGAAGAAGGGGGTGGGGTCTGCTTGTCGGTGAGAGAGGAGAGGGTGAGCTGACAGGCGACCGAGGGAGAGGGTTTTCGGGCCAAGGGCTGGGCAGCCGGCTGCGCCTGTGGGCGCCTGGCGCCTGGGCTGGCCTGGCTGTTGGTTCTGGCCGGGCGCTTAGGATTTTTTGCTATTTTTTTGAATTAGGGAGAGAGAGAATATATTAAATATATATATTTTTATATAGGACATATATATATCAAAATTATCGGGGAATATTCCCTACAATTTGAACATTTTTCGAGGCAAAACTCAAACTTAAAAAAATCATTTTCTAGAAATCCCAAATAAAATCAGATTTGAATTCAAACTTTTGGCAAAGTTTTCTTGACATATTTGGAGTGTCATGTTTACTCCTCTCATACTTTTTCTCAAGTATTTGTCAGGCATTGTTTTGAAGTAAATTCATCTGCCAATTTGAATTCAATATCCAACAAACTCAAAATCTTCTGAAATACTTCAAATGGCACTCAATTTCAAACAATATGCATAGATGCTTAGCTATAATTGTAAAACATTCCAAATGGGAAATTTGGGATGTTACAAACCTACCCACCTTAAGATGAATCTCGCCCTCGAGATTCGGGTTGGCTAGCAAATAGGTGCGGGTGGTCTCGGCGGAGGTCTTCTTCTTGCTCCCAGGTGGCTTCCTCCTCGGAATGATGACTCCACAAAGACCTTACAAAACTTGATGATCTTGCTGCGGGTGACTCTGTTCGCAGTCTCGAGAATTCGGACGGGTTTTTCCTCATAAGTCAGATCACTGTCGAGCTGTATGGCCTCTAGGGGCACTGTGTCTCTCAACGGAATATCGGCCATCTCGGCATGGCATTTCTTCAGCTGAGAAACATGGAAGACATCATGAACTCCGGACAATCCTTCCGGCAATTCCAACTTGTAAGCAACTTCTCCACGACGTTCGAGGATTTTGTAGGGCCAATGAACCGGGGTGCTAACTTTCCTTTAACACCGAACCTCTTGATTCCACGAAGTGGGGACACACGAAGATATGCACGGTCTCCCGCTTCTTATGTTACTTCCTTGCGTTTACTGTCGGCATAACTCTTCTGCCTCGACTGAGCTATCTTGAGCCTATCTCGAATCAGCTTGACTTTCTCTTCGGAATCTCTGATAAGATCGGGACCGAAAAGTTTTCGATCTCCAACACCATCCCACGGCAATGGTGTTCTGCACCTCCTTCCGTATAGAGCTTCGAAAGGGGCCATCTTCAGACTGGTCTGATAACTGTTATTGTACGAGAATTCCGCGTATGGCAAATTATCATCCCAGCTAGACCCATAGTCTAGCGCACAAGCTCTCAACATGTCCTCTAGGATCTGGTTGACTCTCTCGGTCTGTCCATCCATCTGGCCGATGAAAAGTCATCTTGAACTCCAGCCTCGTACCCAAAGTTTCATGCAACCGATTCCAAAACTTTGAGGTAAATTGTGTTCCTCTATCTGACACGATACTCCTCGGAACTCCATGCAGACATACGATCCTGGTCATGTATATCTTGGCTAACTTAGCGCTGGTATAGGTAGTCTTCACGGGAATGAAATGAGCTACCTTGGTTAATCGATCAACCACTACCCAGATGGAATCATAACCTGAACGGGTCCTGGGTAATCCTGTGATAAAATCCATTCCAAGTTTTTCCCATTTCCACTCGGGAATCGGCAAGGGTTGAAGTAACCTGCTGGCTTCGATGTTCCGCCTTTACTCATTGGGCAAACATCGCATATTGCTACGTACTCAGCAATATCCTTCTTCATACCTGTCCACCCGAAACTTTCCTTCAAATCCAGATACATCTTGGTGTTACCGGGGTGAATCGAGTACGGTGAATCATGAGCCTCCTGAAGAATTAGCTTCCTGAGTTCGGGATCATTGGGTACATAGATACGATCCTCGTACCATATAGCTCCGTATTCATCCTTACGAAACCCTTTAGCTTTTCCTTCATTCATCCTTTTCTTTATCTCATCAATTTCCTTGTCCGACTTCTGAGCTTCACGAATTCTTTCGGTCAAAGTGGACTGAACTTTCAGAGCTGCAACATATCCTCTCGGAACTATCTCCAGTCGGAGATCTCTGAGGCCGTTGACTAAATCCTGGGGTAATCCTCCCGCTATAAGAGTATTTACATAACTCTTACGGCTCAAGGCATCTGCTACAACATTAGCCTTTCCTGGGTGATAATGCAATGTCATGTCATAGTCCTTGATTAACTCTAGCCATCTCCTCTCGCACGAGGTTCAACTCTTTCTGCGTGAAGATATACTTCAAGCTCTTATGATCTGTAAACATCACAACTATTTCCGATAAGGAAATGTCTCCAGTCTTGAGTGCATGCACTACGGCTGCTAACTCCAAATCATGTGTGGCGTAATTCATCTCGCGAGGTCGTAGCTATGCGGAGGTATAAGCTACAACTTTTCCTTCCTGCATGAGTACTCCTCCGAGTCCCTGGCGAGAAGCGCCACAATATACCGTAATCCTTGTGTATGTCCGCAAAATCAATCTTTGGGGCTGTAACCAAATGTTTCTTCAATTCCTGGAAACTAGCTTCACAATCCTCGGTCCAAATGTACTTGGCGTCCTTCTTCAACAGCTCAGTCATGGGCTTGGCAATCTTCGAGAAATTCTCAATAAACCTCCGATAATATTCTGCGAGTCCGAGAAAACTGCGGATCTCCTTGATCGAGGTGGGTGATCGCCAATCGGTGACTGATACAACCTTGGTGGGGTCAATCGCTATTCCTTCTCCTGAAATAACATGTCCGAGGAATCCGACTTCCTTCAGCCAAAATTCACATTTGCTGAACTTGGCATACAATCGATGTTCTCGGAGTTTCTCGAGAACTAGACGCAAATGTTCTGATGCTCTTCCTCGCTCTTGGAGAAAATCAGTATATCATCGATGAACACCACGACAAACTTGTCCAGATATTCCATAAATACCTTGTTCATCAAATTCATGAAGTATGCAGGGGCATTAGTTAATCCGAATGACATGACGGTATATTCATATAAACCATACCTGGTGGTAAATGCTGTTTTGGGTATATCCTTTTCACGGATCTTCAACTGATGATACCCTGATCGAAGGTCAATCTTGGAGAATACCTTGGCTCCAACTAGCTGATCAAATAGGTCATTAATCATTGGCAGAGGGTACTTGTTCTTGATGGTCACATCGTTCAACGAACGATAATCCACAACCATTCTCAGGCTTCCATCCTTCTTCTCTACCAAAAGAACTGGGGCTCCCCAAGGTGATGAGCTTGGCCGAATATATCCCTTCTCCAATAGCTCATTAATTTGCTTTTTGATCTCTTCCAATTTGTTCGGGGGCATCCGATAGGGTCTCTTGGATATTGGGGCTGTGCCGGGCAATAACTCAATCATAAATTCAATGTCTCTGTCCGGTGGCATTTCCTGGTAATTCCTCCGGAAACACATCGGGAAAATCTTGCACTACGGGCACTTCCTCCTGAACAACTCCCGTGAGGGAATTCACCTGATTGTTCATCGGGATACGTCTGGATACATACTTGATCCTCTTCTGCTCCGGAGTGGTGAGCAGAATTGACTTGCGGGCACGATCTATGTTTCCTTAAAACCGTCAACCAATCCATGCCTAGGATTACATCCAAGGTCTGGGTTTCCAATACTATGAGGTCTGCGGGAAATTTATGGTTTCCGATGTTAAGGGTTGCATGACAGCCTAAGCCTGCCATCAGTTCTCCTCCCTGAATCGACGTGAAGAGGGCTTCTAAGGGTTCTAGTGGGCAACCTGCATTTTTTCCACAAGTACCCTTGATATGAATGAATGCGTTGCACCGTAATCAAAGAGTACCAATACTGGATGTGAATTTAATAAAAACTTACCAACCACGTGTTCCGGCTGATCATAGACGTCCTCCACGTCAATGTGGTTCACACGAGCACGAGGAAAAGGGTTGGGCTTCTTTGCTGAGCTTCCATTGCCGTTTCCATTCCTCTGCTTGGCCTCCGGGCAGTCGGTGGCATAGTGCCCTGTTTTCTGGCACTTGAAATAGGTGATGTGACTCAGATCCTTCTGAGCCGGGGCAGGACGATGCTGGTTGCCATTGCCATTTCCATTACCTGACTTATTGTCCTGGTTGCGGTTGTTCCCATTCCCTCCATGGTTATGTCCTCCATGGGTGTGATGGGTATGTCCTCCCGAGTATGGGGCATAACGGGCTTCGCTGAGCTCGAGTTGTACTTCCCTGGCCATACTTCCGCTATGCGACTATCAATCTGCTGCTTGCCTTCGAGTATGGTGGCCTTGTCTACCAGCTCTGGTAGTTGTTGAAGGTAGCCACCATTAGCTGCATTCAGCTCGTCATTGAGTCCCTCGAGAAACTTTTCCTGCTGCGGCATCTGTGGCCACATCATCCGGGCATAGCGAGCTAACTTGCTGAACTCATCCACGCATCGCCCCACAAGACGGTTCCCCGCATAAGTTGCGGAACTCACGCTTCTTGCACTCATGGCTCCGGTGAGACATGAGCGGTGCGGAAAGCCTGCTGGAACTGATCCCATGTGATGGTGGCGATGGGATAAGTGGCGGTGTAGTTCTCCCACCAAGAGGCTGCAGGTCCATCAAGCTGATGTGCGGCAAAGCGCACCTTCTCTGCATCTGTGCATCCAGCAGTGGCTAACTCCTTCCGACCTTATGGAGCCAATCATCGGCCACAATCGGCTCGGTCTTTGCTAGAGAACAACTGGCGGATTCAGCCTTAGGAAGCGGGTCAAGTTGTCAACAGGGGGTGGTGGCGGTGGATTGTTGTTGTTGTTGTTGTTCGCCACGGATGAGCATACGCATGAGGGCATTCTGCTGCTTTGGATCAGCTGGGTGAGCTCCGGCGGAAAGTTGAAACCGGGTCACGTCTCGGAGGCATCTGGTGTTTTGGAGTGGATGAGAAAATTAGAATAGAACAAGGGTCTAATGAGAAAATATCACTACCCATATGAATGCACAATCATAATCACACCAATCATTTATTCAATCATCTCAAACATGGTTCAATCTCGGATTACAAATTCTCACGACTAATCGAAAATAACGGCCTAACCGGGTCGACGGAAAAATAAAATAACATGGCGGTCGACTAAATGTCTTCATCAATAATCCTTGCGTCCTGCAGTGCGGCGTCCTCCGGTGGGCGTCCTCGATGCGGCGCCTCCTCTTGCGGCTTTCTTCGGTGGAGCTCCCTTCATAATCCTGGTCATTGCTCACGAGGGGTCCGTCATCTCCACTCAGAAAAAGGTCTTCTCCCAGGTCCATCTTCTCCTCTAATGCGGCAACATCCATCTTCAGCTCGTTGACTCTCTCCATGAAATCCTTGATTTCTTCTTCATGGTCAAGGAAGTCCGCGTGTGCCTTCTCCTCCAGTTCGATTCACGGAACAACAGCCTCCTGTGTACCTTCGCGTTACGGCGAGTCTGGATTTCCCGTTTCCTAAGGAGACTCTCCAAGTCTTGGACATATGAGAGAATGGAGTCGTCTTCTACAGTACGGATGATATCTCCATTCCTAGCTCTGCGAGAAATCATGGCGAGGTCTGATGGGTCGAGCTCGGCCCTGTACTCTTCTCGGAGATGTCCAAGTGCACGATATATCGCCATGTCTCTTCCGAGAATCCAACTGAAATCGGTAAACTCAAAGTCAATGGGCTCTGAATGTCCTCCGAAGGTCCTCCACGGAATGTGCACCTTAATCCTCATGGCGGGTATCCGTCGGAAGTGCATTGGTAGGCTTCCGGTGATTGAGGGCAGAGCAATCTTCAGCTTCTTCACGATCTGAACCATCTTCTTGCCGAGAGGCATCGTCTCTCATCTGGCCGGCAAAACTCCGGTAGCAGAACCGGGGTGAACTTCGGCGGCCACCTAGAATGTTGAAAATCGGAGAGATGTCAGAAATGAACAGGGAGAATTACGGAATGATAAGGACATAAAATAAATAGTCTCTTCCTATGGCTTTCTGATCCTAGGGGTTACGTCCTACGGTCAGCGTGTGCTCTGATACCATCTCTGTAGCGACCCGACCCAAAATCGGTCAAGTCTCTGTGTAGCTGTACCATCCCAAGAATGCTGGCACATTCGTACATTGATGAAATAATCAAAGTTCAATCACACCTGAATTTATTACACGATTCTCATATCGAGTCTTTATTACAATAGAATAAATTCGGCCGAAGGCCAACTCATGAGAAATAAACTAAATAAAGCTGCGGAAGCGTAGAAGAATAGCGAGTCCATCCGACTCCATAGGGCAATCGCCAAGCGTGGATCGTAGCCTCACTCCTGACCGGAAAACTGCTCTCCAACATAAGACGTTGCAGCCGTGTAGGTCAGCATTTTGAATATGCCGGCAAGTCACAAGAGAATTGCAATAAAAATTTACTAACACTATATGCAATTTGGCTGTGGGGCTCTAAGTTTCATTGTTTTGCGAAAAAGCCAGTTTTTCCCTATACAAGGATTTGTTTGCAAATACTACAAAATGTTGGTAGTTATTGAGATGGTTCCGCCAACCAATGTCTCATTCCCAATTATTAAATAAACCCCTCAATTAATTTATTAAGTTCGGTGTTGAGATATCCGAAATACTCCAAGTTCCAGAGGCTCAAATTGTCCGTAACCGGGGACACGGCTAACCGATTAGATCTTCACTCTGCAGAGGTTTGCGCACTTTACCCGCAAGAATCGTTCCCTCCTTTTAAGTCTTCGCACTTCCTGGTGTTTGAAGACGGGACGAACGAAACAGGGTCTTCCGAAGAGTTCCTCTGGGCCACTGCCGGTGCCCATCCAATCCTACCGTTCTTCTACATCTCGTAGCACCGTTCGGCCAGAGTCACACCTAGGGTCGACCAAGCCAGAGCCCATAATGGCTTGCGGCTGCACAGGTAAGCTTCCGGTCAATGGGGTATCCATCCGTCTCTTCGTGGCTGGGTGAAGCTTTCCGCAAGATGTCATGGCGCTTCTCCATGCATCCCGGCCAACCTTTGGATTCTCAGGGTGCCCACAACCGTCCTCCACCCAGTAGTGAATTTTGAAGTCCATCTTGAGCTTGAAGTCATGGGGTTGTCATCATCTTGACTCTCACATCTCCCTTATGAATCACTCAACCAACCCCGTCTACGAGCATAGCAAAATTAAACTACTTCGTCCCGGGCCATGGTAACAAGGGGAATGGGTTTCATCCTACCTCATGATACTACTCAAGAACATAACTTAAAAATTCTCCTACTGCATGCATGGTGGGGAGGTATAATTCTAATGCAATAAAATCATAGGCATTGTAAAAGAACATATGATCAATGACTTGCTGGCTGACGGTCTTCGAAAGCTAGGGACTCGTGATAGCAGGCTTCGCACTCCGGAAATTATACCGAATCAAACAGTAGCACAAATAAGTATGGCACAATATAACATAACAGCAAGTTGGAAGTACAACACCCAAGCACTCAAACCAAAATCCAAAGAAAACTCGGAGAAAGCAAATCAAGGTTTTCACCACATCAAGCAACAACTAAGAAATAGTTTTACACAACTAAAACTTTCCTTAACAGAACCTAAGCATGGGTTTTGCTAACTAACAGAAGGGAAAACATCATACAAACTAGGAGCAAAAAGAATCACATCAAAAGCTATTATAGAACTCCTATTATGCCTATAACAATCCTAGCAAGAAAAAATAAAATAAAAATTTTATTTATTGTAAATAAAAGTTCATGTTCTGTAGCTACAGAAACTAATCTAAAATAAACTATAACATAGTAAAAATAAAATTATTTACTAACTAAAACAATAGGAAAACAGTAGCTAGTTAAATAAACAAGAATTACATGATTCTGACTAAAACTATTTTTTTATTAAATCTAAAATACCCAAATAAATTCCTACTGCTAGGCAAAGTCAAGACAAAGCAGTGACAAAAAGAATCACTAAAATAAAATAATCCTAACTCATTTTATAGCAGAATTACTAATCTGTCTAAAACTAAAATAAAACAATTTCTAATAATTTAAACATGGCCAAACATATTATCTACAGAAACAACAACAAATTTTCAAACTACCAAAAAAAGAATCAATTAAAAATATTAAGTAACCTAAAAGATATGGATTTTACAAAACTGAAACTATTCTGTTAAAAACAGAAACGAAAATAAAACTAAAAAGAAAAACTAGCGCTACGGGCCTATCTAACGCTCAGGCGATTTATAACTAAAACGTGCCCGCGGTTAAACAGAAAATAAACCGATCGGCCGGTCCAAACTAAACCAAATAAAACCGTAACTTAAACCGGCTTTTAAAATAAAAACCTACCCCTTCGCGTCATCTATCTATGCCCTAGATTCTAGATCGGACGGTGGAGGGCGATTCCGGCGACTCACCGCGGTGGCGATGACGGCGACGGTCGACGGCGTTTCGAGGCGGCAGTGCGGTGGCTCCGGTGGTCGGGGAAGACGGCGAAGGCGTCCGGCGGGCGGAGCGAGGGGAGGTCGAGGTGGAGTCGGTGGAGCTCGGAGGGGCGAAGTCGGAGGCGGCGGGCAAGGCAATGGCGGGCGGCGTCGGCTCCGGCGAAGGATTGCGGAGAGGTGGAGGGTTAGGCGAGGGAAAATGGGGAACGGGTTGAGTGGGCGGGTATTTATAGGTCGGGGCCGACTTGGAGGAGGCGGATCGGGAAGAGATCCCGCGATCTCCGGATTCCGCGAGGCGGCGACGATGGCGTGGAGAGGAAGAAGAAGGGGTGGGGTCAGCGTCGGTGAGAGAGGGGAGAGGGGTGGCTGACAGGCGACGAGGAGAGGGTTTTGGTGCGAACCTTTGGGGCAGGCCCGGCTCGAGCTGGTGATGGCTGCGCTTTGAGGCTGCGCTGAGTGGGTTGCCTCGGCCTTGGCTGGGCAGTTGGCCTGGTGGCGCTGGGGTTTTCTTTTTTTCTATTTTTTTTGGAATTAGGAAGAGAGAGAGAATATATTAAATATATATATTTTTATATAGGACATATATATATCAAAATTATCAGGGGAATATTCCCCTACAATTTGAACATTTTTCCAGGGGCAAAACTCAAACTTTAAAAAAAATCATTTTCTAGAAATCCCAAATAAAATCAGATTTGAATTCAAACTTTTTGGCAAAGTTTTCTTCTGACATATTTGGAGTGTCATGTTTACTCCTCTCATACTTTTCTCAAGTATTTGTCAGGCATTGTTTTGAAGTAAATTCATCTGCCAATTTGAATTCAATATCCAACAAACTCAAAATCTTCTGAAATACTTCAAATGCCACTCAATTTCAAACAATATGCATAGTTGCTTAGCTATAATTGTAAAACATTCCAAATGGGAAATTTGGGATGTTACAGTTTTGGTAGGGTTTGATCCCTAGTGTCCACTATGTTATGAGATTGATGTTGCTATGACTTTGCTATGCTTAATGCTTGTCACTAGGGCCCGAGTGCCATGATTTCAGATCTGAACCTATTATGTTTTCATGAATATATGTGAGTTCTTGATCCTATCTTGCAAGTCTATAGTCACCTACTATGTGTTATGATCCGGCAACCCAAGTGACAATAATCGGGACCACTCCCGGTGATGACCATAGTTTGAGGAGTTCATGTATTCACTAAGTGTTAATGCTTTGTTCGGTTCTCTATTAAAAGGAGGCCTTAATATCCCTTAGTTTCCATTAGGACCCGCTGCCACGGGAGGGTAGGACAAAAGATGTCATGCAAGTTCTTTTCCATAAGCACGTATGACTATATTCGAATACATGCCTACATTACATTGAAGAATTGGAGCTAGTTACGTGTCACCCTATGTTATGACTGTTATATGATGAACCGCATCCGGCATAATTATCCATCACCGATCCAATGCCTACGAGCTTTCCATATACTGGTTTACGCTTATTTACTTTTCCGTTGCTACTGTTACAATCATTACAAAACACCAAAAATATTACTTTTGCTTTCATTAGTCTTTTGTTACCATTACCACTACTATCATATTACTTTGCTACTAAATACCTTGCTGGAGATATTAAGTTACCCAGGTGTGGCTGAATTGACAACTCAGTTGCTAGTACTTGAGAATATTCTTTGGCTCCCCTTGTGTCTAATCAATAAATTTGGGTTGAATACTCTACCCTCGAAAGCTGTTGCGGTCCCTACACTTGTGGGTTATCAAGACTAATTTCTGGCGCCGTTGCCGGGGAGCATAGCTCTATTCTTTGAGTCACTTGGGATTTATATTTGCTGGTCACTATGAAGAACTTGAAAGACGCTAAGACAACAATTTATCCCTCAACTACGAGGGGAGGTAAGGAACTGCCATCTAGCTCTGCACTTGATTCACCTTCTGTTTTGAGTAAGCTTGCGACACCTAAACCTGCTTACGCTATTAGATTACGATATGTCGCATGTTATTGATGATGCCACTTCTGCTATGCATGATACTTATGATGAAACTACTTCTATGCTTGATACTACTGTGCCACTTAGTGAATTTCTTGATGAACAAATTGCTAAGGCTAGAGAGAAATAAATTATTGAAACTGATCATGTTGATGAAATCGATGATGAAAACATGCCTGTTATTCCTGAGGGTTATATTTTTGATAAAGAAGCTTCCGCTACTATTTTCGCTTGCAAAGATAATGATGAGCTTAGAAGGTTATTGGCTAAATGGAATAAGCAATCTCTCAATGATAGAATGAGGCCCGACCCTGCTTTTGCTACTTCACCTATTTGTGTTGCCGATAAGGATTATGAATTCTCTGTTGATCCTGATATAATTACTTTGGTTGAATCTGATCCCTTTCATGGCTATCAATCTGAAATTGTTGTGGCACATCTTACTAAATTAAATGATATAGCCACCCTGTTCACTAATGATGAAAGATCTCGTTACTTTTATATCCTTAAAATATTTCTGTTCTCATTAAAGGGTGATGCTAATATATGGTTTAATTCTCTTGATCCTGGTTGTGTACATAGTCCCCAGGATATGATTTATTACTTCTCTACTAAATATTTCCCTGCTCATAAGAAACAAGCTGCCTTGAGGGAAATATACAACTTTGTGCAAATTGAAGAAGAGAGTCTCCCACAAGCTTGGGGAGGCTTCTCAAGCTACTTAATGCTTTGCCTGATCATCCTCTTAAGAAAAATGAAATACGTGATATCTTTTATAATGGACTAACCGATGCTTCCAGAGATTACCTGGATAGTTGTGCTGGTTCTCTTTTTAAGGAAAGAACACCGGATGAAGCTGAAATTCTATTGAATAATATGTTGACAAATGAAAATAATTGGGCACATCCCGAGCCAGCTCCTGCTCCAATTCCTAAGACTATTCCTAAACTAACTCCGAAGAAGAGAGGTGTTCTATTTCTCAGTCCTAAAGATATGCAAGAGGCAAAGAAATCTATGAAAGAAAAAGGTATTAAAGCTGAAGATGTTAAGAATTTACCTCCTATTGAAGAAATAGATGGTCTTAATTTACCGCCGGTTGAAGAAACACATGATCTTAATCCATTACCTATTGAAGAACCTCCAGGTCTTGATAACCCGACACAGGTAGTAAAGGTAAATTTTCTCTATAGATATGATAAAGCTGAAGTCCCTCCTACTAAAATTGCTAGTCAGTCCTTGGATGAGTTTGATAACTTTATGTTTAAGCAAGAAGATTTGAATGCTTACTGTGGTAGACAATTAAAACAAAATGCTTATATGATTAAACACTTGGGTGATTATATGGCTAATATTAGAGGTGAACTTAAACTTATTAGCAAACATGCTTCTATGGTTACCACTCAAGTAGAACAAGTACTTAAAGCTCAAAATGATTTGCTCAATGAAATGAATAGTAAGAAAAATGATTATGCTGTTAGAGTGGCTACTAGAAATGGTAGAATGACTCAGGAACCTTTGTATCCTGAAGGCCACCCTAAGAGAATTGAGCAAGATTCTCAGAGAAATAATATTGATGCACCTAGTTCTTCTAAAAGGAAGAAAAAGAAAAATGATAGGACTCTGCAAACTTCTAGTGAACCTATTGCCGAACCACCTGAAAATCCAAATGATATATCTATTTCTGATGATGAAACACAATCTGGTAATGAACATGAACATAGTGAAAATGTTAATGATGATGTTCATAATGATGCTCAACCTAATAATGATAATGATGTAGAAATTGAACCTGCTGTTGATCTTGATAACCCACAATCAAAGAATCAACGTTATGA
This sequence comes from Aegilops bicornis, assembly GCA_021605145.1. Lineage (NCBI taxonomy): Eukaryota > Viridiplantae > Streptophyta > Magnoliopsida > Poales > Poaceae > Aegilops > Aegilops bicornis. The sequence goes on from CM038670.1 coordinate 882,963,034, forward strand.
TAAAAGAGACTTTGTTGCTAGGAAACATGGTAAAGAAAGAGAACCATGGGTTCAGAAACCCATGCCTTTTCCTCCCAAACCATCCAAGAAAAAGGATGATGAGGATTTTGAGTGCTTTGCTGAAATGATTAGACCTATCTTTTTGCGTATGCGGTTAACTGATATGCTCAAAATGAAGCCTTATGCTAAGTATATGAAAGATATTGTTACAACTAAGAGAAAGATATCGGAAGCTGAAATTTCCACCATGCTTGCTAATTATACTTTAAGGGTGGAATACCAAAGAAACTTGGAGATCCAGGAGTACCTACTATACCATGCTCCATTAAAAGAAACTATGTTAAAACTTCTTTATGTGATCTTGGAGCCAGTGTTAGTGTTATGCCTCTCTCTTTATATCATAGAATTGACTTGAATAAGTTGACACCTACTGAAATATCTTTGCAAATGGCTGATAAATCAACAGCTATAGCTGTCGGTATATGTGAGGATGTGCCAGTTGTCGTTGCAAACATTACTATTTTAACGGACTTTGTTATTCTTGATATTCCCGAGGACGATAGTATGTCTATTATTCTTGGAAGACCCTTTTTGAATACTACAGGGGCTGTTATTGACTGCAACAAAGGCAATGTCACTTTTCATGTTAATGGTAATGAGCATACGGTACACTTTCCGAGGAAACAACCTCAAGTTCATAGTATCAACTCTATTGGAAAAGTTCCATCGATTATATTTGGAGGTTTTGAATTTCATGTTCCTACTGTCAAGAAGAAATATGATATACTTATTATTGGGGATGTGCATATCCCCGTTGAGGTAACATAGTGTTATTCGAGATTTCTCCGATTCCATGTTAATCGGAATGAGTTTGTTAACAAGACTTGATCAACCTTGTTAGTGGATTCCTTTTGATGAGCATGAGATGGATGAAACTAGAAGGCACAACCTTATGTACCCTCTTTATACTTTACATTATTTAGTTGAAATAAAGTAAAAATAGTATTTTTCTGTCTGTTTCCTGATTTATCCGTGCAATTTAAAAATAACCCAAAAATAAAAGTCCTCCAAATGCCATGCTAATTTAATATGATTTTTTCGGGAATATTTGAGGATTTATGGAACTGAAAACACTGCGGGGGGAGCTGCCACCTGGCCACGAGGGTGGAGGGCGCGCCCCCTGCCTCGTGCGCTCACGGTGGCCCTCCTCCACTTATTCCTGCACTCATACAGTCCTTCTTCCTCCCAGAAACACCAATATCCAGCTCAAGCACGAGTTCTAGCTCACTTTGCTGTGATTTTCGATCTCCTTGCTCAAAGCACCTCTCACAAAACTGCTTGGGAGATTGTTCCTTGGTATGTGACTCCTCCATTGGTCCAATTAGTTTTTTCTCTAGTGCTTTATTCATTGCAAATTTGTGCTGCATAGGTGACCATGTTCTTGAGCTTGCATATCAAATTTATATGGTTCCAAGTAGTTCTAATGCATGATATATCCTCTAGGCACTTGTAGGAGTAGTTGCTATCAATTTTGCTTTTTTGAACCTTTTAACAGTAGGAGAACCTCCTACTGTTTTTGTATTAATATAATAGGGGGGAACAAATTACATGAGGATATTTACATGATGGCTTTACAAATCACCTTCCCTTTGGGAGGTGGCAAAGGGGTTAAACTATAGAGGAGAGGATGTGTGGGATGAGATTTTTGTGCTTTTCCTTAACCCTATAGGTAAGGAGTGAAAAGTCAGTCTTAAGCCTAACTAACCATGACGTCCTTGAGGGCATCATCCCCCTGAAGTGTTTTTTGTTGCGTTCTTTCCAGATACTCCAGGCAGCGATCGGGGAAGAGCTCCATGAAGAGGGGCCTGTTCGAGATTTTTGGCCGACACAACTTTTGTAGGCGATGTTGACCCTGAATCCAAGAAAATCCCAGGTGGACCAGCATTCAACACTGAATTGACACTCAAAAAAGAGGTGTTCTAGTGATTCTTCAATGTGTTGCCCACAAAGGATACAGTCATAGTCATTTCCTATATTGTAGTGTCTCCTCTTGAGCATATTCCGCGTGTTAAGACGATCAGAAAGGAGTAACCATCCAAAAACTTTAATTTTCATGGTGGCTTTTGATTTCCAGAGCCAGTAAAACGTCTGATGGGCCCTCACGTCTCTGAAGTAGAATGTGTAATATCTGTGAGCAGTGTATTTTTCCGTTCCCCAAGTATAGGTCCAAGTGTCAGGATCATTGGATAGAACCGTTTCCCTCGTGTCTGCTTGTAGTTGTCGCACCTCTGCATAGGCCTGAGCCGAAAGGGGCAGGTGAAACGCCTCACTTAAAGACGTGATGGACAAGAAATCCCGCACAGAGATGTCTTCATTGATTGTGTAGGATAGAGCGCGTGGGTACTTCTCATCAAAAGTTGTATCTTGCCATAGGTCTTTCCAGAAGAGCACGGTGGATCCATCGTTGACATTAGCGTTTGAGATGCCCCGAAATATTGGCATTAGTTTGGCAACATCACGCCACCAGAATGAGCCACAAGGGTCAGCAGCATGTGGAATTTGTTCGACGTAGTATGTGTTCCATACGAGCTCAACCCAAGGTACGTTCCATCTATTGTAGAATTTATGTAAAAATTTGAGCAAGAGTGCATCGCCTTGGATCCTGAGGTCAATCACACCCAATCCACCGCTTTCTTTTGGGCGGCAAACCATTTTCCAGGAGGCGAGGGAATTGCATTTGTCCCCCTGCTCCGTTTTCTTCGTCCACAAACACTTCCTTCTAATTTTGTCAAGGAGCTCAATGATTTTGGTAGGTAGTCGGAGCATGCATAGCGCAAAGATAATGAGTGAGGTAATCACTGAGTTAAGCAGGGAAAGCTTTCAACCGTATGAAATCATGTTGAGAGTAGCAGTCAATCTTCACTCCATGGAGCATACCAGAGGCATGAGATCAAGGACAGTTGGCCGAGTGGTTCCAAGCGGGAGTCCTAAGTATGTGAAGGGAATCTTTCCAACCGCACATCCAAAGATATTAGCAATTTCTTCGGTTTTTGCAGTGCCAGCATTGATTGGAATGAGAGTGGATTTGTGAAAATTTATTTTCAAACCAATGGATGTAGCATAGTCGGTCAAAATATCCTTGATAACGGCCGCTTGTGGTGCACTAGCTGGAAGAACAAGTATGGTATCATCGGCGTATTGGATAGCTGGATACTCTTTTTGATGTGGGGAAGGGAAGGGCAGGTTTATTTGACCATGTGCAAATGCGTGTTGATGGCCGCTTGAAGAAGATCTGCCGCAAGCACAAAAATGAGTGGCGAGAGAGGGTCTCCTTGCGTGACCCCACATTTGCAGAAAAATTGGCATCCCAGAGTACCGTTTAGGAGAACCGAAGATTTGGCTGATGAGAAGATACAGTGAATCCATGTAAGCCACTTATCATTGAAACCCATGTTCTTCATAATCTCAATCATTGCGTCATGCTCAATTGTATCAAAGGCTTTTGCAAAATCAAGCTTGAGGAGCATTATTTCTTTTTTGGAAGTGTGACATTGATATATATACTCGTATGCCCATGCGAGGCAGTCCTGGATGGTCCTCCCCTTGAGAAATCCATATTTATTTCTGTGAATAATCTTCAAAATGACTTTTTGCAGTCGATTGGCCAGGATCTTAGTAATGACTTTTAGGCAGCAGTTTAAGAGAGTAATCGGCCTGTAATCATTAATAGATTCAGGTGATCCAATTTTCGGAATGAGAATTATGAAACCATCATTAATGCTTTCCAGGTTAAGATCACCATTGTGGAATTGATTACAGAGATTGTAAAAATCCTCTTTAATAATTGGCCAGCATCTCTTAAGAAAAAGACCAGTAAAACCATCCGGGCCCGGTGCCCTATCAGCCGGCATCTCTCGAATAACTATCATGGGTGAAAGGAAGCGTTAATTCATCAAGTCCTTCACATTTTTAATTATCCTGGAAGGTCAAATTTCATGTTGCATGGATGTGAGGAGCCCATCCTTTCTTTGAAGGCCTGATAAATGAGTGACTCTTTTCCCGAATGATCCTCAATAGTTGCTCCATCACTAGTCTTCAAAGAGGCTATGTTGTTCTTTCTGTATCTTTCTGAGGCCATAGACTGAAAAAACTTTGAAGGTTCATCTCCAAATTGCACCCATCGAATCGTACACCTTTTTTCCAGTAAAGTTGTTGGTATTTTAGTAATCTCAGAATGTGTGCTTTAAGGATGCGGCGAAAATTTGCTTCAGGCACAGTGAGAGGACGTTTATTTTCCAAATCATCAATTTCACAAAGGGCTTTATTTGAGTTTTCGATGGACACCGAGAGCTTTGAGATACCCTTACTCCAATGTTTGAGATTTCTACGAAGGGTTTTGAATTTTTTACATAGGACAGTGGCAGCGTTAGTGGAATGAACTGGTTTGGTCCAAGAGTCCTCGACAACTTTCATAAAACCTGGGTGTTGTACCCAAAAGGATTCGAATCGAAATAATTTGGATTTGGGTATATTGGTTTCGATGGTGACCACACAAGGTATGTGATCAGAAACCGGTTTTCCTAATGGCTTCACCAAGGTTTTTGGATATGACTGAGTCCAGTTGGAACTTGTGAAAAACCAATCCAACTGCTCGAGTAAAGGGTCCATTTGCATGTTGCTCCAGGTAAAGGAACGACCTTTAATGGGTAGTTCAATTAGGCTCTGACATCGTATGAAGTCGTTAAAGGTGTTCATATCACTCATGTTTCCACCTGGTTTGTTGCGATTTTCTGGTGCACGAATAAAATTGAAATCCCCACAAACAACCAATCTTGAGAGGACGGAATATTAAGATTACACAGCCATTGAATGAAGTCTTTGGCGTTGATCACCTTGGCAAGGCCCATAAATATCGACGAGTGTCCAGGTTTGTGTAGATTGGGTAGAGCGAAAGCGAGTGACTAGAGCAAAATCTTCAGAATATAAGACATCGCCAGAGAAAATTGCACTATTCCAAATTGTGGCAATGCCACCCGAGGCTCCACGAGACGGTACAAAAGCGGACTGATCGAACCGACGGGGGCAACAAGACTTAACAAACGGTAGATCAAACGAGGATTTTTTTGTCTCTTGCAAGCAAACAACCGCACAACCACTAGACGAAATAGCATTCGAGAGAGCTAATTGTTTGTCTTCAGAGTTTAGGCCACGGACATTCCAACACATAACGTTCCAATTAACCAAAAGAGGCATGAAAATAAAGGGCAATAAGAAGGTGATCAGAGCTTAATCAGAAGCTGTGGGCTCCTCCTCATTGGTGGCCAGCAGGGCCTCTTCAGAGAGTTCTTCTGCAGGAATGGCACAGAGCAATGTGCCAACGTGTTGGATCACTTGAACGGATGTCGGTGGTGGAACTGGTTCCTCATCCGCATCTCTGATGCGTAGAGCCGTCGGGGCCATCCTGGGTTTAACTTTGGAAACCTTCATTTTGCTGTCAGAGACCTGATGCACTTTGAACCCATCATATTTATTTGAGCGAGCACTCCGACGCAGGGCTGTGGAGCATTCAGGCACAATTGCCTTACCTTTACGAGCCCGAGATGTACCAGATTCAGAAGGAGGAGGGTTAAGACCTGGATCATTCTGCAACTCGACAAAAGCAGAGACATCCGGAGCAGTATCAGACATAGCCTGCAGTTCATTCAGCGGATTTTCTTCGGCAGCATTGACCTCCTCAAGATCCCAGTCAGATGCCTCTTTGAGTTCTTCAATAACCACAGATGAAGAGCTAGTATTGGCAAGAGTTTTGGAAGCTGAAATGACTGACAACAAACCTCTGTTCTCAGCAACAGTAACTTGGAAAGTGACTGAATCCTGCTTGAAACCATACCTACCCCTCCAAGGCCCATAAGAAGCCACAAAGGGCCTGAAAGCTTCAGTTATGTATGAGTTCAGACGAAACATGGGCAAGCAGTCACGCAGGAGCATGGTAGGAGTGAAAGTTCCATGAGAAGAGATATCCAAATGCAAACGATGTGAGACAAAGTCGAGAGATCTCCACAAAGTTGGCGAGCCAGGCTGCGATTACACAGCTGTCCGGGATCTCAGACCTGTGAAGACCAGTACCAGCAGATGTAGCCAAAGCAGAGCTGCAAAGCAAAGCAGAGCTATCAATTTTGTTGAGCTTGGCTCACTTTTGTTTGAAGTTACTAAAACTTTCAGAATTTTTTCAGAGAAAGCAATATGCTTAGGAAAATGTTCCAAGGTGGTTCTTCAAGGAAGCTAGGACCCAGGATTGCAATACGTGATGCTGACGAGGAACCACCAAGAGACGCTCCAGTGCGGCCTTGTGAGTCGCCTTCGGAAAATTTTATGGATCGAGCAGGAATCAAAGAAGAATTTAACACATATTTGCGTAACGCTGATCTTGTGAGCTTTGAGGCAGACAAATGCCCCTGGTACCATCAACTCACTAGCTCATTTGTGAGGAGGTTTGAATTTTCATCTTCACGTAATTCTCCAACTGTCCTGTTTGATCTTTATGAGAAATCTTATACCATGGACTTAGATGATTTTACTTCTGCTTGCAAACTTCCACAATGGGGTAGTATTAGTGATCCCCGTAAATCTGAATTTACAAACTTTCTTGCTGGTATGACCATGGGGGAATCTAGAGATATAACACAAGCTACTATAGGGAGCATCCATTTTCCTGCTATACATTATTTTGCTCTCTTCATAGGCAGATGCATAAATGGTAAAGATGAAGCATGTCACATGTTTGTCCCTGATCTCAGTATTCTTAGGAGTGCTGTGTTGGGAGACCAATCTTATAATTTGGGAGCCATTGTTGCACATAGGTTGCATCATAATAGATTTAATGGAGATTTCTTTGGAGGAATTTATGCAACCCGCTTAGCTGATTTTCTTGATGTGGATGTTCGTGAGGATGATACGGAGTTGCCTCCTACTTATTTAGATTTTAATTCTATGGTCTCTCACCAGTTTGTCGAGAGGAATGAATCACCTCTCCTATATCGACTAATCTTTGACAAACGACGTTTTGTTCGTATTAATCTCCCTGCTCCTGCCTTCTTTGATTATCAGGCAAAAGGAAGATATGTCATTACCAGAGAGGAGGCAAATGAGTACGAGAGAAGTGCGGAGGCAGCTCGATGCCACGCTGCAGCTCAGGAGGCGATAGCCGCTGCATCACAGTACGACCCCAGCTACACCTACGGATATCCGCCAGGCCATCCCTGCCAATGAACCAAGTTAGGCCAAAAGCCAAAGCTTGGGGGAGTACGTATTTCCCATCGACATTACATTTATGTTCACACACACTCATTGCTAGATGTCGGTGCTCATACTTTTTCACTGTAATATCCATGCTAGTTTATTTTCCTTTTCTTGCTTTCTTCTTGTGTGTTTGTTAAACTTTAAGAAAAACCAAAAAAAACTGTAATAGCTTCTAGTTAGTTTACTTTTCCTGCTGTAGTAGTAATAATTAAAAAGAAAACCCAAAAAGATTTCAGGTTCTTCTTTTGCTTGTTGGGAGCTTTCCCGTGTAAATAGTTTTTATTTCCTTTCTTCTCTTTTGGGGTCGATAGGAGAAGACCATGATTAAATTGTTGAAGTGGCTCTTATATGCATTATTGTTGATTTAACCAAGAGCCTATATTGCCTTGTCTTCTCCTGCTTATTGAATGCTCGCAGATTCCAGCTTAGCCCAATGCACGTGCACTCTTATTATTATTCACATCGTTTGGTCGTGCAAGTGAGAGGCAATAATGACGATATATGATGAATTGATTGGGATAAGCGAAGCTGGTATGAACTCGAACTCTCTTGTTTTTGTAAATATGATGAGTTCATCGTTCTTGATTCAGCTTATTATGAATAAACATGTTTGCAATGACAATTAGAGATCATAGTTGCTTATGCCATGCTTGATTAGCTATGAGTTATAATGGTTTATCTTGCATGCCAACATGCTATTAAAATGGTTGTGATGTGGTATGATGGGGTGGTATCCTCCTCTGAATGATTTAAGTGACTTGACTTGGCACATGTTCACACATGTAGTTGAAACAAATCAACATAGCCTTCATGATATTTGTGTTCACGGTGGATTATATCCTACTCATGCTTGCATCCAATGTTTATTAATTTTAATGCATGTTCATGGCTGTTGTCGCTCTCTAGTTGGTCGCTTCCCTGTCTTTTTCTAGCCTTCACTTGTACTAAGCGGGAATATGGCTTGTGCATCCAATCCCTTAAACCCCAAAGTTATTCCAGATGAGTCCACTATACCTTCCTATATGCGGTATTTACCTGCCATTACAAGTAAATTTGTATGTTCCATACTCTAAACCTTCAAATAAACATTCTATTTTGTATGCTCGAATAGCTCATGTATCAACTAAGGCTGCCCTTATCTTCCATGTTAGGTGGTTTATTCTCAAGAGGAGTGGACTCCGCTCCTCACTCACGAGAAAATGGCTGGTCACCGGGATGCCCAGTCCCATGCTTTAGGCAAACTAAATCAAAATAATTGCAAACAAAACTCCCCCTGGGACCTGATGTTAGTTGGAGGCACTCGTTGTTCCGAGCAAGCCATGGATTGATGCTTGTTGGTGGAGGGGGAGTATAAACTTTACCATTCTGTTTGGGAACCGCCTATAATGTGTGTAGCATGGAAGATATCGCCATCTCTTAGTTGCTATGTTGACAATGAAAGTATGCCGCTCAAAATATTATTTATCTCTATTTCAAAACTGAGCTCTGGCACATCTACAAATCCCTGCTTCCCTCAGCGAAGGGCATATCTATTTACTTTTATGTTGAGTCATCACCCTCTTATTAAAAAGCACTAGCTGGAGAGCACATCTGTCATTTGCATCCATTACTGTTAATTTATATTGGGTATGACTCTGATTGGATCTCTTTTACCATGAATTACAATGTCTTGTCAGTCCTTGATATTTAAAGGTGCTCTGCATTTATGTTTTGCGGTCTTAGAAAGGGATAGCGAGATTCCATCTTGTTATATCATATTATGATTGTTTTGAGAAAGTGTTGTCATTCGAGATTTATTATTATGACTCGCTAGTTGATTATGCCATTGATATGAGTAAACATGAGACTGAGAATTATTGCAAATGTGGTTAGTTATAATCTTTGCTGAAAACCTAAATGTTGGCTCTACATATTTACAACAACAAGAGCAAACAGAGTTTGTAAAAGTTTTTAGTTTTCTCTTTCAGTTTATCAACTGAATTGCTTGAGGACAAGCAAAGGTTTAAGCTTGGGGGAGTTGATACGTCTCCGTCGTATCTACTTTTCCAAACACTTTTGCCCTTGTTTTAGACTCTAACTTGCATGATTTGAATGGAACTAACCCGGACTGACGCTGTTTTCAGCAGAATTGCCATGGTGTTATTTATGTGCAGAAACAAACATTCTCGGAATGACCTGAAACTCCATGGAACAACTTTTCGAAAATAATAAAAAATCCTTGCCAAAGATGAAGACCAGGGGCCCACACCTTGTCCACGAGGGTGGGGGGCGCCCCCCTAGGGAGCGCCCCTACCTCGTGGGCCCCTTGGAGCTCCTCCGACGCCAACTCCAACTCTATATATTTGCTTTCGGGGAGAAAAAAATCAAGGAGAAGAAATCATCGCGTTTTACGATCACAGAGCCGCCGCCAAGCCCTAAAACCTCTCGGGAGGGCTGATCTGGAGTCCGTTCGGGGCTCCGGAGAGGGGGATTCGTCGCCATCGTCATCATCGACCATCCTCCATCACCAATTTCATGATGCTCACCGCCGTGCTTGAGTAATTCCATCGTAGGCTTGCTGGACGGTAATGGGTTGGATGAGATTTATCATGTAATCGATTTAGTTTTGTTAGGGTTTGATCCCTAGTGTCCACTATGTTATGAGATTGATGTTGCTATGACTTTGCTATGCTTAATGCTTGTCACTAGGGCCCGAGTGGCATGATTTCAGATCTGAACCTATTATGTTTTCATGAATATATGTGAGTTCTTGATCCTATCTTGCAAGTCTATAGTCACCTACTATGTGTTATGATCCGGCAACCCCGAAGTGACAATAATCGGGACCACTCCCGGTGATGACCATAGTTTGAGGATTTCATGTATTCACTAAGTGTTAATTCTTTATTCCGGTTCTCTATTAAAAGGAGGCCTTAATATCCCTTAGTTTCCATTAGGACCCCGCTGCCACGGGAGGGTAGGACAAAAGATGTCATGCAAGTTCTTTTCCATAAGCACGTATGACTATATTCGGAATACATGCCTACATTACATTGAAGAATTGGAGATAGTTCTGTGTCAGCCTATGTTTTGACTTTTATATGATGAACCGCATCCGGCATAATTATCCATCACCGATCCAATGCCTACGAGCTTTCCATATACTGGTTTACGCTTATTTACTTTCCCGTTGCTACTGTTACAATCATTACAAAACACCAAAAATATTACTTTTGCTTTCATTACTCTTTTGTTACCATTACCACTACTATCATATTACTTTGCTACTAAATACCTTGCTGCAGATATTAAGTTATCCAGGTGTGGCTGAATTGACAACTCAGTTGCTAATACTTGAGAATATTCTTTGGCTCCCCTTTTGTCGAATCAATAAATTTGGGTTGAATACTCTACCCTTGAAAGCTGTTGCGATCCCCTACACTTGTGGGTTATCAGAGACGACCTCGTATATAATCTCCACCTGCTCGCACATGTCGTCGACTAGATCGCCTCCTGCCGGCGAGTCGTCGACAGCTCCGTCCGCTGCATCCCACACGCCACAAAAACCCCGAGAAGATCAAGGTCGTCCGCATGTGCTGGACGCCCTCGACGAACTACGTCGACAACGCATCGCCGACTTCTTTCATCTTTGTCGACCGATCAAGTAAATTGTCCTCCTTACCTCGCGCCATCATAGCAAGCTAGTTCCTCCTTCTCGTTGCTTTGATGGACTTAGGTTTACCACATGTTTTCAACTCGCTAGTATCACCTCGACTAGATGCGTTCTGACCATATGGCGTACATGAAATAAATCTTTGGTTCTTTCATAGCATGGTAGAATAAGATGTTGTTTCTTGAGAAGCATGATGCAATAGATTTTTTGTCACATGATCCAGTTATATTTTTGTCACACGATCCAATTATATTATTGTACAAATAGAACATTAAATAGTTATAAGCATTAGATGTTGATGAACCTCAAATAGTGTTATTTTTGCATTTTTGTTAGCTACTGCCAGAAAGTTTTATATTTTTGCATGTCTACTGTTATTTTTGCATTAGTGTTCGCTAATGTCATGAAGTTTTATATTTTCTTTCAACAGGATAGACGAGCTGAATGGAGAAATAGTGTGCGCCGTTGAAAAATGGTGCAATCTTGTTGCCGCTCTATCGAGCGGTCAACGCGCTAGAGTGGCTGATACAACATTGCGCAGCATGCTGCAAATACCATCTATTAAGACGCGTACCCTACTGATTAGGTATATGATTGAGAATTTTGATGCCAGCAAGTCCAGATTCATTATACAAGAGCAGGTTAGGGAGGTGACTCTCGGTGCGGTCGACGTTGAGTGCATATTTAACCTCGAGAACCAAGGACTCCCCGCTTCGGGCATTCTGATTGAAGAAGGAGAGGACATGAAGGAGCGGGTGCCGCCATAATTTCTCAGTAAGACATCAGAAAACATAGTGATAGATAATCTCATTGAGGACATAATTAAAAGTAAAGCCACCGATGACGATTTCCTTCGGAAATTAGTCCTTGTCCTGTTAGGAACAATTATTGCTCCCATGTCGAGCAAGATTGTGCCAAAGCAGTACTACGCTTTGGTCCATGATGTGAAACGTATTTCAAAGATTAACTGGAATGCGTTCACCCTACGCGTTCTCCTTGATTGCCTTCGCATAGTCAAGAAAGGCAAACACCTCCGCCAATGGCCAAAAGGCAATTTGGCTCTGTTGCAGGTACACATATGAGACCTGTTGCATAATGTCAATTATTATATCATTGCAATTTTATGTGATGTATTGTACTAACTCTAAATCCTTATATTTTTTTGTAGTACTTGTACTTGGAGAAGGTGCAACCTGTCGAAGGCGATTGCGCCTATAATCTTAACTTGTCCATGCAACCTCTTATGAGGAACTGGACCGAAGGTGCAGCCACTAGGAGAGATCGGTTCGACTATGACAATGGGCGCGGCCGTGGTAACGTCAAGGTAAGTCATTGTGTTCTGTCTTTCTTAAATGTTTTGTAACTAAATAATATTTATTTTTAACTCATCACATGTACTTCAATATCGCATGCAGATCAAAAATAATATCACCCAAGAGTATAGGGCGCAGGAGTCCAAAATCCCAAATAATGCGCCGACCATGAAGCCAAAAAACAAGTCTGCAAATGGAAACACAAAGAAGTCGATGACAGCCCCAATGTCGGAAGATTTGATGGAGCTTCTAATGAAGCAGTGCATGGACTTCATACACACCCAGATGAGGCAAATCCCTGATCAAGTTGCTGAGGTGTCACACCCTAACATTATAGTTTACAGTTTGTTCCCTGTTTTAAACCATGCAAGCATTATTAACTTTATATTTTTATTGCAGAGGTTGTTGGAGAAGTTGAACAAATCAGGTGTCATGTACAAGCCGTCTGCTGCCGCGCCATCCGTGGATAATGATGTGGATCAAGAACTGGATTCGTTCGAGAACGGTCCATATGAAAAGAAGGAATTCGTGTACAAGGATGACATAGACTCACACGGAGAGCCTGTCATTGACATGACGCAGCCTGATGAAGTGGTTCCCAACCATAAAACCGTACCTGAGGTACCATGTATATATATTTCTGTCTATAATTTTCTCCTTTAACTTTTTTACGGGCTGAAATGTTCATACAATTTTGTTTGCCAAACAGAAAACCCCACCGAAGATGAATGGTCACAAGGAAGCTTCACCTATTAAGCGTAATGATGAATGTGGCGCTACACCTGAAAACCCTTGGGTCGTTGGTAATTCTACACGAACACCTTCATCGGACATAGATATTTGTCCATCTTCTGTCAGCAAGTTCATGGCTAAGGCGAATGGAAAAAAGGGTGCAACAGTCGATAAGGATGAGGAAGTTATGTCCGTTAAGCGGAAGCGGACCGTTCCCAAGAAACTTGAATCCCCCTACGCACTTGACAAGCCCAGCAGGCGTACCAACCGTGCTCAGAAACCCTCCGGTACCCGTTCTGCTAGTAGAGGTATCGTAACTAACTTTCTTAATTTGTTGTATACTACGAATGCATATGATCACCATTGTTGACATTCATATTACTTCATGCAGCTCTCTTTTCTGAAAATGATGAGCCGGAGGTTGTGACAGATGAGTTGACGCCGAAAATAATTGATGCAACTGTTTCTTTTGTCGAGTTAGCTGCTAGCACCGACAAGAATAAGGGGAAGAAAGTTTGCTACAGTGAAGGGTGTGGCATATCTCTGACTTCCGAAAGGATTCGACCGGTACTAACTCATAGATGGCTGTCGGACGATGTAATTACTACTTGCATGTCCTGTTATTAAAATTCTCAATAATCTATGTCTCAACTTTCAACATGTAATGCCCTGATATTCTATGAAGGTTATTGATGCCTATATGGGACATTTGGAGTTGCGCGTTGGTCATGATCGTTACCTCTGTCCAGCGTGGAGGTCCAAATTCCTTGTAGATCATGCTATCGCACGAGACGATCCATTGCCGTCGAGCTGCAACATGGATAGTGCTCTGTCCAAAGCTGGAGCAGTTAATAGAGTCATGCAAGAGTATACTGTGCGTGATAAGGTACGTTATGTTTGTAATTCTTCACTACAGGACATTTCATCAAGTATTTCGTTTGATCCATAATGGTTTTTTGCACTGTAGATGTATATCGCGTTGAATATCGAAAATGCCCACTGGATGACCGTGGTCATGCACTTGATCAAGCAAGAATTCCAAGTTCTCGATTCACTCTATCCTCAGGACCTGACAAAAAAGACTGTGAAAGCACTGGTAATATAACCAACATTTGTACCATTGGTCTTACATGTTGTTTATGATTCTTCTTTAACACTATCCTCTTTATAGCGAATGGCTATAGAAAAACGATATGTGCCAAGAAAATCTTTTTACACCAAGGAAATATCCGGACGTAAGTAAGTGGCCTATCAAGGAGTATGACATGCCCCAGCAAGAGGATGGGTGAGTTAGTAGGACATCATATGCACATTCAAACAACAACACACATGTTCGTATTGCCCACGGCTAATGTTTGCATATATACCTGGAACTCTTGTGGCCTTTTTGTCACAGAATGTCTAGAGCAATGGGACGGGGACCGAATGACCCGCGATTTTTCACAGGTATGTTGTTATTTACGTTTGTAGACTAGCTAGTATGGTCGTGTAGGAACTTTGGTTCATGTAACCTGCATGTCACTTTTTGCTGGCCACCGTTGACGTAAGGAGAAGACGTTTCGTCGCCGATTTGATTATGTCACCTTCAAACACGATGGAGTGTGTGAAGAACAAAATTCGCGAAATCGCAAGGAAAAGGCGCGCCTGAAGAATTCATGCAACATGCAAGAGTCAAGTTTTAGTGGTTTGGATTTAGTCCGGTCGAAGGTTTCGACGACATGATTATCTTAGGGTTTCTATCATTTGTATGTAATAATCAGGGCATCTCGAATATTGTGACACATACATGTGTATTTGTCTGTCAGGCAATAGGCTCGTACCAGACAATTCAGTCATACAATTCGCTCAGAGAAGACAATTTGGTCGTACCAATAAAGTTTTGGCTTCAACTATCAATTGTTCTTGCTTAATATTTTCCTCGTTCTCCAATTTTTTATAATTGTATTTATCACATTCATAGTATTCGCATTCTATTTTTCTCTTCAACTCGTCTCCGAAGTTTCATATTAAAATTTTCACAATTTTTACTTTTTTTTTAAACTCTATCAAACTTTGCCTTCTGCTTTAGCTATCTGCAAGTCATCATCTTGCATAATCTCCTGGTAATTCCCCCTCAGCACATGATTATGAAAAGTAGTCATGTTAGCTATGTAAATATATCGAGCCAAAACGTATTACACAGATGAAAATTAGTCATGTCAGCTCGTTGGCCCTATCGTGTGTTATCAGGCATCATGTTTTTCTATTTTGTTTTACAAACCCGTCGTTTTTTAGTGTACGTATAATTAACTTTTTCTGTACTCGCCATGATGTCAGGCACGGCCCATCTAACCACGTGAGGGGCCCCACAGGCGGCCTATCGTGCCGACAGCGCTACATAAGCCCATTTTGCCAGGTTCACATCGATCTTTCCCCTTTTCTCGTTTCCCTTCCAAATCCCTTGCCCTCTCTCTCCATTTGCGCCTCCAAATCTCAATGGTGAAAGCATGACATCGAGCTAGGAGTCGGGCGACGGCGGCTGCGGCGAGAAGAGCGGTGGCGACCGCAAGTTAGGTCGAACCCTGGGTCCTGGAAGCAGGTGGGGCGGATTTAGTGAAACAGGAGGGAGCGGCGGCGGATCGAGTGGAACAGGGGACGAGGGTTTCATGGGCGGTGGAGGGCCGGGAGAACCGACGGCTAGGGTTTCTTCAGTGCTACACTTTGGTGGCAAAAAGGTATGTTCTTTACCGTTGTTATTTACATCCCAGCATTGTCGCCCACAAATCATGACCTGTGGCCCTGACAAGCTCCATCTATTTGGTCATCAGGAAACTCCTGGTGGCCGTGTCTGCATAGATGCAGACAATTTTGACAGCGCATTAGTGGGATGTGTGTTTGAGGTTAGTCTACTGAGCATGATCTTCAAACTAGTATTGCTACTGCGGTCAAGCTCCAAAAAAGTTTAGCGTTTAACGCTTGCAGTGACATGTTTAGTTATAAATTGACTTGAATTGCTCATAATTTATTTATGATGATATCACTTCTGAGTATGTGAAATGGGTTGATGAGGAGTGGGATAGCAAAGCAAAGTCAGTCATTAAGTATTTTGCCATGAAGAACAAGAAACCGGAGACAAATATTACAGAATATGAAGCTGAAATTAAAAGGAATGAGAAAGAAAAGAGGGCAATGGTTAAGATGCACAAGAAAATATTGTTCTATATTGATAGGATTTTAGGATTTGGAGGTCTTCTGTATCTTGGCCTGCTTGCCATTATGATTGTTGTCATAGTTACCAAGTAGATTGTTCATAAAGTTATTCACATCATTGTAATTGACATGATGAAATGCTGATGAATTATTTGCTATTCAGTTTATGGGCAAAGTGTAACAGACATTGCAGCAGAAATAACGTGGGGCCATCATGATTGGTAGACAATGCACTTTTGGCATGTTCTACATTTGGCAGAAAATGCACTTTTGGCATGTTCTATATTTGTTAAGTGATGCACATGGGCACATCACATAGCAACACTACAGATTTGTGCAGCAGCCCAGTTCATTGGTATTATGAAGAATGGATGGCGATCTGTCGGAGTAGCGGCGGTAGTTTTTGGTTATTGTTATTATATTAATTATGATTTTCCTCATGAGGGAGTCCTGAATTAAGGGTCCTCGGACAGCTGGTTTATATTCTTATGCTGGACTGTTGGACTATGAAGATACAAAATAGAAGACTTCATCCCGTGTCCGGGTGGGACTCTCCTTTGCGTGGAAGGCACGCTTGGCGATTCGGATATGTAGATTCCCTTCTCTGTAACCGACCTGATGTAACCCTAGCCCCCTCCGGTGTCTATATAAACCGGAGGGTTTAGTCCGTAGTATAAGAACAATCATAATTATAGGATAGCTTCTAGGGTTTAGACTCTACGATCTCGTGGTAGATCAACTCTTGTAATACTCATATCATCAAGATCAATCAAGCAGGAAGTGGGGTATTACCTCCATAGAGAGGGCCCGAACCTGGGTAAACATCGTGTCCCCCGCCTCCTGTTACCATTAGCCTTAGACGCACAGTTCGGGACCCCCTACCCGAGATCCGCCGGTTTTGACACCAACATTGGCGCTTTCATTGAGAGTTCCACTGTGACGTCGAAAAAAGGTTTGATGGCTCGCCTTGTTATCAAGGACAACATCGCCTCCGGCGGAGCCCTGGCCTTAGGCCAAACCCTCCGACTAGGCGGCTTCGTCATGACCGCCCTTCGGCCGCCGTGCCGACGATGACTTCTCGGGTCATCGAAAACAGCCTCCACGTCTGCTCGGAATACGCCGAGCGGATGGATCCAATGGAACTTTCGTCCTTGAACGAGCTCCTCGATCGCATTGCCGCTTTGGGAGCCGGTACGGACTATGATCGGATTGGGCTTAAACCCGATCAAAGGGAGATTAACTCTCCGCCGATCACCCATCAAATAGCGGTGGTCGAGGAGCAAAGAAGCAACTCTTCCTCTATTTTGAGGATGAATTACGTCCGGATTCCCGAGCTCTCTGAGCCGGATACCCGCTCGCGGGAGGACATGACCGAAGCTCTGAATTTAGAATCGGACAGCGGGCCAGAAAAATTGAGTAACATCCCGGAACCCGAACTCCCAAGTTCAGAAGCTGGTCAGCCTCTGGGTCCTGGATCGGGTCAGGGTTCGGACTTAAATCCACCCACCACCCAGATACAAGCGATCTTTCCCACATCAGACAACAATCCCATGAGACAGTACATCACTTTTGGGCCAGATTCCTCCTTGTAATGGGCAAGGTTAAGTACTGTCGCGAGGAAGAAGCAATCTCATTCTTTTGCAAAAATTGCACGGACAAGGGAATCCTTAACGCCATAAGTCACCGTGACATATCACACTTCGCTGACTTGGGCGGCCATAGTACAGAAGTACTGTGCGATGGAGAGCGCTTGGAAAACCCAGGCAACATTCTGGGTTCCTCTGGCTCTCACTAAACCCCTCGTCCGAACCAAAAGGGTGCACTCTCGCAAGTCACCCGATCCAATCACAAAGAAACCAATGCCCATTACAGGGCGTGGAACCGTAATGGAGGGATGGCTCAATAGGAAATGCAAAATTCACATCAGACCTGATACCGTACCAACACATAGCCTCAGAGCATGTTGGATACTTTGGCAGGTGGCCAAGAGCGGCGAGGATCTCCTCATTCACAATACCGCAGAGCATCATCCCGCAGAAAACAACAATACTTTATTGATAGTCTTCGAGACTTTCGCCTCGAACAACAGGCGCAAGAGAGCACTCCGCGGCTTCGGCAAAGTCTGCCACGTTGGAGCAATAAATTCCTGGAACGACACGGCTATAACCTTTAATGCCAGTGACGAACTTCAATTCCGAACAATCCAAGCACCAGTCGCCTTGGTCCTTAGTCCAATTGTGGACGGCTTCCGGCTTACTAAAGTGCTAATGGACGGCGGCAGCGGATTAAACCTCATCTATGATGAAGCTCTCAACAATATGGAAATAGACAAGAGCCGCATTGAGCAAAGCAGCACGACCTTCCGAGGAATTATCCCTAGTCGGGAGGCACGATGTGCGGGAAAAATCACACTCGATGTGGTATTCGGAACGCCGGAAAATTACAGGTCCGAAGAGATAACATTCCAAGTGGCCCCGTTCAGCAGTGGTACCACGCCCTTTAAGGGCGGGACGCATTCGCGAGCTTCCAAGCTATACCCCATTATGATTACATGAAGCTCAAGATGCCCGGGCACAATGGAATCATCACTCTAGCCAGTGATCCGGACATGGCAGTCCGCACCAAAAATAAAACCGCCGCCCTGGCCCTCGAGGCATTATCGGAAGCCTTCGCGGCCGAAGAATTAACTGCATTACGCTCAACAGTGGATAGGGATGACGTGATACTCGATAAGTGACCCAAGTCAACCTATTTCAAACCAGCGGACGAAATAGTCAAATTCCAAGTCCACCCAATGGACTCTACAAAAACAGCATCCGTCGGGGCACAGCTGAAACCCACAATCGACGCCGCACTGCGGGCGTTCTTACGCGAGAATTGGGGCATTTTCGCCTGGCACCCTTCAGATATGCCAGGGATCCCATGCAGGCTGGCCGAGCATAGTCTCAACATATTGAAGGGATACAAGCCGGTCAAGCAGACACTACGGTGCTTTTCAGAGCCTAAACGACAAGCTATGGGAGAGGAGCTAGCCAAGTTACTCGAAGCCGGATTTGTCAGAGAAATAAAACACCCGGACTGGCTAGCAAACCTGGTGATGGTACCAAAGAAGGATAAATCCTGGCGCCTATGCATCGATTTCAAGGACCTCAATAAGGCTTGCCCCAAGGATCCCTTCCCCCTCCCCCGCATCGATCAAATCATCGACGCTACTGCAGGACACGACTTATTGTGCTTCCTCGACGCATACTCCGGATACCATCAAATCAAAACGGCGGAGTCCGATCGAGCCGCAATGGCATTTACCACCCCATATGGCCCTTTCTGTTTCAACACCATCCCTTCCGAGCTCAAAAACGCCGGTGCAACCTACCAATGCATGATTCAGACATGCCTGGAAAAACAAATCGGCAAAATAGTTGAGGCATACATGGACTACGTGGTCATCAAGACCAGACACGTTGAATCTTTAATAGACGACCTGAGGCTCACGTTCGACAACCTCTGAACATATGACATCAAGCTCAATCCGGAAAAATGTGTTTTCGGCGTTGCCGCGGAAAGTTGCCGGGCTTCATTGTTTCCAATAGAGGAATTGAAGCAAACCCGGCTAAAATCTGAGCTTTGTCACAGTTGGCTACCCCAATAGACCTCAAACAAATCCAGAAATTGACTGGATGCGTGGCTGCCTTAAGCCGCTTTATCTCCCGATTGGGAGAAAAGGCACTACCTCTTTATCGCCTTCTTCGATGCACCAAACACTTCGAGTGGACGAATGCAGCGACGGCCGGACTGGAAGAAATAAAGGCCCTCCTGGCTAGCAACCCAATCCAGACCGCACCAAACATTGGCGAACCCATGTTGTTATATATAGCTGCAACACACCAAGTTGTAAGCACAGTTCTCGTCGTCGAACGAGAGGAGGATGGACATAAGTTACCGCTTAAAAAGCCGGTATAGTACATATCCACTGTCCTCACACCATGCAAGTCATGGTACCCACATTATCAAAAGATAGCATATGCGGTTTTCATGGCATCCCGGAAACTACGACACTACTTTCAAGAGTGTACAATCACGGTGGCATCCGAAGTACCACTCAACGATATAATAAATAACCGTGATGCCATGGGCAAGATTGCTAAGTGGGCAATCGAGCTCCTCTCGTTCGACATTACATATAAACCACGGCGAGCCATTAAATTGCAAGTACTGGCTGACTCCGTCGCCGAATCGACAGAAGCCGAACTCCTTAAAGAGTATGGCGCATACTCCAATTGGATCATGCACTTTGACGGCTCTAAAATGCTGGCTGGTCTGGAAGCGGGTGTTGTCTTGACATCCCCCACCGGAGATACAGTCCAATACATACTCCAAATACTATACACAGACTCCAACAATGCAGCCAAATACGAGGCTCTGTTGCATGGTCTTCGGATGGCTGTCTCCACGGGCATCCAACGCCTAGAAGTGTGTGGGGATTCGAACCTCGCAATATCTCAAATAAATGGAGACTTCGACGCCAAGGATCCAAAACTGGCGGCTTATCGTTATGCCGTCCTCCAAATGTCAGCTCGATTCAAGGGGCTTGAATTTCATCATGTGGTTCGAGAAAACAATCAAGCGGCAGATATCCTTGCCTGCATCGGCGTTAAGCACGACTCCGTACCACCTAACATCTTCTTGGAAAGGATGTTCAAGCCATCCGTGGTGTGGCAAGGGGAGACCCGCAATACTAGTCCGAATCCGACCACAACCCCAGATTCCGAACACACTGACATAATCGGAGGCTCTGCCACCGAAATAACACCTTCAGCTCATCTGATCATGGCTGTCATCACCCCATGGACCGAACCCTTCTTAGCCTACCTAAATAGACAAGAACTCCCCGAGGATCAAAATGAGGCACGCTGCATTGTGCGGCACTCTAAGGCCTACAAGGTCCACGAGGGAGAGCTTTATAAGAAAAGCGCTACCGGAGTACTCCAAAGCTGTATCTCTGAAGAGGACGGGCGGCAACTCTTAGCCGAAATTCACGCTGGACTCGGGGGCCACCACGCCGCAGCCCGGGCCCTTGTAAGCTAGGCCTTCCGTACAGGTTTCTACTGGCCGACAGCCCGAGCAGATGCACATGACCTCATCCAACATTGCGTCGGTTGCCAGCTCTTCGCCAACCAAAGCCATATGCCACCCAACACTCTCCAAACAATCCCCATAACTTGCCCCTTTGCGATCTGGGGGCTCGATATGGTCGGACCCTTAAAGGAGGAAGCCATAAGAAAAAATACCTGTTGGTCATGATGGATAAATTCACCAAATGGATAGAGGCCGAACCAGTTAAAACGGCCGAATCCGGACCAGTGATAGACTTCATATCAGGGGTCGTGCACCGCTATGGTGTCCCCCACAGCATCATCACCGATAATGATTCCAATTTCACAGCCGACAAGGTGAAAACTTGGTGCGGCAATATGGGCATTAAGCTCGATTACGCTTATGTCTATCACCCTCAAAAAAATGGACAAGTCGGACGAGCTAACGGTCTTATTATGAGCGGCATCAAACCCAGACTAGTGCGATCTCTGAAGGAATCAGACACGCGCTGGGTCAAGGACCTTGAATCCGTACTATGGGGGCTGCGGACCACGCCAAATTGCACTACCGGTTACACACACTTCTTCATGGTGTACGGCGCAGAGGCAGTATTGCCCTGCGATATTATTCATGACTCACTGTCGGTGTCAAAACTGGCAGATCTCGGGTAGGGGGTCCCGAAATGTGCGTCTAAGGCTAATGTAACAGGAGGCGGGGGACATGATGTTTACCCAGGTTCGGGCCCTCTCTATGGAGGTAATAGCCTACTTCCTGCTTGATTGATCTTGATGATATGAGTATTACAAGAGTTGATCTACCACGAGATCGTACAGGCTAAACCCTAGAAGCTAGTCTATGATTATGATGGTTCTTGTCCTTCGGGATAAACCCTCCGGTTTATATAGACACCGGAGGGGGCTAGGGTTACACAGAGTCGGTTATAGGGAAGGAAATCTACATAGCCGAATTGCCAAGCTTGCCTTCCACGCAAAGGAGAGTCCCACCCAGACACGGGATGAAGTATTCAATCATGTATCTTCATAGTCCAACAGTCCGGCATAAGTATATAGTCCGGCTGTCCGATGACCCCCTAATCCGGGACTCCCTCAGTAGCCCCCGAACCAGGCTTCAATGACGATGAGTCCGGCGCGCAGATTGTCTTCGGCATTGCAAGGCGGGTTCCCTCTCCGAATTCTCCAGAGTACCTGTTGTAACAAGTAGTGTCCGGTCTTCCCATTTAATGATGCACTAATCAGCTTTTGTACCTTAATAGTGTCAGCCTCCACGTGTCGAGCGAATGCGAGAAGCCAGAGCATTTTTACACTTGCCACCCTGACCATGTAAATAAATTGTCTATTAAAGAGAAGGGGATCCTCAGATCCAAATCACACCATCTTCCCCAAGCGAGGATTCACCAGAGCGTGCCCGAAAAAACCATCCCATCATGGCCGGCCACCGCAGCTCCTCCTCTCGCCCCCATAGTTCCAAGCCAGGTGATTGGGAGAAGAGTACCGTATCCCACGACCAATTGGTGAAGTTGCAGACGCAGGGGTTTCTTCCACCTGCATATCTTGTCCCCGTTCGAGCCGGATTAGCCACCTATGACGACGGGGAGCAAACAGATAGTTTTCCCAACCCATCCGGGGGGGGGGGGAGAGTGTGCCTTGTCCCTTACTTGCTGAGGGGCATCGGATTTCCAATCCATCCGTTCCTCCGCGGGCTCCTGGAGTATTATGGCCTCTAGCTGCACAACTTTACCCTTGCCTTCATCCTGCACAACGCAGGTTATGTCACCCTTTGTGAGTTATTTCTCGGTTGCAAAGCTCATTTCGAGCTATGGAAGAGGTTGTTCTGCCTCGTCCCTCGCAATCAAGAGGGATCAATATTCCAAGTGGGCGGAGCCGAAATATGACGCATCGCCGGGATTGGATACCTGTCCGGCACTCCGAAGAAGACATCCGAAGATTGGCCTTCCGAGGGGTTTTATATAGAGGACGTCTCCCTTCCTGACCCTATCCGAATGGGTCTTCCTGAGTTCACAAATTCCCCATTGAAGAAACGCCGTAGCTGGCGTCCTTGGAGCCCCGAGGAGGAAGATAGCAGAGAGGTCCTTCAATTGATGGGCAGGATAAAAACGCTTGCCAAATCTGGATTGACCATAATCGAGGTTATGTCAATATGCATGATGCGGGGGTGCAGCCGCTCCAGTATCGGGGGCGTCCCATGTGGCACTTCGATGGAGAAGACGATGCCACCCACTGCGGTCGGAAAGGTCCGGACTCCGCCGCCGCTCTGGAGAAAATACTGTTTGATTTATACAAAGGAGAAGAAGAGGAGTTTATCCGCATTAAGCCACGGTATGGATTTTCCATGTACAACCCCCCTAGCTGGGTGAGCTGTTGTCTTTTACTCCACTCTATTCATTCCCGCCGTCTTTCATCACAAATATTTACCTCGCTAGTTCGTAACAGGAAATGCGGAAAGCTATGAAGGAGGTCCACAGCCCGCCTCCACAGCCAGAGGACCACAACCGGGCCCTCGACCCCGGCCTCGAAGAAGATCCGGACATATTTGTGGAGCTCGGCGATAGGGTGTTCTACCAGGCGAGCTGTGACGGCACCTTAGTGGCCATCATTGCCGACTATCCCGGCCTCCTCCCTGCATCACATGTAAGTAAAACAGGAGACTTATCTTCCGAAAAGGATTCACTCTTTCCACCTTACCCACCGCACATATATTATGCTATAAAGGGAAGGCCATCGGCGAGCCATGCCGAACCCGCGGTGACTCACCAACAAGGGGCGCCCAGACTGGGTAGGCTTCCAAAAAGGAAAGCAAGCAAAGACATGGCTGAGCCGCCATCGAAGATGTATGGTTGAAAACATGCTCCGTGATTGTTATCTTAAAATATAACAACATCCGTTTGGTCCTGGCAAAAAGAATATTCGCCGGACTATATCCAGGGATCCTGCCAGTCATGCCTGTACCAGCTGGATTCCAGAACCGGCTTCGAGGGTGGAGGCTAATGTGGGGACGACATCGGACGGTCCTCCTACAGAGGATTCGGATAGAATATCCGCCACAAATTCCGAGGTGGAGAGCGCTATGAATCATCGGCGTCGGTGGGCTGCACTCCGCGACCCAAGTTTTTCCGAGGAGGCTTTCAATGCATTCAACTCGGGAGACGCGTACATCCGAGCTGTTCAAGATGGGCTTGCTAGAGCCACAGTCCAGTATTTAAATTATATACGGGTAAGCAAAATCTGATAATTATGTATATCAGTAGCCCCTGAGACTTGAAGCAGTTGGTACAACTGATTTAAGGATCATTGTATGAATAGGTTCTTACAGAGAAGAATAACCATTTTTCTCAAGAGTTGGAGAAGTGCAAAGCCCAGCAAAGGGCCGCAGCTGCCGAAATGGAGGAATAACCATTTTTCTCAAGAGTTCAACGACAACTAGAGGCTGGCGAACGTGTACTTACACGGGTCAGGCGAGAGAAAAACGATCTCCAGGATGCCAATACCCGGCTGGACGTAGAATTGAAAGATGTTCGGGCCAAGCTAGGTGACTCCATGAAGGAGAATAGAAGGCTTCAACGTGGCATTTTTAGTATGTGCTCAAATGAACCTTTATATAGTTCGGCGAAGAAACGGGCTAACAGAGTTATCTCTGTAGATATACTGGTTGGTCGTCCCGAAGAGGAGATGTCCGGATCCTCAGGCGACCTTCTGCAAGAGCTTTCGCAACTGCACGAACAAGTTTGGCAGGTGATGCAGGGTGTCGCCAAGGCCTTGTGGCCATCTGCCTCCCTGCCAGGAAGCATGGGGGAGCTTGTACAGCTGCTCAAGGGAGCGCGGCGGCGCTTCTGATTATGGAAGATATCTGCCAATCGATGAGGGAAGCTTGGGCCATGGTAAAAACACGGTATACCAAGCTCGATCCGAATCACATGGACCGGGTCGGACTTGTAGGGTCAGACGGGAAATAGATTCCCACTAGTCTGGTATATGACCAGGTAGGATTAGCCGCAAAGTATTCCCAACAGGATTGTAGGCCAGACAGCCTGTTGGATGGCATAAAAGAAGAAGTATGTGAGTCTAAGTGACTATGTACTTCAGTTGACATATTTTGTCCCTGGCCGGATTGTAAATCATTTGTCTTGGCGGACCTTTTTGCTTCAGCCTCCGGGCCCGACAGTTCGGAGTGTTTCCGAATACCCGCTCAGTTATATAAACCGGGATACGCGTGGAAACCAGGCGTAGGGGTCATAATTGCTTGAACAGACAAGTACCCAACTAGCTATGTTATATTACATGGATAGTAAGAAACATCTTCCAAAGAGAATAGTTCCATTAAGGGTTCCTTTCCCTGGGTACGCATGCATTAGTGTACATGTCCGAACTGCGAGCAGAAACGCAGTATATGCAACATCTGGGGGTTTGTATTGTAATAGGTAAAAACATCTTTAGTTCACCGACCGAATATTCCCTTAAGAACGCTAGCTTTCGGCTTCACCCAGTCTGAGGTACACGTCTGGAGTACCCGGCAGTAACAATCGCAAAGGTGCTCCCCTTATGCCCTAGCCGAACTAACGGGAATGTAGGGCATAAACACAGGAGCCAGGCAACCCAGCTTGGCCAAAACTGAAGTCATATCGATGCATATAATGGTGAAGAAAAGGTACATATGGGGAAGCGACACATATGCAGTGAGTGTGATGCCCGGAAGATAATTATATTGAGCTTCTGTATAAGAAGCCCCCAGGTATAGTGAGTGCGCATACTTGAGGATTTTGCGCATCGAGAGTGTGTAGGCAAGTCACACTTAAAGCCTTAGAGCCATAAAAAGAAATATAGAGGATATAACTATAAAAAAAGAGGAGGGAAAGAGACGAACATAGAGTTCGGCGCTAGGCGTAGAATCGTCGGAGTCTGGCCGCGTTCCATGGGTACGGCTTGAGTCAATTATCTGATACATCATGCAAGCGGTACGCTCCTCCGGTGAGAACTTTATCAATGATGAAGGGACCCTCCCACTTGGGCTTGAGTTTGTCCTTTTTCTTCTCCGGTAGGCATAGAACAAGTTCGCCAATGTTATAAGTTTTGGCCCGTACTTCTCTGCTTTGATACCTGCAAGCCTGTTGCTGATAGAATGCGGAACGGGCTTTTGCGATATCGCGCTCCTCCTCCAAGGCATCTAAACTGTCCTGCCGATCAAGCTCGGCTTCTCTCTCTTCATACATGCGCACTCAAGGTGAGTCATGAATGATATCGCAGGGCAATACCGCCTCTGTGCCGTACACCATGAAGAAGGGTGTGTATACGGTAGTGCGATTTGGCATGGTCCACAACACCCATAGTACGGAATCGAGCTCCTCGACCCAGTGCGTGTCTGATTCCTTCAGAGATCGCACCGCTCATAATGAGACCATTTGCTCATTCGACTTGACCGTTTGTTTGGGGGTGATAGACGGAGGCGTAATCGAGCTTAATGCCCATGTTGCCGCACCAAGTTTTCACCTTATCGGCTGTGAAGTTAGAGCCATTATCGGTGATGTTGCTGTGAGGGACACTGTAATGGTGTACGACCCTTGATATGAAGTCTGTCACTGGTCCGAATTCGGCCGTTTTAACTGGTTTGGCCTCTATCCATTTGGTGAATTTATCCACCATGACCAACAGGTATTTTTTTCTTATGGCTTCCTCCTTTAAGGGGTCCAACCATATCGAGCCCCCACACTGCAAAGGGCCAAGTTATGGGGATTGTTTGGAGAGCGGTGGGCGGCATATGGCTTTGGTTGGCGAAGAGCTGGCAACCGACGCAATGTTGGACGAGGTCCTGTGCGTCTGCTCGGGCTGTCGGCCAGTAGAAACCTGTACGGAAGGCCTTGCTTACAAGGGCCCAAGCTGCGGCATGGTGGCCGCCGAGTCCAGCATGAATTTTAGCAAAGAGCTGCCGCCCTTCCTCTTCAGAGA
Source organism: Aegilops bicornis (assembly GCA_021605145.1). Lineage (NCBI taxonomy): Eukaryota > Viridiplantae > Streptophyta > Magnoliopsida > Poales > Poaceae > Aegilops > Aegilops bicornis. The sequence goes on from CM038670.1 coordinate 882,990,291, forward strand.
TACATCTTTGAAGTACTCTGGTAGCTCTTTTCTTATAAAGCTCTCCCTCGTGGACCTTGTATGCTTTCAAGCGCCGCATAATGCAACGTGCCTCATTTTGGTCCTCGGGGAGTTCTTGCCTATTTAGGTAGGCTAAGAAGGGTTCGGTCCACGGGGTGATGACAGCCACGATTAGATGGGCCGAAGGTGTTATTTCGGTGGAGGAGCCTCCAATTATGTCAGTGTGTTCGGGATCTGGGGTTGTTGTCGGATCCAGACTAGTATTGCTGGTCTCCCCTTGCCACACCACGGATGGTTTGAACAACCTTTCCAAGAAGATGTTGGGTGGGACGGGGTTGCGCTTAGCGCCGATGCGGGCAAGGATATCCGCCCCGCTTGATTGTTTTCTCGAACCACATGATGGAATTCAAGCCCCTCGAATCGAGCTGACATTTTGAGGACAGCATTACGGTAAGCCGCCATTTTCGGGTCCTTGGCGTCGAAGTCTCCATTTATTTGAGATATTGCGAGGTTTGAATACCCACGCACTTCTAGGCGTTGGATGCCCATGGAGAATGCCATCCGAAGACCGTGCAACAGAGCCTCGTATTCGGCTGCATTGTTGGAGTCTGTGTATAGTATTTGGAGTACGTATTGGACTGTATCTCTGGCGGGGGATGTCAAGACAACGCCCGCTCCCAGAGCAGCCAACATCTTAGAGCAGTGAAAGTGCATGATCCAATTGGAGTATGCGCCGTACTATTTAGGGAGTTCGGCTTCTGTCCATTCGGCGACGAAGTCGGCCGGTACTTGCAATTTAATGGCTCGCCGTGGTTTATATGTCATGTCAAACGGAAGGAGCTCGATGGCCCACTTAGCAATCCAGCCCGTGGCATCGCGGTTATTTATTATATTGTTCAGTGGTGCTTCGGAGGCCACCATGATTGAACACTCTTGAAAGTAGTGTCGTAGTTTCCGGGATGCCATGAAGACCGCGTATGCTATCTTTTGATAATGTGGGTACCGTGATTTGCATGGTGTGAGGATAGTGGATACGTAGTATACCGGCTTTTGAAGCGGGAACTTATGTCCGTCCTCCTCTCGTTCGATGACAAGCACTGCGCTTACAACTTGGTGTGTTGCAGCTATATATAACAACATGGGTTCGCCAATGTTCGGTGCGGCCAAGATTGGGTTGCTAGCCAAGAGGGCCTTTATTTCTTCTAGCACGGCTATAGCCGCATCCGTCCACTCTAAGTGTTCGGTGCGTCGAAGAAGGCGATAAAGATGTACTGCCTTTTCTCCCAATCGGGAGATAAAGCGGCTTAAGGCAGCCACGCATCCAGTTAACTTCTGGATTTGCTTGAGGTTTGTTGGGGTAGCCAACTGTGACAAAGCTCGGATTTTAGCCGAGTTTGCTTCAATTCCTCTGTTGGAAACGATGAAGCCCAAGAGCTTTAAGGCGGGAACACCGAAAACATATTTTTCCGGGTTGAGCTTGCTGTCATATGTTCGGAGGTTGTCGAACGTGAGCCTCAGGTCGTCTATTAAAGATTCGACGTGTCTGGTCTTGATGACCACATCGTCCACGTATGCCTCAACTGTTTTGCCGATTTGTTTTTCCAGACATGTCTGAATCATATGTTGGTAGGTTGCACCGGCGTTTTTGAGCCCGAAAGGCATGATGTTGAAACAGAAAGGGCCGTATGGGGTGATGACTATCGTTGCGGCTTGATCGGACTCCGCCATCTTGATTTGATGGTATCCGGAGTATGCGTCGAGGAAGCACAATGAGTCGTGTCCTGCGGTAGCATCGATGATTTGATCGATGCGGGGGAGGGGGAAGGGATCCTTGGGGCAAGCCTTATTGAGGTCCTTGAAATCGACACATAGGCGCCAGGATTTATCCTTCTTTGGTACCATCACCAGGTTTGCTAGCCAGTCCGGGTGTTTTATTTCTCTGATGAATCCGGCTTCGAGTAACTTGGCTAGGTCTTCTCCCATAGCATGTCGTTTAGGCTCTGAAAAGCGCCATAGTGTCTGCTTGACCGGCTTGTATCCTTTCAATATGTTGAGGCTATGCTCGGCCAGCCTGCATGGGATCCCTTGCATATCTGAAGGGTGCCAGGCGAAGATGTCCCAATTCTCACGTAAGAACGCCCGCAGTGCGGCGTCCATTGTGGGGTTCAGATGTGCCCCGATGGCCGCTATTTTTGTAGAGTCCATTGGGTGGACTTGGAATTTGACGATTTCATCCGTAGGTTTGAAAGAGGTGGACTTGGATCGCTTATCGAGTATCACGTCGTCCCTATCTAATGTGGAGCGTAATGCAGTTAGTTCTTCTGCCGCGAGGGCTTCGGATAATTATTCCTCAAGGGCCAGGGCGGCAGTTTTATTTTCGGCGCATAGTGCTATGTCAGATCACTGGTAGAGTGATGATTCCGTTGGGCCCGGGCATTTTGAGCTTCATGTACCCATAATGGGGTATAGCTTGGAAGCTCGCGAATGCGTCCGCCCTAAAAGGGCGTGGTAGCCACTACTGAATGGGGCCACTTGGAATGTTATTTCTTCAGACCTGTAATTTTCCGCCGTGCCGAATACCACATCGAGTGTGATTTTTCCCGCACATCGTGCCTCCCTACTAGGGATAATCCCTCGGAAGGTCGTGCTGCTTTGCTCAATGCAGCGCTTGTCTATTTCCATTTTGTTGAGTGTTTCCTCGTAGATGAGGTTTAATCCACTGCCGCCGTCCATGAGCACTTTAGAAAGCCGGAAGCCGTCCACAATTGGACTAAGCACCAAAGCGGCTGGTGCTCAGATTGTTCGGAATTGAGGTTCGTCACTGGCGTTAAAGGTTATAGCCGTGTCGTTCCAAGGATTTATTGGTGCAACGTGGCAGACTTCGGCGAGGCCGCGGAGTGCTCTCTTGCGCCTGTTATTCGAGGAAAAAGTCTTGAAGACTGTCAACACTGTATTGTTGTTTTCTGCGGGATGATGCTCTGCGGTATTGTTAATGAGGAGATACTCGCCGCTCTTGGCCACCTGCCGAAGTATCCAACATGCTCTAAGGCTGTGTGTTGGTACGATATCCGGTGTCGTGTGAATTTTGCATGGCCTGTTGAGCCATCCCTCCAATACGGTTCCACGCCCTGTAGTGGGCTTTGGTTTCTTTGTGATTGGATCGGGTGACATGCGAGAGTGCACCCTTTTGGTTCAGACAAGGGGTTTAGTGAGAGCCGGAGGATCCCAGAATTTTGCCTGGGTTTTCCAGGCGCTTTCCATCACACAGTACTTCTGTTCTATGGCCGCCAAGTCAGCGAAGTGTGATATGTCACGGCGACTTATGGCATTAAGGATTCCCTTGTCCGTGCAATTTTTGCAAAAGAATGAGATTGCTTCTTCCTCGCGACAATCCTTAACATTGCTCATTGCAAGGAGGAATCTGGCCCAAAAGTGATGTACTGTCTCTTGGGATTGTTGTCTAATGTGGGAAATATCGCTTGTATCTGGGTGGGTGGGTGGATTTAAGTCCGAACCCTGACCCGATCCAAGACCCAGAGGCTGAGGAACTTCTGAACTTGGTAGTTCGGGTTCTGGGATGTTGCCCAATTTTTCTAGCCCGTTGTCCGATTCTAAGTCCAGAGTTTGGGTCAAGTCCTCCCGCGAGCGGGTATCAGGCTCGGAGAGCTCGGGAATCTGGACATAGTCTGTCCTCAAAATAGAGGAAGAATCACTGCATTGCTCCTCCACCACCGCTATTTGATGGGTGACTAGCGGAGAGTTAATCTCTCTTTGATCGGGTTTAAGCCCAATCCGATCATAGTCCGTAGCGACTCCCAAGGCGGCGATGCGATCCAAGAGCTCGTTCAAGGACGAAAGTTCCATTGGATCCATCCGCTCGGCGTATTCCGAGCTAACGTGGAGGCTGTTTTTGACGACCCGAGAACTCATCGTAGGTGCGGCAGCCGAATGGGCGGTCATGACGAAGCCACCTAGTCGGAGGGTTTGGCCTAAAGCCAGGGCTCCCCCAGAGGCGATGTTGTCCTTGATAACAAGGCGAGCCATCAAACCTTTTTCTGACGTCACAGTGGAAATCTCAATGAAAGCAGCAACGTCGTTGTCAAAACCGGCGGATCTCGGGTAGGGGGACTCGAACTGTGCGTCTAAGTCTAATGGTAACAGGAGGTGGGGGACATGATGTTTATCCAGGTTCGGGCCCTCTCTATGGAGGTAATACCCTGCTTCCTGCTTTATTGATCTTGATGATATGAGTATTACAAGAGTTGATCTACCACGAGATCGTAGAGGCTAAACCCTAGAAGCTAGCCTATGATTATGATTATTCTTGTCCTACGGGCTAAACCCTCCGGTTTACATAGACACTGGAGGGGGATAGGGTTACACATCGTCGGTTACAGAGAAGGAAATCTACATATCCGAATTGCCAAGCTTGCCTTCCATGCAAAGGAGAGTCCCACCCGGACACGGGATGAAGTCTTCAATCTTGTATCTTCATAGTCCAACAATCCAGCATAAGTATATAGTCCGGCTGTCCGATGACCCCCTAATCCAGGACTCCCTCACTCACCTCGAGTGCGCATGTATGAAGAGAAAGAAGCCGAGCTTGATCGGCAGGACAGTTTAGATACCCTGGAGGAGGAGCGCGACGTCACAAAAGTCCGCTCCGCATTTTATCAGCAAAATGCCCGTAGGTATCAAAGCAGAAAAGTATGGGCCTAAACTTATAACATTGGCGAACTCGTTCTACGCCTACCGGAGAAGCAAAAGGACAAGCTCGAGCCCAAGTGGGAGGGTCCCTTCATCATTGATAAAGTTTCCACCGGAGGAGCGTACCGCCTGCGTGATGCATCAGACAAACGACTCGAGTCGAACCCATGGAACGCGGCCAGACTCCGAAGATTCTACGCCTAGCGCCGAACTCTCTGTTCGTCTCCTTCCCTCCGCCTTTTTTTACTTCTTAGTTATATCCTCTCTCTTTCTTTTCATGGCTTTAAGGCTTTAAGTGTGACTCGACTACACACTCTTGACGCGCTAATCCTCAAATATGTGCGCTCATTATACCCGGGGCTTCTTATATAGAAGCTTAACATAATTATCTTCCGGGCATCACGCCCACTGCATATGTGTCCCTTTCCCATATGTACCTTTTCTTCACCATTATATGCATCGATATGACTTAAGTTTTGGCCAAGTTGGGTTGCCTGGGTCCTGTGTTTATGCCCTACGTTCCCGTTAGTTCGGCTAGGGCATAAAGGGAGCACCTCTACGATTGTTACTGCCGGGTACTCCAGACGTGTACCTCAGGCTGGGTGAAGCCGAAAGCTAGCGTTCTTAAGGGAATATTCGGTCGGTGAACTAAAAGATGTTTTTTACCTATTACAATACAAACCCCCAGATGTTGCATATACTGCATTTTTGCTTGCAGTTCGAACATGCACATTAATGCATGCATACCCAGGGAAAGGAACCCTTAACAGAACTATTCTCTCTGGAAGATGTTTCTTACTATCCATGTAATATAACATAGCTAGTTGGGAACTTGTTTGTTCAAGCAATTATGACCCCTACGCCTGGTTTCCACGCGTACCCCGGTTTATATAACTGAGCGGGTATTCGGAAACACTCCGGACTGTCGGGTCCGGAGGCTGAAGCGAAAAGGTCCGCCATGACAAATGATTTACAATCCGGACAGCTAGGGACAAATATGCCAATTGAAGTACATAGTCACTTAGACTCACATACTTCTTCTATGCCATCCAACAGGCTGTCTAGCCTACAATCCTATTGGGAATACTTTGTGGCTAATCCTACCTGGTCATATACCAGATTAACGGGAATCTCCTTCCCATCTGAACCCTACAGGTCCGACCCGGGCCATGTGATTCGGATCGAGCTTGATATACTGTGTTTTTACCAAGGTCCAAGCTTCCCTCGCACCTTGTCGATAGGCAGATATCTTCCATAGTCGGAAAAGCCCCGCGCTCCCTTGAGCAGCTGTAAAAGCTCCCCCATGCTCCCTGGGAGGGAGGCGGATGGCCACAAGGCATTGGCGACACCCTGCATCACCTGCCGAACTTGTTCGTGCAGTCGCGAAAGCTCTTGCAGAAGATCGCCTGAGTATCCGGGCATCTCCTCATCAGGACGACCAGTCAGCATACCTACAGACATAACTCTGTTAGCCCGTTTCTTCGCCGAACTATATAAAGGTTCGTTTGAGCACATACTAAAAATGCCACGTTGAAGCCTTCTATTCTCCTTCACGGAGTCAGCTAGCTGGACCCGAACATCTTTCAATTCTACGCTCAGCCGGGTATTGGCATCCTGGAGATTGTTTTTCTCCCGCCTGACCCGTGTAAGTACACGCTCGCCAGCCTCTAGTTGTCATTGAACTCTTTGTTCATCCTCTTGTAGGATCTCCAGATTCACTCCGGGATTGTCTGCGGAATCTATTGTTAGATCTGCAACGTGCCGAACACCAAATGGAACATGTAATTACGTTTTTTCTCGACCGAGAGAAATATTACCAGATGAGGCCTTCTTGAATTCCTCCATTTGGGCAGCTGCGGCCCTTAGCTGGGCTCGACACTTCTGCAACTCTTGAGACAAATGGGTATTCTTCTCTGTAAGAACCTGTTCATACAATGATCCTTAAATCAGTTGTACCAACTGTTTCAAGTCTCAGGGGCTACTGATATACATAATTATCAGATTTTGCTTACCCGTATATCAATACTGGTTTGTGGCTCTAGCAAGCCCATCTTAAGCAGCTTGGATGTACGCGTCTCCCGAGTTGAAGGCATTGAAAGCCTCTTCAGAAAAACTAGGGTCGCGTAGTGCGGCCCGTCGACGCTGATGATTCATAGCGCTCTCCACCTCAGAATTTGTAGCGGATATTCTATCTAAATCCTCTGTAGGAGGACCGTCCAGTGTCGTCCCCATGTTAGCCTCCACCCTCGAGGCCGGTTCTGGAGTCCAGCTGGTAGAGGCGCGACGGGCAGGATCCCCAGATACAGTCCGACAGATGTTCTTTCTGCCAAGACACAGCGGATATTGTTATATTTTAAGATAGCAATCACAGAGCATGTTTTAAACCATACCTCTTTGATGGCGGCTCAGCCATGTCTCTGCTCGCTTTCCATTTTGGAAGCCTACCCAGCCTGGGCGCCCCTTGTTGGTGAGTCGCCGCAAGTTCGGCATGGCGCGCCGATGGTCTTCCCTTTAGAGCATAATATATGTGCGATGGGTAAGGTGGAAAGAGTGAATCCTTTTCGGAAGATAAGTCTCCTGTTTTACTTACATGTGATGCAGGGAGGAGGCCGGGATGGTCGGCAATGATGGTCACCAAGGTGTCGCCACAGCTCGCCTGGTAAAACACCCTGCCGCCAAGCTCCACAAATATGTCCGGATCTTCTTCGAGTCCGGGGTCGAGGGCCCGGTTGTGGTCATCTGGCTGTGGAGACGGGCTGTGGATCTCCCTCATAGCTTTCCGCATTTCCTGTTATGGACTAGTGAGGTAAATATTTGTGATGAAAGACTGCGGGAATGAATAGAGTTGAGTAAGAGATAGCGACTCACCCAGCAAGGGGGGTTTTACATGGAAAATCCATCCTGTGGCTTAATGCGGATGAACTCCTCTTCTTCTTCTTTGTATAAATCGGTCAGTATTTTCGCCAGAGCGGTGGCGGAGTCCGGACCTTTCCGACCGCAGTGGGTGGCATCATCTTCTCCGTTGAAGTGCCACATGGGAAACCCCCGATACTGGAGTGGATGCACCCCCCGCATTATGCATATTGACATAACCTCGATTATTGTCAATCCAGATTTGGCAAGCATTTTTATCCTACCCATCAATTGAAGGACCTCTCTGCTATCTTCCTCCTTGGGGCTCCGAGGACGCCAGCTACGGCGTTTCTTCAAAGGGACATTCGTAAACTCAGGAAGACCCATTCGGATAGGGTCAGGAAGGGAGACGTCCTCTATATAAAACCACTCGGAAGGCCAATCTTCGGATGTCTTCTTCGGAGTGCCGGACAGGTATCCGGTCCCGGCGATGGGCCATATTTCGGCTCCGCCCACTTGGAATATTGATCCCTCTTGATTGCGTGGGACGAGGCAGAATAGCCACTTCCATAGCTCGAACTGAGCTTCGCAACCCAGAAATAACTCGCAAAGGGCGACATAACCTGCGATGTGCAGGATGGAGGCAGGGGTGAAATTGTGTAGCTGGAGGCCATAGTACTCCAGGAGCCCGCGGAGGAACGGATGGATTGGAAATCCGATGCCCCTCAGCAAGTAAGGGACAAGGCACACTCGCTCTCCCCTGGATGGGTTGGGAAAACTCTCCGCTTGCTCCCCGCCGTCAAAGGTGGCCAATCCGGCTCGAACGGGGACAAGATATGCAGGTGGAAGAAACCCCTGGGTGTGCAACTTCACCAATTGGCCATGGGATACAGTGCACTTCTCCCAATCACCTGGCTTGGCGCTATAGGGGTGAGAGCAAGAGCTGCGGTGGCTGGCCATGTTGGGATGGTTTTTTCAGGAGCGTTGTGATGAATCCTAGCTTGGGGAAGATGGTGTGATTGGGATCTGAAGATCCCCGTCTCTTTAATAGACGATTTATTTACATGGTCAGGGTGGTAAGTGTAAAAATGCTCCGGCTTCTCGCATTCGCTCGACACATGGAGGCTGACACTATTAAGGAATAGAAGTCGATGAGTGTAACATTAAATGGGAAGCCGGACACTGCTCGTCACAACAGGTACTCTGGAGAATTTGGAGAAGGAACCCACCTTGCAATGCCAAAGACAATCTGCGCGCCGGACTCATCTTCATTGAAGCCTGGTTCGGGAGCTACTGAGGGAGTCCTGGATTAAGGGGTCCTCGGACAGCCGGACTATATGCTTATGCCGGACTGTTGGACTATGAACATACAAGATAGAAGACTTCGTCCCGTGTCCGGGTGGGACTCTCCTTTGCGTGGAAGGCAAGCTTGGCAATTCGGATATGTAGATTCCCTTCTCTGTAACCGACCTGATGTAACCCTAGCTTCCTCCGGTGTCTCTATAAACCAAAGGATTTAGTCCGTAGGACAAGAACAATCATAATCATAGGCTAGTGATACGTCCATTTTGCATCATGCTTTTATATCGATATTTATTGCTTTATGGGCTGTTATTTCACGTTATGTCACAATACTTATGGCTATTCTCTCTTATTTTACAAGGTTTACATGAAGAGGGAGAATGCCGGCAACTGGAATTCTGGGCTGGAAAAGGAGCAAATATTGGAGACCTATTCTGTGCAACTCCAAAAGTCCTGAAACTCCACGGAATGTCTTAAAATAAATAAAGAAAAATCGTCGCCAAAGATGAAGGCCAGGGGGCCCACACCCTGCTCACGAGGGTGGCCCCCCTGGGCGCGCCACCTCGTGGACCCCCTGGTGGCTCTCCGATGCCCATCTTCTCCTATATGAATTCTTTCGATGAGAAAAAAATCAGAGACAACCTTTCGGGACGAGACTCTGCCGCCACAAGGCGGAACCTTGGCGGAACCAATCTAGGGCTCCAGCGGAGCTGTTCTGCCGGGGACACTTCCCTCCGGGAGGGGGAAATCATCACCAATGCTCCTCTCATTGGGAGAGGGCAATTTTCATCAACATCTTCACCAGCACCATCTCATCTCCAAACCCTAGTTCATCTCTTGTATCCAATTCTTGTCCCCAAGTCCGGGATTGGTGCTAGTAGGTTGCTAGTAGTGTTGATTACTCCTTGTAGTTGATGCTAGTTGGTTTATTTGGTGGAAGATCATATGTTCAGATCCTTTATGCATATTATTACCCTCTGATTATGAACATGAATATGCTTTGTGAGTAGTTACGTTTGTTCCTGAGGACACGGGAGAAGTCTTGCTATTAGTAGGCATGTGAATTTGGTATTCGTTTGATATTTTGATGAGATGTATGTTGTCTAGCCTCTAGTGGTGTTATGTCAATGTCGACTACATAACACTTCACCATTATTTGGGCCTAGAGGAAGGCATTGGGAGGTAATAAGTAGATGATGGGTTGCTAGAGTGACAGAAGCTTAAACCCTAGTTGATGCGTTGTTTCGTAAGGGATGTTTTGGATCCATATGTTTCATGCTATGGTTAGGTTTACCTTAATACTTTTGTTGTAGTTAGGATGCTTGCAATAGAGGTTAATCATAAGTAGGATGCTTGTTCAAGTAAGAACAGCACCCAAGCACCGTCCACCCACATATCAAATTATCAAAGTACCGAACGCGAATCATATGAACGTGATGAAAACTAGCTTGACGATAATCCCATGTGTCCTCGGGAGCGCTTTTCCTATTATAAGAGTTTGTTCCAGCTTGTCCTTTGCTACAAAAAGGATTGGGCCACCTTGCTGCACTTTATCTACTCTTGTTACTTGTTGCTCGTTGCAATTTACCTTATCACAAAACTATCTGTTACCACTTATTTCAGTACTTGCAGAGAATACCTTGCTGAAAACTGCTTATCATTTCCTTCTGCTCCTCATTGGGTTCGACACTCTTACTTATCGAAAGGACTACGATAGATCCCCTATACTTGTGGGTCAGCAAGACTCTTTTCTGGTGTCGTTGCCGGGGAGTGTAGCGCCTTTGGTAAGTGGAATTTGGTAAGGAAAAATTTATATAGTGTGCTGAAATTTTCTGTCACTTGTTACTATGGAAAGCAATTCTCTGAGGGGCTTGTTCGGGGTATCTTCACCCCGTCCAGTAGAGCAAAGAGTTGATCCTCAACCTTCTGAACCTATTGAACATGAAACTCCTTTTGAAGTTCCTTCGGGTACGATGGAAAAACTGATGGCTAATACTTTTACAGGAGATGGAACAAAGCATCCTGATGAACATCTACTCTATGTGGATGAAGTTTGTGGATTATTTAACCTTGCAGGTATACCCGATGATGTTGTTAGGAAGAAGGTCTTCCCTTTATCTTTGAAGGAAGACGCATTGACATGGTATAGGCTATGTGATGATACGAGATCATGGAACTATAAAAGATTGAAATTGGAATTTCATCAAAAGTATTACCCTATGCATCTTGTTCATCGTGATCGCAATTATATATATAATTTTTGGCCTCGTGAAGGAGAAAGCATCGCTCAAGCTTGGGGGAGGCTTAAATCAATGTTATATCCATGCCCCAATCATGAGCTCTCAAGAGTTACAATTCTTCAGAATTTTTATGCTCGGCTTTCTGATAACAATCGCACCATGGTCGATACTTCTTGTGTTGGCTCTTTTATGATGAAGACTATTGAATTTAAATGGAATTTATTGGATAGAATTAAACGCAACTCTGAAGATTGGGACCTCGACGAAGGTAAGGAGTCAGGTATGACACCTAAGTTTGATTGTGTTAAATCTTTTATGGATACCGATGTTTTCCGTAGGTTTAGCACTAAATATGGACTTGACTCTGAGATAGTAGCTTCTTTCTATGAATCTTTTGCTACTTATGTTGATCTCCCTAAGGAGAAGTGGTTTAAATATCATCCTCCCATAGAAGTAAAAGTAGCTGCACATATTAAAGTTGAAGAAAAGACTGTCACTTATAATGTTCCTATTGTTCCCACCTCTTATGATGAGAAACCACCTTTCCCTGTTAGAGTAAAGGATCATGCTAAAGCTTCAACTGTTGTTCGTAAAAGCAATATTAGAACTTATACACCTCCTAAGCAAGTTAAAGTAGAACCTAATATTGCTATTGTTAAAGATCTCTTGTCTGATAATATTGATGGGAATGTTATTCAATTCTGTGGTGAAACTGCTAGAATTGCTAAACCTTGTGCTAAACATAAACATAGACCTGTGGTAGGCGTGCCTGTTTTTTCTGTTAAAATAGGAGATCATTGTTATCATGGCTTATGTGATATCGGCGCTAGTGCTAGTGCAATACCCATTGAATTGTACAAAGAAATTATGCATGATATTGCACCTATTGAGTTAGAAGAAATTGATGTCACAATTAAGCTTGCCAATAGAGATACTATTTCACCAGTGGGAATTGTTAGAGATGTTGAAGTCTTGTGTGGAAAAACCAAATATCCCGCTGATTTTCTTGTTCTTGGTTCTCCACAAGATAGCTTTTGTCCTGTTAGATTTGGTAGACCCTTCTTGAATATTGTTAATGCTAAGATAGACTGCGAAAAGAATGTTGTTACTATTGGCTTGGATGATATGGTTCATGAGTTTAATTTCTCTAAATTTAGTAAACAACATCGTGAGGAAGAATTGCCTAGTAAGGATGAAATTATTGGTCTTGCTTCTATTGTCGCATTCTCCTAGTGATCCTTTAGAACACTATTTGCTAGACCATGAGATATGTTCATGAATGAAAGAAGGGAAATAGATGAAGTATTCTTTAAACAGGAACCTATTCTGCAACATAATTTGCCTGTTGAAATCCTAGGGGATCCTCCTCCACCCAAGGGTGATCCCGTGTTTGAGCTTAAACCGTTGCCTGATAGTCTTAAATATGCTTATCTTGATGAAAAGAAAATATATCCTGTTATTATTAGTGATAACCTTTCAGAGCATGAAGAAGAAAGATTATTGAAAACTCTGAAAAAGCATCGTGCCGCTACTGGATATACTCTTGATGATCTTAAGGGCATTAGTCCCACTCTATGTCAGCATAAAATAAATTTGGAAGCGGATGCCAAACCAGTTCGTGATCCTCAACGACGTTTGAATCCTAAAATGAAAGAAGTGGTAAGAAAAGAAATACTCAAGCTTCTAGAGGCAGGTATAATTTATCCTGTTGTCGATAGTCGATGGGTAAGTCCTGTCCATTGTGTCCCTAAGAAGGGAGGTATTACTGTTGTCTCTAATGATAAAGATGAATTGATTCCAGAAAGAATTATCACAGGTTATAGGATGGTAATTGATTTCCGCAAATTAAATAAAGCCACTAAGAAAGATCATTACCCCTTACCTTTTATTGATCAAATGCTAGAAAGATTATGCAAACATACTCATTATTGCTTTCTAGATGGTTATTCTCGTTTCTCTCAAATACATGTGTCGGCTAAAGATCAATCAAAGACTACTTTTACATGCCCTTTTAGTACTTTTGCTTATAGACATATGCCTTTTGGTTTATGTAATGCACCTTCTACCTTTCAAAGATGTATGATGGCTATATTCTCTGATTTTTGTGAAAAGATTTGTGAGGTTTTCATGGACGACTTTTCCGTCTATGGTTCCTCTTTTGACGATTGCTTGAGCAATCTTGATCGAGTTTTGCAGAGATGTGAAGAAACTAATCTTGTCTTGAATTGGGAAAAGTGCCACTTTATGGTTAATGAAGGTATTGTCTTGGGGCACAAAGTTTCTGAAAGAGGTACTGAAGTTGATAAAGCCAAAGTTGATGCTATAGAAAAGATGCCATGTCCCAAGGACATCAAAGGTATAAGAAGTTTCCTAGGTCATGCCGGATTTTATAGGAGGTGCATTAAGGACTTCTCAAAAATTTCTCGGTGTCTGACTAATTTATTACAAAAAGATGTACCATTTGTCTTTGATGATGATTGTGTGGAAGCATTTGAAATACTTAAGAAAGCATTAGTGTCTGCACCTGTTGTTCAGCCACCTGATTGGAATTCACCCTTTAAAATTATGTGTGATGCTAGTGATTATGCTGTAGGTGTTGTTCTAGGGCAAAGAGTTGATAAGAAATTAAATGTTATCCATTATGCTAGTAAGACTCTAGACAATGCTCAAAGAAATTATGCTACTACCGAAAAGGAACTTTTAGCAGTTGTGTTTGCTTGTGATAAATTCAGACCCTATATTGTTGATTCTAAAGTAACTATTCACACTGATCATGCTGCTATTAAATATCTTATGGAAAATAAAGATGCTAAACCTAGACTTATTAGATGGGTTCTCTTGCTGCAAGAATTTGATTTGCATATTGTTGATAGAAAAGGAGCTGAGAACCCGTTGCGTATAACTTATCTAGGTTAGAGAATGTTCTTGATGACCCACTACCTATTGATGATAGCTTTCACGATGAACAATTAAATGTCATAAGCACTTCTCGTAGCACTCCATGGTATGCTGATTATGCTAATTATATTGTTGCTAAATTTATACCACCTAGCTTCACATACCAACAAAAGAAAAGTTCTTTTATGATTTGCGACATTACTTTTGGGATGACCCACATCTTTATAAGGAAGGGGTAGATGGTGTTATTAGACGTTGTGTGCCTGAGCATGAACAGGAACAGATCCTACGCAAGTGTCACTCCAAAGCCTATGGAGGACACCACGCTGGAGACAGAACTGCACATAAGGTATTGCAATCCGGTTTCTATTGGCCCACTCTCTTCAAGGATGCCCGTAAGTTTGTTTTGTCTTGCGATGAATGTCAAAGAATTGGTAATATTAGTAGACGTCAAGAGATGCCTTTGAATTATTCACTTGTTATTGAACCATTTGATGTTTGGGGCTTTGATTATATGGGACCTTTTCCTGCCTCTAATGGATATACACATATTTTAGTTGTTGTTGATTACGTTACTAAGTGGGTAGAAGCTATTCCAACTAGTAGTGCTGATCATAACACTTCTATTAAAATGCTTAAGGAAGTTATTTTTCCGAGGTTTGGAGTCCCTAGATATTTAATGACCGATGGTGGTTCACACTTTATTCATGGTGCTTTCCGTAAAATGCTTGCTAAATATGACGTTAATCATAGAATTGCATCTCCTTATCACCCGCAGTCTAGTGGTCAAGTAGAATTGAGTAATAGAGAGCTCAAATTAATTTTGCAAAAGACTGTTAATAGGTCTAGAAAGAATTGGTCCACGAAACTTGATGATGCATTATGGGCCTATAGAACTGCATATAAGAATCCTATGGGAATGTCTCCGTATAAAATGGTTTATGGAAAAGCATGTCACTTACCTCTCGAACTAGAACATAAGGCATATTGGGCTATTAAAGATCTCAACTATGATTTGAAACTTGCCGGTGAGAAGAGGTTATTTGATATTAGCTCACTTGATGAATGGAGAACCCAAGCTTATGAAAATGCCAAGTTATTTAAAGAAAAAGTTAAAAGATGGCATGACAAAAGGATAGAAAAGCATGAGTTTAATGTAGGTGATTATGTATTGCTATACAACTCTCGTTTAAGATTTTTTGCAGGAAAACTTCTCTCTAAATGGGAAGGTCCCTACGTTATCGAGGAGGTCTATCGTTCCGGTGCCATAAAAATCAACAACTTCAAGGCACAAATCCAAGGTGGTAAACGGTCAAAGAATCAAACATTATATCTCAGGTAATCCCATAAATGTTGAAACCAATATTATTGAAACCGTAACCCCGGAGGAATACATAAGGGACACTTTCTAGACCGTTTCAGACTCCGAAAAGGAAAAGGTATGTGGTACGGTAAGTAAACGGACTCCAAAAAATTTTTTTAGGCAATATTTCTCTGTTTTGCAATATTTAGAAAAATAGAAAAATAAGTGGAACTCTGGGAAGGACACGAGGCCTTCACGAGGGTGGAGGGCGCGCCCCACTACCTCGTGAGCACCTTGTGTTCTCTCCGGACTCCGTTTTCTCGCACGATACGTATTTTGGTCAGTAAAAATTCATTATATATTCTTCCGAAGGTTTTGACTCCCTATCACGCAAATATCCTCTGTTCTTGTTTTGAGCTGTTGCTGCTGCAGATTAGAGCAAGAGTTCGTCTCAAGATTCAGTCGGGGAGAGTCGGGTATCTAATCCGGCACCGGAACCAAGGGCACACAGCGATGCTGACCACTTTGGGACAGCAACGGAGGAAGAGATGGAGGCCGACCTTATGAGGGTAGATGCCATGGAGGATCAAGAAGTCACCTCTCGCCTCCGAGCTGGGTTTACGATGGGGGAACTACAGAGCTCAGCTATTCCAAACTCGGTTATCCCTTCCAATGTTAGATTTCTTTCTTATGAAAATATGAGGAGGAGTGTCTCTTGTTCTCCTGCAGCTATGCAACACCCTTGGGTGCAAGGAGCTTTAGCCGTTACAGGAAAGCTTCGCAAGGAAATAATGGACCTCAAGCAGCAAGTCAATAAGCTCGAGGAGGAGAACCGTATCTTGAGGGGAATCATCGCCAAGAATATTACACCAAAAACAAAGAAGGAGATATATTCACATAGGTATGGGCACTCCCCTTGGCAACTGCCAAGCTTGGGGGAGGTGCCCCGGTATCGTATCACCATCACAACTCCTATCTTTACCGTTTTTCTTAGTTCAATCCTATTAGTAGTATCTTGATCTAGTTTTGAGTTTTGCTTTATGATCCCTCTATGTAATCGAGTCCGCGAGCTATATATAATAAAGATTAGTGTTGAGTCAGGGGCTTGATTACTTTGCCATGATCTTGGGTGAATAAAAGAAAAGAAAAAAAAGAAACAAAGAGTTCATATTGATCTTATTGAAAGTAATGACTTCACATAGAAAGAGTATGATGATTAAAAGTTGTTGGGAGTTGGCAAATATAGCTTTGGTCATCATTGCAATTAATAGGAAGTAATAAGGAAAGAGAGGTTTCACATATAGATATATTATCATTGACATCTTTTATGATTGGGAGCACTTATTAAAATATGACATGCTAAAGAGTTGATGTTGGACAAGGAAGACAACATAATGAGTTATGTTTTCTTGTATCTGAGATAAAGTATGTTGTCATGGATCGTCTAACATGTTGAGCTTGGCTTTCCCCTCATGCTAGCCAAATTCTCAGCACCAAGTAGAGATACTACTTGTGCTTCCAAATACCCTTAAACCAGTTTAGCCATGAGAGTCCACCATATCTACCTATGGATTGAGTAAGATCCTTCAAGTAAGTTGTCATCGGTGCAAGCAATAAAAATTGCTCTCTAAATATGCATGACTTATTAGTGCAGAGAAATAAGCTTTGTACAAACTTGTTGTGGAAGTAATAAAAGCGACGGACTGCATAATAAAGTTCCACATACAAGGGGCAATATAAAGTGGCGTTCTTTTGCATTAAGATTTTGTGCATCCAACCATAAAAGCGCATGGCAACCTCTGCTTCCCTCTGCGAAGGGCCTATCTTTTATTATTATCTTCTACCTTATGCAAGAGTCACGGTGATCTTCACCTTTCCTTTTCATTTTATCCTTTGGCAATCCGAGCATGTTGGAAAGAACATGATATATATATCTAATTGGATGTAGGGGAGCATGAATTGTTATTGTTGACATTACCCTTGAGGTAAAAGGTCGTGCGGCAAAATTATAAGCCCCTATCTTTCTCTGTGTCCAATTAAAACTCCGTAACCACAAGTATTTCGTGAGTGCTAACAATTATGAAGGACTAAGTGATAGTTGAGTATGTGGACTTGCTTTTAAGCTCTGACATAGACTCTTTCCGATGTTATGATAAATTGCAATTGCTTCAATGACTGAGGTTATACTTTGCTGGTGCCAGATAAAGTTTCTGATTCATACTTTTGCATTGTGAAAAGATCATCACTTGAACATAAGTAATCATATGACAAAATCTATATATGTTGTTGTTATGAGAATAAACATGATGCCTTCATGTCCGTATTTTATTTTTATCGACGCTTCTACCTCTAAACATGAGGACATATTTATTTTTATCGGCTTTTCGCTTGAGGACAAGCGAGGTCTAAGCTTGGGGAGTTGATCGTCCATTTTGCATCATGCTTTTATATCGATATTTATTGCTTTATGGGCTGTTATTTCACGTTATGTCTGTCACGTATGGCTATTCTCTCTTATTTTACAAGGTTTACATGAAAAGGGAGAATGCCGGCAGCTGGAATTCTGGGCTGGAAAAGGAGCAAATATTGGAGACCTATTCTGTGCAACTCCAAAAGTCCTGAAACTCCACGGAATGTCTTAAAATAAATAAAGAAAATTAAATGCCGCCAAAGATGAAGGCCAGGGGCCCACACCACCTTTCGCGAGGTGGGGGCGCCTGGGCGCGACCCCCTACCTCGTGGGCTCCCTGGTGGCTCTCCGATGTCCATCTTCCCCTATATGAAGTCTTTCGATGAGAAAAGAATCAGAGACAACCTTCCGGGACGAGACTCCGCCGCCACGAGGCGGAACCTTGGCGGAACCAATCTAGGGCTCCGGCGGAGCTATTCTGCCGGGAACACTTCCCTCCGGGAGGGGGAAATCATCGTCATCATCATCACCAACGCTCCTCCCATCGGGAGAGGGCAATCTCCATCAACATCTTCACCAGCTCCATCTCATCTCCAAACCCTAGTTCATCTCTTGTATCCAATTCTTGTCCCCAAGTCCTGGATTGGTGCTAATAGGTTGCTGGTAGTGTTCATTACTCCTTGTAGTTGATGCTAGTTGGTTTATTTGGTGGAAGATCATATGTTCAGATCCTTTATGCATATTATTACCCCTCTGATTATTAACATGAATATGCTTTGTGAGTAGTTACATTTGTTCCTGAGGACACGGGAGAAGTCTTGCTATTAGTAGTCATGTGAATTTGGTATTCGTTCGATATTTTGATGAGATGTATGTTGTCTAGCCTCTAGTGGTGTTATGTGAACGTCGACTATATAAAACTTCACCATTATTTGGGCCTAGAGGAAGGCATTGGGAAGTAATAAGTAGATGATGGGTTGCTAGAGCTACAGAAGCTTAAACCCTAGTTTATGCGTTGCTTCGTAAGGGGATGTTTTGGATCCATATGTTTCATGCTATGGTTAGGTTTACCTTAATACTTTTGTTGTAGTTGCGGATGCTTGCAATAGAGGTTAATCATAAGTAGGATGCTTGTTCAAGTAAGAACAGCACCCAAGCACCGGTCCACCCACATATCAAATTATCAAAGTACCGAACGTGAATCATATGAACATGATGAAAACTAGCTTGACGATAATCCCATGTGTCCTCGGGATCGCTTTTCCTATTATAAGAGTTTGTTACGGCTTGTCCTTTGCTACAAAAAGGATTGGGACACCTTGCTGCACTTTATCTACTCTTGTTACTTGTTGCTCGTTGCAATTTACCTTATCACAAAACTATCTGTTACCACTTATTTCAGTACTTGCAGAGAATACCTTGCTGAAAACTGCTTATCATTTCCTTCTGGTCCTCGTTGGGTTTGACACTCTTACTTATCGAAAGGACTACGATAGATCCCCTATAGTTGTGGGTCATCAGCTAGCTTCTAGGGTTTAGCCTCTGCGATCTCATGGTAGATCAACTCTTCTAAAACTCATATCATCAAGATCAATCAAGCAGGAAGTAGGGTATTACCTCCATAGAGAGGGCCCGAACCTGGGTAAACATCGCGTCCCCCGCCTCCTGTTACCATTAGCCTTAGACACACAGTTCGGGACCCCCTACCCGAGATCCGCCGGTTTTGAGACCGACACCTCACACTACTTTTGAATATGTTAATAGGGAAGCTAACGTAGTTGCCGTGAGCTTGAGCGGGCACTAGGAACTGTAAAACGGAAGTTCTTACTTCCCCACGTGACAAAGCCACAATTAATAATCCACTGGGGGTGGTTATTTTTGCGGTGAGGGCAGTTGGAACTTGAAACCGATTGTAGCAACCAGCAGAGTCGGTTGTGATTTTGAAATCGCATGTAGTTTTGGATGACTGAGGGCGGTCTTGTAAATGAAACCGGCTGCGGTACTTCGACCATCTATCTACATAACGTAAGCCCCAATCACTCACTTTCTCCACTTCTGATCGATGAAATGGATCCGTTGCTGTCGCATCTATGCGCCAACATCTGGGCAGGGTAGGGTCATAACTTGTAAGTGTCCCTGCGCCACCACTGCCACCGCCGACAAGCCGCATGGACTACCATTTTGAGGGTGTTTCCCGCCACCACCACCTACCCTGTCGCCGCATCCCTCACGTCAACATCCGTGCTGGGTAAGGGGGATAAGTGTGTCGGCACCGGTGCTTCAGCCGGCAGGCCTCATGGACGACCACTGGAAGGAGTCCTTACGGACGCCGCTGGGAGCAAGTGTGCTGGAACCACTGCCTCTACTGCCAAACCTTGCCTTAGTTAATGATCGTGGCATTCGCGACCTTTTCCTCTCTCTCATTTCATAGGATAGCATGCATGCATTTTCTAGGCAGGTCAGCAGATGCTTGCGGTCTGCGGAATGGAAAGGTTGTCCGATTGGGATCTCAGACAGTCATGTTATACTACTCGATCAATGTTGGAAAGATAGCGCGTGGTACACCATGCCCTCCGCCGTCTGTCATGGCTCATCGTTCATGGATGAATCATTAGAATTCTGAGAAGTTTCCCTCACCTTCTTCATCACTACGCAGGAAGGACCATCGGGCAGCATCCATCTCGTCTCATAAATAGTTGAAATGTGTTAGAGAAAATATGTAATCTCAACCAACCTTCCCTCTCGTATCCCTCTCTGACTCTTGTATCTTCCTTGTATGCCAAGGCAGTCTCCTTCCCGATCTCAATATATATACGACGCCGCTCCACATCGAGGGAGTAGGGGATCGGTCATTATCTTACATGGTCATCAGAGCCACCTCTTCCATACATCTAGCCACAAACCAAAAACCCTAGAAACCACATACCATCGTCTCCATGGCTTCCTCTGCTGGTGTCGCCCTCAACCTTGGTTCGCCACCATCCGAGAAGCTCGCAAGAGGAAACTTGATCCTCTAGAAGACTTAGGTGTTACCAGCCCTGCAAGGAGCGCAGGTGACTGGACTCCTCGACAACTCAGATGCCGCTGTATGGGCCTAGAGACGAATCCGCTGTACGGGCCCTGAATCACCAAAGACCAACAGGTCCTATCGTATCTTCTCAATTCCATGTCACCAGAGATCCTTGCGCAGGTCGTCGGGAAGGACTCCACCTTCGAGCTCTGGATGACGGTGACAAACCTCTTCGCCTCGCAGTCACAATCTCGGATTACCAATCTTAGAATCGCCATCACCAACACCAAGAAGGGCAACATGTCAAGCTCGGCGGGTATAGCGAAGATGAGAAGCCTCGGTGATGAACTAGCTGTTGCCGGTCGTCCCGTCTCTGATCCGGAGATGGTGGACTACATCTTGGCCGGACTAGACCGCGACTACGACTCCGTGGTGGTGGCGATCGGCGCTGTCAAGAACACCATCACCACCGATGATTTCTTCACCCAAATCTCTGCCTTCGATCAGAGGATGGAGATGCTAGGCGATTCATCTTCAGGAGGGTTTCACTCATCTGCCAACGCGATCTACAGAGGCCATGGACAGTCCGCGGTAGGTCCCGTGGGCGAGGAGGACGGGGGCGTGGTCGTGGTGACCGCGGTGACCGCCAGCCCTCTTCCTCCAATGGTGGCAGCGGTTTCAGAGGGCACCCTCGACAACAGCAACAGCAACACTAGGTGTGTGAGCAGCAGCATGATTACCCTGAGTGCCAAATATGCTACATGCATCATCCAGGAGGTGCGTCGGTCTGCTGGTGGAGCTATGAGGAGAATGGGCCAGAAGAAAAGGAGGCGCATGCTGCCTCCTATGGCGTGGACACCAATTGGTATGCCGACAGTGCAGCAACAAACCACATCACAGGTGAACTCGACAAGTTGATGATGCGGGAGAAGTACAATGGAGGTGACCAAATTCGCACGGCAAGCGGTTCTGCTATGGATATCACACACATTGGTAGTTCAATTGTTGAAAACCCCGTGAAACATTTACATCTGACAAGTGTCTTGCATGTTCCTCAAACATCCAAAAATCTTATTTCCGTTCATCGATTCACTCTTGATAACAATGTTCTTATAGAATTCTATCCTTATTTTTTCTTGATTAAGGACTTGAGAACAAGGAGAATCATTCTTAGAGGACGGTGCGTGGGAGGCCGCTACCCACTCATATCATCATCATCATCTTCGTGGTCCAATAAACAAGCAAATATTGTCACCAAGCTTTCATCATCAAGGTGGCATAGTCGCTTAGGTCATCCATCTTCAGTCATAGTTAAATATGTTCTTAGCAAAAATAAACTCGCTTATGAGCCTAGTGTTGAGTCAGTTTGTGATCCGTGTCAACAAGCAAAAACTTAAATCGGTTTGTGATCCAAGTTTTTTCCAAAGTCTTGTTGAACGCAAATTGAACTCCAAGATCATTTTTTTATAGAAAGACTGTAAGGGAACCCCTACAGTATAATTGGTGCAATAACCCCAAATTGCAAGTACCATGCCTTGAACCTGGGTGGGTGGGAAGGCATCAGCCCCTTCCCACCACTAGGCTATGCCTTAGTCTGGGGTGGTGAGTATGAAAAAATTGAACTCTTTCTTCCAAAAGCTTGGCATATCACATCATGTCTCTTGCCATCATGCTCACCAACAAAACATGTCTGCTGAAAGAAAGCACCGTGACATAGTTGATATGGGGCTTGCATTATTAGCAAATGCGCCATGCCACTCAAATTTTGGGTTGAAGCATTTTTAACTGCCACATATCTTATGAACTTGCTTCCAAGCAAAGTCATCAAATTTGAAACACCCATTACACGACTCCTAGGTGTCACACCTAACTACACATCCCTTCGCATCTTTGATTGTGCATGTTGGCCCAACCTTCGACCCTACAACACATGTAAACTTGCTTTCTGGTCAAATAGGTGTGTCTTCTTAGATTATAGCCCCATGAATAAAGGGGTCAAATGCCTTGATGTTCCCACTGGTCGGGTCTATATATCCAGAGATGTTGTCTTTGATGAGTCTGTGTTTCCCTTTTCATCTCTTCATCCAAATGCCGGTGCACTACTCCGCAAGGAAATTCTCCTTCTTCCCCCACATCTTCGGTCTTTTGATCATGGGGGCGACAATTGTACTAATCAATGTGATGATATTCTTGCTGGTACTGGTTCTTCTCTTATGCTTGTGCAGGTCCCTGGAGATAACGGTGTTCAAAATGATCAAAATCCCGAAAATATGGCTCAATTTGACCCAATATTGCATGCTGAGGAAGAGGACGAACCTGGCACGAAAGACGAAGGAGATCCGGCGGCGCCTGGCACTCCTGTGCGCACGCAGTCCTTGGATTCCGCAAGCAGATTGCCTCGGATCGCGCCCCCGCCGGCTCCACTCCAGATTCCAGGGACGGCCACTCCCGTGCAGCCATGTTGGCGACAGGCGGGACCAGCAGCTGGACCGGATCTCCCTCATCACGCGCACGTGCCCGGTCGCAGTCGGGCAGCGGATCTGCTGCATCGGGTTGGATAGGTGACACCCGTGTGCCTGCAGGCGCAGCGGCCACACCGACAGCCACAGGATCTCCTGCGCACATAGCGACATACTTGCCTGCTGCATCAGCACATGCAGATTCGTCCGGATCTTCTGTGGCAAATGTACCAGTGGTTCAGCCAGAAGTTTCTTCACGTGTTATGAATCGGCTATAGAAAGGTATACGAAATCCTAAAATAAGAAAAGATGGAACTATACCATATGGGATGCTATGTATTTCAGAAGAACCAACAACGCTGAATAGTGCACTTGATGATCCTAAGTGGAAAAAGGTGATGGATGAGGAATACTCTGCACTCATGAGGAACAAAACCTGGCATCTTGTACCAAATCAGAGAGGTAAAAATATCATTGATTGCAAATGGGTGTATAGAATCAAAAAAAGGGCATGGCTCCATTGACAGATATAAGGCACGTCTAGTTGCAAAGGGCTTTAAGCAACGTTATGGCATTGACTACGAGGACACGTTTAGTCCCGTTGTGAAAGCTGCAACTATCAGACTTGTGCTAGCTATTGATGTGTCCAGAGAATGGAGTCTAAGGCAGCTAGATGTACAGAACGCGTTTTTGCAAGATGTTCTGGAAGAGTAAGTGTTTATGAGACAGCCACTTGGGTATGAGAGTAAGAAATGTCCGCATTGTGTTTGCAAGCTTGATAAGGCACTCTATGGCTTAAAGCAAGCACCCAGAGCATGGTATTCCAGACTGAGCTTACAATTGAAATATCCTGGCTTTCTTGCTTCCAAGGATGATACATCCTTGTTCATTTATAACAAGGCAGGAGTAGTCATTTTTGTACTCATATATGTGGATGATATCATAGTTGCAAGTTCTTCACAAAATGCTACTAATGCCCTTTTACATGATTTGATATCAGAATTTGCCTTTGTAGCGACCCGACCTCAGATGGTCAAGCCTCGTATTATCTGTGCCATCCTGGATCAAGATATCTTTGGCACACACAGTACATCAATGTATATATCAAAGTGCAATCACATGTATAAATAACGTAAAACGATATATATACCTCATAATACTCAGCGGAAACAATCAAACGGGTGTGGAGTCCCATCAACGCCATCGGCAGGTTGAGTGTAGATCGTAACCATGCATCGTAACTCTTACTCGTCGAAGAAAATCCTGCAACATGATACGTTGCAGCCGTGTAGGTCAGTACATTGAATGTACCGGCAAGATCACAACATGAGAAAACAGATGGTAAATCTATACTATATGCAATTTGGCTTTGTGGCTCGTGGCCTGAGTTTTGTTTGCGTAAAAGCTGGTTTTATTTTCCCTACATCAAAGGACTAAATGAAGTCTGTACTATGGAGTTTTCTATCATGACATGGTTCCGCCAACCGATGTCTCATAGCCCAAAATCATCATAAGTTGCCCACAATTAAGTTATCAATCCGGTGTTGAGAGTTCCGAGATAGATCCAAGTCCAGATGCTCAAATTGTCCGTAGAATCGGGACACGGCTAATCGATTAGGTTTTAACCCTCTGCAGAGGTTTGTACACTTTACCCGCAAGATCCGATCCCTCTCTTTACATTCTCGCACTTCAGGGTGTTTGAGAACAAGACGACCGAAACATGGTCTTCCGAAGAGTTCCCCTGACCACTGTCCGGTGCTCATCCAATCCTACCGTAGTTCTACATCTGCTAGCACCGTCCCAGCCAGAGTCACCACTAAGGTCAACCAAGCTAGATCCCATAGTGACTTGCGGTTGCACAGGTAAGCTTCCGGGCATGAAGTATTCTTCCGTCTCTTTGAGTCTGGGTGAAGCTTTCCGCAAGATGTCATGGCGCTTCTCCATGCATCCCGGCCATCCACTGGTTTCTCCAGGGTGCCCGTCAACCATCCTTCACCCAGTAGTGTGTATTGAATTCTTGTCTCGAGTCTTGAAGTCTCGAGGCCTTGAAGATGCAGTCCTTGCAGATGCCATCATGGAGTTGTCGTCATTGATGTAGAGTCCTCCATTCTCACACCACTCCCGAGCACTCATACCAAACCTCGTCTACTATAGCGTAGCACTAAAATAAATAACGTCCCGGGCTTGGTAACAGGGTGATGGGTTCCTACCTCATGCATACTACTCAACTACGATAATTCAATATCACTACTGGAGGGTTGTTGCAAAGATGCCACTAAATGCAATAAAACATAGGTACGAAAGCATGGTCAAAGTGAACTTGCCTGGTACATTGATGAAGATAACAACACTCTCACAAAATTTGATAGAACTATTCGTCACTCTCCGAAGAAAATCTATACAAGTCAAACATAGCATTCACATAAGCAATCATTCTAGCAAGCAATACTAACACTCAAAATAACAATTAAAACAAAAAAAAATAAAAACTCAATAATAAAACTCCAACAAAGTCCAAATAAGCTTCAAATAAAACTAGGAAGAAAAACTACTAACGAAAATCTATGACTTTGCTACAAACATCTAATATAGTCTTGCCCTAAGTAAAAACTTATCAATAATTAAAACACTAAACTAATAAGTTAACATAAAATACAAAGTAAAACAAGTAAGTTAACAGAAGGTATTCTTCATAAAATTTTATTTGCAAAAAGAAACAAATAAAAAGCTTTTATGAAACACTAACTATGACCTAAAACAACTTTTCATACAAAACTAAGTAAAATAAATTTTTAAAATAAAAACAAAATTTTCTTTTGTTAACTAACAGAAACAAAACTAAATTTGTCAAAAGTGACAAAAAGAAATAATTTAAAACTAATAAAAACAATAAAGAAAAGACTAAAACAAAACTATAACTAAAACAGTACTGTTTTGCTAAACACTTAATTTAAAATAAACTAAAAATAAACCACTATATGCTACTGGATATGCAAAACAATCACAAAACAGTAGCAAAAAGAATCAATCAAAAATACTTTGTAAAACTCAAAATATGACCAAATTAGTGATTTGAACAAATTTCATCAAATTCAAATCTAAACTATTCAAATTTTAAACCTAAGTACAGAAACAGAAACTTAAGCAAATTTGTGACACAATGCAAAAAGAATCACTCAATTTGGATCTAAAACATAAAAGTTATAAGAAATCTAAAATTTAAACATTTTCTGTTTTTAAAACATAAACGAAAAATAAAACTAAAGAAAAAGAAACTAACGCGCTAACGGGCCGAACAATGAGCGCTCTAAAACTATCTAACGCGCGAGCGATCTTTAACTGAAACTTATACGGGCTCAGCAGAAATAAACCAATCGGGCCAGTCTAACTAAACCAAGAACTAAACCGGACATAAACCGTATAAAAACCGGAACTAAACCGATCTAACAAAAAAAACCTACCCGTTCATTACATCTAATCTACACCATCGAAGGGAGATCGGACGGCCGAGGGCTTACTGCGGCAACGACAAACTCCGGCGAGGTGCTCCGGCTTCGCTGGTCGACGGTGGCGAGGCTCCGGCGGGCGTCGGCGTCGGGGAAGGTCACCAGGCGACGCAGCAGGTCGAGGCGATCCCAACGGTGGTCGGCAGCGGGCTTGGGGACGACGGAGACGGACGACAGCGAGCTCGGGGCGGCGGTGACATTCGGTGGTTGCCGGCGATGGCGCTCCGGCGGTGCTGGGGCTCGGGTGAGGGGTTGGAGTGGTGCGGGTGAGCGAGGAGGGGTCGGTGGTGGGTTCGGACGACGACGAGGTGGTCGGGGTGGAGCGCTGCAGCAGCAATGGCGGGCGGCGGAGCTCTGGCTCCGGCGAGAAATGGCGGTGAGCGGAGAGGGGTTCGGCGAGGGGAAAGGAGGGGAACGGGTCGAGGAGGCGGGGTACTTATAGGGGCGGGGTCGACTTGGAGGAGGGGGCGAATCGGGGAGAGGATCCCCCGATCTCCGGGATACGGCGGTGGCGGCGGTGCGATCTGGCGTGGAGAGGAAGAAGCAGCGGGCGAGGGAGATCGGGCGACCGAGGGGAGAGGGATTCGGTCGGGGGCGCTGGTGGGCTGTGGGGCGCTGGGGCAGCTGGCCTGCTGCTGGCTGGGCCGGCTCGGGTGTTGGTGGGCTGCGCCTGGCCCGCTGGTGAGTGGCGCTCGGCGCTGGTGAGTGGCGCTCGGCGCTGGCTGGGCCGGTTGGCCTGGCTGGCGCCTGGAGTTTTTTTTTAAATAGACAGAGAGAAGAAAATTTACATAGAGAAACAATATAATATTTTTATATAGGAAATATATATATCAATAAAATCAGAAAAATAAATCCTACAACGTGAACATATTTTCAGAGGCAAATGAAATATACAAAAATTCTAATAAAGCACATAGTGATACTGTTGCATTAAAACCCAACAAAAATCATTTTTAAAATACCAAAATGATTTCAAATTTATTTTCTCCTAATTTTCCATTGAAGGGAATCATTTTACACATATTTCCATTTATTTATTTTTAGGAGAAAAATAATTTGAATAAAATCCAAATAATTCCAAATTTCAAAGGGAGTTTCAAAATACTTTCAAATGACTTTCAATTTGATTCTTTTAACTTCCAACTCATATTTCATATAATTGAAGAAGTCATTTTATCTTCTCTCATGAAAATCATTGAGTTGCATAAAGTTTCTAAAATTTGAAATATTTCCAAACAGAATTCAAATCTTTTCAAAACCCTTTTCATTTATTTAAATGGAAGAAGTCATATCATCTTCTCTCTAGGGTTTTGTGTTTGAATTGAATTTGAATTCATGGAGATCATAAACGCAAGGTGAAAGTTTAGGAATGTCATTTCATTCCCTCTCAGTAAACTTTCAAAAAGTTTCAAATTTCACTCAATTTCACACAATCAGTTACACAACAATCAAACAAACAAGAATAATTATTTATTTAATATAACATTCCAAAATTTAGAATTTTGGGATGTTACAAACCTACCACACTTAAAATGAATCTCGTCCTCGAGATTCGAAGAGGCTAGAAAGAAAAGGTTAGGGTTTGGGGGTCTTCTAGCAAATCCATCAATCGGAATAGTCTAGTGTGCTACCACACTTAAAAACAGGGTTATGGTTCCAACAGATCTTATGTACTCTATCCTTAGTGTGAACACTATCGGTCTTTTCACATCTTTGGAGTAACTCCTACACTTGGGCTCTTCTTGTAGGGCATAACCTTTTCATCAAAATCGTGTCCTTTCATCCTGGTGAGGTTCTTTTGAGACTGGGTCTTCTTAGCGCATGTGCATCGCCAATACTAAACAACTATCGAGATCTCATGGTGGTCAATAATCTATGGTTTGTCCTGCAGAAAAGCGGTGCAGGCTAAATCTCACCGTATAACCTACGATTGGCAACGGTTGCCTGTACATGGATCAATCATCCTACCATTCTAAGGTTTAAACAAAGTTTTGACATCGTCGTCTCTCTACTATGGTTAGGTCACTCAGATTTACCAATCCAAATAGTATGAGCGAATGATACGAGTAAGTCGGTATGGTGATCAATCCATTCCGCACCTCGATCATTACCCTGTATAAGGTTTAGCGAATCTTGCATTTCTAACACTCGGGAATTCTCACCAGCATTGCAGAATTTCTCTTGTCGACGAACTTAGTTCGGATAATTCCATTGATTCTGCAAGCTGAATGAAACATCTATAGTTCTTCACAACTCTTAGGTTTTTACGTAATCTCCTATGAAACGCTTCTTTATTTAAATCACAGCTTCTTCCAAAATTTCTTCCTCCGTGGAGTACTTGATCCTTATTAATTCCTGGGCCTGTGGGTTGTGGGCCCACTTCAATACTTGCATAGCTTTAACTCATCATTGGAGCTACAATTGTTCCATATTTCAACATTACATCTCATTTAAATCCAACATTACTTCATTCCTTCATACTCCTGAGGTAACCAAAATATTAGAATACAACTCATACTTATTTTATCCAAACTCCAATATTTGGGACACATTTCCCTTTCCATAAATTAAATGTTCTCATAGGGTACTGCCACCCTTAAGGTGAAATGCACAATTTTACCCATAAAACCATATTTCTCATATCCTCGAAAATGGTCAACATCTGTGTTCATAGCGTAACAACTCATACAATTCAACATATGGAATTAGGACACTTTAACTTTATTGATTTCATGAATCCATTACAAACTCTGAGCACCCATTACGTAACTCAACTTATTGTACTCATGAAAAAAATTGCTTTCTAGCACTCTTATTATCCATATCCAAATCTCAACTACTCAGCTCCAGCTTTCTTCTGATCTGAACATTCCCCAGAAAAATGTCCCGCTTCCTTGCTGGGAATTTGCTAGCATAATGACCTAAATCCTTGCATCTATAACAAGTGATATGACTCAGGTCCTTTTCTGCAGAAATTGGGTTGTTCTGAGGATGCCTTCGTTTTCTCTTCATGGATTTCTCCGTAATGTTCAGAGCTTCTATTTCCTGAGGGTCAAACTTCACTTCTGCTGTCGGGAAGTCTCTGAGATCCTCTTTGCTTTCCTTCGTGCAATACACTGAAAAATGTCCTTCTTCCCCACATGAATAGCAGACTTGGGCGAAAATCTGTTTAGGCCTTCACCATCGTGGTCTTCAATAACTTCCTTCATCATAGATTCTTCTAAATTTCCCCTGAAGGCTTCTTTCTGTTGCTTGGTAATTTCTTGTACCTTGGGGTAAAAGTGACATTGACCAGGGTAGTGCGTGGTTCCTTCACACAGGAAACAAGTAACCTATCCAGTCGGGCATTCTTCCTCTAGGTGATTTTCCTCACAATAAGGGCGTCCATCCTTATGTTCTTCATTGGTGTGTCCTATTTCTCCGCAAATCTTGCAGGCACAAGGTTTCTTCTTCGAGTTATCATAGTGCTTCCGAATAAGGCGTGATCTCAACAGGGTCTTTTTGAATTCCTCCCAAGTTCTTGCTCCATTACGTCCTTGTATGGCTTGATGCATTTTCCACCAGATTGCAGCACTCTCGGTCAAATCTTTGAAGAGCATATGGAACCTCATACTTCCTTGCAATCCAATTTTTCTTGAGTTGATTCTCCATGTTTTGAATCCATAGCTCTGCCTCCAATCGAGTCATCGGTCCGAGAGAATACCAGTCCTTCTTCATTCATCATCTATTGGCTCCAAGGGTTTTAGGGTGAGATAAGAGAGAGCTGGATAGAGAGAGATACACACAATACAAACAATAGTTTTGAAGAAACGAGTTTTATTTTGGGGCTGTCGGAAAACATCAAACAAATGACAGCTCACAAATCGCCGCATCTAACGTAAGTGTGTAACAGGGTTTGGTCTTCTAAAGGTCAAATAATTCTTGATTCTTCAAGTCTTGTAGTCTTCAACTGTTGAAGCTTCAATTCTTCTAATGCATGGTGAAATCCTCTTTACTCTGAAGAGGCCATCAGTTATCCGATATCTTGTCCTTCTTGGAGCGGCTTGATTGATTCTTCGTCTGGTCAAAAGGGAAAAGGGTATATTCTAACTATTTGAGGTAAGAGGGACTATTTGACAAAATCAGAAAAGGTGAGAAGTAAGGGTATTTTGAAAACCAAGTTTTAGAGATATCCTGTCCAAGGGCTTTCCGATTTCTAGGGTCACGTCCTCTGATCAACATGTGCTCGATACCATATCAGAGCGACCCGACCTCGAGACGGTCAAGCCTTCGTAACTGTGCCATCCTCGGATCAGTATCTTTGGCACACACAGTACATCAATGTATATATCAAAGTGCAATCACATGTATAAATAACGTAAAACGATATATATACCTCATAATACTCAGCAGAAACAATCAAACGGGTGTGCAGTCCCATCAACGCCATCGGCAGGTTGAGTGTAGACCGTAACCATGTATCGTAACTCTTA
Organism: Aegilops bicornis; assembly: GCA_021605145.1. NCBI lineage: Eukaryota > Viridiplantae > Streptophyta > Magnoliopsida > Poales > Poaceae > Aegilops > Aegilops bicornis. The sequence goes on from CM038670.1 coordinate 883,021,451, forward strand.
CTCGTCGAAGAAAATCCTGCAACATGATACGTTGCAGCCGTGTAGGTCGATTACATTGAATGTACCGGCAAGATCACAACATGAGAAAACAGATGGTAAAACTATACTATATGCAATTTGGCTTTGTGGCTCTGGGTCTGAGTTTTGTTTATGCGTAAAAGCTGGTTTTATTTTCCCTACATAAAAGTAATAAATGAAGTCTGTACTATGGAGTTTTCTATCATGACATGGTTCCGCCAACCGATGTCTCATAGCCCAGAAATCATCATAAGTTGCCCACAATTAAGTTATCAATCCGGTGTTGAGAGTTCCGAGATAGATCCAAGTCCAGATGCTCAAATTGTCCGTAACCGGGGACACGGCTAATCGATTAGGTTTTAACCCTCTGCAGAGGTTTGTACACTTTACCCGCAAGATCGGATGCCTCTCTTTACGTTCTCGCACTTGAGGTGTTTGAGAACAAGACGATCAAACATGGTCTTCGAAGAGTTCCCTGACCACCGTCCGGTGCTCATCCAATCCTACCGTAGTTCTACATCTGCTAGCACCGCCCCGGCCAGTCACCACTAAGGTCAACCAAGCGAGCCCATAGTGACTTGCGGTTGCACGGGTAAGCTTCCGGGCATGAAGTATTCTTCCCTCTCTTTGAGTCTGGGTGAAGCTTTCCGCAAGATGTCATGGCGCTTCTCCATGCATCCCGCCATCCACCGGTTTCTCCAGGTGCCCGTCAACCATCCTTCACCCAGTAGTGTGTATTGAATTCTTGTCTCAAGTCTTGAAGTCTTGAGGCCTTGAAGATGCAGTCCTTGCAGATGCCATCATGGAGTTGTCGTCATTGATGTAGAGTCCTCCATTCTCACACCACTCCCGAGCACTCATACCAAACCTCGTCTACTATAGCGTAGCACTAAAATAAATAACGTCCCGGGCTTGGTAACAGGGTGATGGGTTCCTACCTCATGCATACTAATCAACTACAAGAATTCAATATCACTATCGGAGGGTTGTTGCAAAGATGCCACTAAATGCAATAAAACATAGGTACGAAAGCATGGTCAAAGTGAACTTGCTCGGTACATTGATGAAGATAACAACACTCTCACAAAATTTGATAGAACTATTCGTCACTCTCCGAAGAAAATCTATACAAGTCAAACATAGCATTCACATAAGCAATCATTCTAGCAAGCAATACTAACACTCAAAATAACAATTAAAACAAAAAAATAAAAACTCAATAATAAAACTCCAACAAAGTCCAAAGAAGCTTCAAATAAAACTAGGAAGAAAAACTACTAACGAAAATCTATGACTTTGCTACAAACATCTAATATAGTCTTGCCCTAAGTAAAAACTTAACAATAATTAAAACACTAAACTAATAAATTAACAGAAAATACAAAGTAAAACAAGTAAGTTAACAGAAGGTATTTTTCATAAAATTTTATTTGCAAAAAGAAACAAATAAAAAGCTTTTATGAAACACTAACTATGACCTAAAACAAGTTTTCACACAAAACTAAGTAAAATAAATTTTTAAAATAAAAACAAAATTTTCTTTTGTTAACTAACAGAAACAAAACTAAATTTGTCAAAAGTGACAAAAAGAAATAATTTAAAACTAATAAAAACAATAAAGAAAAGACTAAAACAAAACTATAACTAAAACAGTACTGTTTTGCCAAAAACTTAATTTACAATAAACTAAAAATAAACCACTATATGCTACTGGATATGCAAAACAATCACAAAACAGTAGCAAAAAGAATCAATCAAAAATAATTTGTAAAACTCAAAATATGACCAAATTATTGATTTGAACAAATTTCATCAAATTCAAATCTAAACTATTCAAATTTGAAACCTAAGTACACAAACAGAAACTTAAGCAAATTTGTGACACAGTGCAAAAAGAATCACTCAATTTGGATCTAAAATATAAAAGTTATAAGAAATCTAAAATTGAAACATTTTCTGTTTTTAAAACAGAAACGAAAAATAAAACTAAGGAAAAAAACTAACGCGCTAACGGGCCGAACAGTGAGCGCTCTAAAACTATCTAACGCGCGAGCGATCTTTAACTGAAACTTATACGGGCTCAGCAGAAATAAACCAATCGGGCCGGTCTAACTAAACCAGGAACTAAACCGGACATAAACCGTATGAAAACCGGAACTAAACCGATCTAATCAAAAAAAACCTACCTGTTCATTACATCTAATCTACACCGTCGAAGGGAGATCAGACGGTCGAGGGCTTACCGCGGCAATGACAAACTCCGGCGAGGTGCTCCGTCATTGGGTCGACGGTGGCGAGGCTCCGGCGGGCGTCGGCGTCGGGGAAGGTCACCAGGCGATGCAGCAGGTCGAGGCGATCCCAACGGTGGTCGGCAGCGGGCTTGGGGACGGGAGACGGACAACAGCGAGCTCGGGGCGGCGGTGACATTCGGTGGTTGCCGGCGATGGCGCTCCGGCGGTGCTGGGGCTCGGGTGAGGGGTTGGAGTGGTGCGGGTGAGCGAGGAGGGGTCGGTCGTGGGTTCGGACGACGACTAGGTGGTCGGGGTGGAGCGCTGCAGCAGCAATGGCGGGCGGAGGAGCTCTGGCTCCGACGAGAAATGGCGGTGAGCGGAGAGGGGTTCGGCGAGGGGAAAGAGGGGAACGGGTCGAGGAGGCGGGGTACTTATAGGGGCGGGTCGACTTGGAGGAGGCGAATCGGGAGAGGATCCCCGATCTCCGGATACGGCCAGTGGCGGTGCGATCTGGCGTGGAGAGGAAGAAGCGTGGCGAGGGAGATCGGTGACCGAGGGAGAGGGATTCGGTCTGGTGTGGGTGGGCTGGGCAGCTGCTGGCTCGGCCGGGCCGGCTCGGGTGTTGGTGGCTGCGCCCACCGGTGAGTGGCGCTTCGGCATTGGCCGGGTCAGTTAGCTGGTGGCGCCTTATGAGTTTTTGAAAATAGACAAAGAGAAGAAAAATTACATAGAGAAGAAATATAATATTTTTATATAGGACATATATATATCAATGAAATCAGAAAAATAAATCCTACAACGTGAACATATTTTCAGAGGCAAATGAAATATACAAAAATTCTAATAAAGCACGTAGTGATACTGTTGCATTAAAACCCAACAAAAATCATTTTTAAAATACCAAAATGATTTCAAATTTATTTTCTCCTAATTTTCCATTGAAGGGAATCATTTTACATATATTTCCATTTATTTATTTTTATGAGAAAAATAATTTGAAAAAAATCCAAATAATTCCAAATTTGAAAGGGAGTTTCAAAATACTTTCAAATGACTTTCAATTTGATTCTTTTTAACTTCCAACATATATTTCATATAATTGAAGAAGTCATTTTATCTTCTCTCATGAAAATCATTGTGTTGCATAAAGTTTCTAAAATTTGAAATATTTCCAAACAGAATTCAAATCTTTTCAAAACCCTTTTCATTTATTTAAATGGAAGAAGTCATATCATCTTCTCTCTAGGGTTTTGTGTTTGAATTGAATTTGAATTCATGGAGATCATAAATGCGAGGTGAAAGTTTGGGAATGTCATTTCATTCCCTCTCGGTAAACTTTCAAAAAGTTTCAAATTTCACTCAATTTCACACAATCAGTTACACAACAATCAAACAAACAAGCATAATTATTTATTTAATATAACATTCCAAAATTTAGAATTTTGGGATGTTACAGCCTTGAAGGATCTGGGTGATTTGCATTTTTTCCTAGGCATTGAAGTCAAGAAAACTCAAGATGGCATTGTGTTAAATCAGGAAAAGTATGTAAATGAGCTTCTGTCTCGCATGGGAATGAAGAATTTTAAGCCAGTGCCTACACCTTTATCTTCCTTAGAAAAACTCTTTGCATATGAAGGTGAGCCACTTCAAGAGGAGGAGAGCACAAGGTATAGGATACTGTGGGAGCATTGCAATATCTAACTCTCACACGTCCAGATATTTCGTTTGCTGTCAATAAGGTTTGTCAATACCTATATGCACCTACCTCTGCACATTGGACAGCTGTTAAGAGAATTGTGAGACATGTGAAGCATACTATGGGAATAGGACTTCATTTCAAACAGTCTAATTCCTCTCTTAGTAGTGCATTCTCTGATGCTGACTGGGCAGGATGTAGTGATGATAGAAAATCAATTGGAGGTTTTGCAGTATTCTTTGGATCCAACCTTATATCCTGGAGTGCTAGAGAGCAAACCACTGTGTCACGTTCAAGCACAGAAACAGAATACAAATCCTTGGCGAATGCAACTGCTGAAATCATTTGGGTTGAGTCACTTCTTGATGAGTTGGGGGTAAAGAAAAATCGTATCTCATGCTTATGGTGATAATTTAGGAGCAACATATTTGTCTGCAAACCCAGTGTTTCATGCAAGGAAAAAACACATAGAGATTGACTTCCACTTTGTGCGAGAAAGAGTTGCAGCAAAGAAACTTGAGATACGGTTTATTCCCTCCAAAGATCAAGTAGCAGATGGCTTCACAAAGGCACTTTCAGCAAGACCGTTTGAAGAGTTCAAGAGTAATCTTAGTTTAGGATAGTTGAGATTAAGGGAGGGTGTTAGAGAAAATATGTAATCTCAACCAACCTTCCTTCTCGTATCCCTCTCTGACTATCTTCCTTGTATGCCAAGGCAGGCTCCTGCCCGATCTCAATATATACTAGATTGACAACGCGCCTTGGCGCGAGGGTACCGGCCCCAACGACTTGGCCAAGCGGATAAAAATCAAACACAGGTTGCAATCATATATGCAGAACATTAATGATATAATGCATTGCCCTATAAAATACAAGAGCCTTGATCCAACCCACCAAATCCAAAACAAATAAACTCAGTACACATTTTCGTCAAGAGCACAAAGTTGGCTCAGAATTCAAGTTTACATTGCCTCAATATCATAATAAGGATGTTAATTTTCAAGAGGCATCCTTGAGGTCACCATGCTGAGCAAGGATCACTTGCAACAACTACCAAAACTAAAACCACTATCTGCATCTCCATACATAACACAACAAAAGAAAAACTATAAATAAGTGGTTAAAATCACTATTGAACCACTATCTTCGGACAGGATCAACAAATTATTCTCAGATCCAAGAGTGAATGCCTACATCATGGTCACACGCAATGGGCCTCCAATCACTACAATAATTGGCACAAGGATCTGATTCTTGTTCTAGGTGAATTGAAGGTCCATGTTTGCACCTAAAGCCAAACAAGAGCTCAAACTCGAGCCCCTGCATCAAAGGCCGAGGTTGTCCATGATTCACAAGCACGTCCTTTAACTTCACGGACCCAAGAATCTGATGAGATGCAGCAAGCATGTCAGCATTTATCTATTTCATATGTGGAGAACATACTCTTAAAATTTTGTTTTATTTGGATTTGAAGGTTTAGGGGGACTTACTTAGTAGAAGCTGCTAAACATGTCTTGAGCTTGTTCCTCATTTGGTTGTTCTCGCTAAACTCGCATGGTTGAATACCAGGATCACTACTGATTTCTGAAATGAGAAGCGCCAACTACAAACAACACCAAAATCACTTATAATCACAGAGGTAGGTTGTAATCAGAAATCAAAGAGATCAACGAAGGACCACTAAAACAGAGTAGAAACCTGCATACATTTGTGAAACATAAGCTATAATCAGAAACTAAAGAGATCAACAAATAAAAATGAGTGCAAGTCTCATTATTTTGGAAGTCCTATTTGATTAGGGAAAGGGAGCAAATGACACTCTTAATCCATCCTAGGTAGGCTACAATATCCAAGAAAAAAAAGCCAAGGGCAGAAATAAAGTAGTAATTCCTTGAAAGATCACAATGTAGTACCAGAGGCGAAATAGAATAACATAGAAGCTGCAATAAATTTTAATGATATATAAATGGTGCGTGTCCTGCCCTTATTTGCTTGTGATTAACACCACAACTTCATAGTTTGGCATGTATCCTGTCAACATGTGCATTATTTAATTTTAGTACTTAGTAAACAGCAAAGGTACACTCGCACTATCCAAATAAGTGGTTGTTCTAGTTATTCTATTAATCAGTATAAATTGACCTGAAAAAAACTAACACCTCCATACAACCGAGAAAAGAAGAATCAAGTAGCAACACTGCAGGCATACAGATTGAACTCTTGCACAAAATAATATATGCATTCAGATTTAACTACATGTAAGCATTCCAGCTATATTCTAGCTATATAGTTTAAGATACGACCATTTAAATTGTTAAATCAGAATCCTATGAAATATGATGAGACACAAAATATTATATATAAATGAAGAAGATGGTTAACAGGGCAAGCATAGAATAATCTACCAAAGCAAACAAAATAAATAAGAATCTATGTATAACTGAAAAGAAGCGTGCATACCTAGCAAGTAGATTGTAACATCTACTTGGGATCAAAAAATTAGGAAATAAGCTGCACATAATATTTGGAAACTTCTCCTACTGTTCGCGATAAGCTATGCCTGACTGTAATAGGGCTCTAACTATATGACTCTTACCAATTTGAACAACGACTAAATTAGAATATTAATAAGTTCTTCTAACAATTGCTCAATCCTATAAAATAGATGAGCAACCTATCATAGAGAGAGTAAGGGACATCTACGTGTATAGACTCACCATACCAGATAAGTAATTACCAAGATAGTGATGCATATGGGAGAAGAAAGAACAGAGGTTTTTATTTATGGTTGTAGCTTCCAAGTAATCTCACTTCCATGCCACTTATAAAACATAGTCAACTGTACTTAGTGTGATTAAAGTGCATAATATATGTGCAAATTTTGATCTTGGGTACTACAAGAATCAAAAGGGCCTTTTCTTTCTTTCAGCAATGCTAACACTGACATGAATGCAGATGGATACTTTATTACCTTGAATGGAAAAGAACATTAGTTACACAAGATCTAGCAGCACCCATGATAAAAAATGAATGGTGTCAGTTCAAGATTTTTGGTTCCATATGTCCATGCAAAATCCCTTTCTTTTAAGAACACAAGACTAAGGAGCATGACAATATCAGCTTTTATGGGACTACAAACCTTGCTCATTTTGCTTCGACAGCTCCTTAATCTTCCCTTCCGGCATGGCGAGCTGCTCGGTGTTGTCGCCATGGGCAGGAGGCTGCACCTCTACTGCGTCTTCAAGCATCGCCTTGACTGTCATGAGACCCACCGAACCTCCTATCCAGGCCTTGCACCTGCAGCACAAAGATAGGTTGGACTCAGTATAATTCAACCACAACACATAGTAGCGCATGGCAATCTTATCGATGCAAATGAGCTAAACACATTTACGTTTATCCAGTGTCGCAGAAAAAATAAGCATTATTGATACATGGCCAATGACAAAAGAAAGATGCAAAAGAATAAGTGGCAGGCAATTAAATCAAGGGAAGATGCAAATTTGGTATCTAATAGGACAAGACCAAAGAATCTTAGAAGAAAATATTAAACATGATCCAGATGATATATAAGTAAATTATACTCCCAAATTGCTATCTCACACAGATCTTAGTGCTTAATTTCAATAATATGTAAGTATTACTATAAATGGGGAATTTTGTAAGCTAGAAAAGCAAGGAAGCTTTTTCATTTCATTGGATAAATACATCAAATTATATAGACATAACAAAAACAAACTACATTTCTTTGTACTTCTTATGGTTAGAGGAAAGGCCGCAAGGGAAGAACCTAAAGTTAGCATAGAATTTATACATACATGTAATGGCAGCAGTAGGGTGCTATGTTATTGGCGGTGTCCTTTATATATCCTCACCGGTTACCTGACATAAGAAAAGGAGAATGTCAGAAGGGTAAAATGGTGATGAAGCTATATAACAGTTAGTAAACAATGTAGCAATCCATCATATATTGTTTCACCCAAACAATTAGATAGAGAACACTACCATAAGTAAATATCCTTTATATGGTATTGAAAACTTTATAGCTAGGGTAGGCTAATTTGTCAATAGTCTAGACTACCAGTTACATGTCAACCAGGCAGGAGACCGCGTCTGGCTCTGTGAAGGTGGTTAGATTCGTTTGCTTGATGGAGTTCCGGCCGTCGGATCAAGCCGCTAGAAGACCTCGTCCGTCCGATCGAATCCGGTCCCCCTGTAGCATAGTATTAGTCGAAAACGCGTGCCACCGCGTGCAATTCCGGTGCCCCACCGCGAGCAAGATCGGGATTGCGCCTTGGCGTGAAGGTGCCGGTCCCAACATTTTGGTCAACCAGATAATGATAAGTTAGTAGGAATCCAGGATTTGTATATGCATTAACAAAGAATAACACATGCAAAGGAAGTAGATTAAAGAACCGATACTAAAACTACATAATTTGTTCGTAATTTACAATAACCATGGAGTGGTAAATCCATCTGAAGGACTGTCTCATAGCGGTGATCACACATAATTTATGATAAGGACAGGGTAGTCTGCTACCATACTGATTCAAATTGCCTCTGTACAGGCATCACGTCTATATACGATAATATTAGTTGATAAACCAAAAGAACTACATCTTCATATGCGGTCGAAACATCGGTCGCATTCACCACAGCTCAAGCTCAGATGAGAAGTAACCACTATTTGTTGTCCTAATGATAAAGCAGAATGATTTAGCCTGAGTAAGTGCAGCATGGCATAAAGTTCAGTACAAAGCAGCTTGATTAAGAGTAACAGAGCATATACATCAGTGCTAAAGAGTTTCAAAAGCAGGCATAGTGGCACTGAGGTCAATATTGAGTAAGCAAACCAAAATCAACTAAGTAGGCTATTTCCATACAAAGCAACAATGGCAAAAAAAAATATTCGAGGAGATTCAAGCACTCGCCTACAATGAACCCCATTCAAATCCACTGAAGCATCCAATTGCTGCAATAGACCAAGAGGAAAATAGCAAATTAGCTCACCGGCTCACCAAAAGGTAAAAAGAAAAACAATGAAATAAAATCCAAGAACACGAACCTACACTACCATGGGTGAGTAGATAACGAGTAAATTATCTCATATTTTTTGTATAACTAACAATTACTTTTACACATAGTAATCAATAGAGTATTTGTAACCAAATGCGTCTTTATTCTCGTATGTAGTGCAATGGACATAAAGCAAAATATTAGAACTCTTTTCAGTTCCTAGACATTCTCATTTGTTAGGCAAATTGTTATGTACATACTTTCACGTTGCTGCTACAATTCACCTTCTCTGCCACATCACCGATGTTTTTGCACAAATAAGAATCTCAAAGAACTGAAAGTACCAACACAAAAGCAATAAATAGGCATTGCTTCAGAGAGAGAAAAGTTACATTGGGCTTGGGCTCATTTGTTCCATGTCCGGCGGCCTTCCGCTCGAGTTCCTTCCAATATCATCCCAGGAGTCTTCAAAAAGAGCATTGTATATTTATACAAATTTCTTTCGCCTAGAGTGTCCACGACCACGTGCACAACTTTGTTCAGTACCGTCGCATGGGCATGGTTCCCCTGCAAAAAATATAGCAATACGAGAGATTACATAATCATGTAGATATAATATTATAGAAAAGGACCTAGCATCAATGCATACTTTTTGGGAACGGGACTAAAAGGCAATGATATATAACAATTGCAAGGGCACAATCCCTCCTATGAAAGGTACATGTGCCTAAGGTAGCTTCTACAATTTTCTAAAGCTAACAACATAGAAAAGGGCCAGCCACCACTTGCGTGTTACCACTGAATAAGTCTATAATTTTGTAACATAAAAGGATCAGGCACCCTTTCCCACATCAGTTTGGCCATATTAACCAGGGCTGCTAGAATCAAGCGGGCCTTTTTCTTTCTTTCAGCAATGCTAACACTAACATGAATGCAGGTGGATATTTTATTACCTTAAATGGAAAAGAACATTTAGTAACACAGGATCTAGCAGCACCCAGGAGCAAGAGATTCGATAGTGTACTTCCCCTAAGCTGGTACTGAAGGCATATAATATATTCGTCAAATTTAGGTATTCTGTGATGGCCAGGTTATCAATGTAGATGCTTTACAAATGTGTCAAAAGTGTTCTGTCTCAATGTAGATGCAGTAACATATATGTATTCTGCACATGCAATATTCTTCATATATTCTGCAGATACATCAACCCTATTCTTATTATAAAGATGGCCAGGTTATCAGTATTCTTGTTTTAACACAAGTTCAGTCAAATGAGTACAGATAGATGTGAGATACTAAAACATGGTGGTGGCATCTCTCCTTTAGAACAACACAGAGCATGTTGGACTGCCATCCCCGCTGGGATCTGGGCGACCACCATGAGTGCCGGGAGGGTCTCCTCTTCCTCCTTCCTCACCCTCTCTTCTTACCACCCCATCTCCCTCTCTGCCTCCTACTCTAACACAACAAGAAGTTAACAACATCAACACTGCAGAATCTAACCAATATATCTGCATCGTCAAACAAACATCCTACCAAAAAATTTAAGCGTCAATGGCTATTTCAGTAAATAAATCATGAACTATAACTTTCTATTAATTACCTTCCATTAGTAAGAAAAATGGCGATTACCATCATAAGAACGGTAGGCTTGAGCCCCAAAAATTTCAAGCTTGACCAAAGAGTGCCACCAAATAACAGGTTCCTAGTACTACAGCAAAAACTAACTTCGATCGAGGACAACAATGAGAAGCAGCACCAATTGAGACACACAACCACACAGATTCTTGTAAGCGGAAATGACAACACTGAACCTCACAAGCTTATGCAGAGAACGCCATGTAAAATGAGCAACGATTACCGCTACAACACTGAACCTCACATGCTTATGCACGGAACAATATACAGAATGAGCAAGCGCTACTACACACTGATTTGTACTATTTCCATCCACACTTGGCCCCAATGCCAAAATTCATGGCTGGAAAGAACTGAGCCTGGCACTACTCCCCTGAGCCGGAAACAACAACACCGAACCTCGCAGGCTAATGCAGAGAACGAGCTTGGCACACCCAAGCCGAATTCCCGGTCTCTGAGCTCAAATCAAGCGAGAAAAATTAGCAAGAGGAAATCAACCTTCCGGTCACCACCTCCCGTGGCGAAGCGGAGGCCGCTCATTTGGATGTTGATGGAGAAGATCTGCAGCCGTCATGGCGAACCCATTTGGGCTTCTCCGTCGGCATCTCCGTGCCCTCGAGGTAGCGAAGAGGAGGAGTCATGTCTACACGGGTGACGGACGCGTGCCGTTCTCGGTGAAGACGCAGATCGTGGCGGCGGTGTCGCAGGAGAGCACGGAGCGCGCCCGGCCAGCATGGTGCGCCTCGAGGTGGAGCACGGGCGCCCGTCGAGGCCGCAGACGAGGAGCCGGAGGAAGCCGCGGTGAGGCACAGGCGGGAGGAAGAGGAGAGGCGGCAGTGGCGGCGTGAGTGCGGACGGGTGCCCACCTTGGCCTGCCGCTGCTGCTCCCCGCCGCCGCCACCGCCATGCTCCTCGTCCTCCCTCCGCTGCTGCCGCGTGCCCCTCCTCCTTCTGCTGCTCCCCGGAGGCGGCCGTCTCCTCGTCCTCCCCGAGCGCGAGCTCCTCCTCGGCGGCAGGGGCGGGGTAGGCAGCCATGGCGGGCAGGCGGGGACGGGGACGCCCATCGTCGCCGCCGCCGCGTGCCCTCCTCCTTCTGCTGCTCCCAGCAGCGCTCCTCGGCGGCAGGGGCCAGGCAGGAAGGTGATCTAGGGTTTGGAAGGAGAGAGAGAGAGAGAGAGAGGGAGGCGGGGAGGAGGCCGGGCGGCAAGGGGAAGGAGGAGAGGGAGGCGGGTGGGGAGCAGGAGGTAGCGCAAGGGAGAGGAGCCGGCCGAGGGGTGGAAGGAGGAGGCCGGGCGGGCGGCGGGAAGGAGGAGAGGAGGCGCGTGGGAGGGAGGGAGAGGAGGCAAGGGGGGCTAGGTCATCCCACAGGAGGGGCCCTTTATACCCCCATGCGGAATGACCAAAATGCCCTCGGCGGGGCAGCAAAATTACAGGCGGTGGCACGCTGGAGAGGGCGCTGCATCTCATTTTTTATCCGACGGTCGAGGGCGTTCGGGAGGGGGATCGGACGGCCGGAAATGCATCAAGGAGCCGATCCGACGGCCGAGAAGCTCAAATCGCTGAGGAGCCTCCGGCATCCATCCTGGCGGTGGCACGCTGGAGAGGGCGCTGCATCTCATTTTTTTATCCGACGGTCGAGGGCGTTCGGGAGGGGGATCGGACGGCCGGAAACGCATCAAGGAGCCAATCCGACGGCCAAGAAGCTCAAATCGCTGAGGAGCCTCCGGCATCCATCCTTCTCTTATTTCTGGATACGACGCCGATCCCCGTTGAGGAAGTAGGGGATCGATCATTATCTTACAAAATGGACAAGTATCAAGAAATCGATCGACCAACCAGAAGCTTGCAATGTTAATTTAGTTTAGTGCTTGATCGATGACAACGCTGACGGGAGAGGCCGTACTAGCTGATAGGAGTAGATAAATTTGACCGTCTCTCTAGCTAGCTAGTAGAACAAAAAAAGAGTACTTAATGTACAATGCAACTCGTGTCGATTTATATCATTGGTTTAGATGATGTTTTACTTACCAGTTTTGCTAAGTCTCAGTCGACCAAGACTTCATTATGCCTCAGTAGATACTATATTCTTTTAATTTTGCATGGAGGTTCGTACAAACGTGACGTGGTAACGCCAATGGACCGACAATGTTGCCTTAACTTGATGCCATATAAGATGAGTCGATCTCAACTCCCTCTAAAGGCCCTGATAGATAGGTAGACAGTAGTAGGATTGAACCATCAACGATTCACATGCATTGTAGGCAAGAAAGCAGTAGCTAGGATTAGCCAATACCATGGCGCGCCAGCCATGCATTTTTCCGGCGCCGATGGACATGATGTCCGGGACAAGGACACTGCATTTGTCTTTGTAGTTTTGTAGGCAAGGATGCAGATTATATTACTGCTGCTGCTCACATGCATGCATGCGCTTGATTAGCAACTCCGGCTAGCAACACAGATTGACACTGACTAGTTGTGAAATGACAGTCCGCGCGGTGCTGTGTGTGCCGTGTCGATCACTGAAGAGATTGATCAATTCATCCACGATGCATGCAACTGTAGCAGTCTCCCCTGGCGTGGCCGTCATGTGGGCTAGGCTGGCTAGCTCTAGCATGCAAGTGGAGGGGCTCATCAGCTAGCCATGGATGCATTTTTCATCTTATTTTTTCTTCTCCGTATGTAGTACTAGTAGCTAAATTAGTTACGTCTTCTCCTCTCCTTCCTTTTTTGCCGGTGAAAACAATAGCTAGCCATGTCTGACTGATGATCCATCGGCCGTATGCGCGTGCGTCACACCTAACCTGAGCACACGTACGAGATCGACACGTACATGCGTACTACGGCGGTTGGGCTACTGAAGCTGCATCACGCACCACGTCCACCGAGCGCGCGCGGTGCTACTTTTGTCTCTCCACGACCATGAGGATTCCTCTCATGGTCGCAACCTTTTTTGTTTTTCCTTTTCGAGTACCACGCGCAAAGTCTTGGTTCCCCGAGATTACAACCCCTTTTCATCGAGCAAAAAAGGTTATTTCCCTTTTACGATGCCTCTCCATATCAATGTGTCGTCACTTAAACCAACGAACATCGAGTTATAATTTACCAAAAAATTTACCGATGAATTTGTATTCGGATGAAGTTTTTAATGGTGTATTTTTCATGACATATAACCTAATGTTCGTTGGTAAAATTAACGACTCAGGAGTATACACCCGAATTATAAACCTAGAGGTAGAGGACCCTTCAACTAGTTTGCATTAACTCGGGGTTATTTTTTTTCTGTCCGGGAATCACTTGATTTAGGTGGTTCCAAACATAGCGCATGGATCGCTTTGGGGGGTGGGAGGGGGTGTGGTGGTAAACCTTAGATATCGCCGCTCCATTCCGTGTCCCTCCCACTGCGGCCGAAGGACGGCAACGGAGGAGCTACCTTCTCACGGGGTTGTCTCTCTTGTGGGAGAGATTGAGGCGTACGCAACTGAGCTTGGATACCGGGACAGCTCTGGCAAACCCTAGCCGTTGCCGCCTCTTTTTCATGCCCCCCTCCTCCACTTCCACCAGAGGACAGCGATGGCGGGGCTACCTTCTTGTGTGGTTGTCTTCAAGCGCTCCGTTCATGTAGTGTGGTGGCCCCGAATGGTGTGGCGTACACAATGAAGTTTGGATGCTAGGACAGTTCGAGCAAAGCCTAGCAGCAGCCACCTCCCCCCTCCCCCTCGTTGCCGCTAGAGGACGCTGGTGGCAGGACTACCTTCTTGCATCATTGCCTCTCCCATACGGAGCACTACAAAAAACCTGTTAATCCATGACAGATTTCCGATGACAGTATTGAAAATCGTCATGAATGTCCTGGTACAGCCCGGCAAGCATACTGAAGCCCGCCCTGAAGCCCGGCTAAAGCCCTAAATCTTTCCACGTATAAAAACTAACCCTAGACCCTCCTGCCCAATCTCAATCTCCATCCGCCGCCGCCACGCCTTGCCTCTCCTTGGCCCTGTCCTCCGTCTCCACCTCCCCGCCTCCAAGCGATGACGACGACTCGAGATCCATGGTGACGGCGGCTGTAGTGGCCCGATGGAAGCGGCGGCCATCCCTAGCCGTTGCCGCGTTCTTCTGCTACTCATGTTGTCCATGGATCTGCAGCAGGGGCCTCCCTCCTCTGTTTCCTAGAGCCCGCGGCTGATTCGCCATCCGGAGATTCGGAGCAGCAAGCGCCGGACGAGGAGAGGACGAGGACCGTGATCTGCTGGAGGCACGAGCGCGGCCTCGTCGACGGCCCGCACAAGGTTCGTCCCCGCTCCCCCCTCGTCTCCTCTCCTTTATTACTTTCTCTCCCATCCCCAATCACAATTTCTTGCTTCGATTCAGATCAGTAGGAGCTCTCTGCCTCTCCAATTCGATGGACGGCGACGACCGGGACCCCACGCTCAAACCCGACGAGCTGGAACGGCGAGGTCATCCGAGCCGACCATCGTGATTCCCCACAGAACAATAAGGTTGACTCTCTCGTTCTGTTTTTCTTTTCTTTCAAGTGCCTGCTGCTCTTCTCTAGCATAGTTCTCTAGGGGCTCACCAATTTTCTTGGACTGAACCTGATGTAGAAAACGTGTTCACGTAGTTTCCTGATACTCGCAAGCTACAGCCAAGTTACATCCAACGACAGACTAGCACTGCTAGCTATTTCCTTTTTCTTCTCTCACCGTGCAAGCATTAGCAGTGTAGAATTTGTGTTAAATAACTACTAGTTAGACAAGTTGTGTGGTGGTTCACGTTTAGTTCCTAATTAGGCCATGCCAGTAATGAATAAAGCATATTAGTGTTCTCCTTTCAATTGTTATTAGTCTGGTATATCTTTATATTTTTATATTGTCTTTTACTCCCTGGCGTAGTTGCAAACTAATAATTAATGATGTGCAGAACTTGTCTAAGTTAGATGTACTCAGTGGCGGAGCTACAACAAATAAGTTGGGCAGGCCAATTTTTTTCTAAACCATACAGTTAAGTAGGCATGAGTTAGTGAAATTTTAGGTTGCCTGTATAGGGAAACTGGTAACAGGATGATGTCGTCAAGTAAAATTTGGACAAATAAACGAAATTTCTTGTGCTCTAGCTGCCTGCTGGTTCTATGGCCTTGTGCTTGTCGCCTGGGTAGCTCATCGGTGGCTAGCTGCTGGCAGCCACCATGGCACAGGGATGGGTCACCGTAGGGGTTGCTACATGCGGCGCCCGACTTCCTGGTTATTGGACCTCTCCATCTCTGAATGGCTTGCTCAGTGCTGAATCGAGGTAGAGAGCTCATAGCTGGATGCGAGGGAGACATGCTATTGGATTAAGCTGTTACATGTACAAAAGAGTTTTATTTGTCTCTGGAGCTGGGCGGGCCACGAGCTTGTTTTTTCCTCACGAAGCTCTGCCAGTGGATGTACTCATCTTTGTTGCTGTTAGGATCAAATATCAATGCTAGTTGAGTCATACTACCTCCATCTTGACATATAAGTCATTTTTATAGGCTAAACTAGCCTACAAAAATGTCTTATATTTTGAGATGGAGTTAGTACTTGTTAGTTCTGACCAAGCCTAGCTTAAGGACTCATCGGTATTCTTGATAAGAAAATCTTGCATATGTTCGTACATGTTCCTATCTGGATTAATATTGGATGTTTCTTGGTGTGTGCATGTGACAGTCAACTGTCAAGGCACGTTTTCACAATATATGTTGGTATATGGTGTTGTGAAACTTCTATGATTGAACATACCACTGAATAAGCTGTTCCATTCTACATGATTGAGGCTCTAAAATGAAATAATGAAATAATGTAACAATCTATAGCTTTAGAGATTTAGAGGCACACATAGATAATGAAATAGTGTAACAATCTGCAGGTTTGAAAAGTTTGGTGTTCTTATTTGATCTTGGTTTGCAGCAAATAATAATATTGGTGTTGTCATTGCACTTTGGGCTCCAATGAAATTCTTGTATGTCTCAGTTCTCTGTCAAAAGTTGTTTTAATAGTGTGCTAAGTTTTGTCGGATGCTTTGCCCAGGTCTATCTCATGGACACCCAGATTTTGTATGCAATTTTCTCAACACCCAGATTGGAGCTTAAGGTTGGACATTTTGATGGGACTGCAGATCTTTGAATGTTGGTGCTGAGATTGATGTGGCCCTAGCTACATGTAAGCGAAGCTTATGATGTCGATCCTCCAGGCTGCACTGCCATCATGTTACCTCACAAACTGGTGGTGGTAATTTTGCATCACCACTTATTAATTTATTTATTATTGTTCCTGTCAAATGCTAATTATTGTCAAATAGTAATTCTTCAGCTGTATGTTGATGATCTCTTATGGTTGCAAGAGAAATGTATCCTTGGGCAAAATGTCCACATTCTTAGATACGTCTATTACTGTCTCCTTCATAGCCTTTTGGTTTTATTTTCACTATATATCTTTTTTGGTCTAAGTTTCAACTGTCAAGTGTCAACAATATGTGGATATTGTTCTTTAGGGTATATCCAATTTCTTAATGCTCTATATAATAGGGTAGGTTACGGGTTGGTTAACCTATTTTTTGCAAATTGGTGGTACCCAAAGGTGTAGTTCTGCCAAATATTGACAAGTCGATTCATGCCTACTTACAAGGATGGAAAAATAATATACTACTGGACACACCTGTAGAAGTATGTACTTGTTTGTTTTCTCAACGCATAACTATCCCTTCTTCAATATGTATTGCCCCCCTTTGACCCGTGTTTTTGTTTTTCTTATTCGGATGATATGCACAAGTACTTGACATTTCATTTTTTACCCATAAGTTGGTTGTTTTAATTAATAGGGATCTACATGAAACATGTATGTATTAGATACTATGTTATTCTCACTTGTAGCAGTGCAAGATTTAAGAATTTTGGACATCATGAGTTATTCATTTTTTATATTTGTTTCAATTCTTTTATTTTTTCAATCTATTCATATCTACAAATATCTAATGGTGTTGTAAATGTGCTAGGTATGATTGCGTACCGAGCTACTTGGTGCTGGCCTACTTGGTGCTGCCCATCTCAATTTGCACTGACAATTTCCATCAAGAGGGCCGACAGCAAGAACTTGAATAGCAACTTCAATAGTTTAAATGATCTGTTTGTGCGAACTGGATTGTGCTGTTTTCTAACTTTCCCAAGTGATGTATTTTGTCAATCTATGTTGTAAACTATCATTTCATGGATCATTTTGTAAGCTGCTATGTTGTAGATACTTGTGAATTACTGCATTTTGATTCATATGTGCATGTGAGACTGTTTTGAAATACCTGTCTTCCAAAATTGGCATTACGATGTGTGATGCATTCTGGTTAAAAATATAGTTGGTGAAAAATGGGCTGAATGAAATAGGCTAATGGGACGAACTAATGGGCTACCCCATGTAGGATATCCATGACGATTTCTGTGACGAAAACTAGTGTCCACGTAGGTTGCCATGTCATTCCAGTTTGTTAATTGAAAAGTCTACGTGGCATCGGTCCATGACGGCTTGCTCCGTCACAAAGGTTTGGGCCCTGGGCGGGCCTGCAGTAGATCCTTGACGGTCAAGGACCGTCATGGATAGCACCATGTCAAATTATGACGCGATATACATGACAGAATTCAAATCCGTCAAGGATGGGCAACCATGACGGATTTTGCCTCGCCTGTGACGGATTAGAATCGTCATGTATTAACAGGTTTCTTGTAGTGGAGAGTGCTCCTATCATGCGGCTTGCTTGCTCGAAGGACTAGTCTATGCAATAGCGGCGATGCGGCAGCGGGGACACGAGACTGGTCGATGACTTTCTGTTGGTGTGATCGGAGAATAAAGAAAGGTTGCACTGAGTATATACTCTGAACATTCAGAAGGCTCCTCGTTAATTATTAATGAATTCAGTTGGAAAGTAAGAGAACAAAGCCGCGGGGCTACAGCTTCACCGCCGACCTCAACAACTATATTGTGCAAAATGACACAACATGCCATCAACTTTCACAAAGTTCTGATTCTCACATCATTGTTGCTCCACCAAGAATACCACAACGTGCTTTGAGCACTCCAAATGCCCTCTCCTTATCCTCTCTAGCTTCTTCTTACATTGTTGCAAGGTGGCTTTGTTTGTTTCCATGTGGAAGAGATATGGTCTTCACAAATGCTGCCCACTCAGGATAATACCATCGGCAATGTAGTACCCCATGTCGTGGTTGTGCTCATTGATGGTGTAGTTGCACGGCGGCGCTTCCGCATCACAAAGTCTCTAGAACAACGTAGATCATTGGAGCACACATTGATGTCGTTGTGAAAATCAGACAACTCAAAGAAAGCATGACAAATCCAGAAGAACCTTAATATCACTTCTTCTAGTATCATTGTGGTCTATTTGGTTTGACCTTGGTACATGCCACACAAACTTTGGTGTACTTATTCTATTATCAATGCATGCAATCAACTGAACCGAGCATACCTGGAAAATCTCTTGACGCTCCACTAGACATGAACCATTCTATATCTTGCACAGTTGGTTCTCTCAGATACTCCACTCCCAACATCTTCACCACGGCACAGTGAAATCTCACAATGATGTCAGGGCATGTGCTCTCCCCCTTCCGGACCATCTCACCAATGACATCGGCGGCGGTACCCAATGCAAGCATCGTCAGTGCAACCGTACATTTCTGCAAAGGAGAACACGAGACTTTTCCTCAACAATCCTCCTTGAGCCAGAAGTAGGGGTCATGTTCCTCCACTCCCTCAACCACACGCTGGAAAAAGGGTTTACACATACTGAAGCATCAACAAAAAAATGTTCCAGGAAATGTTCGTATAGGGTGAACACTAGTAGAAAACGAAGCTTTAAAACCGGTTTGTAAGGGCCTTTAGTGCCGGTTATGGAACCGGCACTAAAGTGTGGGCACTAAAGCCCCCCTTTAGTACTGGGTTAAGACGAACCGGCGCTAAAGTGCCACCACGTGGCGTGAGCTCGCGCCCTAGTATGGGGGACCTTTAGTACCGGTTGGTGTTACCAACCGGTATTAAAGGTTTTTTTTTATTATTTTTTTGAAAATTTTGGAAAAAAAATTTAATTTTTTTTGATTTTTAATTTTTCTGAATTATTTGATGATTTATTCTCTAATCACCTCTCTTAACTGCTCAAGTGTGGATTACTCATTCCAAATCATCTAACTTCCCGACCGATCACCCATCCCTCTCACTACTCCAGAGCACGCTTAACTTTCGGGTTCTATTCTCCTTCGTTTCCAAGTCCGCACTAGTTGTTTTCCGACAATAGTAAGATGTTAATCCTATTAACCCTCAGGAGTTTAGCTTGAGCATGAAGTCACACATTTCACCGTTTGAGTTTGAAACTATTATTCTAAAAAAATAGTAATTATTTAGTAACGCTAATATTTCTTAAATAAATTTGACCATAGTTTGACCATAGTTTGACCATATTTGACCAAAATTCAAAAAATTGAAATAATTATTTAGTAACGCTAATATTCTTGAATAATTATGTAGTAACATTAATACTTCTTGAATAAGTAGTTTGACCAGATTTAACCAATTTTTTTTTAGAAAAACTGAAATTTGACCGTATCTTTTTTTCATTTTGGAATTTGAGGATTCTAAAAATTCCAAACAGTGTAGGCGGTCTTCATCGGATCTGGATTTTCGTGCTGAATTTTTTATATATTATACGTTTTTTTCCGACATCGTATGCAAAAGTTATAGCCGTTTTACATTTTCCCTACACTTTTTACAAAACATGTCCAAATTTAAGTTTTCAAATTTTCCTAACTAGTAGATGTAGTAATATAACTACCTCTCGAAAGATTTTATTTTCTGAAGTTTTTATCATTTTCTTTTGATTTTTTCAAAACTGAAATGGCGATACACGGGTGGGGGTAGAGTTTGAAAATTGCCCTATAGTGCCGGTTTGTGTCTTCAACCGGGACTATAGGTTAAGACTCTGTAGTGCCGGGTGGTGAGGCCAACCGGTACTCTGGGTTAGACCGTTAGTACCGGTTTGTGTCACAAACCGTCACTAAAGGGCTCGTGGGGCCCTACTTTGGCCTTGACTGCCACCACCTTTCTTTAGTTCGTGACACGAACCGGTACTAAAGGTTCATTACGAACCGGCACTAATGCATAGCCATTCGAACCGGCACTATTGATTACATTAGTGTCGGTTTTTTTTACAAACCGGCACTAATGTGCTTCACGTTTGACCCTTTTTCTACTAGTGGAAAGTAGTCCTTGTAGAGAAGCCATGCACCAGTGATCCTATACCGGTTGAAAACTCTCTGCCCTTTGATCGAATCATTGAAGTTTAGAATGTGCCCCAACTTCCTCTCCATTTCCCCTGGTTGCTCATCATCATCATATCATCATCTTCATCGTCCGAATCCGATGAATCAAAGAATTTCTTTTGATCAATTCACCAAGCTCCTTGTATTGACACTCCTCATCCGACGAACCCCTGAGTTCATCATTTTTCCTAAAAAACAATAAAAAAACTGCTCGGACAAATTGTCAAACACATAAGGGCATGGTGTAGTCTGAGACGCAGGACATACCGCATCGTTGTCTGGGCCGGCAACTGTGTTCGAGCCAGCGAGGCTGTCGGGGAGGAGTTTTTTGGCTGTGGTGGCGGCGCTGAGGGGTTGGAACAGCAGCGAAGCTAGGGTGGCAGCATAGCTAGGGGAGGGTCGGCGCAGACGAGAGAGAAGATAGGAGAGGAAAATGGCTGATCCGTCTTGGTCGGGTGGATTTGATGAAATTTGTGGTGGGTCATGTCTGTTGGAGCCGACGTGGTGGGCGCACCCCAGCATGTCCGGGCCTCCCCTTATCCGCCCTAGATATGGACTAGATATGGGGTACCGGTCAGCCCGGATGTATAGGGTTTGTTTGGGAAGTCCGGTTGGGTCGTGATTTTGTGACTGATCACCGGGTCAGCCGTCCGGACGTATAGGGGGCATTTGAGGAGTGCTACTTCTTTTATTATAAAGTAGAAGTAGACTATGCATATGAATGATCTATCGATTAGGTCGTCCAATTGGACTTTATGAAGTTTTAGAATACTCAATAAAGCTAGCTTTGTACTCCCTCTGTCCCATTATATAAGAGCGTTTTTTTTTTTACAATATACTAGTATAAAAAACACTCTTATATTATATGACGAAGAGAGTAGATGGCAATCATGGATGAATGGGTCGTCTTTACTAATCGCACGGTTTAGTCATGCCCGCAGCATTGCATTGACAACCTTTTTTTTCTCCCTGCCGTATAGCGTGGCACTGTTTTTTTTGTTTGAAAAATCCAGCATTTGCTGGCATTTCATTGATCATTAGCACAGAGCAGCGGCAACTTGTGACAAGATGGTGACCCGTGGGCTGTTGATCAAGGAACGAGTCAAAAGGAGTTATGAAAAGTAGGGTAGCACTGATCAGTAGGTGGTTGCAGTACAAGGGATGATGGAAAATGTTGTCCGATTGGGCAATAAATCAGTCGATCGGAATACATACTCGATGCTGGAAAAGCAGTGCGTGGTACACCATGCATCGCCCTACTACGTTTCTCGCATGCTCGTTTCACATGAGAGGACCTTCTGCTCTGCTCATAGATAGTTGAAATGGACGGGGATCCAGAAACTGCTCCATCAACCACGTACGTTAAAATGTTGATTAGAACTCGATGACGACTCTGATGGAAGATGGTTTGACAATGAGGCTACCATGTTAGTAAATAAATTTTGACAGTCCCCTAGCTAGCTCATTGAACCAAAGAAATACTCCCTCTGTAAAGAAATCGAAGAGCATTTAGATCACTGCTTAAGAGCTCTAAACCCTCTCATGTTTCTTTACGGAGGGATTACTTTTTTTAGTGAAACGTAGTAGTACCTTGTGTTGAGCGTGTATCATTCGTTCAGGCGTCGTTTTACTACCTGTACCATAAGTAACACGGGCCGACAGCTCTGCCAAAACTTGTGGGTTTTGTAATTTGGCTGAAAGTTGATGAGATTGGAACACATGCATTTGTTTCGCAATGAAATGATCGTGAGATTGCTCTTGGTTTTGGCGATCCTCGATAATATCTTGATGTCATAATTGAATAGTACCACGGATCAATGTCACATCGTGCCAGGTTCCAAGTTATAGCATGATTGATAGTACTAGTGGTATTGACCATTCATTCAGATGACACCGCAAGACCATTAGCTAGGACTAGCCAATTCCATGGTGCGAGGCATGCCTTTTGCCAGTGCCGGTAGGTCGACTTGATGTCCGGGAGAAGGACAGAGTAACCAACACCAACACACACCCCAGTCCCAGTAGGGTGTGCCACTGCATTTGTAGGCAATGACGGTGCTAAGAAGAAGAGAAAGCATGGCCTGGCCGGTCTGGCGCGGCGTCCATATATATACAGAAATTAGCTAGGTTGCTAGCCTCGTGCATGCAAATTAATTACCACAAATTCGCACATGCATACATGCCATGCAAATTAACTGAGACATGTATGGACACGGGTTAGGAGCTCTTGGGTGCTTAATAGTAAAAGAAAAAACACTAGGAAATATACAGGGCATCAAACCTCGTCAATCATGTTACTCCTGTGCGAAGTTTCAGAAAGAAATGACATCCATGGTATTCTCAACAAAAGGAAACGAAATTTTCAATTTTATATAAAAACTGTTTGAATGAAGCGTAGGTTAGACTGTGTTTTCTTCACTAAGAATAACCCAGAGCTTTGTTATCTGCAAACCGGCGCACACCCCACCTCCGTGCTGGGCTGGCCTGTTTACCTTTTTTCTTTTTCCTGCAAAAAGGAACACGCTGACATGGTGATTCAAACCATGACCTCCTTATTCACTATAACTTGCACTAACCAGCCTGGACACAACACCTATTGCGACTAATTACTCCCTTTTTTCCATTCTTCTTTCTTCTTCTTTGCCAAATCCTAATTTCTTTTCAAGTGTTTTTTCTTTAGTTTTTCTTTCTTTTTCAAATTCGTGAATTTTTTTCAATACAATTTTTTTCAAATGTGTGAACTTTATTCAAACCCATGGAATTTTCAGATCCATGAACTTTTTTCAACTCCATGAACTCTTTTCAATTTTTACAAACTATTTCACAAATCTGTGAACTTTTTAAAAATTGGTGATTTTTTTTAAAATGAACTCTTTCTAAACTTGATGAACTTTTTCCAAATTTGTGAACTTTTCTTTAAAAATCTGTGAACTTATTTTCCAAATATCTATGAATTTTTGAAATACATGAACTTTTCTTAAATTTCATTTCCTTTTTCCAAATCTCCCTGAACTTTTTTTCCAAAGTTCATGAAATTTTTCTAATTACAAACTTTTTTCCAAATCTTGTGAAGTTTTTAAAAAATCGATGAACGTTTTTAAATATGTGAAAAAATATAATGCATGAATCTTTTCAAATTTGGGAACTTGTTCTTCAAATTTCATGAACTTTTTACAAATTTATGATTTTTGACAATATATTTGAAGGTTTTTTTAAAGTCAACTTTTTTATGAACCTTTTGGATACATGAATTTCTCAATTTGGTGAACTATCTTTTTAATATGCGAAATTTTCTTGCACGTTTTCTGAAATGTTTTCAAACAATAAATAAAAAATCTAAGCAATATAGTAAACGGTACATTATATTGTGTAATAAATAGTACGGCTACAGTTGTTCTTAAATTGTACTCCCTCCGTTCCTAAATATTTGTCTTTCTAGATATTTCAACAAGTGACT
Source organism: Aegilops bicornis (assembly GCA_021605145.1). Lineage (NCBI taxonomy): Eukaryota > Viridiplantae > Streptophyta > Magnoliopsida > Poales > Poaceae > Aegilops > Aegilops bicornis. The sequence continues at coordinate 883,045,837 of CM038670.1, forward strand.
ACATAATGGAGCAAAATGAATGAATCTACACTTTAAAATATGTCTACATACATCCGTATGTGGTAGCCATTTGAAATGTCTAGAAAGACAAATATTTAGGAACGAAGGGAGTACATTATACTGCAGGACATCAACATTATATTTTTATAACGCAAATCGCTTGAAGATAAAAAAGTGTCCAAACTGTCCTCTCCAAATATAAAAGGTCAAAATGAACTTCCTCGTTAGAGAAGCACTTACATTCTAGATTGTCCGAGCAGGCAAAAAAAAAAAAACGTGTAGCCTGCCTGTAGAGAGACCTCCTATACAACGCTTCAAGCAATGAATTCTGTTCCTGGTGCTAGTGGGTAGCCTGTATGGACCTCCTATACGGCGCTTCAAGCGATGAATGCTCGATCGCCTCACAAACACGCTCGATCGACTTATTCCTTTGGGGGCGCCTGCTGTTCGACTAGTTGAATGTTGACAGTTGACCGCTTGACTTTCCACTGAATCTGAAAAAAATATAAATTTGAAAAAACTCATGAATTTAGAAAACATAGTAAATAAAGTTTGAAAAGAATCATGCATTTGAAAAAGGTTTACAAATTATGAAAAAGGTCATGAATTTGAAAAAAAATAGGATTTGAAACTGTTCAATAACTTCAAAATCTTCACGAATTTACAAAACTTTCCTTAAATTTTAAAAAGTTAACGAACTTGAAAAAAATCATGGATAAAATTGTTCGCAAGTGTCAAAACTTCACAGATTTGAAAATTGTTCGTGAATGTGAAAAAAGTTCTCCAAATTGAAGGAAATGTTTGTGAATTCAAACATACAAATTAGAAAAATATCAAAAACAATGATTTTGAAAAACAAATCACCAATTGAAAAATAGTCACAAAAAATGAAAAAAAATCGTAAATTTACTTTTTTCCCCTTTGTTTTGATAAAGTTTAGGAAAATTTTGAAATAAGAAACAACAAAAAGCGGAAAGAGGAAAAAACCGGTCATGAGCTTCTAGGATCTTCCCGAAACCGGTGGAAAGATTCTGTAAGTGTCAAAAAACTGGCTATAATCGGAAAACAGAACCCATTAGCATTATATGGGTCGGCCCAGTTTTGGGACAGTTCCAGCGGGCGGTGTGCGCTGCATACGGTTGCAAAAGCGCGAGAGTTATATGTCGCCCTCGCCTGAAATCTTTCGGTCTCCACGAGTAGCTACTGGGCCAGCACAGTTTCATCTGTGTTTTTCTTCGTTCGATCTCGTTTATACTAGGACACTCGCGTTCTCTACAGCTATATGTCAGTATTTTTTGTTTCTTTTACGTACTTTGGTTTTCTTTTGTTCCTTTAACGCTTTCTCTACAGTTTGTTAATTTGTTTGTGTTCAACCGGTTTTCTTCATTTCTTTCTTGTTTTTCATGGTTTTCTCTTCTTTCTTTTCTACTTTTGTTTTTTGTTTATTTTCTCGGATTTTCTATTCTTTCTCATTGTTATTCCTTTTTGTTAGTTTTTGTTTTTCTTGGTTTTCAACTGTATTTTTGTTGTCCATTGGTCCTTTAGCAGTTTTCACTGGTTTCCATGATTTTTTGTATTTCATTATGTGGTTTTATTTTTCGTTTGTTTCTTTGTTGGGTTTCACTCCTTTTTTCATTTTAATCTGTTTTCTTTGGTTTTCATTCTATAATTTTTGTAAACATCCAGAACATTTTTCTAATACACTTTAAACATGTAATACATTTTTTTTCGAAACGGGGGACTCCCCGGCTTCTGCATCAGAGTGATGCATACGACCCTTTTATTGACCAAATAACAAGTTCCAACAAGGTTCCAAAGTCTCCAAAAGCAGAAAAAGGAAATCAAGCTCACACAAAGCCAAAAAGGGCTAGAAACACAAACTAGCCATGAAAAGACGCCACAACCGGCTGGCTAATAGATAGATAGCTGAACTAATTGCCTATCCTATTACCTGACCGCCATCCAAACCGGTTGAAGATATCCCGAACTACCATCTCCCAGCGGATAGATCCAGTAACCAAATGCTCCCTGGCCCCCGTCGGAGTGAGTAGCAACCACAAACGGATCAGTGTCGTGGCTCTGAAAATAACCTGCCAAAAATGAATACGTGATGTTCTGTTAAAAACCAAGTCATTTCTGCAATTCCAGATAGTCCACATCAAAGCGCAAACTCCAACCTGAATGTGTCTCGCTAAGTCTGGCTCAATTCCATTAAGCCATGTCCCAAATAACGCATTGACAGAATTCGGTGGAGTAATATTAAAAGCAATGTGGACCGTCCGCCAAAGGACTTTGGCCAACGGGCAATCAAGAAAGATGTGTTTGATCGTCTCCTCCCGATCACAGAAACTACACCTAGTAGGTCATGTCCAATTACGCTTTATCAAATTGTCCTTGGTTAAAATAACTTGTTTATGGACAAACCACATAAACACTTTTATTTTCAACGAAACTTTGACATCCCATACATTCTTGGATGTGGGAATGGAGGTCGAATTAATAACATCAATATACATTGATTTAACTGTGAATACTCCCGACCTAGTCAGATTCCAGCGTAATTCATCAGGTTGTTGGGAAAGCTGAACCTCCATCAGTCTCCTAACTAGACGGAGCCATTCTTCCCATCAATTGCCCGCTAGCGACCGTCTAAACTGAATATTAAGGGGGATAGATTGAAATACCGTTGCACCTCACGTCGTTGAACAATACGATATAAAGACGGATATTGAATGGCCAAGGGTGTCTCGCCTAGCCAAGTATCCTCCCAGAAGCATGTACTAGCGTCGTTGCCAACAACAAACTTTGTTCTATTAAACAAGGTCTGTTTGACTTTCATCAGTCCTTTCCAAAAGGGCGAGTCAGTCGGCCTGACTGTGACCTGGGACAAAGTTTTTGTCTGGAGGTACTTGCTGCGAAGGATCTGCGCCCACGTGGCATCGGGCCTCAAGAGAGCTTCCACAGCCACTTACTAAGAAGACATCTGTTTTGACCTCAAGATTCTCAATACCAATACATGGTCAACATTTATTCTCAAACATATTTAAAAAAATTGAAATGCTTGATTAAAAAAATTATTACATGATAAATATTTTTAATACATGTTTAACATTTTTTCTATACACGTTTTAACATTTTAAAATTCTTGGTTAACATTTTTCTAATACAAGTTTGAGATTTTTTTAACAAATTATGAAAAAATTCTATACACATTCAACATTTTTCAAATGGTTGATCAACATTATTCAAATACCTTTTTAACATTTTTTGAAATGTTTGATTAACGTTTTCTTAATACTTGAGCAACTTTTTTCACACATATTTTACACAAGAGCAATTATTTATACTATTAAAAATAACTATAAACTAGTGAAACTTCAATAATACTTCATATGTCCATGTATATAAGAACTTTTTGCAGCTCGAACAAAATGTTTCATATTTAGGGACAGAGGCAGTAGTTATTATTAAAAAAAATGAAATTAACTTAAAAGTTTAAAAAATAAAATCGTATAGTGTCACGTGATTGCAACATCAAATCGCTGCCCCATGCACATATATGAAGAGAAACCCAATGAAAAATATCGACTAAGCAATAGCCAAAAACATCAGCACAAAAAAAATTCTTATTAATGAACAAAGATACCTAGCAAAAAAATATAAATTAAAAAATACAAAGGAACATGTTATTATAAGGTAGAATGAATTAAGGGCATTGGTATTACCCTAAAAGGCGAGAAAGAAAGTACAAAAACTAAGAAGAATGTTTTTGCTATGGTAGAATGAATTAAGAGAGCGGCTTAAACTAAAAAAACTAAAATAAAAGGAAATCTATATTATACTACTGTTTCTATCATGAAAAACTGTAGAGTTCTTGTCAAACCCTTTCCTGTCATGTATGCATTAGAATATATTGAAAACGTACACATGGATTACACAAAACTAGCACTTTACATGTGCAAGAGCAGATGAAAACTAGTGCAACTTTAGCAAATTTTTAGTATGTAAACTGAATAAATAAAAATTAAGTTGCGTTTAACGTTGCAAAAGAATTAAGTAGTGCGACACGATTGAGCATCAAAAAGCTGGCGAATGCACAACATAGAAGGAAATCCAACAACGAAGAAAACACACAGAAAAAAGGAAGCCAAAAACATTTGCGCAAGCAAAAAAAACAATTTATTCCATGTTGTTGACTTTTTCTTATAAGCGAAATAGACATATTAAAACAAATAGATGAATGCGAACCAACCTGTGGTTAAGATGGTTAGGTGGACAGTGGTATCCCCAACCCACCAGGGTTCAAATCCTGGTGCTCGCATTATTCCTGTATTTATTTCAGGATTTCCGGCGATGCGCTTCAGTGGGAGGAGACGTTTCCGTCGACGACGAGGCGGGTGAGTGTATGCGCGTGTATATGAGCGCTTATGTCTGTACTGATGCTAAAAAAAACAAATAGATGAATTCCACTTTGTGTTCACCATATTCATAAATACAGGGGAAAATCTGGTGATTAATAAAATAACAATGTTCAGGATTGATGGTCTTTTGACCAATCGAAAGTGAATTACATACATACACGAGCACTTTCTTTTCAGTTCTAAAATAAACAGAAATGCTTTTTTTTTTCAGAGAGAGAGAATGCACGAACACATGCATGCAGGTCACGTGGTTTTGGCTGAGCACATGCATGCGTGCCGTGCCATGCATCAGATGACTATTGATCGCTCGAGCAGACAGTTAACTTGGGCATGCATGCGTGCGTGCCATGCACTGATTGGACGGTCATTGTAGCGATTAACAATTAACCGAGACTGACACCGACCAGTACGTATGGTCCAATCCACACACGTCGTCCATGGATGAGAAATGAATGACAGTCTACCTGATGTTGTGTTGTGTGAGTGGTGGCCACTGAGAGTGGAACAGATGGACTTGGATGATGGAAGAGCATAGCAATATCCCCTGGCCTGGCCGTGGGTAGCTTTAGCTTAGCTCTCCCATGGATGCATGCAATGCATTTTTCACTTTGTTTTTCTCGTCGGATAATAGCTTAGGCATGTCATGTCTGACTGATGCATTCGTCCGTTTGTGAGTGCGTCACACTTAGCACACGAAATCGACACCGAGCGGTGCCTTTCTGTCTTCCTCTAGACTGCGCAACATTTTCTTCTAAACACGCACATCACACTCACACGCACAAACGGACGCAATCAACTCGCGCGGCGCTAGCCCCCCCCCTGCTGCTCTATCCCCAACAGCCGCTGGCGTCGACAAGGGCCGCAGTGACGGCGGGCCCTGCACTGCATATCCAGGGCGGGTGGTTGGTTGGAGGCTCCCTGGTGTGCCGACGGCGGCCCTCGTCTTCACGGTGAGTCTCCGTTCGGTTCCAGCCAACTGCGAGGTTGGGGGGACGCGACTTCGGTCATATGGCGGACGATGGCTGCGTCTATGAGGGCATCGTTGTTTGCAGGTCGTGGCACCCCACTCGTGATGCTCCAGGGAAAACCCTAGATCTGGAGCTACCGGATCAAATGATGATGGTACCTTTGATGCCATTGTCCCTCCTGCGGGCATCGTTTCGGAGCAAGTGTTGGTTGGATGGGACAAGCGGAAGAGCGATGTCTCATCCACTGCAAGGCCGACGGAGGATCCCAGTGGCATGGTTCTGCGGAGGTTCCGTGACAGGCGCGTGTCGACAGACACGTGCAGCATGGTGGAGTTGTCTGACATCATGGTGGCGTCGACGACAGGCCAAGCAAGGTCGATGGGTCAGTTACTGCTCTGGAGATGGACCGGTGAAAGATGGCGACGGCAGCCTCTGAGAGTGCGTCGGTCCGGTATGGGACCCGATCCTCGTAGGTGGCTGGTGAGGGCACCCGACTTTAGATATTAGGGTTTGGTGCATGTCCGTTTGGTATTAGGCCCGGATATTCGGCACACCTTCATCAATAGGATAGGAGTAGCAACAGGTGTTGCTTAGATTGTGGCTTCAGGCTGAGTGATGCATTACTTTGTATGATCTCGATGAATAATTAATAAAATGGCCGCATGCATCATCCAGGTGCAGAGGCCGTGGGTCTATCTTCCTTTTCCCAAAAAAATCCATGACTCACGCTCTATGTACCTAACGTCTGGCTTCACAACGACGCGAATCCAACCATGAGTCCGCTTTTCAAGGGCCTTCGGTTATAAAATTTAAGTTTAATCCCCTCGCCGATTTATCCGGTAACCCCTGCCCCATGAGGCCTCCGCGACTGCTGCAACACTAGCTCTGGTAGCCGAAGCCGTAGTAGTCGGGAGTGCTACTGTAGAAGCTGTAGCGACCACGGTAGAGGCAGATCGGGCACTTCTCGCAGCACTTATGGGCGTAACCACGACTAGGAGGATGTCCGCCAGCCTCGTGGCTCTTGGCTTCAACGCTACCAGAAGAAAGCTTATAGATAAAATCTTAGCAGTAGCGTAGAAAAAGAAAGCAGCGCTACTGCTAATTAGCAGTAGCGATGGGTACCAACCAGCGCTACAGGTAGGAAAGTAGCAGTAGCGCTAGACGGCAGGGCACCGCTACTGCAAAGTGGCCCCATCGCCACCGGCAGGGGCTGCACATAGTAGTAGCGGTTGGCTTAAACCAACGGTACTACTAATCCCATGGCAGTAGCGCGTGTCGGTGGCCCACCGCTATCGCTATTTATGCACGGTGCCAGCAGGTGGGCCCCGATTAGCAGCAGCGCGGGTTTTATACCCATGCTACTGCTATTGGGCTTAGCAGTAGTGCGCGCCCCGGACCAGCACTACTGCTATGGGTGCCTTATCAAATTTCCTCCCTACACCCGGCCTTCTTCCTTCCCTCACTCCTCGTTGCCTCACTCTGCCTCCGTCGCCACTGTATTGCCGCTGCCGTCCTTCCTCCTCCTTCCTCGGTATGTCATGACCCTCCCGCCTCATCCCCCTTCGCCCTCCTCCCTCCTCCACCAAGACCTCCTCCCTCCTCTTTGGTCGCCTCCCTCCTCCCCCACCACACCTCCTCCGGCAGCCCTCCTACCACCGCCCTCCTCCTCTCTCCTCCCTCCTCCTTCTTCGTCCTCCTCCTCCTCCTCCCACCCCCTCCTCCCTCCCCCCCTCCCCCCCTCCCTCCATCTCTCCTCACTCTATTCTTGTATAATGTAGCTTTTTTAATGTTTTTTCAATAAAATATAATGTAGATTATTTGCATGGAATAGAATTTTTTTAATGTAGGTCTTTCGAATAGAGTATATATTTTTAGTAAATGTAGGTCTTTGATGTCTGCTAGAACTACGTCGGTATTTTTCCAAAGAGGAAGGGATAATGCAGCACAACGACGATAGGTATTTCCCTCAGTGATGAGACCAAGGTTATCGAACCAGTAGGAGAACCATGCAACACAACGTAGATAGCTCCTGAACACAAATAACAAATACTCGCAACCCCACGTGTTAAAGGGGTTGTCAATCCCTTTCGGATAATGGCGCCAGAAATTGGCGAGTGGACTGGAGAAAGTTGTAATAGATTGGATAAATAGATCCCAAATAAAATAAAATGCAACAAAGTATTTTTGTATTTTTGGTTTAACAGATCTGAAAATAAAAGCAAATAAGAATAGATCGTGAAGGCAAATATATTAAAGAAGAGACCGGGGGCCGTAGGTTTCACTAGTGGCTTCTCTCGAGAAAAATAGCATACGGTGGATAAACAAATTACTGTTGGGCTACTGATGGAACTTCAAATACTCATGACGATATCCAGGCAATGATCATTATATAGGCATCACGTCCAAGATTAGTAGACCGACTCCTACTTGCATCTACTACTATTACTTCACACATCAACCGCTATCCAGCATGCATCTAGTGTATTAAGTTCATGGAAAATGAAGTAATGCAATAAGAACGATGACATGATCTAGACAAGATCTATTTATATAGAAATATACCCCATCTTGTTATCCTTAATAGCAACGATACATACGTGTCGGTTCTCCCATACATCCTTTGGGATCAAACACCGTAAAATCAAACCCATCACAAAGCACCTCTTCTCATTCCAAGATAAACAGATCAAGTTGGCCAAAGAAAACCCAAATATCGGAGAAGAAATTCGAGGCTATAAGCAATCATGCGTATAAGAGATCAAAGAAGACTCAAATAACTTTTATGGATAAAAACATAGATCTGATCATAAACTCAAAGTTCATCGGATCCCAACAAACACACCGCAAAAAGAGTTACATCATATGGATCTCCAAGAGAACATTGTATTGAGAATCAAACGAGAGAGAGGAAGCCATCTAGCTACTAACTACGGACCCATGGGAGGGGATTGAACACACCGGGGGGAGGATTGACATCAATCGATTCTGCATCGACGACTACTAGGGTTCATAGGTTATTTTTCGATTGTATCGGGGGTGGGGATTGTGATACAAATTTCTTGTCTAGTTGCGACGACCCTAGAGTCGCGTCTAGCGGTGGTGGTGGTGGTGGTGGGGGGGGGGGGGGGTTAGCCATCTTCTTTTCTTCCTCATCGTCTTCGTCCTCACTGTCTTCATCAAGAACGATGGGTCTTGCACGGTCGCCTGCCGCCAGCGCCCTGGCCACCATCTGCACCTCGTCGTTGTCGGCCTCCAGCGACCCGACCGTACTACTCCAGTACGCCGCGGCACGCAGGTCTTGAGGTGCCTTGTACTGCCTGTACTTGGCCTATCTTGCCCACTATCTTGCGTCGTCGGAGTCTGCCTGATTCATGGCCCAGCACAGGACATCCACTAACATTGCGCCCTTGGCTGGGTCCAGAATCAATGTCTTCAGCTCGTCTGACGTAGCCTTCTTCATCACAGCATCGGCCTTCTTGTGCATGTCATCAATGCTGCTAAAGTTCGAGCACACTTCCATGGTGTGCTCGAACTTCTTGCGTTCACCGATGAACACTTAAGAAAGAAGGCCCTCCATCTAATGCCCAAGGAGAAAAGGTTGGGGTTGGAGTTGGAGTTCATGGCGAGGGAGAGGTGATGAAACAGAGAGTTGGGTGGAAGAGGAGAGGTGGTGAAATAGAGGGGGTTTGAGTACGCTGCTGGGTTAGTAGGATGGGTTAATATATGAGCGTTTGGCCGATCTGAATGAATGCTGGCCATTGGTGAAAGTGCCGGCGCAGGATCACCCAAGTGCCAAGTAGAGGTACTATGGCCACTACCATCAAGAGTCGGGATCAAACCACTTCTGCAAGGTTATCCTTGCACCAAAGATGGAGAGTCTGCCATTGCCTCTGGACTTCACGAACCACTTTCCCGCCATCCCTACAGAGTTTAAGTTCAGAACGAACACCGGCTGCGCATGGAGGGTGACGGTGAGGGTGATCAACCGCAGGGTCACCCTTGATCAGGATTGGGCCACCTTCGCCGCCGTTCACCAGATCATGATCCGGTACATGCTGACGTTCAAGCTGCTGACCCCCGACACCATGAAGATGATCGTCTTCAACGACGAGGGCGTGGAGGTGGTCACCAAGTGCAAGGTGCACGACAACACCTTCGCCGTGACCGCCTAAGCTCCTGTTGTCCGTTCCTCGTTGGTCCTTGGATTAAGACTTGTGTTTCGTTTAAGACTTATAGTGTATGTTCGCTTTAAAACTTGTGATGCGTGGTTAAGACTTGTGTTTGTGCCTAAGACTGTTTTATTGCTAGTAGTTTAGTTCTTAGTAGTTCATCTGTGCTTTTGATAACCTCACCACATAGTGGAGGTGGTTACCACCCAACTGTCCTGAATGTAACCAAACAATGGAGGTGGTTATCACCCAACTGTCCTGGATGTAACCAAACAACCGAACTTGTGATTCCCCTTAAACAAATCGGCAACCAAACAGGAGGCCTTGGATTTGGACACATACAAGCTAGAGAGGATGCAGGTAACTAAACTAAATACAACTGTTGGTTTTTAGCCTGCATATGCTCAGCCAGACTTAATTGGGACAAGTATGCAAAGTGGCAAAAAAACACCAAAAGCGTTATAAGTGGTGACCACTGTAAGTGGAACTGATGGGCATGGGTCATGGATCGTGGAAGCAAACGTAGCAAATAATGTCCCCTGTCCTGGCCGTGGGTAGCTTTAGCTTTAGCTTTGCTCCAGCATGCAAGTGGAGGGGCTGATCAGCTAGCCATGTCCCATGGCCCAGGGATGCATGCAATGCATTTTCTCCTCGTTTTTCTTGTCGGATAGTAGCTAGCGCTGTCATGTCTGACTGATCCATCGGGGCCATTTGTGCGCGCGTCACACCTGAGCACACGAGATGGATACGTACACCGATTAACGTAGATACACGCACATCACACTCAGGCGTGGAGGCACCGCGCCATCACAGACAACACATACTCATGCAATGTCGTCAATCATTTCACCCCCTGCAATAATATCGACAAGTCCATAAGCTTTGGCTTCGTCTACTGACATAAAAACATTCTCTTTTCATGTCTTTCGGATACAACCCGAAAAGGCTTAGTGCATAAACCCTTGTGCTCATGTCACGAACTTTATGTAAAAGTTCTGATGTAGCACTAGTAGGTTGGTGAGGCATATATGAAAGACTGGATTGCGGAGCTCTAATATTGACAAAATCAAGACAACCCTTCAGGAGGTCTTTACCAACGGCTAGACCCAAGTTCTCTGTCCAATTTCTTATTGACAACAAAACGAGGACAACAAAATGATGCAAATAAACGATAAGACAAATGGGAAGTTCATTCATCCATTTCTTTTCTCACATAGTACTTCTCGAGATTATTCATCAAGGGCTCACCCTCTATGTAGTTACCGGTTGTGCGGGGAGTGGGCTCTCCAGCACCCGGTCTAGTCCCCACCATCGTCGTTCTCTGGTGGCAGTGGGGGACGGGGGCAAGAAAAGAAGGCGGCAGCGGCTAGGAAGGTACCTCGATCTCTCCCACAGAGAGACAACCGCGTGAGAAGGTACCTCGTTGCCGTCCTTCGGCCACAGCAGGAGGGACACGGAAAGGAGGCGGCGCACACACAAAAGCGATGCGTGCACTATGTTTGTCAAGTGTTTCCTAGACAGAAAAAAATAACCTCGAGGTTAATGCAAACTAGTTCAAAGGTCCTCTCCCTCTAGGTTTATAATTCGGGTATATATTCCTGGTCCTGGGTCGTTAATTTTCCAATGAACATCAAGTTACATGTCATGAAAATTACATTATTAGAAACTTCATTCGAATACAAATTTATATTTGGTAAACTATAACTTGATGTTCGTTGTTTAAAGTGACGACACATAGATATGAGGAAGCATTGTAAAGGGGGAAAGAGGTCGTAACCCTTTTTCCCATGAAAAGGGGTTGTAATATCGGGGACCCAAAAAACATGTTTGTTTGAAAGCGTGCGAGAATATAAAACTTTGCGTGTGGTATTCGAAAAGAAAGAACAAAAGGTTGCGGCCATGAGGGGAATCTTCTGGTGGAAAGACAAAAGTTGCACCGCGCGTCGGGAGAGAGAGAGAACACTGTCCCATTTCTTACTGACAACAAAAGATGCAGATACACGATGAGGCACATACAACGGCGGGAAATTCACCAATGCATCCGTTTTATTTACGCACATAATCCATGACTCACGCAGCACGCTCTATCTATGTAGTTACCGGCCGTCTTCACCGCGACGCGAGCCCATCCGTGAGCCCGGTCGCTGTTCAAGGGCCTCCGGTTGTACTAGCAGTCAAGTTTAATCCCCTGGCCGACGCCGAGGACGCCGCCGCAGTAGCTCTTGTAGAGCCCGGTTCGGCGGGCAACGCATGCCCCACGACGCCGTCGCGGCAGCCGCGGCACTGGCTCTGGCAGCTGCCTTTGCCGCAGTAGGCGTCGCCACTGCCGCAGAAGCCGTATTTACCGCAGCAGAGGCAGTTGGGGCACTTTGCGCCGCGCGCCTGGTCGCCGCACCTCTGGGCGCCGTTCACCGCCGTGGCGAGCACCGCCGCCAGGACCACGGCCAGGAGGATGGCTCCTCTTAGTAGCGTGGCGGACATGTGTGGCTTCATGATGATCTTGTTGGTGCCTGGTAAAATACGGCGACGAGTGCCGCCATTTATAGATGGAACCTTTGGGGATGGTAGCTAGCGATGTCTGTCTGACTGGCCCATCGGCATGCATGGCCGTTTGTGTGCGTCACACCTAACCCGGGCACACGAGATCGACACGTCCGTACCTACCATGGCGGTCGGGTGGCACGTGGATGGACACGCGGCCCTTCTTTTGTCTCCTCACTAGATACCTCATGATCGCATAACGTTTTTTCTTCTTTCTTTTTTTTCGACGGACTATCTAGAAACGATACTACCATATAATCTGGCAAAATCATTTATTTTGCGAGAAGAAGGAGCATGTTTTTTTTGGATCCTCGTTCTTTTAATCAGTGTTGAGAAGGTACATTTGAGCTGGACAGCCAGTCTCTTGTGCGCATGATCAACCATTCAGAGAAGGACTTGTCAGCGTCGGGGCCTTGGCTGGAGGAAATCAACAACCTGCTCCGTTCCGTTTGATGATTTTAGAGTTTCTTGGGTTAGGCATTCAGCTAATGTTACCGTGCATAAATTAGCTAAAGTAGGTGTAGGTGAAGAACTTTGTAAGAATTGGTTAGGAGTACCTTCAGATTGCATTCTGGACGTGATCGCGGACGAGATTCCGGACATTGTTTAAGTTAATATAGCAGTGACATTTATCCTAAAAAAGGATTCATAGCAGAGTGCATCAGTGGCAAAAAACAGTGACGGTAAATGTTAAGTGCAAACAGTTGGCACACGCTTATAGTAAACGAACCGTGATGTTTATACACCACACAGAGTTCGTTTCAATAAAACGTTTGTAAAACTTCATCCACTGGTCATGAAAATGAACCGTACCTGATATTGCATAGCAATACACACAGTTAGGTAACTGTGTGCAGATAATCGCAAACAGTTTTTAAGAAAAGAAGTGTGTGCCAAGAGCCTAGCTTTGCACACGTTTGTTTTTTCAACACACCCTTCTAATTTTTCACTGTGTGCGATGTGCTCATCACGCATATTTCTTGTGTATCGTGTGCGAAGGTAGGGTCTTAATAGCACGGAGTTGTACTAGTGAATGATACAAGTTTAGTATGAATGATAAAAATAGGTTTTTGTAATCTGAATAAATAAAACAATATAAGATGGAAAGTAACAAAAGTAGATAAAAATGTGTGTCAATTTTGGCCTAGTGTTTATTCTTTCAGTAGTACAATCTCTCAACATCATTAACATAACTGAACCACGTGATAATCCCTCAAAGTGCAGCAAAAAATCACTCCAAAAGTTTCTATTTCTATCGGAGAAAGTAGAATGATATTGCGTATGTAGCAAACCATCTCAAAAGTTCCATTTTCAATCAATCTATTCAACCACCACTAAACTGTCGTGGATAGCCTTAAAGATCGTACTACGACAACACCACACTATTGGGATCAGAATCTTTGCCATCAGCCAGGTCTTTGCCGCTAGCTGACGGCAAAGACCTTCTTTGCCGTCAGCTCAATAGAAGCTGACGGTAAAGACCATATTTGCTGTCAGCCAAGTCTTTGCCGTCCGCCAACAGACGGCATATAGTCTTTGCCCACTACCGAGAACCACCTAACGGACACTGTCTTTGCCGTCCGCTAGCAGAGGGCAAAGAAAGTGGTTTTTGCCGTCTGCCGGCGGACGGCAAAGAACCGTGCCCTAACTAAAATCCATATCGACGTCTGCCCGCACCCCACATCTGTCCCCTCTCTCTCTCTCTCTCCGCCCGCGCCCGAGCCGCCGCTAAGACCATCCCGCCCGATGCCGCCGCCGCCGCGCCGCCACAAAGATCCCGGTGACCCTTCCCGCCCGCGCCATCCCGTCGTCGCCGCCCCATGCCCGCCCCACGCCAGTCGGCCACACCAAAGAGCCCGATGACCCCTTCCCCGCCATCCCGTCGTCGCGTCGCGCCGCCCGATGCCGACAGCTGCCGCCCCATCGCCACCCACGTCGCCGTGGCACCCCCTCCTCCACCCTGGCGGCCCCGGCGCCCCTCTGCTCCACCACCACGGCCGCTCGGCCTCCTCCTCCACCAGGCGGCCTGGCGCCTCTGCTCCACCACTGCTGCCTCCCGCCGCTCCGACGCCCCCTCCTCCACCCGGCCGCCCCGGCGCCCCTCTCCTCCACCACCACGTCCGCCCCACCCCTCCGGCGCCCCCTCCTCCACCCGGTGAGACCTCTTGTATTTTTTCTGTTTTTGTTTCTGTATTTTAAGTTTAGTTGAGGTTTATTTTAGGTTTGGTTTAGTTTAGGTTTACTTTAGTTTAGGTTTAGAGCATAGATAGCCAGATTTCTCAACTCATTGGCATATAATGAATTATTATTGTTATATTATTAATAGATGATGGAACAAAACTATTTCCCTTTAAAGTTAAAAAATCTTTCAGTGAAGTAAATATTAGTGCACGAGTTCTTTTGTATACAAGAAAAAAATATTGGCATGTCTTGGTAGGTACGTGGCAACCGTATCATCAGAGTTAAACTTTAGAATTAGTATTTGTGATAAATGAATTCAAATGCATTTCAAATAGAAAATGTAATACACATATCTAGTAAACTGTAAACGGAAGTTATCCACAGACTCCTTGAAGGGGTTGTATAAAAGATTATGAAACTAATAGTGAGAAGAGTAAAAGTTTTCTCAAATTCCTTTGCATATATTCAAATTCATCAATCAGCAACACTCGAATTAGTTTAATTTGAGAAAACGACAAGGCATGCATATTGCTTATGGAATCTGTCATAAGAGGCAAACTATACCCCTCTTTTCCTTTTCTTTTTTGCGGAAAGGCAAACTATACATTCTGATTTGCATACAAAGTAAATTGATTTTACGACACTACACCCTAGAGCCACCTAAAATATGGTGCAACTATGATTTGTTGCCACAAGTATTCCAATGTGATCACACCAGAAGGAACTTTAGGTTTAGTTTTGGTTAAGAAGAAAGGAGAAAGATGAAAAGAAAGAAGAAGATAAAGAGGAGAAAGAAGAAGTAAAATTTCCCCCTATTTTTAGATTACTATGCTCTTTTTTTCAAAATTTTCAGTTTTCTTTCACGTAAAGAAATCCCTAGTTTTGAAGGGTGCCAATTGCCATTGCCAACTAACCTACCAAATTAACTAAGTGTTGTTGATGTTGTTGAGCACAAGTGCATTGATTTTTTTTTCTCAGTTTTCTTTCATGTCTAGAAACTTGGCTCTATGTTTATAGATATGCTTCTAGCCAGATACTAATTGGTCTCTTCTGCTGCTTATTACAGATGGGGGGAGGCCGTCACCGCAGGCTCCGCTCTGCCACACCGGAGTATGAGTTCGATGCTTTCGAGTTCTTCAGTATCATACTTGGGACTTCCTCCAAGAGGCAGGTCTATAAAAGGAGAGATCTCCCCTTCACCCATCTCATTATGATAACTCTGTTGTTTTCTACATCACTCCTTATCCCAAACTGCAGAGGCTGCCTGACACTTTTATGAACATGTTGGGTGAAGATCGGCCAAATAATGTGAAGCTGTGACAAGCCGGTGCTACGTCTTGAGCTTGCGTTGGTTTTCCTTGAAGAGGAAAGGGTGATGCAGCAATAGTAGCGTAAGTATTTCCCTCGGTTTTTGAGAATCAAGGTATCAATCCAGTAGGAGGCTCCTCAAAAGTCCCACACACCTACACAAACAAACAAAGAACTCGCAACCAACGCAATAAAGGGGTTGTCAATCCCTTCACGGCCACTTGCGAAAGTGAGATCTAATATAGATAGTATGATAAGATAAATATATTTTTGGTATTTTATAATATAGATGCAAAAGTAAAGATGCAAATAAAAGTAGATTGGAAGCAAATATGATAAGAGATAGACCCGGGGGCCATAGGTTTCACTAATGACTTCTCTCAAGATAGCATAAGTATTACGGTGGGTGAACAAATTACTATCGAGCAATTGATAGAAAAGCGAATAATTATGAGATTATCTAGGCATGATCATGTATATAGGCATCACGTCCGCAACAAGTAGACCGACTCCTGCCTGCATCTACTACTATTACTCCACACATCGACCGACTCCTGCCTGCATCTAGAGTATTAAGTTCATAAGAACAGAGTAACGCCTTAAGCAAGATGACATGATGTAGAGGGATAAACTCATGCAATATGATATAAACCCCATCTTTTTATCCTCGATGGCAACAATACAATACGTGCCTTGCAACCCTTTCTGTCACTGGGTAAGGACACCGCAAGATTGAACCCAAAGCTAAGCACTTATCCCATGGCAAGAAAGATCAATCTAGTAGGCCAAACCAAACTGATAATTCGAAGAGACTTGCAAAGATAACTCAATCATACATAAAAGAATTCAGAGGAGATTCAAATATTTCTCATAGATAAACTTGATCATAAACCCACAATTCATCGGATCTCGACAAACACACCGCAAAAAGAGTTTACATCGAATAGATCTCCACAAGAGAGGGGAGAACATTGTATTGAGATCCAAAAAGAGAGAAGAAGCCATCTAGCTAATAACTATGGACCCGAAGGTCTGTGGTAAACTACTCACAACTCATCGAAGGGGCTATGGTGTTGATGTAGAAGCCCTCCGTGGTCGATTCCCCCTCCGGCAGAGCGCCGGCGAAGGCTCCAAGATGGGATCTCGCGGATACAGAAGGTTACGGTGGTGGAAATTGTGTTTCGTTGGCTCCCTGGGTGTTTTCGGGGTACGTAGGCTTATATAGGAGGAAGAAGTATGTCGGTGGCCGCCCGAGGGGTCCATGAGACAGGGGGCGCGCCCTACCCTATCGTGGCCGCCTCGGCTGCTTCTTGACTTGCACTCCAAGTCCTCTGGATCACGTTCGTTCAAAAAATCATGCTCCCGAAGGTTTCATTCCGTTTGGACTTCGTTTGATATTCCTTTTCTTCGAAATACTGAAATAGGCAAAAAAACAGCAATACGGGCTGGGCCTCCGGTTAGTAGGTTAGTCCCAAAATGATATAAATGTGTAAAATAAAGCCCATAAACATCCAAAAGGTGTATATAATAGCATGGAACAATCAAAAATTATAGATACGTTGAAGACGTATCAAGCATCCCCAAGCTTAATTCCTGCTCGTCCTCGAGTAGGTAAATGATAAAAACAGAATTTTTGATGTGGAATGCTACCTAGCATAATTCTCAATGTAATTTTATTTATTGGGGAATGAGTGTTCAGATCCAAATGATTCAAAATAAAAGTTCATATTGACATGAAAATGGTGATACTTCAAGCATACTAATCAAAGTAATCATGTCTTCTCAAAATAACATGGCCAAAGAAAGTTATCCCTACAAAATCATATAGTCTGGCTGTTGCTCTATCTTCATCACACAAAGTATTTAATCATGCACAACCCCGATGACAAGCCAAGCAATTGTTTCATACTTTAATAATCTCAAACTCTTTCAACTTTCACGCAATACATGAGCGTGAGCCATGGACATAACACTATATGTGGAATAGAATGGTGGTTGTGGAGAAGACAAAAAGAAGAAGATAGTCTCACATCAACTAGGCGTATCAACGGGCTATGGAGATGCCCATTAATAGATATCAATGTGAGTGAGTAGGGATTGCCATGAAACGAATGCACTAGAGCTATAAATATATGAAAGCTCAACAAAAGAAACTAAGTGGGTGTGCATCCAACTTGCTTGCTCACGAAGACCTAGGGCATTTTGAGGAAGCCCATCATTGGAATATACAAGCCAAGTTCTATAATGAAAAATTGCCACTAGTATATGAAAGTGACAACATAGGAGACTCTCTATCATGAAGATCATGGTGCTACCTTGAAGCACAAGTGTGGAAAAAAAGATAGTAGCATTGTCCCTTCTCTCTTTTTCTCTCATTTTATTTTTTTCTTCTTTTTTTCTTTTTCTTTTTTTTCGGCCTTTTTTTGTAAAGTCTGAAGTCTCATCCCGACTTGTGGGGGAATCATAGCCTTCATCATCCTTTCCTCACTAGGACAATGCTCTAATAATGGAGATCGTCACACTTTTATGGATTTACAACTCAAAGCTAGAACAAGATATGACTCTATATGAATGCCTCCGGCGGTGTACCGGGATATGCAATGAATCAAGAGCGACATGTATGAAAATTATGAAGGTGGCCTTGCCACAAATACGATGTCAACTACATGATCATGCAAAAAGCAATATGACAAAAGTAATGCGTGTCATATGAACGGAACGGTGGAAAGCTGCATGGCAATATATCTCGGAATGGCTATGGAAATGCCATAATAGGTAGGTATGGTGGCTGTTTTGAGGAAGGTAACGGTGGGTGTATGGTACCGGCGAAAGTTGCACGGCACAAGAGAGGCTAGCAATGGTGGAAGGGTGAGTGTGCGTATAATCCATGGACTCAACATTAGTCAAAAGAACTCATGTACTTATTGCAAAAATCTAGAAGTCATCAAAAACAAAGCACTACGCGCATGCTCCTAGGGGATAGATTGGTAGGAAAAGACCATCGCTCGTCCCCGACCGCCACTCATAAGGAAGACAATCAATAAATAAAATTGTGCTCCAACTTCATCACAAAGCGGTTCACCATACATGCATGATACGGGAATCACAACCCTCAACACAAGTACTTTTCATAATCACCTCAACTAGCATGACTTTAATATCACTACCTCCATATCCCAAAACAATTATCAAGCATCAAATTGATCATAGCATCCAATTCACTTTCTATGATAGTTTTTATTATACCCAACTTGATGATCATCATTCTAGGACCAAATTTGTAGCCATAGCAAATACCATGCTGTTCTAAAAGACTCTCAAAAATATATAAGTGAAGCATGAGAGACTAGCAATTTCTTCAAAATTAATCCACCGCCATTCTCTAAAAGATATAAGTGAAGCACTAGAGCAAAAACTATCAAGCTCAAAAGATATAAGTGAAGCACATAGAGTATTCTAGCAAACTCTAATCAAGTAGGCTTCTCCCAAAAGGTGTGTACAGCAAGGATGATTGTGGTAAACTAAAAAGCAAAGACTAATATATTACACGACGCTCCAAGCAAAACACATATCATGTGGCGAATAAAAATATAGCTCCAAGTAAAGTTACCAATGAACGAAGATTTAAAGAGGGATGCCTTCCCGGGGCATCCCCAAGCTTAGGCTTTTGGCTATCCTTGAATATCTTGGGGTGCCATGGGCATCCCCAAGCTTAGGCTCTTGCCACTCCTATTCCATAGTCCATAAAAGCTTTACCCAAAACTTGAAAACTTCACAACACAAAACTCAACAGGAAATCTTATAAGCTCCGTTAGTGAAAGAAAACAAAACCGCCACATAAGGTACTGTAATGAACTCATTCTTTATTTATTTTGATGTTTATACCTACTGTATTCCAACTGCTCTATGGTTTATAAACTATTTTACTAGCCATAGATGCATCGAAACAAGCAAACAACACGCGAAAAACAGAATCTGTCAAAAACAGAACAGTCTGTAGTAATCTGTAACTGTCGCAAACTTCTGGAACTCAAAAAAATCTACCAAAATAGGAAGACCTAGAAAATTTGTTTATTGATCTTCTGCAATTGGAATCAGTAATTTATCGTGTTTTGGTGAATTTAAACAATTGTTTTCGTGAACAGAAAGTTTCTGGAATTTTCAGCAAGATCAAATAATTACTATCCAAGAAGATCCTATAGGTTAAACATGGCACAAACACTAATTAAAACATAGAAACACATCTAAACAGAAGGTAGATGCAAAATTTATTGAATAACAGCAAGGAAAAATATTGGGTTCTCTCCCAACAAGCGCTTTTCTTTAAAGCCTTTTAGCTAGGCATTGATAGTTTTAATGATGCTCACATGAAAGACAAGAATTGAAGCGCAAAGAGAGCATCATGAAACATGTGACAAACACATCTTAGTCTAACATACTTCCTATGCATAGGCATATTATAAGCAAACAAATTTGCAAGGCAAGCAAAAACTAGCATATGCAAGGAAGAAGAAAGAGACGAAAGCAATCTCAACATGACGAGAGGTAAATTAGTAAGATAAAAATTTCTACGACCATATTTTCCTCTCTCATAATAATTACATGTAGGATCATAGCAAAATTCAACAAAATAGCTATCACATAACATATTCTCAACACCATCCAGATGCATGCAAAGTTGACACTCTTCCAAGATAGTGGGATTAACATTAACTAAAGTCATGACCTCTCCAGACCCACTTTTATCAAAAATATCATAAGATTGAACATACTCCAAATATGTGGGATCTAAAGTTGACACTCTTCCAAACCCACTTTCAATATTATTGCAAACACTATTATCAATCTCAAATTCATTATGGGACTTAAATAAATTTTCAAGATTAAAAGAAGAATCACCCCAATCATGATCATTGCAACAAATAGTAGACATATCAAAACTAGCATCCCCAAGCTTAGGGTTTTGCATATCATTAGCACAATTGACATTAAGAGAATTTATAGTAAAATCATTGCAATCATGCTTTTTATCAAAGGAACTACCAAGTATGGGTGCAATAGCAACGATCTCATGTTTAACATAAGGAACTATAGCAAATTCATCTTCATGAATATTGGCATCATGGTCACAAGAATAGCAAGCATCATGTTCATCAAGGGATATTTCAATCAAATCATTGGAATCATTATCTATAGATTCATGCATATCATTATTTTCTTCCAAAGCAACAGTCATTCTCTCAATAAATTCTTTGACATAGACATTATGAGCATAGTTTTCATAGCAATATTTAAGTATGTCAAAATTTTCAGATTTGTAGAGAGTAACATCATACTTTTCAATCAAAGAAGCAACTTCATAAGCACCCTTGAAAGCAACAAATTCTTCAATTTGTTCGATATCATAGTAACTATAAACACCCTTTGCATAAGAAGATAAGACTTTATTTTCATTAAACTCACATAGGTAGGGAAGGTGTTTTTTAGGGTTCTTAGAGCAACAAGTAATATCACAAATTTCACAAAGATTTCAAGAATAACACAGCAATCTGTTTACTTGATCCCATAAGAGTATCCCTTTTTCAGACAAACGGTGACGCACAAAATGAGCATGGTCATCTAAAAATTTCCCATCAACTAGGCTAGTTGGGGTTTCAGCACGAGCGCATAAGGATCGAAGATGATCCAAGTAAAACACTTTAAGTGGATCCATAGATTTAGCAAGCAAAGATGCAAGCACATAGAAGGCACATGGAGACACAAGCAAACAAAAAGGCAAGCGAAAGAGAGAGAGGAGATTGGGAAAGAGAGGGCGAATAAAACGGCAAAGGTGAAGTGGGGGAGAGGAAAACGAGAGGCAAATGGCAAATAATGTAAATGCGAGGGAGATGAGTTTGTGATGGGTACTTGGTATGTCTTGACTTGAGCAAAGACCTCCCCGGCAACGGCGCCAGAAATCCTTCTTGCTACGTCCTGAGCTTGCGTTGGTTTTCCTTGAAGAGGAAAGGGTGATGCAGCAATAGTAGCGTAAGTATTTCTCTCAGTTTTTGAGAACCAAGGTATCAATCCAGTAGGAGGCTCCTCAAAAGTCCCACGCACCTACACAAACAAACAAAGAACTCGCAACCAACGCAGTAAAGGGGCTGTCAATCCCTTCACGGCCACTTACGAAAGTGAGATCTAATAGAGATAGTATGATAAGATAAATATATTTTTGGTATTTTATAATATAGATGCAAAAAGTAAAGATGCGAATAAAAGTAGATTGGAAGCAAATATGATAAGAGATAGACCCGGGGGCCACAGGTTTCACTAGTGGCTTCTCTCAAGATAGCATAAGTATTACGGTGGGTGAACAAATTACTGTCGAGCAATTGATAGAAAAGCGAATAATTATGCGATTATCTAGGCATGATCATGTATATAGGCATCACGTCCGCAACAAGTAGACCGATTCTTGCCTGCATCTACTACTATTACTCCACACATCAACCGACTCCTGCCTGCATCTAGAGTATTAAGTTCATAAGAACAGAGTAACGCCTTAAGCAAGATGACATGATGTAGAGGGATAAACACATGCAATATGATATAAACCCCATCTTTTTATCCTCGATGGCAACAATACAATACGTGCCTTGAAACCCTTTACATCGGGTAAGGACACCGCAAGATTGAACCCAAAGCTAAGCACTTCTCCCATGGCAAGAAAGATCAATCTAGTAGGCCAAACCAAACTGATAATTTGAAGAGACTTGCAAAGATAACTCAATCATACATCAAAGAATTCAGAGGAGATTCAAATATTTCTCATAGATAAACTTGATCATAAACCCACAATTCATCGGATCTCGACAAACTAACCGCAAAAATAGTTTACATCAAATAGTTCTCCACAAGAGAGGGGGAGAACATTGTATTGAGATCCAAAAAGAGAGAAGAAGCCATCTAGCTAATAACTATGGACCCGAAGATCAGTGGTAAACTACTCACAACTCATCGGAGGGGCTATGGTGTTGATGTACAAGCCCTCTGTCGGTGTCAAAACCGGCGGATCTCGGGTAGGGTGTCCCGAACTGTGCGTCTAGGCGGATGGTAACGGGAGACAAGGGACACGATGTTTTTACCCAGGTTCGGGCCCTCTCGATGGAGGTAAAACCCTACTCCTTCTTGATTAATATTGATGATATGGGTAGTACAAGAGTAGATCTACCACGAGATCAAAGAGGCTAAACCCTAGAAGCTAGCCTATGGTATGATTGTTGTTCGTCCTACCGACTAAAACCCTCCGGTTTATATAGACACCGGAGAGGGTTAGGGTTACACATAGTCGGTTACAATGGTAGGAGATCTACATATCCGTATCGCCAAGCTTGCCTTCCACGCCAAGGAAAGTCCCATCCGGACACGGGACGAAGTCTTCAATCTTGTATCTTCATAGTCCAGGAGTCCGGCCAACGATGATAGTTCGGCTATCCGGACACCCCCTAATCCAGGACTCCCTCAGTAGCCCCTGAACCAAGCTTCAATGACGAGGAGTCCGGCGCGCATATTGTCTTCGGCATTACAAGGCGGGTTCCCCCTCCGAATACTTCATAGAGGATTTTGAACACAAGCACAGTGTCCGGCTCTGCAAAATAATTTCCACATAACACCGTAGAGAGAATAATATTTACACAAAATCAATCTGCTGACGTATTCCGCAGCGTGCCATCACGCCACGGCCAAGTCTTTATTCGAATCGTTTTTACTGTACCACCTCAGCGCGTTTAGCGAGGCGGTTTCCTTGGCACGTCTTGTCAAAGCAGAGATCGTGTCCCCTTATTCCGGGATTCTCATCAATACGGACGTGGGTAACCCAACCGCGCCATTGATTACGGCGCTTGGGAGATAAGCGAGTTTTACCAGGCTGGTGGGGGCGCTTAGTTGCGTCCGCCCATATAAGGGGATAAGGATCCACCTTTTTCCATCTACGCCTTCTTCCTCCTTTGCTTATCCATTCCTGCGCACTCGAGCTCCAGCGCCCAAGTCCGCGCATCTCACCTCGACCTCCTCCAGCCATGTCCGGAGTGGGAGGCAAGTGGATGGTCTCCTTCGTCACGGAGGGACACATCAAGAAGCTGAGGAAGGCCGGATACTTGTCTAACGACATCGAGTACCGGCTCCCCGAGAAAGGGCAGCTCATCCCCACCCCAGGCCCCATGAGAGGGTGGTGTTTCTCACCCACTTCCTCCGTGGACTAGGTTTCCCACTCCACCCATTTGTCCGGGGACTCATGTTCTACTACGGCCTGGATTTCCACGATCTGGCCCCAAACTTCATCCTCAATATCTCGACGTTTATCGTCGTGTGCGAGGCTTTCCTCTGCATCCAGCCCCACTTCGGTTTATGGTTGAAGACCTTTAGCGTCAAGCCGAAGATAGTGGGCGGCCAACAAGCGGAGTGCAGAGGTGCCATGGCGGGCAGGATGCCCAACGTCCTATGGCTCGAGGGCTCCTTCGTGGAGACCATAAAGGGGTGGCAATCGGGGTGGTTCTACATCACCGAGTCGCGTGACTCTAAATGGGCAGCGGCCCCCGAATTCAGATCTGGCTTCCCTACACGGCTCACCTCATGGAAAGAGACGGGCCTGACGTGGGGTAATTCGGAAGAGCTGGCCGGACTCCAAACCTGCGTCCGAAACCTAGTGGACAAGAAGCTCAAGCTTGTCAACGTAGTCCAGGTTATGCTCATCCGCCGGATCCTCCCATGCCATCAACGGGCCTTCAACTTGTGGGAGTTTGATCCGGCACAACACCGAACCTTGAACCGGCTCTTCGACACTACGTACGAAGATGCCTGGAAGGTGCTGTTCAAGGGCGCCGAGGCTCCCGCATCCGCTTCCGAAGATCGCGGATTTAGCTCGCAGCATCAAGCCAGCGAGGTAAGCTATTTTTCCCTTTACGGGACTCTTTTTTCATGGTTTGACTCTATGCGGGATCTAAAGTCCCTTACCTTTGACAGGATTGGCAGAAGACGGCCGGACAGATTAGCTGTCCGGCTCCCTTGCCGGAAGACCCAGCGGATGCCCACTTGACGGGGCTGCTGGCCCCGGCACCTTACGTGGTGCCGGAGAAGAAGGCCAAGAAGCAGGCCACGGGAACTCGAAAGAGTTCCAGACGCCAAGCGTGTCGGACTCACCGTCCGATGACTCGAGGCGGACTCCTCCCGTGAAGACGAGGAGGAGGAAGAGGCCTCTCCCCGGGGGAGAGAAGAAAAGGAAGGACGCCTGATCGGGAGGCCGGAGGCTCCAAGAAAGGAAGGACCCTTCCTCCGGACTTCTCCACCAACGCCGCCGACGACGAGGAGGAGTGGCCACCAAGGGCCAAGCCCCTGGCGAGATCGTAAGTGTCCAGACTCCGGAATAGCTCATGACTTTTTATTTGTCGCAGAGTGTCTTCTAACGCCGAATATAACCATGTAGCCCACCCAAGGACGAGCTCGCCGCTTCGTCGAGCGGCTCCCTGGATTCGTCGGATGTGAATAGCACTTCACTTCCGACCGCCTCCTCCCCTCGTGACGCGGACGACGCCGCGGTGGAGTCCCAAAAGGGGCCCAACCAGGAGGAGGTGGTCCTGGAGGCGCCGCAAGGCGACCTCCCGGATTCCGGGCACAAAGGGGGCAAAACCCCAGAGGGCTCTAAGTCCAGCCCTGTGCCGGACTCCGTACCGGAACCTACAGTGGTTCTGAAGTCCGGAAGGCGGCCCCTTCGTAAGAAGGGCAAGACTGCGACGTCGGTGACCTCCGTCCAACCGGAGGCACCGGATAGCTTGCTGGAGGCGCTTAACGGCGCCTCCATCGACGAGGAGCACCGCACTATCATGAGTGCGGTGATCCAGAAAGTTCAGTCCGCCAAGAGCGGGCTGACTGAAGCCTGTACCAGCCTTCTAACAGGCTTTGAGGTAAGTTTTTAAGATATGTAAGAATATTACCGCATAGACAGTAGCCCCTGATGCTTAGTTCGGTGTTCGGAAAGAAAAGCCGAGCTGAGGATCTAAAAATATATACGCAGGAGTCTAGCATAAATATGTCAATATGGGAATGCAAGCTGCGCTGCTGACCTCTGCCGCACTGACTGCGGAGGTCAATGCATTGAAGGAGGGCCTCGAGCGGTCCGGGAACGAGCTCGGCCTTGCCAAGAAGTAGCTCGAGGACAAGGAAGGTAAGTAATACCTTATTAAAGTAATACCTTATAGAAAGGATTTGGTTGCAAAAAATGACCGGAATAACGTGAGTATTGCAGGGGCCACGAACGAGGTGGCGACCCTGAAGGAAGCGGTGTCCAAGGCCGAAAACAGTGCGGCCGCGGAGCGCACCGAGCGAGAGAAGCAGGAGGCGCGGGTGGCGGAGGTGCGGCAAGAGCTCCAGGCTCTCGTGCAAAAACACGAGAGTTTGAGCGTGACTCGAAGACTTGAGAGTCCGAGCTCGCTTTGGCTCTTGAGAGTGCCAAAGCCGCTAAGGCCGAAGCCCAGAAGGCCCTCCATGAGATTGAGGCGATAAAAAAGATAGCGGCGGGTAAGGCATTCTTTATGCAAAGCAAGCATGTAAAAGTGAATTATCTGTCACTTACCCGAATCCGGAGCTCTCCAGGAGCGTTCGTAGATCTTCCCCGTAGTGTGTCCGATGCTGCCGCGTTTTACCGAGCCGAGGAGGGGAGCTCGACGGAAAAGGTGTTCTGGTCTCAATATGCTGAGGCCGGACATCCGGTGTTTCGAGCGACCAGTGAAGCAGCTGGTCGAGCTCCACAAGGTCGCCGAACAGGCCAGGAAGGGCCTCATAGTTCGCTGTGGCCTAAAGAAGCCATGCACAGGAGCTACTTGATGCAGTGCGGCGGTTGGTGGACGCCTGTCCATGGATTGAAGTCATCAAGCGCTCCGTCTGCATTGAAGGTGCCCGTAGGGCCCTTGCCCGTGCTAAGGTGCACCGGGGCAAGCTGGACGCTGAGAAGCTTGTGAAGGACGGACCACCACCGGGCAAGGAGCATCGCAAGCCTGAAATGTATTATGAGGGCATCCTGAAGGGTGCCCGCCTTATAGCGGGTGAATGCTCCAAAGATGTAATTTTTTAGTAGACTCGCATTTGTTATCCTGTACGCTGAAAACTTTGTTCATATGCGCTAAGCAACGCTTGTTAATTTAAAATATTACCTTCTGTGCGGCCGTTTATCAAATTTAAGAGATGGCAAGTCGTTGGCTTCAGCCCCCATGCCACGAGTGTTGGGGTGCTCGGGATAAACTTGAGCGCTCTTGTTCCCATTCTTGGGTACTTCGAGGGAGGCGCTCAACGCAACGAACCAGGAAACCGGACTATAATGCTTGAACACTCTCACTTGGCCATAGAATTCTATAATTTTAAATTTCAGCGAAGCCCCTGGTATTCGGAAGACCGAGTTCGGGGCGCTATCCACGCCTTGGCCGGACAATGCCGACTCCTCGCTCTAAGCGGAATGAGTCTTTAGGGACCCGAAAAACCTCTCGAACAGCGACCGGCTCTCGCCCTATCATGACGGTCAGTTTTAGCTTTCTCCTCGAGGTGCTCAACCCAGCTCAAGCTGGGCACAATCGCAGTGGTTCTCCCAGCTACCTTAGCCGATATAACGGAACGTAAGGTACCAAAACATGGGAGCCGGGCAAACCCAACTATTGACCCAAGACATGATTCGGAGCCGATGCATATAATGCTATAAGTTCGGGGTACCGCACTTGTGAAAGTGTTCGGACTTATCACACCATATTTTGGGGTACTTAAGCCCCTGGTGTATTGACCGTACCAAGTTGTACGGGTGCAACATGTCATAGATGAACATATATGAAAAAAAAGGAATGCAATAATAAGCAGAAGCTATGTATTGTTTATTCAAAAGATACTGCAATGAAAGCAGAACGATACAAATAGTGCGATAAGCAAGGGATGGGACTATTTAACATGTCCCCCTCCAGGGGTAGGCTGCGGGATGGTATGTAAAACAGGTATACTGCTCGTAATAGAGACCACCTGGATACTCGACATAGCTTTTCTGCTTCCCTGGCTGTTGCATCATGAGTTCGGCGATTCTACTGCTGGGCAAGGCTTCTAGAAAACGGAGTCCTGAGAATAAGAAAAAAAAAGAATGACACAATTGGGAGCCCCTGGTGCGGTTGAGCCGCACTCTGGGCATGCCGTGGTCGTGCCCCTCCCCCTATGCCCATGGTATCTCCAGAGCGTAGTTATGTACGCGTGGTACTGGTCTCGCAATTTCGCGAGGGCTGGGGTTGGGGCCGCATTGCTACGCGTGCTCGAAACGTGCCAGGCGATCTTGTTGTAGGTTACTCCGGGCGCGCTTGGCGGTGTCCGGACGTTTAGTGGTTGGACTCGAGAATTGCCTTAAGAGGCTGCTTTGTACTTCCGCCGCTAGGGCCGCCGTATGCTCCTCCGTTCGGACAGAGCGTTCGGTGTTTTCATTGACCGTGATTACTCCTCGAGGGCCTGACATCTTGAGCTTGAGGTATGCGTAGTGCGGCACCGCATTGAACTTTGCAAATGCGGTTCGTTCGAGCAGTGCGTGATAGGCGCTGCGGAACGGGACTATGTCGAAGATTAATTCCTCGCTTCGGAAGTTATCCGGGGATCCGAAGACCACTTCGAGTGTAACTGAGCCTGTACAGTTGGCCTCTACACCTGGTATGATGCCTTTAAAGGTCGTTTTTGTGGGTTTAATCCTTGAGGGGTCTATGCCCATTTTGCGCACTGTATCCTGGTAAAGCAGGTTCAGGCTGCTGCCGCCGTCCATCAGGACTCTAGTGAGGTGAAATCCGTCAATGATTGGGTCAAGAACCAATGCGGCGAATCCGTCGTGGCTAGGGCTGGACTAACGAGCAGCTCGACTCATTAAGCTCGTACTCGTTACGCTCGTGCTCGTTAAGGCTCGGCTCATTAAGCTTGTTAAGATTAACGAGCAGAAAACCCTGCTCGGCTCGGCTCGTTTGAAGCTCATGAGCGCTCGCGAGCGCTCTTTAATAGATTATAATGTGTTACGATATACATGATGAATGTGTAGATATGTTTTTCAATATGAAATATGGTGACTACAAAAAGAAATAAAGTAGTTTCTTGCCTCATATGTCGATTAGATTAAATAGATGGGTTGAGGTGCTACAAAAAATTTGTCATGTAATATGAAAATATGTGTTGTGTTGTTACTAACGAGCTTAACGAGCTACTCGTGAAACTCGTTAGCTCGCTCGTTAAGCTCGTTAAGCTTAACGAGCTAAAATCAATGATTGGCTCTGTCATTAAGAAGCGAGCTACGAGCTTAACGAGCCGAACTATCGAGCGCTCGTTAAGCTCGCGAGCTACGAGCTTTTGGTCCAGCCCTAGCCGTGGCGGATGCTAGTGGGGTGATCCCTTCGATCAAAAGTGATCGGGCAGGAGGACCACGGGTTGAACTTTGGGGCGACTGGCTCCATCGCATATACGTCCCTTAGTGCATGCTTCCGCTCCCATTTGGGTATGTGGATTGCGTATATCATGTTCACCGTCCGCACTTGTGGGGGAAAGCCCTTCTGTCCTCTATTGTTCGGCGGCCAGGGCTCCTCCTCGTCATCGCTATGCAGCCCCTTGTCGTTGTTTTCGGCATTTAACTTGCCTGCCTGCTTGAACACCCAACAATCCCTATTGATGTGGTTGGCTGGTTTTTCGGGGGTGCCATGTATCTGGCACGGGCGATCGAGTATTCGGTCCAAATTGGATGGGCCCTGAGTATTTCTTTTGAATGGCTTTTTCCGCTGACCGGGTTTAGAGCCTCTGAATCCGGCATTGACTGCCGTATCTTCAGCATTATCACCGTTAATGTGGCGCTTGTGCTTGTTGCGACGCGACCTGCCATTGCTGTCCTTGGTATCCGAACTACCAGGGTTTTTGGTCAGGTTGTTACTGCGAGCTAGCCAGCTGTCCTCTCCCGCGCAGAAGCGGGTCATGAGTGATGTGAGGGCTGCCATAGATTTCGGCTTTTCCTGTCCTAGGTGCCGGGCAAGCCACTCGTCGCGGATGTTATGTTTGAAGGCTGCAAGGGCCTCTGCATCCGGACAGTCAACGATTTGATTTTTCTTGGTTAAGAACCGTGTCCGTAATTGTCCGGCCGATTCATCCGGCTGCTGAATTATGTGGCTTAGGTCATCGGCGCTGGTGGTCGCATATATGTGCCTGGAAGTTATCAAGGAATGCGGCTTCCAGGTCTTCCCAACAACCAATTGATTCTGCTGGCAAGCTGTTGAGCCAATGTCGAGCTGGTCCTTTAAGATTGAGTGGGAGGTATTTGATGGCGTGTAGATCATCACCGTGGGCCATGTGGATGTGAAGGAGATAGTCCTCGATCCAAACCGCAGGATCTGTTGTGCCGTCGTATGATTCAATGTTTACGGGTTTGAAACCCTCGGGATTTGATGATCCATTACTTCGTCTGTGAAGCATAGTGGGTGTGCGGCGCCTCTGTATTGGGCTATATCACGACGCAGCTCAAATGAGCTTTGTCTACTGTGTTCGGCCCGGCCGGAATTGCTGTATCTGGCGCGACGGTTGTCATCACGCGTCGTGGGGCGCCCACGCGATCCGTAGATCGATCTTATTTGCCTTGCCTTGTCCTCCAATATGTCTCGCAAGTCTGGCGCATTTCCCCGTGCCTTGGTACCTTTCGAGCGACGCCGGTGTGCGGCTTTAGTGGAGGGCCTAGAGGCCTCTCCGTCGCGGCCACGAGGTGGCCGGTCGGCCGCGTCATGCGCTGGTGATGTAGGTTTGGGTGCTTCCTCCTCTAATTGGGGTAGCAGCCTGCGTTTTGGGTAGCTCTTGGAGGGGCGATCGAGTTCGTACTCTTCGGCTGCAAGGACTTCAGTCCATCTGTCAGCTAGCAAGTCTTTGTCAGCTCTAAGCTGCTGCTGCTTTTTCTTGAGGCTACTTGCCGTGGCCATAAGCCTGCGCTTGAAACGCTCTTGTTCGACGGGATCCTCGGGCACGACAAATTCGTCGTCGTCGAGGCTTGCCTCGTCTTCGGAGGGAGGCATATAATTATCGTCCTCTACCTCTTTGTCTGCCGCTCTATCATGAGGGCTGGCTTCTCCCTCCTCCTGTGCTAAATCCTGCTGGAGGGGGTTGTCTTCGGCACTGTCCGGGGTGTTATTATCTCCCGTGCCGGAATCACCGTTTTTGTTGTGGCGGGATTTAGAGCGGTGCCGCTGATGTCGGCGCTTGGGCTGTTTCTTGGAGGGGTCATCCTCCGTTGTTCCATCGCCATTCCCATCTTTTGGGGTGTCCACCATGTATATGTCGTATGATGAGGTGGCCTTCCAGTGCCCTGTAGGCGCTGGTTCTTGGTTGTCTCCTGCATCATCGTCCATACCGTCGATGTCTTCAGAGTCGAAGTCTAGCATGTCGGTTAAATCATCGACAGTGGCTACAAAGTGGGTGGTGGGTGGGCGTTGAATCTATTCGTCGTCCGCATCCCAGCCTTCCTGACCGTAGTCCGGCCAGGGCTCTCCTGATAAAGAGAGAGACTTTAGTGAATTCAGGATGTCGCCAAAAGGGTGAGTACTGAAAGATGTCCGCGACAGTGAATTCCATAACCGGCGCCCAATTGGATTCGATTGGTAGGGGCGCGGAGGGTTCGTAGTCCGGAGAGGAGTCCGACACCTTGGAGTCACGGTCTTCGCAAAGGACAGGGATGGAGTTCGGCTCAATCTCCGTGGAGATCGTAGCCCCCGAGGCGGTGTCCAACCACTCGTCCTCGATCGGCGGAGTCGGCTCCGAGCTAAGGGTCGGAGCGGACATCGTGCGACCTCGAGTGGCAATCGCTCGCGGCAGAGCTAGATCGTGCCCATCGAGACGATCTGGCGGCGCTTGGCTATGGCTCGAATCCGTTGAAGATCTAGTCTCCGCGGATGTCGGCCGTGTAGTTCAAACTCCCAAATCTGACTCGATGGCCAGGCGTAGCTTCGATCTGCTCCGGATGGCCAAGTGAATTGCCCGCAGCAAAGCCGCCGAATATGAAGATCTGTCCGGGAGAAAAGTCTCACCTGGACCGCGTTGTTGTTGATGATCGAAGGAGCCATCGGGCCTAAAGTCGACGACACGGAGGAACTCTTAATGAAAGCACCAATGTCGGTGTCAAACCGGCGGATCTCGGGTAGGGGGTCCCGAACTGTGCGTCTAGGCGGATGGTAACAGGAGACAAGGGACACGATGTTTTTACCTGTGTTCGGGCCCTCTCGATGGAGGTAAAACCCTACTCCTGCTTGATTAATATTGATGATATGGGTAGTACAAGAGTAGATCTACCACGAGATCAAAGAGGCTAAACCCTAGAAGCTAGCCTATGGTATGATTGTTGTTCGTCCTACGGACTAAAACCCTCCGGTTTATATAGACACTGGAGAGGGTTAGGGTTACACAGAGTCGGTTACAATGGTAGGAGATCTACATATCCGTATCGCCAAGCTTGCCTTCCACGCCAAGGAAAGTCCCATCCGGACACAGGACGAAGTCTTCAATCTTGTATCTTCATAGTCCAGGAGTCCGGCCAACGATGATAGTTCGGCTATCCGGACACCCCCCTAATCCAGGACTCCCTCACCCTCCGTGGTCGATTCCCCCCTCTGGCAGAGCGCCGGCGAAGGCTCCAAGATGGGATCTCGCGGATACAGAAGGTTACGGCGGTGGAAACTGTGTTTCGTTGGCTCCCTGGGTGTTTTTGGGGTAAGTAGGCTTATATAGGAGGAAGAAATACATCGGTGGCCGCCCGAGGGGCCCACGAGACAGGGGTCGCGCCCTGTAGGGGAGGGGGGTGCGCCCTACCCTCTCGTGGCCGCCTCAGCTGCTTCTTGACTTGCACTCCAAGTCCTCTGGATCACGTTCGTTCCAAAAATCACGCTCCCGAAGGTTTCATTTCGTTTGGACTCCGTTTGATATTACTTTTCTTTGAAATACTGAAATAGGCAAAAAAAACAACAATACGGGCTGGGCCTCCCGTTAGTAGGTTAGTCCCAAAAATGATATAAATGTGTAAAATAAAGCCCATAAACATCCAAAAGGGGTAATATAATAGCATGGAACAATCAAAAATTATAGATACGTTGAAGACGTACCACCCGGCAGCGGGTTTCGCAGGCTATGGGACGTGGAGTTGGTGATCAAGGAGGGCCACATGTACCTGTGCCATGGCTGGGAGAAGTTCTACCGTGCCTACGACCTGCGGCTGGGGTACTTCCTTCTTTTCAGGTACGACGACGCCACCATGCTCATCGTGAAGGTGTTCAACGCGACTATGTGTCGCATGCGCTACGCTGAGGACGATGATGCCAGTACGTTCTGCCTCTTCTTATTCCTCTACATTTGGTTTTGTCTCGCATCGATTGTTAACGGTCATTAATTTTTGCATTTGGACAGGCAATGGGAGCAGCAGCAGTGACACTGGCTACAGCCAAAGCAGCATCGATTCTGGCTGTAGCAAAAGCAACAGCGAAATTACTTATGTTAGCACAAAATGACCGAGTTTACATAATAAGCTTAATTATAGTCTTCTTTTTCTTCTTCTTCTTCTTCTTCTTCTTCTTCTTCTTCTTCTTCTTCTTCTTCTTCTTCTTCTTCTTCTTCTTCTTCTTCTAGTCTTCTTCTAGTATTCTTCTAGTCTTCTTCTTCTTCTTCTTCTTCTTCATTTTCTTCTAGGTTAGCTCCATTTTACTTAAGTATGCTTACTTCTTATAGTCTTCTTCTTCTTCTTTTTCTTCTTCTTTTTCTAACATCTTGTTTATCATTTTGTAGATTTGATTTAATTCACGGAAGCTTGCATGGATGGAGTGCTTCTTTTCCATTTGTGCTTTTATTTTGTATCAATGAACTTGCATGGTTGGAACTTGTTATATGGATGGATGGATAACGGTGTTGGGTGAACAATGTGAAACTTTTGTAATATGTAAGGATGGAACTATATATGTGTTGGTTATGTATGTATATATGATGAAACTTGTGTGTTGGATATTCTTGTTGTGTATATATGTGAATTGCTGTGTATATCTGTGAATTGTTGTCAAATTGAATGAATTAAATTAAAAACAGGGTTGTACAGGCTCTTTGCCGTCAGCTAGCTGACGGCAAACATGCCACGTGGCAGCTACCTGTGCTTCCTGGGACTGGCATGTTTGAGCACTTTGCCGTCTGCCAGCGGACGGCAAAGACCTTAGCCTCTTTGCCGTCCGCTGGCTGACGGCAAAGCACGCCGTTAACCCCTAACGGCTCTCACCCCACCTCACTGCCGTCCACGATCTTTGCCGTCTGCTGGCCACCAACGGCGGACGGCACAATCCTTTGCCGTCCGTTTCCAGGAAGCGGACGGCAAAGAAGGCCTTTGCTGGCACGTGTTCAGACGGACAGTTTGCCGTCTGCTGGCGGACGGCAAAGAAGTTTGCCGTCCGTGATCCATGCCTTTGCCGTCCGCCATGGCGGACGGCAAAGAAGCTGATTCCAGTAGTGCCATATGATATGCATTGTTCAACCTTTATGCCTAGATTACCAATGTCACTACAGGTATCCGCAAGTTAATTACTAGACATGTTTAAAGTGATCTCATATCCAAAGTATTTGTTCCAACATAAAAAAACTTCGAAGAGCAAGACTCAGTTCATTATAAAAGAATAGAGGAATATGAACATAAGATCCAACTTTAATGAAGTTGATGATACGATCAAGACTAGTATCAAGAACATGAAAGATAGATCAAACGCATAGCACTGGTACAAACCCTCGGCACCAAGGATGAACTACTCAGACATCAGCATGGAGGTAGCAAGTCTGATGAAGAGGCCTCCGTGGATGATTTTCCCCTCTTGCAGAGTGCCAGAAAAGGCCTCCAGATTGGATCTTCACCAAATAGGAACTTGTGGCGGCGAAAAAAATATTACGGGTCTTGCCCCAAGAGTTTCTGAATATATGTGAATTTATAGGTCAGGAATTAGGTCAAACGGAGCTGCAGGGCTCCGCAAGCTTGTCCAGGCATGTCTAGATGGTAGGCCGCACCCCCTGGGCTTAAGGGCCCCTCGTCCATCTTATGGTATACTCCCAAAGCTCCTAAGTTCTCTTATGTTCTAGAAAAATAATCAAAAAGAGTCAATGTGTTTAGACCTTCCTAAATATGGATTTTCTGTGAAACCAAAAACATAAAAAAAATGAACTGATACTGAGCAGTAAATTAATAGGTTAGTCTATAAACATAATATAAAAATGCACTGAAACCATGTATAATTGATGTAAATATAGCATGAATACTTTATAAACTATAGATACGTTGAAGACATATCAACATTCCGAAGCTTCATATCTGCTCGTCCTCGAGTAGGTAAATGATAAAAAATAATTTATAAAGTGTGAATGTTATAATAGTGCATAAATTTGATCAATGATAATTCTATTCACTTTTTCTAGCACCATTATATAACTAGCAACTCTTTAAGTCATTAAACTATTACAATTCATCATATTTTCTAGAAGAATCTATGTAAGAGATTTTGTTTAGCAAACTTCACATGCTCAACTATCATATAGTCTTCTAATGGTTGCTAGCACTCAAATCATATTTTTAGAGCAAATTGTTTCCATTGGACACCAAGAAAATTGGGGATTGAATGTTTCACCTTCCAACTTACTTATCACTAAGATAATTATCAACAATAATAACTCATGATCATATATATACAAGTGGATATACATGCCTCGATCTTTCACCATCACATGATGTTTGCCAAGTCAAGAAAATTAAGGTTGGGATAAGAAGTTCACTCAACATAAAAATAAAATTAACATGAATAAAAGATAGGCCCGTGAGATCGTCCCCAAGTATGCGCGTGTCTCCACCGATCGAGCAACAGGTTGCTGCTACGTCGCTTCGTCGGGCCGAAGCGCCGCAGCCCTGAGGCCTTCCGTGTGGTTGGACAAACATACATGCTAGCACTGCGGTATGCGGTCCATGCTGCCGCACCAAGGTATTCTCCGATGTTGCAACGACACACGTTGCCATTGGGTCGCCCCTTCGGGCCGTAGCACTACGGTACATGGTCCCCTCAATCGTGCCCACGTGTGAATGTCTACTGTGGCACGTCCCACGTCACCTCCCTAGGCACATAATCGCCACCGTACTACACGGTATTCGTCACGTTGTTGGGTTTTTTCTCACATACTTCGAGCATCACCGCCACACTTCTACAGGCGACCGACGTGGCCCGTCACGGGCTACCTTTGGTTCCGTTGACCACATTGGTCTTACTTCGGGCTCTGAGTACTGTGGTGGACATGTATGGCTTCATGACCTTGTTGTCTGATAAAATAGCTCGCCAAGTGCCGCCATTTATAGAACTTTTGGCGGAGAAAAGTTACGTTGTGCTTCTATACTGGATCGATTTTTTTACAGGAAAATCGGTGG
Organism: Aegilops bicornis; assembly: GCA_021605145.1. Taxonomy (NCBI): domain Eukaryota; kingdom Viridiplantae; phylum Streptophyta; class Magnoliopsida; order Poales; family Poaceae; genus Aegilops; species Aegilops bicornis. Next base: position 883,081,901 of record CM038670.1, read on the forward strand.
AGAATGATGCCGCAGAAAGGTGAGTGCAACGGTATTGCACTCACTCATTGCTCATCGTTTTAATTATGTAGTAGCATGTAGGGCATGACATAAATATCCCTTATCTTCTTCATTACTATTGAAATGGACCAAAAATTGATGGACCAACAACATTTGATTGATTGATATAAGCGGTGAAGACGTAGTGGGATAGGTTTGCAAAAGAGAAAAAGGCACACTACGAGTTTAGATTGTTGCTAACAACGTTGTGTTGTCTAGAAGCAGTACCGTCTGTGCACAAATTAAACAGAAAATTACTGCAACAATTACTTGGTTAACATTCCATGTAGCAGCTCCGGGCGATTAACAGAAACTGAAGTAGCCGGAGTGACCGTGTACATAATCCACACACGTCCACTCACTACTAACTATATAGAAGTAGCTGAGAAATGAATAAGAGTCTGTCTGGTGATGGGTGCGCCTGCGGTGGCTACTGAAAGTAGAACTAAGGGCCTCTCCAAAGAGGACCCTCCAATCGTTTGCAAACAAGTCATACATCTTCTCATTTGGACCGAAGATTGACATTGCGTGTCATCCATATTAAAAATATATCTGAAAACAGCATCATTAAGCACCTACATACCTATTCAACTTCATGTGTGTAGTAACAAATCAAACTTAATCCCGAGAAAATTCAAGCTATTGAACACACGGATAATGAAGAACACAATCGAACTAGATTTTGTGTTGGCAACTGAGCATCCTCGCAAAAAAGAAAAAACACCCTACACAATCTCTGGTGTATGACACATTTTTATGGCCATGCTACGTTGCACCAAATAACATAACGTGTTGTATTTTATTCAGGTATATCTAGCGACAACTTACCAGAGAGACAAATACATTAAATTTGCCCATACTTTATCCCATACTCCTCTAGTACTATAGTACCACACGTAGTGCATGCATATACGCACGCACGCAACACATATTTATACATGGCATATTTGCAGATACATTTCAAAATAACCATACTTTGACAAGATAAGATTTATTCCAACGATGTAAATCTACTCGAGGCTGTAGCAGCAATTCTTGAAGGAGTCCATGTCGCGGCTGAAGAGGGGCACGTAGGCGTCCACGCTCCCGTCGCCGGCGAAAGACGGCAGCAGGATGAGCAGGCCCTCCACCGGCAGGTAGCTTGGCATGAAGAAGAATGGCTGCCCACCGCCGAAGTCGAGGTCGTAGAACGGGATCCGCAGCCAGCTGTCCACCTCGATGTTGGGGCTCAGCACCATCTCCGCCGCGTCGGCCGCCGCCACCAGCCGCTCCTTCTGCACCGCCTCGGAGCTGGCGAAGTCGATGAACGACTCGAAGTAGCCGCCGTTGATCCGGGCCACCTCCCGGTTGATGAGCTCCACCACGTGCTGTAGCGGCCTCGTCACGAGCTCCTGCGCCGTGGCGGTGGGCCGCGCCCAGAGGACAACGTTGCCGGTGTAGCCGTCCGGCACCTGCGGGCTCATCCGAGCTCGACCGTCCACGGCGATGGCAACGCTTGTGGAAACGCTCCCATCGAGCCCGCGCGCCGTTGTCACGCACCGCCAGAGGTGTGCCACCAAGCACCGCAGCGTGCTGTACGGCTGGTGCGCTCCCACCGACGCCCTCGACTTGAGCTTGGAGATGAACTCCAGGCTTAGGTGCACCTTGTTTACCACCACCACGTCGCCGTCCCCGGCGTGGCCTTCGTCGACCTCCTCGTAGGGCTTGAACTCCACGCCGCGGTGCTCGTACTCAACCTGCGGCGGATCGCGTGGTTTAAAGAAGGAGGCGCGGTCGTGCACCGGGACGGGGTCGACGGCGACGCCGCGGGTAGCCTGGCTCCAAGCGAGGAAGAAGTTGCTGGTGGCTCGGCCGTCGGACACGAGGTGCTGCGCAGTGAACCCCACGACGATGGACCCGCACGCGAAGCGCGTGACCTGGATGAGCATCAGCTCCTCGGGCCCGTCGTCGCCGCTCGGGTGCAGGCTCAGCACCTCCGGCGTGGGTTTCATCGGCATGACGCTATCCAACGCCACGTCGGCCGTCGCCTCCACGAACCGCGCGCCGGAGTCGCATAGCAGAATCGCGCGGTCACCGCTGGCCGTGTCGACGCCGAGCCGCCCGGCCCACTCGCGGTAGTCCACCAGCGCCCTGGCCAGGCCGGCCTCAAGGACGGCGTTGGGCGGCGCCGGCGGGCGGAAGGCGTAGATGACGGAGATGTACGCGTCGAAGTTGGCCTTGTCGAGCACGGTGAGCGGGACGACGTCGTCCGTGCTGCCCGGAGGTGCACCGCAGGCGCCGTAATCGGGCTTGACGGGCCTGGAGGAGAGCACGGTGACCTTCATGGCGACAACAAGTGCAAGGTTATGTACAAAGAAAACAAAAACCTTGTATCACTAGGGCTAGGAAGTGTGCTAGCTAGCTGACCGTGCGGCGCAGTGAGCTGTTAGCTAAAGTTGTCCAGTGATGTATATATATAGATAGCCGTACCTAGAGAAGTAGAGATGGAGGCTGAGCTAGCCAGAGATTGTTCATGCACGAGAAGAGATCAATGGAGGGTAGGTGAACGCTACGGCTGAATATGTCAGCTGAATATGATTCTCTAATAATTATCTTCTGGGTGAAGGTTGTGATTTCTCGGCGCCGGTCAGTCGTCGACGTGGACGTGTACTGCTCCCACGAGCACCATATCTGCGGCTCTTCATGCATGCGTGGTACCTGTAGCTATTGCACTGCTCCAACGAATGCAACGACACGGTCGAGCAGACCAACCACATCACTGGCTAGCAGCTCCTCCATGCACTGTAGCCGGTTGACAGTTCCGCTTGTGTTCAACGGTGGTACCTGTGGCGGTGTGGTGTTTTCAACGCTGGGAGTTGGTGAGCATGCAGTGGGAAGTTCAGACGGATAGGTTTGGGCTGAAGGGATACATACGCGTATAGTAGCGTCGTTGTTCTTGTAAATAACCAATTTTGTGCGTGCAAAATATCCTTCTTTCATCTAAATGAAAAGGTGGTGTTCCTTGTCGTTCCTCGGGAAAACATGGTTACGTCGGTGTGCGGTTGATGTACCTCCAGCAAGGACATGACTACGGCTATGCACCACCTAGCACAATTCCTAGTACTCGTACTGATCGTGCGTGTGGGACGTGGAAAATGGAGCAAGAGGAAGCATGTGTCGTGATCGATCGGGGTATGCTGTCGACCGCCGCAAATTCGATGTGCACGTTACCCGATCGAGCGACCCCGGCTGGGCCAAATGTTTCCAAGTTTGTATATCGTGGTCAGATACTTACACTAAGACAAGCTTGGACTAAATGGTACAGTACTACTATTGTCTACAGATAAGCCTTTCTCAAATAAAAGTCTACAGATAAGCCATGCATTCATCCAGTGGCGGAGCGTAGTGGGGACAATACCGGGCCTTGCCCCCCTGCTAGAGAAAAAAAATTACACAATAGGCTTATATTTCAACTAATCGCTCTACTAATTCTCCAGCATGTCTGATCACCCTAGCTTTTTCTATGTCATACACTCGTTTTGGCCCTTCCTAACACTTGGTTCACGCTCCGCCACTGCATTCATCCCCGGGTCAAACTAGATAGCTACTGCTGCTACTAGTTTGTGGCTGTACGTGCAGCACACAGTTGTGACGAAGTAAATATCATAGGCACTATCGGTCATTTTTGTCGCCATCTGAATCTCCAATCTAAATGTGCAGCTTAAGTATGCCATCTGAATCTCCAATCTAAATGTGCAGCTTAAGTTTGAGTCTCGAAATAAGTGTGGGAGCTGTGCCTAGCTGCTCTCGGCTCAGCAGCACCTTGCATACCAAGCGCCCAAGCAGCTAGGCTCGGCTCCTGTACCTCATTTTAAGACTCGCAGTTAAGCTACACATTTCGATCGTATGATTATTGATAATGCTTTGATAGCATTTGAATATTTTCATGCCATTGAGCACTGCAAAAAGGAGCAAGATTCTTATTGTACATATAAGTTGGATTTATCAAAGGCGTATGACAGGGTTGACTGAAATTTTCTAAGAAGAATGATGCAGAGTTTGGGTTTCGCTCCCCGGTGGGTGGATTGGATTATGTCCTGTGTGACATCGGTGAGCTATTCGGTAAAATTTAATGGAACCCTTCTTGATTCGTTCTGTCTGTCCAAAGGTCTTTGCCAAAGTGATCTTCTATCTCCATTTTTGTTCATGTTTGTTGCCGATGGCCTTTCCACTCTGTTACACCGTGAAGCGTCCCATGGCTCTATTTCGCCGTTCAAGGTGTGCCGATGTGCCCCGGGTATCTACCACTTACTCTTCGCAGATGATACCTTATAGTTTTTCAAGGCTGACAGTGAGGAAGCAGAACAGATTAAACAAGTGCTTGAAATATATGCTAAAGGAACAAGCCAGGTGATCAACCCACACTAGTAGAAAAGGGGGCAATGGTCCATGCCGGGTCAGCCAATTAGTCCCGGTTCAATCCAGAACCGGGACCCATAGGGGCATTGGACCCGGTTCGTGAGCCCCGGGGGCCGACCGGGCCATGTGGGCCATTGGTCCCGGTTCATCTGGACCTTTTGGTCCCGGTTGGTGGGACGAACCGGGACCAATGGGCCTCGCTCCTTGCCCACCACCATTGGTCCCGGTTGGTGGCTTGAACCGGGACCAAAGGCTGCCCTTTAGTCTCGGTTCGTGCCATGAACCGGGACCAATGAATTGCCTATATATACCCCTCGCCCGCGAGTAGAGCACTTCACAGCTCTGTTTTTCTGCCCGGTCGTTGGAGAGCTTTGTGGTGCTCTAGCTCACCTCTTATGCACACGAGGTGTTCGATGGCATGCCCGAGCCACGCTACTTAACTTTCTCCTCTCCAAGCTCGACCTCCAAACTCCATTTTCCTCAATATTTGTTTAGGTTTAGCGGTCTGTCACGTCCCGTCTCCGTCTTCACCGCCGACGATCGCCCGCACCGATCTCATCGCCGGCACCACCGTGGTGAGCCTCTTGTTCTTATCTTCTTTCTGAAAGGTCTTACTTGTATGTTTAGATAGATACTTGCATTATTTTCTTACTTTTATTATTGCATCTTATATAGTGCGATGGTTTTGGTATCCGCCCCCGTCGGCCCTCGTCTTGTCTATGATAAGGATGTGGTATATATTATCTTTTCATAACTATTGGTTTATTTATTGTTTATGAAAATTATGCCGAACAACGTGACATAGATTTTATTTATCTAGGAGGTTGCTGAACCGGAAATTCCAACCGACCCTATTGTCGAGAGGTTAAATTTAGTTGAAGAAGAAAACAATTTCTTGAAGGAAAAATAAGAAAAATTCAGGAGGAGAAGATGATATTGGAGTTGCATGTTATGGATGTCGCCGATGATCACAAGATCAAGATGGATGCAATGCGATTGAAGATTAGAAAGATTAGAAAATATGCCATTCATACCGAGGCTTGGTATCATTATGCTGTTGTTGGATCAGTTGTTACCTTGGTTGCGATTATGATCGCATTTGTTTTCGCATTGAAATGTTTTACATAGTTTCAATGTATGGTTTAATTAATTTAGATGCTCTGCAGAGCTTTATGTTGTTAGATGAGAACTATGTATGTACTTTGGTTTTAATGTGATGATGAACTTCTATTAATTTGGTCACTTAATTATCTATTCATGATGTTCTGTAATGATTTTTGACACACTTAATTATATATAATGCACGCAGATGAACCGGCAATGGATGTCCGCTTTGATGCAGCCACCGAGATTGGAAAGGACACATATTATGGTTACATATAGTGGAGATATGGAAACAAAATATATAATGCAGAAAACAAAACAAAAAAACTGAAAACAAAATAAAAATAGCAACAATAAGTATTTTGTTGTAAGTAGAAACAAAATAAAATAAATAAAGCAACAAACAAAAAAACAAAAAAGTGTTTTCAAATTTAAAAACTAATGGCGCTAACAGAAAGTTTATAATTTTTCTAAAACTAAAAGCAAAAAGAATTAAAAAATAAAGCAAAAAACAAAAGAAAATAAATAATTCAAAAAACAAAACAAAAAAACTGGAAAAAAAACTGCCACCTATTGGGCCACCACGGCCTGAATACGACAAGAAACCCATCCTGGGCCAGGATTCAAGCCCGCAGAGGGCTCAATAGGCCCACAGGCAGCACAGTGTGAAATTAGGACCATAAGCCTGCATTTGAGAGGAGCTCGAGAGGGTAGCCGCAGTGGGGCTTATAAACCACTCCGAGGCCCTCTCAACTAGCGAGGTGGGACTAAACTTTATCGCGACGCTGGCAATAAGAAGGTCTTTGGTAGGTTGGTGGCACCAACCGACTAGTGGGGGTGCATTGGTCCCGGTGGCACGAACCAAGATTAATGCCCCTTTAGTCCCGGTTGGTGCTACCAACCGGGACCAAAGGTCGCCGCTTCCCGCCTTTGGGCCGAAAATTGGCCTTTGTTCGGTTGGTGCCACCAACCGACTAAAGGGGGAATTGGTCCCAGTTGGTGCCACGAATCGGGAGTAAAGGCTCGGTATATAAGTAGCACTTAGGAAAATTTGACGAACTCATCGCCATTGCCCTCGCCCGCCTGGACGGCCGCCAGTTGCCCAGATTGACGCCGTTCACGCTTCGACGCCGCCTTCGCCGTCGCCGCTTCGCCGACTGCAGGTTGCCGCTGTCGTTCGCCTCGCTGCCGCCGACGCCGTCCCCGAGCTCAAGACGCCTGACGCTTATCGCCGCCCGACGCTGCCCTCGCCTCAACCATCGCTGCCTCAGCCGGCCCTCGATCTCACGACGCCATATAGCGAAATGTCATACCGCCCTGCCGCCGCAAATATATATATATATATGTATGTATGTATGTATGTATGTATGTATGCTTTTTTTTGCTAGCTAGGAAAGTATGTATGCTTTTTGTATATATGTATGTATGTATGCTTTTTTTGTATGTATATATGTATGTATGTATGCTTTTTTGTATGCATATATGTTGATGAAATATGAACAATGCAATAGGCAAAACCTTTACTTTTTTTCAAAATTTTCTATTTAAACATTTAAAAAAAACAAGCAATACTAAAAGAATGAGAGGAAAAAGGAAAATAAGAAGAGGAAGAAAGGAGGAGAAGAGGAGAAATAAATAAGAAGAGAAAAAAGAAGAAAAAGAAGAGGAGAAGAAGAAAGGAATAGACGAGAAGATTCTATTTTTTCTTCTTCTCCTCTTTTTTTTCTTTTTTTCTTCGATCTTCTCCTCTATTCCTTTTTTCTTCTCCTCTTTTTATTTCTTCTTCGTTTTCTTATGTTTTATCGGGTCTGTCGTCGTCGATAACTTCAACACGTGGGGGGGGGGGGTCGATATACCCCCTCCCCGATAATATTATTTTCATGTACGTATGTCGTGTCGATATAAACTCCCGATAACTTCAACACGTGGGGGGGGGTCGATATACCCCCTCCCGATAACTTCAACACGAGGGGGGTCGATATACCCCTCCCGAACTTCAACACGTGGGGGGGCCGATATACCCCCTCCCCGATAATATTATTTTCCCATGTACGTATGTCGTCGTTGTCGATATAAACCCCTCCCGATAACTTCAACACGTGGGGGGGGGGGTCGATATACCCCCTCCCCGATAACATTATTTTCCCATGTATGTATCTCGTCGTTGTCGATATTACCCCCTCCTTGAAGCGTTCTCGAGGCCACCCCAAACCCTAGCTAGAGAAGCAGCGTCGAGGCCACTAAATAATATGATTCCTTACTGTGATTAGCTAGCTAGTTCTATGTTTGCCACTAGCTAATATATCCATCTGTCATGTTTGAATAATAATTATCATGTTGTAAATATTTGTAGAAACTATGGACACCTCCGAGACGAAGAACAAGAAGCGTTGTTGGGGGACATAATCGTTCAGGGAAACATTTGGGGATTCCAACAATGCTCACAAGTTCAAAATATGTGTAAGAATTTCAAAAAGGTCCGCTAATTTCAAGAAACGTTCACCAATGTGAAAAAATATCTTCATGAATTAAAAAACGTGCATGATTTTCAAAATGTTCATCAAAGTAGAACTTTCCTGAGTTCTGAAAATATTTACCTAATCTTTACCTAATAATAAAGAAAATTAGGTTTCTGGTCGTCCGCCGTCGCTAGCGATTTTGCATAAAAGTCCCTCGGTTTATAAGAAATTAACCCGCACTCCCTTTTTAAGTGGTTATCTGAGAAAACGCTTCGGTTTTACAAAAAAGACCCTATATTTTTTGGTATTCAACCCGCGGTCACCTCAACAGAGTTTCAGCCCAGCCATCACGCATGCAAACTCTGCCTGGTCATGCGTCTATGTTCGATTTTTTTTATATACAATTGCAGATTATCCGTAATATCAATCAGACTCCTCAAAAAACAACAAACAGACCGCAAATACACGGGAGAGAACAATGAGGAACAAAGAGGGATCCGCGGGCAGATTCTCACCAGACATGAGAATCAGAGGCAAAAAAGAAAGAAATAACCCATCATGATGGGAAGGCAGCGAAGAGAACCGGAGTCCTCGAGGAGGGAGGGAGGGAGGAGGGTTCCGACGGCCGTCGTTGACCGCAGGTGTGACGCGCGCGGACAGGATGCAGCGGGGGCACTCTAGATCTGGTCCGGATCTGGTGGTCTGCAACGGCGTGTCAGCGGCTGGCTTCACATCGGCCTGCAAGCGTAGAACGAGATGAGTATCGGTGGAAGGACGGGATCAGAAAGAGGGATGCTAATACAGGCTGATTTCAGTCAGTTGGGCTGACAAAGAAGGAAGGATCCCCTCGATCTAGCCGGCGAGAGCCTCGCGTGCTAGGCTGGCTGTGGCGTAGTAGGCCGGGGCGACTCTGGTGGGCCACCGCTGGACGAGACGCTGGCCTCCTCCTCTCACGGTCAACGCGAGGATGAGCGGCGCGGGATCGCCCGAATCCGGAGCACGGGGCGGCGAGTTCGCGGCCAGATCGGGACCACGGCACAGGGGAGCTCCCATGGCGTCCTCTGGTCTGACGGCTGCGCGCACGTGTCCTCTGGTCTCATGGCCGAGCGCACTCCAGGGGAGTGGAGTCATCGGCAACGCCAAGGCCAGCCAGCCGTTTGTGGGTTTGCTGGATAGATAGGAAGAGGAGAGCTGGGTGGTGATGTGAGGTGGATGGAGAGTAGAGGAGGAGGAACAACTGCGATGAGGATAAGAAGAAGTAGGGCTTGTTGTTGCTGCTATCTCTCGCTGGTGGGTGCTGGATGGGAATGGGGAAAAAGGGAGGGGATGCGCCGGGGACGGCAAATTTTCGTGTTTTGACCCTTTTCTGAAAGTTAATCGAGATCTAACCCTAGTTCGTAATTTTTTTGAGATCTGACCCTTTTGCTACCGTCATAGTGTCTAACGGTAGGGTAACACAGGCTACCGCGAAAGTCAGTGGCGGTAAACTTAACTGTGCCGTTACGGCACGTTTGACGTGTAAAAAACCCTACCGCCAAAGACTTTGGCGGTAGACTATGTAACCTTACCGCCATAGTTGTTGGCAGTAAGCTTATAGCAGATATACGCCGGGCTGGACAGCACTTTCAGACTAGCCCATGCAGCCAATGGCCCCTGCATGCATGTCTGTTGCCTGTCTAGCTCGGCTCGGCAGCAGAGGGCACATTATTAGCTCGAGGAGTTGTCGCATCCGTCCATGTGAGAAAGAAAAGGTACATGGTGAAGCAGAGCTTGAGAAATGCAACGGCAGAGCACTTGCTTTGACCTGGGCTCGTTGCAGAGAAATAGTTTAAGTAATATACTCCTACGTACATGGCAGAAAAAGAAGACAGGATTTGCTAGCTAGTTGAGCTAGGAGCTTGTACTAGTAATGATGTGTATGTAGAGAGAAGGAGAGATGGATGCCAGTGCATGGTGTGCAGCAGAGAGAGTGCAGTGCGCCAGAGTGCAGTGCTCGCATGCATGCATATGCATATTGTAGTAGCAAAATAGCCTACCGCCAAGTACAATGTCGGTAGGGTTACACGGCCTATCGCCAAAGATTCTGGTGGTAGGGTGTTTTTCACGTTAAAACGGCCGTGACGGTGCAGTTAAGTACTATTGCCATGGACTTCGGCGGTAGGTTGTGTAACCCTACCGCCAGAGACTATGGCGGTAGGAAAAAGGATCAAATTCTGAAATTTTTACAAACTAGGGTCAGATCTCGATTAACTTTCAGAAAAGGGTTAAAACACGAAAATTTGCCGCCGGGGGCGGTGGGTGGGTCCCATGAAGCACGTGGCAGTAGCCAGTTGACGCGTGCAGCGAGTCGAGAGCGCCGTCATGATCCAAATGACGGGTCGTGGTGCGGTTGATGTCAAAGAAAAACCAACTGGTCCATACAAACACTATGAAAAGAAATTGCACCGAAGTTCTCATTGGCTATATGCGTGCTAGCACTGATTCAAAAAAATTCTGATGAACACCGATTATTTTATTACTTATGTTGTTTTTACATTATCAAATGTAATAATTAAGAGTGAATGTAATATTTATTGGAAAGAAATATTTCTTAAAGAAGAAGATACTTGAAGCTCACCGGTACTTGTTGTCCACAACTTTGAATGTCATCGATGTCGTTGGTGAGATTGAGAGGGATGAAGAGTAGAGAAAGTGCGACAACGATGCATCTTGCCCGCGTTCTATTTCGCCTCACAGCAGCTGGGAATGCCAGATATAGGAATTAATATATGATCTATTTCAAGCTGCTAAAGGAATGCTAATGATGTACAATTACTTTCGCAATCAAGGAGTAGCCCTTGATCGATAAATGTTTAGGTTTCTGTAATTTTTTGACACGGGATTATTGAATATCAACATCTTATTACACATAATTCAAGTTCTTTAGAATACCACACGAACTGTCAGAAATATTTCTCATCGGTTGCAACGCACGGGCATTTTTGCTAGTGTTCACTACATTCAGTAAATGTTCGTGAATTTGCAAAAAATTCAAAATATGTCCGTGAGTTTAAAATAGGTAGCTGGGTTTCAAAAATGGCCCTTGTATTCGAAAAATGTTCATCATTTTTTTTTAAGTTCAAGAATTGAAAAAAAAATGCAATTTTTTCCATCTGAGGTGGCACTAAATTTGTGTTTGTCCGTCTGCTAGAAAACAAAAAAAAACGGCTTCTACAGAATTTTATACGTGGCCCACCTACGCTGTGGCCCAGCAAAGCCTGCCCATTTATATTCCTACCGCATCATGCGGCAAATAGTCGAGCTGCGCACAGGGCGCATGAGACTGGCTGGCCCATTTATTTTCCTGCTCAGTTGTTTTATTTTCTTCTCCGTTTTGTTTCTCTTTTTGCTTTTTTGTATCTTTTCTCTTTTTGCTTTTTTGTATCTTTTCTCTTTTTGCTTTTTTGTATCTTTTCTCTTTTGGCTCTTCCTAGTTTTATTTAGTTTTCCTTTTGGATAAATTATTAAATTTTACTAAATTGTAGAAAATTTGATTTTTGTTCAAAATATTTCAAAAATAATCGGAATTACCAAAGTTTCTTCCTGTTTTGGTAAATGTTCCGTACTTTAAATTTTTGCTCACGTAAAAATTTCCCTTTATTCAATTTCTTTTTGTGTTTTCCAAAATTATTCAAGATTTTATGATTTTGTAAGAAAACTCAAAAAAAATCCTGTTTTAATAAAAGCTTCTTGTTTTTAAAAAGATTCTGTGAATTTAAAAAATTGATCCTGTTTTAAATTTTGTTCATTTTCTCAAAAAAAAATCAAAAAATTGTTTAGGCTTAGAAGAATATTTGGCAAATCTTAATGTTTTGTAAAAACTAAAATTCAAAAAAGTAAAAAAAATTCTTGCATATGATGCTATAGTATGTTCTTAAATATTCACATTGGCCATTGGTTGGCAGTACGCATTTGTTCCAGCGGCTAGCAACACGTGCTCGGGTCTTTAAGCTTGTGAGTTCGACTATTCAACGCGTAGTTTTTTTGGATTTTTACTCGCGCCTTACGAACACAGGTCGTTTCGGTGCTTTCTTGTGGGTTGGTCCAGACATGAACTGTTGTGCGTCCCACGCGCTATTTGCTGCGAGTTTATTTTCTAGAAAAGAAAAAATGGTTTCTCCATATGTGGCCCGTGCATGTTGTGACCTGGCTATTTCAGAGCTGGGAAACCTTACTTGCCGTACGACGCAGCAAATAAACAGAGTTTTGCATAGACTGGGCCGGCCGATTTTTAATTTTTTCTATGTTCTGTTTCGGTTTTTCGTTTTCCTGTTCCTTTATCATTTACTTTCCTATTTCTTTAACTTTTTCCCCATCCAAGTTTACTTTATTTTTCCTTTTTTGAAATTGAAAATTGAAAAACCTTTTTAGAATTATATTTTTCAAATTTATTTAAAAAGTTTCAAAATTACAAAATCGTCTTCCCGTCTTGGTAACTATTCGGAACTCTAAATCTCTTTTTTCATTCCAAAATTTCTTAAAAATTTAAAAACTGTTCCAGTTTTCCGAGGAAAAATTATGTTTGCTAAAATTGTTTGATATTTTCAAATGAAATGAAATTTTCCTAAAAGTTCCAAATTCAAAAAGTATTCTTTCTTTACTGAAATGTTCACAAATTCCAAAAAGCAATTCTTAAATTTGTTCTGAATGTTCAAACATGTTCCCATTTACAAAAATTGTGCACGAATTCTAAAAATGTTCATGTTTTTATAAAAATGTTCCTGTTTTTTTATTTACATAATTTTCCAAAAACTAGTCATGATTTAAAAAATTATTTATGTTTCCAAGAATATTCAAGAATTCATAATTGTTTTTAAGTTCGAACAATGTTTTGAATCTGAAGCTCCGAAATATTCATGTTGGCAGCACGTGTTCCGATTGCTAGCAACACGTGTTCGGGTGTTTGAGGTCATGAGTTTGATTATTCAACTCTTCTTTTTTGGATTTTTGCTCGTGCCTTACAAACACAGGTTGTTTTGGTTCCTGCCATTGGGCTGGCCCAGACGTGAACCGTTGTGTGTCCCACATGCTATTTCACGCGACTAGAGTCATATAGTAGCTCCCACGCAACTGGTCAAGAAAAGGCAAAAATATACGTATATATTTTGTTCCGTCCATCCACACATAGTTTTGAAATGTTTTTCATTTGTCCCTCGGGTGGGCCAAACGGTCGACCTTCACTATTATGCCGATGGACAAAACTAACTCACCTATATTACAATTATGATAGGAGTAGTCCCACCTCAAGCTTTATACTACATCACACAAATTTTTATGTGTCCCTATATTATCTGGAAATAAGGGGGTTGTCTGAGAATAAGAAAGTTGTCTTGAGAATCATGAGCAGAACGAGGGCCTCCATAATTTTTTTGTCGGTGGCACCTTGCATGTGCCAGTTGGCTATAATGGAAAGAAATCATGGGCACTGGCAATAAAAGTGAACAGGCTGCTTTTTCTCAAATAAAAAATGTGGGCACGTGAGTGCTAATGTAATCAAAAAGAATAAATCACGATAAAGAAGGGACATTTCCATGCTTGGTTATGCATTGATTATGCTAATGAAAAAAGATTTATGCGCTGCAATTAGTAATCCATTCGGTTACACCGTGGTGGGAGAGAGTGGTAGAAGCAACCGTGTGCCAAACGTCACTATATAGAAAACCAAATGAGGAGGCAGCCGCAACCCCGAGACGGAGGTGGACCCGGAGGAAAATAAGGCATGAGTTGGGTAGTCGTCGCCATGCCGACCAATCCCACCACTATTAAGATCTCGCGGGCCAAACATGACCCGCTAGAAGACCGCATCTCCTCGCTCTATCGACAACAACTGCGGAGACCCTTTTTGGTAGACACGACAACTGTCTGTCCCGTTGCTTGTCACAGAAAAAATATCTCTCCTAGTAAAAGGAAAACCAGTTCTAGGAAGGTTTGTGGGGAAAACCCTGAATGGGCTGACCCATACAGAGGGCCAAGCGGGGTGGGGAAATATCAGGTACTCCCACCTCTAGGGTGCTCCGGTGATCAAACTCGGTAGCACATTTTAAATTATTCAAAAAATTCTAAAAAATCCAACACATTGACACATTGCTCAAGATACAAAAATGAAAAAATGGATATCAATGTGATAATGGGCCTAATCTAAAGCCCAACTTATGTTGTGTACCATTTACTGTCGAATTTGTCATTTATGTTTCTCAAGCTATGTTTCAATTTTGGTTTCATATTTTTTGATAACATACTTTGAAGTTGTATCAATGTGTTGGATTTTTTTCAGAATTTTTCAAACATTAAAAAATGTGCTACCGAGTTTTGAAGCACCGGGAGCACCCTGGGGGTGGGAGTACTAGATATTTTCCCCAAGCGGGGTAGCACAGCTAACACTGCGTGAGTTGTAGTTGGCGTGTCACGGCTTGTCTTGGGTTAATTTAATTTATTTATGTATACGCGTGTATACGAGCACTTGGGTCTGTACTATGTTAAAAGAAATTTATAAGTTAATTTAATTTATTTCTCAGAAAATGTTACAATATTTTATTTCTCATAGATGTTCATAATTTTCGAATAAAAAAAAATGTTCATAAGCATATCACAGCTAACCCTCCATTATACTTCAGAAATGTTCATATTCTTTTTACCATCTCTACTATTAAAGGGAGATTTGTCGTCGGTCGTCGTCGTTGTCTTTTTACCGTTTCTGTTTCTGTTTCATTCCCACGCATGCACGTCTCACCCGTTTTCCCCAACCTCCGCTCCCCTTGTTTCGCACGATCCAGCCTCCATATGTGACACTACTCCCGTCCTTCCAAGCCCACGCACATCTGACCCCTCTCAAAATCCCCAACTTCAGCTATCTCCTCCCACATATGTTTCTCACCATCGCCCCGATGGGGACTCCACCTGCGATGCCGCTCCCCAGTGCCGCTGCAGAGCACGGTTCCCATCGGCGCTGGCTAGTTGTGGTCCCCTCTCCGTGTGATGTCGCTGTCCTGCGGTCGATGCCATATTGAGGGCGGCAGCTGCTACCTCTTGAGCACTACGTTGGATTTCCTCGAATAGGAAAGGATGATGATGCAGAAAGTAAGCGTAAAGATTTCGCCAGGTTTTTGAACTAAGGTATCAATCCGAGGAGGCTACGGCGAGCCCTTGTACCTGCACAAAACAAATAACTCCTCGCAACCAACGCGATAAGGGGTTGTCAATCCCTTCACGGTCACTTACGAGAGTGAGATCTGATAGATATGATAAGATAATATTTTTGGTATTTTTGTGATAAAGATGCAAAGCAAAATAAAAACAAGGTAAAAAGCAAGGAAATAACTAAGTGTTGGAAGATTAATATGATGAAGATAGACCCGGGGGCCATAGGTTTCACTAGTGGCTTCTCTCAAGAGCATAAGTATTTTACGGTGGGTGAACGAATTACTGTTGAGCAATTGACAAAACTGAGCATAGTTATGAGAGTATCTAGGTATGATCATGTATATAGGCATCACGTCCGAGACAAGTAGACCGACTCGCCGCATCTACTACTATTACTCCACTCATCGACCGCTATCCAAAGATGCATCTAGAGTATTAAGTTCAAGAAAACAGAGTAACGCCTTAAGCAAGATGACATGATGTAGAGGGAAAGATTCATGCAATATGATAAAAACCCCATCTTGTTATCCTCGATGGCAACAATACAATATGTGCCTTGCTGCCCCTACTGTCACTGGGAAAGGACACCGCAAGATTGAACCCAAAGCTAAGCACTTCTCACATTGCAAGAAAGATCAATCTAGTAGGCCAAACCAAACTGATAATTCGAAGAGACTTGCAAAGATAACCAATCATACATAAAAGAATTCAGAGAAGATTCAAATATTGTTCTAGATAATCTTGATCATAAACCCACAATTCATCGGCCTCAACAAACACACCGCAAAAACAAGATTACATCGAATAGATCTCCACGAGAGAGGGGGAGAACATTGTATTGAGATCCAAAAAGAGAGAAGAGACCATCTAGCTACTAACTATGGACCCGAAGGTCTGAAGTAAACTACTCACACTTCATCGGAGAGGCTATGATGTTGATGTAGAAGCCCTCCGTGATGGATGCCCTCTCCGGTGGAGCTCCGGAACAGGCCCCAAGATGGGATCACGTGGGTACAGAAGGTTGCGGCGGTGGAATTAGGTTGTTGGCTCCGTATCTGATCGTTTGGGGGTATGTAGGTATATATATGAGGAAGGAGTACGTCGGTGGAGCAACAGGGGGCCCACGAGGGTGGAGGGCGCACCTGGGAGGGGGGGTGTTGGAAATATGCCCTAGAGGCAATAATAAATTAGTTATTATTATATTTCCTTGTTCATGATAATCGTTTATTATCCATGCTATAATTGTATTGATAGGAAACTCAGATACATGTGTGGGTACATAGACAACACCATGTCCCTAGTAAGCCTCTAGTTGACTAGCTCGTTAATCAATAGATGGTTACGGTTTCGACCATGGACATTGGATGTCATTGATAACGGGATCACATCATTAGGAGAATGATGTGATGGACAAGACCCAATCCTAAGCCTAGCACAAATCGTGTAGTTCGTATGCTAAAGCTTTTCTAATGTCAAGTATCATTTCCTTAGACCATAAGATTGTGCCACTCCCGGATACCGTAGGAATGCTTTGGGTGTACCAAACGTCACACCGTAACTGGGTGGCCATAAAGGTGCATTACAGGTATCTCCGAAAGTGTCTGTTGGGTTGGCACGAATCGAGACTGGGATTTGTCACTCCGTGTGACGGAGAGGTATCTCTGGGCCCACTCGGTAGGACATCATCATAATGTGCACAATGTGATCAAGGAGTTGATCACGGGATGATGTGTTACGGAACGAGTAAAGAGACTTGCCGGTAACGAGATTGAACAAGGTATCGGATACCGACGATCGAATCTCGGGCAAGTACAATACCGCTGGACAAAGGGAATTGTATACGGGATTGATTGAGTCCTTGACATCGTGGTTCATCCGATGAGAACATCGTGGAACATGTGGGAGCCAACATGGGTATCCAGATCCCGCTGTTGGTTATTGACCGGAGAACGTCTCGGTCATGTCTGCATGGTTCCCGAACCCGTAGGGTCTACACACTTAAGGTTCGATGACGCTAGGGTTATAAAGGAAGTTTGTATGTGGTTACCGAATGTTGTTCGGAGTCCCGGATGAGATCCCGGACGTCACGAGGAGTTCCGGAATGGCCCGGAGGTAAAGATTTATATAATGGAAGTCCTGTTTTGGTCACCGGAAAAGTTTCGGGTTTTATCGGTAACGTACCGGGACCACCGGGAGGGTCCCGGGGGTCCACCAAGTGGGGCCACCAACCCCGGAGGCTTGCATGGGCCTAGAGTGGAAAGGGACCAGCCCCAGAGTGGGCTGGTGCGCCTCCCACCCTTGCCCAAGGCGCAGCTAGGAGGGGAGAGGGGAAACCCTAGGCGCAGATGGGCCTAAAGGCCCACCCTAGGGGGCGCCCCCTCTCTCCCCCTCTTGGCCGCCCCCTCCTAGTCCCATCTAGGGCTGGCCGCCGCCCCTAGGGGTGGAAAGCTAGGAGGGGGCGCAGCCTCCCCTTCCCCTATAAATACTTGGGGTCTAGGGGCTGCCCAACACATGAGAACCTCTCCCTCTATTGGCGCAGCCCTGCCTCTCCTCCTCCTCCTCTCCCGCAGGTGCTTGGCGAAGCCCTGCAGGATTGCCACGCTCCTCCACCACCACCACGCCGTTGTGCTGCTGCTGGATGGAGTCTTCCTCAACATCTTCCTCTCTCCTTGCTGGATCAAGGCATGGGAGACGTCACCGGGTTGTACGTGTGTTGAACGCGGAGGTGCCGTCCATTCGGCACTAGGATCATCGGTGATTTGGATCACGATGAGTACGACTCCATCAACCTCGTTCTCTTGAACGCTTCCGCTTAGCTATCTACAAGGGTATGTAGATGCACTCTCCTTCCCCTCGTTGCTGGTTTCTCCATAGATAGATCTTGGTGACACGTAGGAAAATTTTGAATTTCTGCTACGTTCCCCAACAAAGGGCATCATGAGCTAGGTCTATTGCGTAGATTCTTTGCACGAGTAGAACACAAAGTAGTTGTGGGCGTTGATGTTGTTCAATATGCTTACCGTTACTAGTCCAATCTTGTTTCGACGGTATTGTGGGATGAAGCGCCCGGACCGACCTTACACGTACTCTACGTGAGACAGGTTCCACCGACCGACATGCACTTGGTGCATAAGGTGGCTAGCAGGTGCCGCCTCTCCCACTTTAGTCGGAATGGATTCGATGAAAAGGGTCCTTATGAAGGGTAAATAGCAATTGGCATATCACGTTGTGGTTTTGTGTAGGTAAGAAATGTTCTTGCTAGAAACCCATAGCAGCCACGTAAAACATGCAAACAACAATTAGAGGACGTCTAACTTGTTTTTGCAGGGTATGCTATGTGATGTGATATGGCCAAGAAGAATGTGATGAATGATAGGTGATGTATGAGATTGATCATGTTCTTGTAATAGGAATCACGACTTGCATGTCGATGAATATGACAACCGGCAGGAGCCATAGGAGTTGTCTTTATTTATTGTATGACCTGCGTGTCATTAAACAACGCCATGTAATTACTTTACTTTATTGCTAACGGTAGCCATAGTAGTAGAAGTAATAAGTTGGCGAGACAACTACATGGAGACACGATGATGGAGATCATGATGATGGGGATCATGGTGTCATGTCGGTGACGATGATGATCATGGAGCCCCGAAGATGGAGATCAAAAGGAGCAAAATGATATTGGCCATATCATGTCACTATTTGATTGCATGTGATGTTTATCATGTTTATGCATCTTATTTGCTTAGAACGACGGTAGTAAATAAGATGATCCCTTACAACAATTTCAAGAAGTGTTCTCCCTAACTGCGTGCATCGTTGCTAAAGTTCGTCGCTTCTAAGCACCACGTGATGATCGAGTGTGATGGATTCTTACGTTCACATACAACGGGTGTAAGACAGATTTACACACGCGAAACACTTAGGGTTAACTTGACGAGCCTAGCATGTACAGACATGGCCTCGGAACACAGAGACCGAAAGGTCGAGCGTGAGTCGTATAGTAGATACGATCAACATGAAGATGTTCACCGATGATGACTAGTCCGTCTCACGTGATGATCGGACACGGCCTAGTTGACTCGGATCATGTAATCACTTAGATGACCAGAGGGATGTCTATCTCGAGTGGGAGTTCATAAGATGAACTTAATTATCCTGAACATAGTCAAAAGATCTTTGCAAATTATGTCGTAAGCTCGCGCTTTAGTTCCACTGTTTAGATATGTTCCTAGAGAAAATATAGTTGAAAGTTGATAGTAGCGATTATGCGGACAGTAGAAAGCTTATGTCCTTAATGCACCGCTCAGTGTGCTGAACCCCAAACGTTGTTTGTAGATGTTGCGAACATCGGACATACACATTTTGATAACTACGTGATAGTTTAGTTAAACGGTTTAGAGTTGAGGCACCAAAGACGTTTTTTGAAACGTCGCGGAACATATGAGATGTTTCGAGGGCTGAAATTGGGATTTCAGGCTCGTGCCCACGTCAAGAAGTATGAGACCTCCGACGATTTTCTTAGCCTGCAAACTAAGGGAGAAAAGCTCAATCGTTGAGCTTGTGATCAGATTGTCTGAGTGCAACAATCACTTGAATCGAATGGGAGTTGATCTTCCAGATGAGATAGTGATGTTTCTCCAAAGTCATTGCCACCAAGCTGCTAGAGCTTCGTGATGAACTATAACATATCAGGGATAGATATGATGATCCTTGAGGTATTCACGATGTTTGACACCGCGAAAGTAGAAATGAAGAAGGAGCATCAATTGTTGATGGTTGGTGAAACCACTAGTTTCAAGAAGGGCAAGGGCAAGAAGGGATACTTCATGAAACGGCAAATCAGCTGCTGCTCCAGTGAAGAAACCCAAGGTTGAACCCAAACCCGAGACTAAGTGCTTCTGTGATAAGGGGAATAGTCACTAGAGCGGAATTACCCTAGATACTTGGTAGATGAGAAGGCTGGCAAGGTCGATAGAAGTATATTGGATATACATTATGTTAATGTGTACTTTACTAGTACTCCTAGTAGCACCAGGGTATTAAGATACCGGTTCGGTTGCTAAGTGTTAGTAACTCAAAATAAAAGCTACGGAATAAACGGAGACTAGCTAAAGGTGAGCTGACGATATGTGTTGGAAGTTTTTCCAAGGTTGATGTGATCAAGCATCGCATGCTCCCTCTACCATCAAGATTAGTATTAAACCAGAATAATTGTCATTTGGTGTTTGCGTTGAGCATAGACATGATTGGATTATGTCTATCGCAATATGGTTATTCATTTAAGGAGAATAATGGTTACTCTATTTATTTGAATAATACCTTCAATGGTCTTGCACCTAAAGGAATGGTTTATTAAATCTCGATCGTAGTGATACACATTTTCATGCCAAAAATATAAGATAGTAATGATAGTACCACTTACTTGTGGCACTGCCATGTAAGTCATATTGGTATAAAACAAATGAAGAAGCTCCATGTTGATGGATCTTTGGACTCACTCGTTTTTGAAAAGTTTGAGACATGCGAACCATGTCTATTGGTGTATACGCATGATGAAACTCCATGCAGATGGATCGTTTGGACTCACTTGATTTTGAATCACTTGAGATATGCAAATCATACCACATGGACAAGATGACTGAAAAGGCTCGGTTTCAAAGAAGATGGAACAAGATAGCAACTTGTTGGAAGCAACACATTTTGATGTGTGCAGTCCAATGAGTGCTGAGGCATGCAGTGAATATCGTTATGTTCTTACTTCACAGATGATTTGAGTAGATACTGGGTATATTTACTTGATGAAACACAAGTCTGAATTATTGAAAGGTTCAAGTAATTTCAGAGTGAAGTTGAAGATCATCGTGAAAACAGGATAAAATGTCTATGGTATGATCATAGAGATGAAAATCTGAGTTACAAGCTTTGGCACGCAATTAAGACATTGTTGAAATTGTTTCACAATTAATACCGCCTGGAACACCATAGTGTGATGGTGTGTCCGAACATCATAGTTGCACCCTATTGGATATGGTGCGTACCATGATGTCTCTCATCGAATTACCACTATCGTTTATGGGTTAGGCATTAGAGACAACCACATTCACTTTAAATAGGGCACCACGTAATTCCGTTGAGATGACACCGTATGAACTATGGTTTAGAGAAACCTAAGCTGTCATTTCTTAAAAGTTTGGGGTTATGACGCTTATGTGAAAAAGCTTCAGGTTGATAAGCTCGAACCCAAAGCGGATAAAATGCATCTTCATAGGACACCCAAAACAGTTGGGTATACCTCCTAATTCAGATCCGAAAGCAATAGGGATTGTTTCTTGAATCAGGTCCTTTCTCGAGGAAAAGTTTGTCTCGAAAAGTTGAGTGGGAGGATGGTGGAGACTTGATGAAGTTATTGAACCGTCACTTCAACTAGTGTGTAGCAGGCCACAGGAAGTTGTTCCCGTGGCACCTATACCAATTGAAGTAGAAGCTTATGATAGTGATCATGAAGTTTCGGATCAAGTCACTAACGTACCTCGTAGGGTGACAAGGATGCGTACTACTTCAGGTGAGTGGCACGCAATCCTGTCTTGAAGGTCATGTTGCTAGACAACAATGAACCTACGAGCTATGGAGAAGCAATGGTGGGCCCAAATTCCGACAAATGGTTAGAAGCCATGAAATTCGAGATAGGATCCATGTATCAGAACAAAGCATGGACTTTGGTGGACTTGCCCGATGATCGGCAAGCCATTGAGATGAATGGATTTTTTAAGAAGAAGACGGACGTGGACGGTAATGTCACCGTCTATGAAGCTCGACTTATGGCGAAGAGTTTTTCACAAGTTCAAGGAGTTGACTACGATGAGATTTTCTCATCCGTAGCGATGCTTAAGTCCGTCGGAATCATGTTAGCATTAGCTGCATTTATTAAATCTGGCAGATGGATGTCAAAACGAGTTTCCTTACCAGTTTTGTAAGGAAAGGTTGTATGTGATACAATCAGAAAGTTTTTGTCGATCCTAAGGATGCTAAAAGGTATGCTGGCTCCAGCGATCCTTCTAAGGACTGGAGTAAGCATCTCGGAGTTGGAATATACGCTTTGATAAAATGATCAAAGATTTTGGGTTTATACAAAGTTTGTGAGAAACTTGTATTTCCAAAGAAGTGAGTGGGAGCACTATAGAATTTCTGATGAGTATATGTTGTTGACATATTGATGATCAGAAATGATGTAGAATTTCTAGAAAGCATATAGGGTTGTTTGAAAAGTGTTTTTCAATGGAAAACCTGGATTAGGCTACTTAAACAGTAAGCATCAAGATCTATACGATAGATCAAAATGTTTAATAATACTTTCAAATGAGCACATACCTTGACATGATCTTGAAGGTGTTCAAGATGGATCAGTCAAAGAAGGAGTTCTTGCCTGAGTTGTAAGGTATGAAGTTAAGAGTTAAAGCTCGACCACGGCAGAAGAGAGAGAAAGGACGAAGGTCGTCCCCTATGCTTCAGACGTAGGCTCTGTAGTATGCTATCCTGTATACCGCACAGAAGTGTGCCTTGCCATGAGTCAGTCAAGGGGTACAAGAATGATCCAGGAATGGATAATTGGACAGCGGTCAAAATTGTCCTTGGAGTAAATAAGGACATGTTTCTCGATTATGGAGGTGATAAAGAGTTCGGCGTAAAGGGTTACGTCGATGCAATCTTTAACACCTATCCGAGTGACTCTGAGTAGCAAACCGGATACGTATAGTGGAGCAACCATTTGGAATAGCTTCAAGTGGAGCGTGGAAGCAACATTTACAATATGACATAGAGAATTGTGAAGTACACACGGGTCTGAATGTTGCAGACCCGTTGATTAAAACCTCTCTCACAAGCAAAACATGATCAAACCCCAGAACTCATTGAGTCTTAATCACATGATGATGTGAACTAGTTTAATGACACTAGTAAACTCTTTGGATGTTGGTCACATGGCGATGTGACCTGTGAGTGTTAATCACATGGCGAGGTGAACTAGATTACTGACTCTAGTGCAAGTGGGAGACTGTTGGAAATATGCCCTAGAGGCAATAATAAATTAGTTATTATTATATTTCCTTGTTCATGATAATCGTTTATTATCCATGCTATAATTGTATTGATAGGAAACTTCAGATACATGTGTGGGTACATAGACAACACCATGTCCCTAGTAAGCCTCTAGTTGACTAGCTCGTTAATCAATAGATGGTTACGGTTTCCTGACCATGGACATTGGATGTCATTGATAACGGGATCACATCATTAGGAGAATGATGTGATGGACAAGACCCAATCCTAAGCCTAGCACAGATCGTAGTTCAGATGCTAAAGCTTTTCTAATGTCAAGTATCATTTCCTTAGACCATGAGATTGTGCAACTCCGGATACCGTAGGGAATACTTTGGGTGTACCAAACGTCACAACGTAATCGGGTGGCTATAAAGGTGCATTACAGGTATCTCCGAAAGTGTCTGCATTGGGTTGGCACGAATCGAGACTGGGATTTGTCACTCCGCAGACGGAGAGGTATCTCTGGGCCCACTCGGTAGGGACATCATCATAATGTGCACAATGTGATCAAGGAGTTGATCACGGGATGATGTGTTACGGAACGAGTAAAGAGACTTGCCGGTAACGAGATTGAACAAGGTATCGGATACCGACGATCGAATCTCGGGCAAGTACAATACCACTAGACAAAGGGAATTGTATACGGGATTGATTGAGTCCTTGACATCGTGGTTCATCCGATGAGATCATCGCCGAACATGTGGGAGCCAACATGGGTATCCAGATCCCGCTGTTGGTTATTGACCGGAGAACGCCTCGGTCATGTCTCAAGATGGTTCCCGAACCCGTAGGGTCTACACACTTATGGTTCGATGACGCTAGGGTTATAAAGGAAGTTTGTATGTGGTTACCGAATGTTGTTCGGAGTCCCGGATGAGATCCCGGACGTCACGAGGAGTTCCGGCATGGTCCGGAGGTAAAGATTTATATATGGGAAGTCCTGTTTTGGTCACCGGAAAAGTTTCGGGTTTTATCGGTAACGTACCGGGACCACCGGAAGGGTCCCGGGGGTCCACCAAGTGGGGCCACCAACCCCGGAGGCTTGCATGGGCCTAGAGTGGAAAGGGACCAGCCCCAGAGTGGGCTGGTGCGCCTCCCACCCTTGCCCAAGGCGCAGCTAGGAGGGGAGAGGGGAAACCCTAGGCGCAGATGGGCCTAAAGGCCCACCCTAGGGCGCGCCTCTCCCTCTTGGCCGCCTCCTAGTCCCATCTAGGGCTGGCCGCCCCTAGGGGTGGAAAGCTAGGAGGCGCAGCCTCCCTTCCCTATAAATACTTGGGGTCTAGGGGCTGCCCAACACATGAGAACCTCTCCCTCTATTAGCGCAGCCCTGCCTCTCCTCCTCCTCCTCTCCCGCAGGTGCTTGGCGAAGCCCTGCAGGATTGCCACGCTCCTCCACCACCACCACGCCGTTGTGCTGCTGCTGGATGGAGTCTTCCTCAACCTCTCCCTCTCTCCTTGCTGGATCAAGGCATGGGAGACGTCACCGGGCTGTACGTGTGTTGAACGCGGAGGTGCCGTCTGTTCGGCACTAGGATCATCGGTGATTTGGATCACGACGAGTACGACTCCATCAACCCCGTTCTCTTGAACGCTTCCGCTTAGCGATCTACAAGGGTATGTAGATGCACTCTCCTTCCCCTCGTTGCTGGTTTCTCCATAGATAGATCTTGGTGACACGTAGGAAAATTTTGAATTTCTGCTACGTTCCCCAACAGGGGGTAGGCGCGCCCCCTACCTCGTGGCCTCCTCCCTTGTTTCTTGACGTAGGGTCAAAGTCTCCCGAATCATAATCTTCCTAAAAATCACGTTCCCGAAGGTTTCATTCCGTTTGGACTCCATTTGATATTCCTTTTGTGTGAAACTCTGAAATAGCCAAAAAACAGCAATTCTGGGTTGGGCCTCCGGTTAATAGGTTAGTCCCAAAAGTAATATAAAAGTGGATAATAAAGCCCAATAATGTCCAAAACAATAGATAATATAGCATGGAGCAATCAAAAATTATAGATACGTTGGAGACGTATCAGGCATCCCCAAGCTTAATTCCTGCTCGCCCTCGAGTAGGTAAATGATAAAAACAGAATTTTTGATGCGGAGTGCTACTTGGCATAATTTCAATGTAATTCTTCTTAATTATGGTATGAATATTCAGATCCGAAAGATTCAAGACAAAAGTTTAATATTGACATAAAAAATAATAATACTTCAAGCATACTAACAAAGCAATCATGTCTTCTCAAAATAACATGGCCAAAGAAAGTTATCCCTACAAAATCATATAGTCTGGCTATGCTCTATCTTCACCACACAAAGTATTTAAATCATGCACAACCCTGATGACAAGCCAAGCAATTGTTTCATACTTATGACATTCTCAAACTTTTTCAATCTTCACGCAATACATGAGCGTGAGCCATGGATATATCACTATATATGGAATAGAATGGTGGTTGTGGAGAAGACAAAAAAAGGGAAGATAGTCTCACATCAACTAGGCGTATCAACGGGCTATGGAGATGCCCATTAATAGATATAAATGTGAGTGAGTAGGGATTGCCATGCAACGGATGCACTAGAGCTATATGTATATGAAAGCTCAACAAAAGAAACTAAGTGGGGATGCATCCAACTCGCTTGCTCATGAAGACCTAGGGCATTTTGAGGAAGCCCATCATTGGAATAAACAAGCCAAGTTCTATAATGAAAAATTCCCACTAGTATATGAAAGTGACAAAATGAGAGACTCTCTATCATGAAGATCATGGTGCTACTTTGAAGCACAAGTGTGGTAAAAGGATAGTAACATTGTCCCTTCTCTCTTTTTCTCTCATTTTTTTATTTGGGCCTTTTCTCTTTTTTTATGGCCTCTTTTTTTGTTTTTTTTATTTATTTAGTCCGGAGTCTCATCCCGACTTGTGGGGGAATCATAGTCTCCATCATCCTTTCCTCACTTGGGACAATGCTCTAATAATGATGATCATCACACTTTTATTTTCTTACAACTCAACAATTACAACCCGATACTTAGAACAAATACGACTCTATGTGAATGCCTCCGACGGTGTACCGGGATATGCAATGAATCAAGAGTGACATGCATGAAAGAATTATGAACGGTGGCTTTGCCACAAATACGATGTCAACTACATGATCATGCTAAGCAATATGACAATGATGGAGCGTGTCATAATAAACGAAACGGTGGAAAGTTGCATGGCAATATATCTCAGAATGGCTATGGAAATGCCATGATAGGTAGGTATGGTGGCTGTTTTGAGGAAGGCATATGGTGGGTGTATGATACCGGCGAAAAGTGCGCGGTAATAGAGAGGCTAGCAATGGTGGAAGGAAGAAAGTGCGTATAATCCATAGACTCAACATTAGTCATAAAGAACTCATACAATTATTGCAAAAATCTACAAGTTATCAAAGCAAAGTATTACGCGCATGCTCCTAGGGGGATAGATTGGTAGGAAAAGACCATCGCTCGTCCCCGACCGCCACTCATAAGGAAGACAATCAATAAATAAATCATGCTCCGACTTCATCACATAACGGTTCACCATATGTGCATGCTACGGGAATCACAAACCTTAACACAAGTATTTTCTCAAATTCACAACTACTCAACTAGCATGACTCTAATATCACCATCTTTATATCTCAAAACAATTATCAAGCATCAAACTTTTCTTTAGTATTCAACACACTCATAGGAAGTTTTACAAATCTTGAATACCAAGCATATTAAGATTATTTAAGCAAATTACCATGCTATTTTAGACTCTCAAAATAATCTAAGTGAAGCATGAGAGATCAATAGTTTCTATAAAACAAATCCACCACCGTGCTCTAAAAGATATAAGTGAAGCACTAGAGCAAAACTATATAACTCAAAAGCTATAAGTGAAGCACATAGAGTATTCTAACAATTCCCAAATCATGTATGGATTTCTCAAAAGGTGTGTACAGCAAGGATGATTGTGGTAAACTAACAAACAAAGACTCAAATCATACAAGACGCTCCAAGCAAAACACATATCATGCGGTGAATAAAAATATAGCTCCAAGTAAAGTTACCGATAGAAGTAGATTTAAAGAGGGATGCCTTCCGGGGCATCCCCAAGCTTTGGATTTTTGGTGTCCTTAGATTATCTTGGGGGTGCCATGGGCATCCCCAAGCTTAGGCTCTTGCCACTCCTTGTTCCATGATCCATCAAAATCTTTCACTCAAAACTTGAAAACTTCACAACACAAAACTCAACAGAAATCTCGTGAGCTCCGTTAGCGAAAGAAAACAAAATACCACTTCAAGGTACTGTAATGAACTCATTCTTTATTTATATTGGTGTTAAACCTACTGTATTCCAACTTCTCTATGGTTTATAAACTATTTTACTAGCCTTAGATTCATCAAAATAAGCAAACAACACACGAAAACAGAATCTGTCAAAAACAGAACAGTCTGTAGTAATATGTAACTAACGCAAACTTATGGAACTCCAAAAATTCAGACAAAATAGGAAGACCTATACAATTTGTTTATTGATCAGCCTTGGAATCAGTATTTTATCACGTTCTGGTGATTTTTAACAATTGTTTTCGTGAACAGAAAGTTTCTGGAAATTACAGGAAGATCATATAACTATCATCCAAGAAGATCCTATAGGTTTAACTTGGCACAAACACTAATGAAAACATAAAAACACATCTAACCAGAGGCTTAAACAAAGATCTATTGAATAACATAAAGGAAAAATATTGGGTTTTCTCCCAACAAGCGCTTTTCTTTAAAGCCTTTTAGCTAGGCATTGATAATTTTAATGATGCTCACATGAAAGATAAGAATTGAAGCACAAAGAGAGCATCATAAAACACGTGACAAACACATCTAAGTCTAACATACTTCCTATGCATAGGCATCTTATAGAAAAACAAACTATCATCGCAACCAAAAACTAGCATATGCAAGGAAGCGGAAAGGAACAATAGCAATCTCAACATAACGAGAGGTAATTTAGTAACATGAAAATTTCTATAACCATATTTTCCTCTCTCATAATAATTACATGTAGGATCATAAGAAAATTCAACAATATAGCTATCACATAACATATTCTCAACACGATCCACATGCATGCAAAGTTGACACTCTTCCAAAATAGTGGGATTATCCTTAACTAATGTCATGATTTCTCCAAGCCCACTTTTATCAAAAAATTCATAAGATTGAATATTATCAAAATATGTGGGATCTAAAGTTGACACTCTTCCAAACCCACTTTCAATATTATTGCAAACACTATTATCAACTTATATTCATCATGGGGCTTAAATAAATTTTCAAGATCATAAGAAGAATCTCCCCAATCATGATTATTGCAACATGTAGTGGACATAGCAAAACTAGCATCCCCAAGCTTAGGGTTTTGCATAATATTAGCACAATTGACATCAAGAGAATTTATAATAAAATTATTGCAATCATGCTTTTTATTCAAGGAACTATCGTGAATCTCTTCATAAATTTCTTCATCACAATTTTCAGATTCACAAATTTCAAGCAAAACTTCATAAAGATAATCTAGTGCACAAAACTCACTAGCAATTGGTTCATCATAATTGGATCTCTTAAAAAGATTAGCAAGCGGATGAGGATCCATAGATCTTAGCTTCTCTGTTTAGGAATGAATACTCAACTATTTCAACCAAGCGAGAAAACGAGCCAAGAAAGACATCAAGGCGAACGGAAAAAGGGCGAATAAAACGGCAAGGGTGAAGTGGGGGAGAGGAAAACGAGAGGCAAATGGCAAGTAATGTAATGCGGGAGATAAGAGATTGTGATGGGTACTTGGTATGTTGACTTTTGCGTAGACTCCCCGGCAACGGTGCCAGAAATTCTTCTTGCTACCTCTTGAGCACTGCGTTGGATTTCCTTGAAGAGGAAAGGATGATGCAGCAAAGTAGCGTAAGTATTTCCCTCAGTTTTTGAGAACCAAGGTATCAATCCAGTAGGAGGCTACGCGCGAGTCCCTCGTACCTGCACAAAACAAATAACTCCTCGCAACCAACGCGATAAGGGGTTGTCAATCCCTTCACGGTCACTTACGAGAGTGAGATCTGATAGATATGATAAGATAATATTTTTGGTATTTTGTGATAAAGATGCAAAGCAAAATAAAAACAAGGAAATAACTAAGTGTTGGAAGATTAATATGATGAAGATAGACCCGGGGCCATAGGTTTCACTAGTGGCTTCTCTCAAGAGCATAAGTATTTTACGGTGGGTGAACGAATTACTGTTGAGCAATTGACAGAATTGAGCATAGTTATGAGAGTATCTAGGTATGATCATGTATATAGGCATCACGTTCGAGACAAGTAGACCGACTCCTGCCTGCATCTACTACTATTACTCCACTCATCGACCGCTATCCAGCATGCATCTAGAGTATTAAGTTCAAGAAAACAGAGTAACGCCTTAAGAAAGATGACATGATGTAGAGGGATAGATTCATGCAATATGATAAAAACCCCATCTTGTTATCCTCGATGGCAACAATACAATATGTGCCTTGCTGCCCCTACTGTCACTGGGAAAGGACACCGCAAGATTGAACCCAAAGCTAAGCACTTCTCACATTGCAAGAAATATCAATCTAGTAGGCCAAACCAAACTGATAATTCGAAGAGACTTGCAAAGATAACCAATCATACATAAAAGAATTCAGAGAAGATTCAAATATTGTTCATAGATAATCTTGATCATAAACCCACAATTCATCGGTCTCAACAAACACACCGCAAAAAGAAGATTAGATCGAATAGATCTCCACGAGAGAGGGGGAGAACATTGTATTGAGATCCAAAAAGAGAGAAGAAGCCATCTAGCTACTAACTATGGACCCGAAGGTCTGAAGTAAACTACTCACACTTCATCGGAGAGGCTATGATGTTGATGTAGAAGCCCTCCGTGATGGATGCCCTCTCCGGCGGAGCTCCGGAACAGGCCCCAAGATGGGATCTCGTGGGTACAGAAGGTTGCGGCGGTGGAATTAGGTTTTTGGCTCCGTATCTGATCGTTTGGGGGTACGTAGGTATATATGTAGGAGGAAGGAGTACGTCGGTGGAGCAACAGGGAGCCCACGAGGGTGGAGGGCGTGCCTGGGGGGGGGGGGGGGGTAGGCGTGCCCCCCTACTTCGTGGCCTCCTCCCTTGTTTCTTGACGTAGGGTCCAAGTCTCCCGGATCATAATCTTCCTAAAAATCACGTTCCCGAAGGTTTCATTCCGTTTGGACTCCGTTTGATATTCCTTTTCTGCGAAACTCTGAAATAGGCAAAAACAGCAATTCTGGGCTGGGCCTCCGGTTAATAGGTTAGTCCCAAAAATAATATAAAAGTGGATAATAAAGCCCAATAATGTCCAAAACAATAGATAATATAGCATGGAGCAATCAAAAATTATAGATACGTTGGAGACGTATCAACAGCTTCCTCGATCATCCTCCTCTTTATGACTCACCGCCTCCCACGTGATGTGCCGCCCCATGATCTCCACAGACGTGGTGCCGGTCGCGGCCTCCCCATGCAGGTGGCTGGATGAATCAAGAGAGGCACATGTCAGCAGTGGCAATGGCGCAGAGGGGAGGCATGTCATGACATCATCAGTGGAGGTGTTCAAGGATGTGGCGGTGGGCAACAGGTCACTTTCAAGTTCCGACAAGGCGGCCTTCCGGCGCACAGTGGCTGCATTGGAGGAGAAGAGTGGAATTGGAGACGGCAAGCCGGAGTTGAATGACCAGCCGCTTCATGCTCTTCCTGAACCATGGAGCAGTCATCCTCGACTCATAGGTATGCTATCCATCTATTTTCACCAATTCCTCTTTTTTAATTTAGTTCTCGTTTAATTCTAATGTAATATCTTGCTACAAATTAAAGTGCAGTTTACTTGGTAAAAGGTATTTTACTATCAGAACAAGAACACACATACATCTACTAAACGTCGCACTGCTGATATGAAGTTATGGACTATCATGTTGAATCATGCAGACATGTTCATTTTTGCACACAACTACTAAAAGCCTCCCAACACTACATCCCCCCGTTGCTTGCCGCATGTTATTATTGAAACTACATCGCATTATTGGTGCCTTTGCATTGCCCTTACTGCTGCTTGGAATGGCCTGACTTTATGCTACTACTCTCTACTTTGCTTCATTGCTTGTATTGTTGTCTTGTGTGCTCGTATTTTAGAACATGGTCTTAAGAAGAGGAAGACATTATGTTGCCAAAAAATCAATTTTCTTAATACGTAAAACCACATAGAACACCAGAAATTATTTCAAGAACTTCCTACACTTGTAAGACGGTTCCAACAGTCACTGTTGATGATATAACCACAATCTGCTACAGAATATGGTATCATACTGAGGTTGGATGATATTTAATTGACAATATTTTTCCTTCTATAATGTTCATGATCTCTTGATGCACAATGTCAGAATTTTATTTTGCGTCATCTTCACCTATTTGCTTTTGTTTCTATTCAATGTACGTACATGAAAATTAATTGGAAGTAAATTATTCATTTGTAGCTTCATGTATTTTCTGTTGTAATTTTTTTTCTTATTTGTGCCAAATTGGACATTTACATACAGTATGAAAATTTACGCAGAAGAGAAGGACCCATCACTCTAGGCAAGTTGGGTAAATGTAATCTTTTTATGGTATGTGATTTGATCTGGACCAAGTCTTACAGGGTTAAATGTGGAATTTTGATTCAGTTTTAGAACTTATTTTGTGTCTGAAAATAATTAAACATGAATTAAAAATAAGCATCAGTTTGCTCAGGCACTTAATAGTATTACTTTGGTAGCAAGGTATTCATTTCCATCTTTATATATTCTGTTGTAATGTTTTTTCCTATTTCTGCTGAATTGGACGGGCGCATACATACATAAAGATCCCTGCCGCAGAAGAGAAGGGACACTTCACTCTAGAAAAGCTGGGTAAATGTAATATGGTACATAATCTTATCTGGTTGAAGCCTTGCAGGAGTAGATGTAGATTTTTTGCATTGGTTTTAGATTTTTCTACATGTCCGAACAGAATTAAAAATGAACTAAATAGAAAATATTATGCTTCCCTATAGTTTTGTGTACTAACACAATATGATTTAGCGTGTGTTGGACTGTTCTATGCTGTCAATGGAGCCCCGCCGATGTTGTTCTTTACTTGGTGTACGTATAAATTGTTCCCCGAGCCTGACTAATTGAACAGTCTTGATTATCATAATGGTGTTCCTTTGGTTGGTCTTTACAATTGGCTGATGTTGTATGCAAAGATTGAATGTAAATGAAGTTCTGATGTTGTGGTTTTGTCTGCATTTATTATGTGTAAAACAAGGGTCAAAGAAAACGAAATATATGCAATTTTTAATTATTCATTGTTATCCATTTAAATCTATAGTCTATCTGATAGCTTGGTTAAAAAGCATAAAAATGAGCATTTGGTATTTCCACAACCATGATTATGCTTGTTTGTACGCATTGAGCTGACCCAAAGTGCTCAAACTATCATGGATGTTCTTGTGGCATTGAACACTAGCTACTCGAAGAGTTCCAAACTTCAGTTTCGCCCTTAAAAGATGAAGGACCTGCATCTATCCAAGTTTGACATGCTACTTCAAAGATGTCAAAACAATCAGTCTACCATTTTTATCTCACACTTCTTCGTACTTATTTCAGGAAAAGATGCAAAACCAGTCAGCCATCCCTAGCAGAGGGGCCAGCGCTCTTTATCTGTATAATCCTTTTATTTGGCATTGTTGGCTTGCCGCTATAGCTGGTCTTATGCTGTTCTCCTTTTCCTGTAATCTGTTATAGTTGGTTTTCTATATCCTTATATCAATGAAAATGCAGCGTTGACTGTGTTTTGTCAAGAACAAGTACTCCCTCTGAGCGCTTCAAGTTTATCTTAGTTAATGCTCCGACGATCCATAATAAGTGTCGTGGTTTTAGTTCAAATAAGTGTCGTGGTTTTACTTCAAATTTGAAATAAAACCATGACACTTATTACGGATCGAATATTTGAACTAAGACCACGCCAATTGTTATGGATCGGAGGGAGTGAAAGATAATTAGTTAGATGCTTGTTTTATGTGTATGCCATGTCTAACTATATTATTAATTAAAATATACATTTCAAGCGAAGTCAAATTTATTGTTTTTTGAATATTACATGTGACTTTTGACATGCATTATGTCTACACTATATGAGATGATGAAAAGTTAAGGAGCTGTGGCAACGCATGGGTAGTCAACTAGTTTTGGGAAATTTTAAAAATGTTCATCACTTTAAAAAATATTCATAATCTCAAAAAATTATCATTTTTATTTAAAAAGTTTAATTTTTTAGGATATTTTAAAATTTGTCATGTTTAAAATATGTTAAATTGTTTAAAAAATGCTCACAATTTTTTAAAAGTGTGTTTTCCAAAAAAGTTCATAAACCACTTTCCATAGCAATGTATGTGACATTGGTCAAAATTGTTCAAAATTGGTCTTATGTATGTCTAGGCATGTATGTGACATTGCAATGAGCGCAAGTGAAGGACACTATAGGTTTTCGGCATACATGCATAGCGCTGTGGGCTTTCAAGTTTCAACATATATAGTGTTCACCTGTTCGGCTTACATAAATCATACAGAGCCTTCTTATGGCAAGCTTTTGCTTTGTGATCCTTCATCTGATTATTGAGGATCAACCTTATCTGACATCCAAAAAAAAAAACACAGGTTCACGGTCACATGGGCTCCCGCCGTTTTTTTTAGGGGAAAATCATGCCGCTTTATTTATCCGAAGCTCGGAATCTCGTCTGCAATTACATCTAAGATAAAGTCCGGTGGAGAGTCCACCCAAATCTCCGATTTATTATCTCCTACACCTACCTTAGCGAGTTTAGGAGCGGCTACATTCCCTGAACGTCTTACCTACGAAACCTTGGCTTCCACCATTGTATTGAGCATTGCCTTGATGTCCTGCACCCACGGTCCCGCTGCTGATTAGTTCTTCTCTGGACTGTTAAGCATCTGCACCACAGCTTGATTGTCTAACTCAATATGAGCCCGCTGAATGTGAAGATCAATGGCCACCTGAACAGCTTTCCTACAAGCCGGAACTTCCACCATCTCGGGATCAATAATGTGTGGGAAATAATGGCAAAAACCAGCCCTAAACGCTGCATTGTGATCTCTGAAAACTGCACCACCTCCTCCTTTGTCTCCATGCCTTGAGACCGCGCCATCGGAGTTGATCTTAATCCATCCATCTTCAGGAGTCTCCCAACGCTGGATGGTTTGTGGCTCCGGTTGCGACGCCCTCGTCTCATGTGCACTTCTCCAGTCCATAATCTGCACCTGTACTGTAGCTAATATCTCATGTGGTAGTGCTATTTTTCTTCCCTCTCTTGCTTCGTTTCTAGCCAGCCACAGGCCATATGCCGCATGCAGCATCATTTCTTTCTCATCTCCAGAGGCCTTAGCGAACCAGTCCAGCAGCCATGAGGCGAGAGCTCGCTGAGATGCAATAAACCGCGGCGGGGAATCCATCCTTATTGTATGCTGCGCACATATCAGCTCCCAGAACTGAACTGCATGTTGGCAAGCCCAAAACCGATGTACCATTGTCTCCTCTCGTCCACACACCATACAAAAGGCTCCTGGTTTTATCCGTCGACGATGGAGTTCCGCCCCGACTGCTAGACCATTGCGAATCATTCGCCACATATGGATTTTACTACCGGTGCGCTTAGTGTCCCATAGTGCAAGAAATCCCTTGTGCTTTCCAACCGAGCTTGAGGATTTCCGGCTGTCCGTCCTAGCCCTGTTTAGTGACATTCTCAAGTGGTATGCTGACTTTAACAGAAAAAATGCCGTTCCTCGTGAAGTTCCACGCAAGAAAATCCTGTGCGCCCGGTCCTCCAATCGCTATCTGCTTCACATCCGCTGCATCATCCGGAGTAAACATGGCGTCCACAATCACCTCATCCCATGCAGTTCCCTCCTCTGTCAGAAGATCCGCAACCTTGCTGACACCATTAATATATATCTGACCAAGAGGTCTAGTAGAACCCCCTCTTGGGATCCATGGGTCGTGATGGATGTTAATGCTTGCACCCGAACCCACCCTCCATATAAGTCCTTCCCGCAGCAAATCCCTTCCGTGCAATATGCTTCGAAACGTGTAAGATCCAGAAGACGGGCAAGTGGCTGACAATATTGTGTCGTCCTTAAAATACCGTGCTTTGAGCACTCGTGCACACAGAGAAGTGGGCACCTGGAGTACCCGCCATGCTTGTTTGGCCAACAATGCTTGGTTAAAAGCCTCCGGGTCCCGAAAGCCCATACCACCATCTCGCTTGCTAGCACACATCTTCTGCCAAGCTACCCAATGGACCTTCCTTTCACCATTCATTGCACCCCACCAGAATTTAGAAGAGATCGAGGCCAGGTTCCGGCACATCTTCTTCGTGGAGGTGAAAACAACTCATGGTGTAAGTCGGTGTTGCTTGGAGAACAGATTTAATCAGCACTTCTCTGGCCACTTTAGCCAACCCTTGGCCCTTCCATCCACTCACTTTGCCTTTAGAACATTCAGTAACATATTTGAAAGTACCATCTTTGGATCTACCAACCAGTGTTGGAAGACCCAAATAACGCTCACTAAGAGCTTCAGACTGAATGCCTATAACATGTTTCATTTGTTCCTTGAAGTCACTTTGGCTCCCCCTCCCAAAGAAAATTGAGGATTTTTGCAGATTAACTTTTTGCCCTGAAGCTTTTTCATACTTAACAAGAATCTGTTTTAGTGTCTCCATATTTTCTGTCGTTCCCTCAAAGAAGACAATACTATCATCTACAAATAGAAGATGGGTTACATGGGGCCCGTGCTCCCAAATCTTACCCCTTTAATTTTCCTGTCATTCTGGGCCTTCTTGAGGAGCACTGAAAATCCTTCCACACAAAACAAAAAGAGATAAGGTGACAACGGATCACCCTGTCTGAGCCCACGGAGGGTAAAACTTCCTCGATAGTCCACCATTCAACTTAACCTAAAATCTTGCCGATGTAACACATCTCATGATCATGGATACCCATTGGGGGCGGTTTAACTGTGCCATAATTTGTTCCAAAAAAATCCACTCAACCCTGTCATACGCCTTCATCATATCCAACTTGATTGCACAAAAGCTCTTCTTCCTCTTCCTTTTCCGAATTGCATGTACACACTCGTATGCCACCAAGACAATATCCGTGATCAGCCGTCCCGGCACGAAGGCGCTCTGTTCTTCTGATATAAGAAATGGCAGTATACCCTTCAGCCGGTTTGCAAGAACCTTAGTTGCAATTTTATATAGAACGTTACATAAACTAATGGGTCAAACTGAGAAAGTAACTCCGGTGAGTTTACTTTAGGGATCATAACAATGACCGTATCATTGAACCCTTCCGGAGATAGTGCACCATTCAAAAAATCACGAACAGCCCTGCACACATCACCCTTGACCATCGACCAGTGTCTTTGGTAAAAAAGCGCCGGGAGCCCATCAGGGCCTGGTGCCTTCGTCGGTCCCATCTGGAACAATGCACACTCTGTCTCAGCATCAGATATTGGGGCTGTTAGTTTCCCATTCATATCATCAGAGACCAGCTGTTCAATATTCTCCAACAGAGCATTAGCATCAACCGAACCTTCAGAAGTAAAAAGGGACTCATAAAAATTTGCTGCCATATCTCTCATTTCCTCGTCAACCGTGCATTTAGTCCCATCATCCCTTCGTAGCGCTCGGATCATGTTCTTTCTCTTGCGGTGAGATGCTCGATTCTGAAAGTACTTCGTATTCTGATCACCGGCACGTAACCAGTCAACGCGTGAGCGCTGCCTGTACAGCACCTCTTCCCTTGCATACGATTGAAAAAGGGCCTCATTGTAGTCACCTACACATATCCATGGAAGATTATCTTGTGCTCTTAAATAACGAATCGCATCCCAAGATTTTTTCCGTAGTTCCGTCTTAGGCTCCCCATAGAAACCAGTGAATCTATAGGATTTGCCCTCCCACACCATCTCCGCATCAATGAAGTATTGGCACCACGGTCTCACCTTCACCTGCACACCTTCCCTCCACCACAATGCTAATCCACCACTCAAGCCCTGGCAGTCCACGGCTACTCCACTCCTAAACCCCAAGCTCCGCTTAAGTCTTTCCATCGCCCTCGCCTTCTTCTTTGTTTCAGAAAGAAAAACCATCGCTGGGTTGTATGACCTAATCAGGTCCCGGAGTTCGCCAACTGTCGAGTCCAACCCCAACCCCCGACAGTTCCAGACCAGCAGATTCATTGGTCCCGGCGGCCCTGCCCCGCAGGGTCCGCCGCTGTATTATCATGTTCGGAGATGCGGTCAAACACTGAAGACGTTTTCTGTCTTGTCTCGCGAATGAATACATCCTGGTTACTTTGCCTACCTGGCTCCCCTTTCACCACCCAGTGTTGTCTCGGTCTCCTCTTCCTATCACCTGGATGATTCCCTTTTGATATTGGTTCTGCTTTGGTTGATATTCCTCATATTCAGCCCTTGGGCGCCTAACATAATAACCTGGGCGCCTCTCTTTCTCCCTGCCATAACCAGAACCGCTAGCACCATCATACCTTTGGGACTCATACCTTTTCCTTAGTTCATGCCTCAAATCCGTTTGCTTAGTTTTCAGGTCCTGCCTCAGCTCTTTTTCTTTCTTTTTTTTCCAGACTATCTCTCAGAGCCTCTGTTTGTTTGGACTGCTCACTTCATCAAAAGCATGCTTACCCTCACCGCCAGACCAGTGCGGGAGTTAGCAGAAGCAGTACCATTATGCAGTGAGTATGCATGCGTATGCGGTATACTTTTTAGATGAGAAAAAACCCTCATTTCCTCCAACTCATGATAGCCCACCCAGCGCAGGATACGCCTATAAAAAAGGCCGATCCCCTTTCACCGACTTGACAGGAGGCGGATCGAGATCAATTTGGCCGCCGCCGATGTGAAGGCGCGATGGATGCGCTGTTCCCGCACTCCCAGGCAGAGGTGACCAAGGTGCAGATCATGCAGTTGGACATCCTCAGCCCTGATGAGATCGTAATGCCCCACACCCCCACCCCCACCAACTACCGCTTCCGATTCAGGAAAAAAAACAGGAAAACGAAAGAAACCGAAAAATGTACACTAAAAAAAGTAAAAATATGAAAACTAAAAAATTGGCAATAAAAAACAGATAAAAAAAGCGGAGCCCAGAAGCACTGTTGTGGTTTTTTTTTTCTTTTTGGGAAGTACAACCGAAAGCAAATATGTGCTTCCACGGGAAGGAAATTTGTGATTCTCGTGGAAGTAAATTTTTTTTAGAGAAGCACATTTGTGCTTCTGTGGAAGCACACTTTTTTTCTTTTCAAAAAGCATAGTTGTACTTCTTACGGAAGCAAATATGTGCTTCTGGGAGCAACAAATATGAGCTTTTCGTACAAGCACAAATTTTCTTTTTACTAGAAACACAGTTCGCAGAAGTAAATCTATGCTTCTTGTAGAAGCATATTTTTTTCTCTTTCCGAGAAGCACAGCTCTGCTTCGCAAAACAAAACTTTTTTTTCGCCAAAACCCGGGAGAAAAGCAGTCAAAAACCAAAAAACAAAAACACCATCCAAGTCTCGAATGCGTACAGAAAAAAAAAATACAGAGGGAGCACCCAGGACGAGACACACGACGACGGCTGGACGAACCACTTGGAGCACTCACAGGAAAAAAAAGTTAGCTTGCAGGAGCACCCCAAAGGGTAACCAATGATTAGTTGCTTCCTGGGAGCGGTTGTGTCTCATACGCAGCGAAATACAAGCTCATCTCGCGTGAGCCTCACTACTAATGGGCCAGCATAATTAGCTTCGTTTAATTCATTTTTATTTGATAATTTCTATTTGTTTCTTTTTTTATATTTTTCAATGCATATAATACAAAACTTCAATTTACATTAAATTGAAAATACCAAGAATTTAAACCAATGCTAATGCAGTGTAAGACAATTGTTCGTGTAATTTTAAAAAATGGTGATAGTATTCA
This sequence comes from Aegilops bicornis, assembly GCA_021605145.1. Taxonomy (NCBI): domain Eukaryota; kingdom Viridiplantae; phylum Streptophyta; class Magnoliopsida; order Poales; family Poaceae; genus Aegilops; species Aegilops bicornis. The sequence continues at coordinate 883,121,320 of CM038670.1, forward strand.
AAATCACTGTTTCTGCCATTTACAAAATTTTGATCTGTTTTAAATAGTTTATGTATCTATTTAAGAATTTTTATGAAATATAAAAAACGTTCATATAATTTATAAAAAATGTTTTGTACCGTTGAAAATAATATACGGTGCATTTAGAAAAAATTCACACATTTCAAAAATAAGTTCTAGTATTTTTTAAAATTGTTTATACAAAGTACAAAAAAATTCACGTAGTTTAAAATGTTTATATGATTAAAAAAGATGCTGCCATGTGTATTTGAAAAATGTCATGTATTAGAAAATTTTAAATAACATGTACTCTCTTTGTTAATCATGACACTTATTTTGAAACAAAAGGTGTATTAAAGAATGTTAATCACGTGTTCGAATAATGTTAAACATTTATCAAAATATTTCATTTGTATAAAAAAATGTATAATATGTATGAAAAAATTATAGATCAAAACGCACATATAAAAATATAGTATTTTTATTTGAAAAAGTTTAACATTTATTAAAAATTAGATACGGAGCATGTACAATGTGTAAAAAATGTAGACACCAAAATATACAGAAAAAATGTTAATCATGTATTTGGCGAATGTTAAACATGTGAAAAATGTTTTGATGCATGCAAAAAAAATGTACAATATGTATGAAAAATGAACATGTGTTGCGGACAACTCAAAGAAAACTAAAGAAAGAAACAAAGAAAACAAAAAAAAAGCAAAAAAAGAAAAGAAAAACCGAAGAATACTGATGCGAACGGTCAAGAAAGATGAGTTATTTGAAGGAAGCAAAATGACACATGTGTTACGGATGAAGTTTACCATATGATTAGGAAAGATTAGCAATAAGTAAATGATAGTGCGCAATATCGGAAAAACACAGAGAAACAAGAAGAAGCGCAGAGACAACTTCAGTACTGGGACGGCCCACTAGCCTCGTGCCTAAGGCGAGCCGGAGCTACATTTCGTAGTACACGAGACCTAACTCCCACGTAGAACAGAACTCTTACTATTCCTCAAAAAAAAAGTAGAACGGAACTCTTTCCAATATCGGTTGTGCTTGTGGTGGTGATGGTGTAATGATTATGTGGACTTCTATGTACTACCGCATAGAAGCCCATTTTCAAATACTATGGATGCTTTGTCCTAAAGTAATTTCTTTTGAAAAAGGACTACCTGCACAAGAAGTAACACATTTTCAAATATAAATAAACCAGCTCAAAAAAATATAAATAAACAAAAATAAATACCCATTCATCAATACCATATGGAGATGCATGCTGAAATTTTCAATTGGTTTGTGGAAAATTAGTTTCAAAATATTTTAAACATTTTTAGATCAAAATTGTACACTTGGCATGAACAACCGGTCATGCGAGTCAAAAATATGTTCCTTTGTCGGTCAAAGCATGCACGCATTTGTTTTTCTCACTGAATGTATAGCTTATTTTCTAAAATAATGCATATCAAACTTTTTATCTACTCACATGAATTGTGTGTAAATGAACATTTTATAGTGATGGTGGACTATATGATTCAACCAACCTGTCCATATGGAGCCTTTTTTGTTACCTATCATCGCACTAGTCGCTTAAATAATTTTATGCATATGAATCAATATCCATTTTGAGTCGGGCCTATGGCGCGGTAAATGGAGGAATTTCTGGCGAGGGTGGCACCGGAGTTTTTGTCACCAACCGACAAACTCAGGTTGATCGATCCGACAACCATGTTTTGAAATTAATTGCCGACAACCAGGTTGAACAAACTTACTCAGCACCCCACCATGAAGGGATGTTCCTGATGCAGTCTGAAATAGCAAACCGCAAGTTCACGAGTCAAGACAACACGAGCACTCCATCATTATGAGATGAGTGCGTATGCACATATTAGCATAAGTGTTTGCATTGTATTTCCACTGGAAGAAAACATCGTTTCTTTTTTAGTAAACAAGGGCTCATCATTGGTTTCATTTCATTCAGAATGAATCTGCGAACATCATCCGGTATCCCTAACTCATTTATGGAAACATCTCTAGCTTCACCAGAAAGAAAAAAAAAACCATCGGGGGGAAATATTCCCTCCCAGGTTGATCCCCTTCCGCCGACTCGAGCGTAGGCGGTTCAAGATCGATCTTGGCGGCGGTAGCGGCACCGGCATCGACGTGGAGGAGCGTAGATGTGTCGCGTGCGCTTCCATGAATTGTGTTTTTTTGTGTGTGTAAATGAACATTTTTACATTGATGGCGGACTATGTTATTCAACCAACCTATCTATACTGGACCTCTTTTTCGTTAGCTATCATAGCACCAGTTACTTAAATGATCTTTTTATGCAGATGAACATTATCCATTTTTTGCTGGACCTATGGCGGCGACATGTGATATAGTATTCAATAATTTATTTGATATGCCACCCAAAAGTTATGGAGAAACGGCAACGCTGAGGAAGTAGGGGGCGTAAGCTAGAGTCGACGCCACATGAGTAGGATAAAAGGAGAATAATGCATGCGCGGGGGCTAGGTCGATGGGAGAATTTACTGCAAGGGGGACACCATCAGAGGTGGTGTGAGATCGATCTTGGCGGCTGACGCACCGACATGGGGGTGCGATGGACGTGCGGTTCCATGAATTGTGTTATTTTGCGTGTAAATGATTATTTTTACAGTGATGGTGGACTATACTATTCAACCAACACCTATCTATACGAAACCTTTTTTTTCTTACCTATCATAACACTAGTTGCTTAAATGATTTTTTTGCAGATGAACATTATCCATTTTTTGCCGGACCTTTGGCGGCAACCTATGATATACTGTAGTATTTGATCATTTATTTGATATGCCACCCAAAAGTCATGTAGAAACGACAACGCTGAGGAGGCAGGGGGCCGTAAGCTGGAGTTGACACCACGTGGGCAGGGTAAAGGAGAAGAATGCAGGCGAGGGGGTAGCTTAATGGGAGAATTTACTGCAAGAGGGACACCATCAGAGGTGGTGTGAGGCGGCGGTGACGCCGCCGACGTGGTGGTGCGATGGATGCGCGGTTCCATGAATTGTGTTATTTTGCGTGTAAATGATCATTTTTACAGTGATGGTGGACTATACTATTCAACCAACACCTATCTATACGAAACCTTTTTTTCTTACCTATCATAACACTAGTTGCTTAATGAATTTTTTGCAGGATGAACATTATCAATTTTTTGCCGGACCTATGGCGGCAACCTGTGATATACTGTAGTATTTGATCATTTATTTGATATGCCACCCAAAAGTCATGTAGAAACGACAACGCTAAGGAGGCAGGGGGCCGTAAGCTGGAGTCGACGCCACGTGGGCAGGGTAAAAGGAGATGAACGGCGAGGGTGGCTTGGTCAGTGGAATAATTTACCGCAAGGGTGGCATCAGAGGTTTTGCTATGAACCGACAAACTCAGATGTATTGATCCGACAACCAAGTGATGAAATTAATTATCGGCAAGCGACCTTATTCAACGCCCACCATGTAGAGGTGCTCTCCATGCGGTCTGAAATAGTAAACCACAAGTTCAGGACCAGACGAGTACGTACGCATATGTGAGCATCTGTGTTTGCATGGTATTACCACTGAAAAAAGCCTCATTTCATTCAAAATGGAACCATGACAACTCAAAAAAAAATGAAAAAAATATATTCAAAATGAAAAAGACTCGATAAAATGCATTATTACAGGTAAGGAAAAAAGCCCATGAGGGAAAAAGATATACCCACGGAAGAAAGCCGTCATTTCTCTCTTACAAAAAACCCTCATTTGCTCCGGCTCACGGTAGCCGGCCCGGCGCAGGATACGTCTATATATAAACCCCGACCCCCCACCCTCTTCCCCAGACGCACATTGCCCCAGGCCGATCCCCTTTCGCCGACTCCCGGCGGTCAGAGATCGATCTTGTCGGCGCCGGCGCCGGCGCCGCCGACGACGTGGGGCCGCGATGGACGCGCGGTTCCCGCACTCCCCGGCCGAGGTGGCCAAGGTCAAGCTCGTCCAGTTCGGCGTGCTCAGCCCCGACGAGATCGTAATCCCCCACCCCTACCCACCGCGTTCCTCCATCTTGATCTCGGATCCGTCCTTCATCTCCTCTGATCTGCTCTCCCTGCGTGGCGTCTGAGTCAGATCTCGGATGGTTGTAGATTCGACTTTCTTTGGTGTTTGGGTAGCGAGTTTTGATCGATCTGATGGATACCTAGGGTTTTGGGTTTGGCACGCTGAACGTGTCTACGATTGCTGTTTGGTTTTCGCTAGCACGGGAAATTAGTCAAGGGGAAATTTCGGGCGGGGCAGAATACATGGCCGTGTAACTTGTAAGTCTATGGTTCGTTCTGAGTTCAAGTTGTGGTAGGATTGATCTATATTAGGTCAAGTTGAAATTCGCTTATACATCAAAAGTCTTGACTGCCCGATCCAACAAAGTGATAATCAATGTTCTTGTGACCTCTGATGTTTAGGTTAACTCTCATGAGGCACAGCCTGCATAGATTTGTGTGTTATCATCACACTTGATTAGTTGATTTTACAGTTTGCTCTTGATTAGGTTTTTGTTCAGCGTATAAGTTCTCTTGAATAAAAGTCGCACACAGATGTTGCTCCTCTCTTACTTAGATCTAGCAATTAATGAGATGGATTTGACACATTACGATGATTTATTCGGTTCAAATGTCCGCCGACCGTTATTCTGTAACGGTTTAACGGCACTGCTGCCCGTTTTTGTAATCGTGGCGGGTCAATATTGAAATGTGTGCCATTTTAGGAATGAATTTGACTGGGTATTCTTGTGTCGCTTTCCTTATTTACAGAGACAAATGTCGGTGGTGATGATTGAGCACGCGGAGACTATGGAGAGGGGCAAGGCGAAGCCCGGGGGTCTGAGCGACCCTCGTTTGGGCACCATCGACCGGAAACTCAAGTGCGACACGTGCATGGCTGGGATGGCCGAGTGCCCGGGCCACTTTGGCCACCTCGAGCTTGCGAAGCCCATGTTCCATATCGGCTTCATCAAGACCGTGCTCTCCGTAATGCGCTGTGTGTGCTTCAACTGCTCCAAGATCCTCGCGGACGAGGTACTGCATCTTCTTGACCCTTCTGCTGGTCTGGTTTCCTTTTTAAGAGCTGTGCATCTTACTGGTTGCTGGTTGATGCATATATCTATCCAAACCGAATGACCCTTCTGTAGGCCAGGTTTCCTTTTAAGACCTGTGCATTTTACTGGTTATTGGTTGGTGCATATCTAGCCAAACTGAAAGGAAGGGTCTCTGATGTGCCAGACAAGCTACACTCAAATCATAGTAATCTTAGTTCTCACCATATTTATGTTTGTCCAATTTTGCACCTCTTCTCAACCATGCAACATGGTAATTTTGAGATATAGAATCATTTGTGTCAGGTATGATGAGCTGTAGATGCGACTGCTTTAGACTTCTTGCATCTTTTTTATGGACCTGGAGATCAACATTCTAATCAGCACCTCGGAGCTGAATAAGAAACAAATTTATGGTTTAACTCAATAATGGACCATTTATTGTTGTGTGCATTGATTTGGCATGTTACTTATCAGTTATATATATCTTGCAGGAAGATACCAAGTTCCAGCAGGCTCTGAAAATCAAGAACCCCAAAAATAGATTAAGAAGAATATATGATGCTTGCAAGAGCAAAAAGGTTTGCTCTGGGGGTGAAGACCTTGAGGGTCAGGATCAGCAGGACACTGAAGAGCCAGTGAAGAAAAAAGGTGGTTGTGGGGCTCAGCAGCCAAATATCACAGTTGATGGTATGAAGATGGTTGCAGAGTTTAAAACAACAAAGAAGAAAAATGATGAGCAAGATCAACTCCCGGAACCAGTGGAGCGAAAGCAAATTCTCTCCGCCGAGAGGGTATTTACATTATCTTTGCTCAACCCACTAGGTTCCAATTAAGAATTTTCATTTAACCATATGGATCACATCATGGTTTGTTGCGGCAGGTCCTTAATGTTCTCAAGCGTATAAGTGACGAGGACTGTCTTTTATTGGGCCTGAACCCTGAATTTGCTCGTCCTGATTGGATGATACTGCAAGTCCTCCCAATTCCTCCGCCCCCTGTGAGACCATCTGTCATGATGGATACTTCCTCCAGAAGCGAGGTTAGCCCAGTACTATTAAAATTATTACGAATCCACTAGATGGCTAATTCCCCCACCGCCCGTGAAACCATCTGCCGTATGGTTTGTTCACAGGGCATGCTTTCACTCTCTCTTTATTAACTTGCTGTCTCTTCTGTTTCTACAGGATGATTTGACTCATCAATTAGCGATGATAATTAGACATAATGAGAATTTGAGGAGGCAAGAGAGAAACGGAGCCCCAGCTCACATTATAACAGAGTTTGCTCAGTTGTTGCAGTTTCACATTGCAACATACTTTGATAATGATCTTCCTGGACAACCAAGGGTGAGTAGTTTATAAGTCCACTTTCCGTATTAAACACTAATGGATATTTTACCACACTTGTTTCGCCTAAAAAAACAGTAATGGATAAATTGTCCTGAATATTTTTTCGGAACTATTCAGGCCACTCAACGTTCTGGAAGGCCTATTAAGTCGATTTGCAGCAGGCTGAAAGCAAAAGAAGGTCGGATTAGAGGAAACTTAATGGGGAAGCGTGTTGATTTCTCAGCTCGTACCGTCATCACACCAGATCCGAATATCAACATTGATCAATTGGGGGTGCCATGGAGTATTGCTTTGAACCTGACATACCCAGAAACTGTCACTCCATATAACATTGAGAGGTAAATTTTGCTGCTATTAAGGCATCTTGTGTAATTGTTGTTTTGCATTGATATTTGATAAGTAATGTCCAAATCTGATTATACCAGGTTGAAAGAACTAGTAGAATATGGGCCTCACCCTCCCCCAGGCAAGACAGGAGCGAAGTACATTATTAGGGAAGATGGCCAGAGGCTGGATCTTCGCTATGTGAAGAAAAGTAGCGATCAGCATTTGGAGCTTGGTTACAAGGTTAGTACCGACATCGTTGCATCATCTATTGCATCATCTACTGTTTTACTGTGGCATCACAAAAATTGCCTTTTTTTTGTTTTAGCTCACCCAATTTGCGCTTGACTTCTCAGGTGGAAAGACACCTCAACGATGGAGATTTTGTTCTTTTCAACCGGCAACCCAGTCTCCACAAAATGTCTATCATGGGGCATCGCATTAAAATTATGCCCTACTCAACTTTTCGCCTGAACTTGTCTGTCACTTCACCGTACAATGCTGATTTTGACGGGGATGAAATGAATATGCATGTTCCCCAGTCATTTGAGACCAGGGCTGAAGTTTTAGAGCTGATGATGGTGCCGAAATGTATTGTGTCGCCTCAAGCAAATAGACCTGTCATGGGTATTGTCCAGGACACACTTCTTGGGTGTCGAAAAATGACCAAAAGGGATACTCTCATTGAAAAGGTTAATAATAATACCCTCCTTGAACACCTTCAACAGTAACATCTGTGTGGTTTATATTTGTAGCTTAACTTTCTTAAATTTCTCCCAGGATGTATTTATGAACATCTTAATGTGGTGGGAAGATTTTGATGGGAAGGTCCCAGCCCCTACCATTTTGAAACCAAGGCCGATTTGGACTGGCAAACAAGTTTTCAACTTGATCATCCCCAAGTTAATTAATTTAATTAGATTTTCAGCCTGGCACGCTGAAACAGAAAATGGATTTACAACTCCTGGTGACACCGTGGTCCGGATAGAGAAGGGAGAGCTTCTATCCGGTACACTTTGCAAAAAAACACTTGGGGCATCAAGTGGAAGTCTTATTCATGTTATTTGGTAAGTAATGAAAGGTGCATTGCAGATTTTAGCAAACATGTTCCCCTCTGCTAAATGATTTTGATTTAACTGTTTGCAGGGAAGAGGTAGGTCCAGATGCGGCCCGGAAGTTCTTGGGTCATACACAGTGGCTGGTCAACTACTGGCTTCTGCAAAATGGTTTCAGTATTGGAATCGGGGATACGATTGCAGACGCAGATACCATGGAAAAAATTAATGAGACAATCGCAAACGCCAAGGTTGAAGTGAATGGGCTTATTAAGCAAGCGCAAGAGAAGGAGCTGGAACCTGAGCCAGGACGCACAATGATGGAATCATTTGAAAATAGAGTAAATCAGGTACAATAGCTGATCATATCCTTGTTTGGTCCTTTCATCTGGGAAAATAAGAGTTTGCGATAAATAACTTTCTTGACATACTTGTTTTGACATATCTGTTTCTCATGCCAGGTTCTTAACAAGGCTCGTGATGAATCTGGCAGTAGTGCCCAGAAGAGTTTGTCCGAGAGCAACAATTTGAAAGCTATGGTCACTGCAGGCTCAAAAGGCAGTTTCATTAATATTTCGCAAATGACTGCTTGTGTCGGACAGCAGAACGTTGAGGGCAAGCGGATTCCTTTTGGTTTTGTTGATCGTACGTTGCCCCACTTCACGAAAGATGACTACGGCCCCGAAAGTCGTGGATTTGTGGAGAACTCTTATCTTCGAGGCCTGACACCACAGGAATTTTTCTTCCATGCTATGGGTGGTAGAGAAGGTTTGATTGATACTGCCGTGAAAACTTCTGAGACTGGGTATATCCAGCGGAGGCTGGTGAAGGCTATGGAGGACATCATGGTGAAATATGATGGTACCGTGCGAAACTCCCTTGGCGATGTCATCCAATTCTTGTATGGAGAAGACGGCATGGATGCTGTTTGGATTGAATCCCAGAAACTGGATTCCCTGAAGATGAAAAAGGATGAGTTTGACAATGTATTTCGTTATGAACTGAATGATATGAACTGGAAGCCTAATTACATGCTGCCTGACCATGTTGAGGATTTGAAGACCATTCGTGAATTCAGAAATGTGTTTGAGGCAGAGCTTCAGAAATTGGAAGTTGACAGATTACAGCTTGGGCAAGAAATTACCACAACTGGCGAGGGTACATGGCCTATGCCTGTCAATCTCAAGCGGCTTATCTGGAATGCTCAGAAGACTTTCAAGATTGATCTAAGAAAACCTTCTGACATGCATCCAATGGAAATCGTGGAGGCAATTGATAAGCTGCAAGAAAGACTCAAGGTTGTCCCCGGCGACGACGCCATGAGCATTGAGGCTCAGAAGAACGCTACTCTGCTCTTCAATATCCTGCTTCGCAGCACATTTGCTAGCAAGAGGGTCTTGAAAGAATACAGGCTTACAAAGGAATCTTTCGAATGGGTCATTGGTGAGATTGAATCGAGATTCCTCCAGTCTTTGGTGGCTCCTGGTGAAATGATTGGATGTGTGGCTGCACAGTCCATTGGAGAACCGGCGACTCAGATGACGCTCAATACTTTCCATTATGCTGGTGTTAGTGCTAAGAATGTTACCCTCGGAGTTCCCAGGTTAAGAGAGATCATCAACGTCGCCAAGAAGATAAAGACCCCATCGCTGTCCGTCTTCCTAAAGCCTGGGGTGAACAGCAGGAAAGAATCGGCCAAGAATGTCCAGTGTGCCCTGGAGTACACCACGCTACGTAGTGTGACCCATGCCACTGAGATATGGTATGATCCTGATCCTCTGGGAACCCTCATTCCTGAGGACGTGGACTTTGTCAGGTCATACTATGAGATGCCTGATGAGGATGTCGACCCGGATAAGATGTCTCCTTGGCTGCTGCGTATTGAACTGAACCGCGAGATGATGGTTGATAAGAAGTTGAGCATGGCTGATATTGCAGAGAAGATCAATCATGAGTTTGATGACGACTTGTCATGCATATTCAACGATGACAACGCGGATAAGCTCATCCTTCGTGTCCGCATTGCAAACGACGAAGCTCCTCCAAAAGGAGGAGAGGCACAGGGTGAATCTGCCGAGGACGACGTCTTCCTCAAGAAGATTGAGGGGAACATGTTGACTGAGATGGCCCTTCGAGGCATTCCAGATATTAACAAGGTCTTCATCAAAAAGGGGAAGGTGAATAAATTTGATGAGAAGGAAGGTTTCAAAGGAGAAGAGGAGTGGATGCTTGATACAGAAGGTGTAAACCTCTTGGCCGTCATGTGTCATGAGGACGTTGATCCTTCTAGGACAACAAGTAATCATTTGATTGAGGTGATTGAGGTTCTTGGCATCGAGGCTGTCCGTAGGTCCCTCTTGGATGAGCTGAGGGTGGTGATATCTTTTGATGGGTCTTATGTGAACTACCGGCATCTGGCCATTCTCTGCGATACGATGACGTACAGAGGTCACCTGATGGCGATTACCAGGCACGGCATAAATCGTAACGACACAGGGCCTCTCATGAGATGTTCTTTTGAAGAGACGGTGGATATCCTGCTTGATGCTGCTGTATATGCTGAATCTGATTACCTGAGAGGTGTCACAGAGAACATTATGCTTGGCCAGCTTGCTCCTATTGGTACAGGAGGGTGTGGACTGTATCTGAATGACCAGATGCTGAAGCAGGCCATTGAGCTCCAACTCCCGAGCTATATTGACACTCTGGACTATGGTGTCACACCGGCGCGTTCACCCTCCGGGACACCGTACCATGATGGAATGATGTCGCCATTGCTGAGCCCGAATTTCCGGGCTTCCCCCCTCACAGATGCTCAGTTCTCGCCGTATGTTGGCGGCATGGCGTTCTCGCCCATGCCGTCGAACTACAGCCCGTCCTCTGGGGGTTACAGTCCATCTTCTCCGGTGTTCAGCCCAGGGCCAGGACACAGCTACAGCCCCACTTCTCCGTCATACAGCCCCGCATCACCCAGCTACAGCCCTGCATCACCATCATATACTCCTGGCTCTCCTTCCTACAGTCCGAGCAGTCCATCATACTCTCCAACCAGTCCGTCATACTCTCCGACATCTCCGAGCTACAGCCCCACATCTCCTAGCTACAGCCCAACCTCTCCGGCATACTGCCCCACTTCGCCAAGCTACAGTCCAACCTCTCCGCATACTGCCCGACATCTCCTGCATACAGCCCGACCTCTCCAGCATACTGCCCGACATCTCCTGCATACAGTCCGTCGTCGCCATCTTATAACCCAACGTCGCCATCTTATAGCCCGACATCTCCTTCATACAGCCCGACTTCACCATCTTATAGCCCGACGTCGCCATCATACAGCCCCACATCTCCTTCATACAGCCCTACATCGCCAACTTATAGCCCGACGTCGCCTTCATACAAACCGACATCGCCCTCGTACAGCCCAACATCACCTGCATACAGTCCGTCATCGCCTGGTTACTGCCCAACGTCACCGAGCTACAGCCCTACTTCACCGAGCTACAGCCCTTCTTCGGCCAAGTACAGTCCTTCAAATATCTATTCTCCAAGCAGCCCAAGGATGATGAGCCCGTACAGTCAGACTTCTCCAAACTACAGGTAATTCTGTAACTTCTGTTCATAGACTTTCTGGTGGTATTCTATTCATACATTTTTAGTTTTTCTTTTCCGTAAAGTGGATAGCCCTGGCCTTATTATCGGCTGATGCTCGAAGCAAAATACTTATGCTTATTTGTGCTCACATATCTGTTTCTGCAGCCCGACCTCACCGTCCTACTCGCCCACCTCACCGTCGTATGCGCAACCAAGCCCGTCATACAGCCCGACAAGGTGAGCCGAATTTCAGTTGATCATCCTCCTTGTTTCAACTTAAAGAAGACCTGTTGCTGTGACAAATACAATGGGTTGCCTAACTCACTGCCTGCATGCTGCAGCCCGATCACCACCTCTGGAGGACCTAGCCCAGATTACACCCCAACTTCTCCAAACTACAGGTAATTAAATTAAATGCGTAATCAGGCTTATCTATCTCGTCGATCTGCCCTTGATGGAAGCACACCATTGGTTAGCTCTTCTGACGAGATCACTTTTGAGCGTGCAGCCCCACTGCAAGCTACTCCCCCACCGCACCGGGCTACTCGCCGATATCCACCGAGCCGCAAACTAGTGACAAGGACAAGGAGACTGCTCCCTGAAGCCACCGACTTAGAGAAAACTGCTGCTGGCCGAGGCAGAAGCACACCGCACTAGCTGCTGTTCTTGTTTCCTTCCGCGTCGCCAGAACAGGCATTGGGTTTGCTGCGCTTGCCGATAAATTGCTGCTGAACTTGAGTTGTTATGTATGATAGATGTTGTGAGTGACTCCCCAGTAACTGTGTTGTTGAGAATTTGCAACTGTACTTAATAATGTGTTGTTGATCGGATTGTTATGTTGATGATGTTGTTGACCGGATTGTTATGTTAATGTTTCCATTGGAACTTCTTATTTGCTACTCAGCTGTGGAGCGCTTTCGCAAGTCCTGCAGATTTCCTGTTGCTGCTTTGGCGTTTGGTATTCATCCATTTATTTACTCATAGACTAGTACTCCTCGAGATTATTTATCAGTAATCACATGCACACAGGCATGCATCGATCGAGGACTCACGCTAGATTTAGATCGTAGTATGTTGTTACTCCGTCACTAGCTGAATCAAAAGCCCCTCGACGAAGGGCCTCTGGTTGTAGCACTCGAGGTTGCTCCCGTAGCCGACGCCAAGGATGTTGCAGTAGCGCTGGTAGAACCCGATTCGGTCGGCAACGCGGCTGTCCTGCCCCCTGCCGCACTCGAGCCCGCCGTTGATGATGTTGGTGATGACGCCGTACCCGGGCACCCTTCCGGCCGCGTTGTCCGCGGCCGTCGGCGTCCACTGGCCCGTGATCACGGCGTGGGATGATGGCTTGTTTGCCTGCGGTGTCATCCAGAACCACAACGCCGTCTCGAACGACACCGTGGCATCTGTGGCCACAAGGTCCGGGTTGTTGAGCAGGTCCACGCCGATGGCGCTCCCCGCGGGGCCATAGTTGTAGTTCCAGGAGAGCATGATGGGGCCGCGGCCGTAGTACTGCCTGCCTTGCGCGCACAGCCACTCCGACGATGGCTGGCAGTAGTCGGGCGGTGAGCCCAGCTCCCGCTTGTAGCAGTATCCCCAGGAGTAGGGGCCGTCGGGCGCGGTGGCCCACCCGCCGGTGGTCTCGTGGGAGGTCTGCCCGAAGAAGGCCGCCACCTCCTGCTTCCGCGTCTCGGTGCTCCCCGTGGTGCCGAAGGCCGGGAACGCGGCGGCGGCGGCCAGGAATGCGTCGTACGTGTAGAACCCGCCGGCATCTGAGCATTGGCTGCTGTGGAGCAGGAACTGCTCGAAGATGTCCCTGGAGATGATGGACGACACGCCGCCGCCGGGGCTGGGGCCGGGAGGTGTGGGGCCGCAGCCGCTGCACTGGCTCTGGCAGCCGGCGCCGCAGTAGTCGGAGGTGCTGCCGCAGTAACCGAAGCGGCTGCAGCAGAGGCAGTTCGGGCACGTCGCTCCGCCGGCCTGCGAGCCGCACTGCTGGGCGCGGGCGGCCGTGGAGAGCACTGCCGCTAGGACGACGGCCAGGATGGCCGCCACCCTTGGGGCTCTCAGTACCTTGGTGGACATATATGGCTTCATGGTCTTGGTGGTGCCTGATAGATTATGGTGTCAAGTGCCGCCATTTATAGATTTTTGGTAGAGAGAAGTGTGTGAAAAAAATCGGTGGAGAAAGATGTCTGATACTGCTAGTCAGTAGTCACACGTTGTTCATAGCTTGAATTCTGAGCATGACATGTCACAAATTCCCCTTATCATCTGCATTACTACAGGAGCATGTGACATGTCTTCTCTCATAAATTGCTGAAATGGACCCAACATTCATCGATCAACGACGTCTGACTGATAAATTAGTTAATACGTGATGAAAGCGTGGTGGGATTGGTTGTCCTATTCCTAAAAGTTGTACTCATCTTCTAAAAATTTGTGTCGTACTACGCGCGTGCGCGTGTGTGTGTGCGCGCAGGGTATTGGCTTAAACTTTGACTATAAGATTAGCTTGTATTAAAAAAATGTTGTGCAACTTTGTGCCTTGTACATAGTGCATATTGCAGTGAACTTATTTTCTTGCGGGCCCTCCCAAATTTCTGTTGAATAACTCATTTTCTCTCCATATTTTTATTCTAATAACACAAACCATCTATAAAATGGATATTTGATATTTTGACGGGAGACTAGAGCGTTTCAGAATCAAGAGAGTCGTATTACTATTATCCTCCATTAATGTGAGTGGCGACGTAGAAAAGATACATCAGTGGCCGTGTCGTTCGTTTCATAAGACAATTAGGTCACTTCCAATGGTTATATCATGGTTGTTGGTAATAGTTATCACAAGAAACATATAGTAATGTGATGTGGAAATAAACGAAGAAAGAAATCCTGGTTGTATATATGTACATGAAGCAATAAATTTTGCACAAGAACTGAGGTATGTATGGAGAGCCAACTATATTTTTATTGGTTGATCTCATAGACACTCTCTGGCCTACCTTCTATTGGACAACTTAGACACACGCTGTTCGAGTATAATGGGTTATCGGTTGACGTCATAGAAAATTCACCAGCAAAGTAAATCATGAACTATTGAATATGCACTTATTATACTCAACTAACAAGTGATGCAATAAGAAAATGACCTTTCAGTAGGAGGATCTCTAGAATTTGGAAAAAGATAACACAAAAACACAAATTTTATTTCTAGCGACCTATCACACTTAAAATATGTTCCTAACGATCAAACGAACATCCTTCTAGGAGTGAACTGCTTCAAGGAAAGAATTTTTTTTAATTTCTTGCAAGGATGAATTATCAAACCTAGTAGTGTCTCTGACCAATTTGTAGTTTTAATATAAAAGAACACAGTTATAGGTGCGGCAGGGAAGAAAACCAGTTGGTGATCCCTAGAAGTTTTCATGCTAGTATGGAAGGAAGTATTGTAATGGACCCAGTTCTCTTTCGGGCCCTATCAATTTTGTGCCGAATAACCCAGTGTCTCCACACATATATTTATTCGAATAAAACTGACCATCTATAAAATGGCTATTTGATGGGATACTAGACCCTTCCAGAATCAACAGAGTCGTCTTACCATTTTCCTCCACTAATGTGAGTAGCGACGTCTAAAAGACACGACATTTACATTGCTGTTCTTTTGATGAGACCTTTGGGTCATCTCCAATGGTTATACGCTGGTTGCTGGTAACATTTATGACAAGGCACATATAATTAATGACGTGGTGCAGAAATAAACAATTGAAAAGAAATCAAGATAGAAATAAACAATTGAAAAGAAATCAAGGTTCCATATGTATACATGAACCATTATTTTTTGCACAAGCTCTGACGTATAAATAGAGAGCAATACACCGTGTATACCTTTTATGGATGATTTCCCTTTTGTGCTCCGCACATAGGTTTATTTAATATGCTTGGGAGAGTTAACAATGTGGAAAGTTCTTTGTACTTTCGTTTCTCCATGAGCTTTCAGCACATGGCAAATAAAACAGTCATCTTTTATGGGGGTAACAAAATAACACCATCAAGCTTTTGAATGAATGAAAATTTAGCTGGGTATATGATGACATGAGCAAACATCCCATATAATGGAAGTTTTATTTCAAAAACACTACCACATACATTGCCAAGTATATAACTATCCCGTGCTGTTGCACGGGTCGATGACTAGTTAAACGAAACAAGGATGTTCGAGACGCGCTGTTATGAAAACAACCACGTATTTGAGCGACTAGATTTGATATTATACTAGTTTTTATTCTCTCTTCCAATGGCTTAGAGGTATTCATGGTCTATTGGGTAAACATTTAAAAAACGTTAAAAATTTGTAGGCAAGATACACCATTCAAACATTATTAGTTTGCATATTTTCTCCGACAACAAAGGATTAACTATTAGATGTAACCTACCGTTGTAGTAGCCAAACCAACATCATAAGTTTTGGCCACAAGCTCAAGCGGGATGGTATCCTTGATTTCGACGAAACTTTCAATCCGATCGTCAAGCCGGGAGTATATGTGTCATTTCCTGCATCGCGCTCTTCCACAACCGGAAAGCAAGGGCACTAGGGTTAGACAATTCCATGGTGCCAGCCATTTGCCGATGCCTGTGGCTACCCAGGTCGATCACGGCAACTACTGCGTGCCATGCATGCGTCACATGATAGACAACTAAAGTTGGACATGCAAGAACTGATTGGACGGCCACTGTACCAATTTATTATTAGTGAGTCGTAGCAACTCCGGCAATTAACAGAACTGATTTGACTCGTAGCAACAAGAAAGTGGACATGCAGCTGTAGCAATGTCCCTTGGCCGTGGTCGTGATGCATGCATTTCTCTCTTCTTTTTTCTTCTCCACAAGCTAAAAGCATATACAGCACGACTTGGCAAATCCGCCCCCCTATACATCCGCGGACGCGCCTCCGCACTCCCTATATCCGCGCCTCCGCACCCGCGTATCTCATATATTCCGTCCCCTATATTCATACTAAACCATGCAACATTGATAAAAACTACGTAGATCATGAGCGGACATAAAAATGCACCATCGATTTATGAAAAGATCACAGCCGGATTTTCAAAATATAGCCAAAGTTCACATAATACACATAATACGGCGGAGAAGTTCAAACTACATCTAAAAACTTGAAATTAAGACAGATGTTCACCACTACCTCGCCCGCCCTTTGCCCTTCCGGTCGCCAGCGCAGTTGTAGGAGTCTGTGGCAGGAGGTGGGTCCATGCCGGAGCCGTTGGACCCATCGTCGTCGGAGGAGGAATCGGACATGACGAAGTAGCCTTGCAAGCGCCGGACGACGCGGTCTTGCTTATGCTTGAGCTTGGCCACCCTCGCCGCCTCTGCCTCTGCCGCTGTGTCCGCCGCATCCCGCGCGGATTTCTCAATGCCGAGTCGGAGTTGCTTGGCGTTGATCCTCCAGAGCCGTTGGCCGGCGGCATCCACTCGAGGAGACAGTCGTCCTCGCTGGGCACCTAGCAGCGGCGGGCGGACTACGCAGACACGTCGGACCCGCCCGCCATCTCCCTTGCCCTCTGCCTCTCGCGGTGGGCGGCACGTGCCTTCGACTCCGGAGTCCGCATCCGTGGCTGTGGCGGAGCGGGCACTATAACCCAGCGCTGCCTGCGTAAAGCAGCGGCTGGAGGTGGAGGAGGCCGTCGGGCAGGAGGAGCATATCATGCTGGCCTCATAGAGCCGCATGCGGGGTGGGAAGGGCCGGCGACGGGCGACAAGTGGCGTCGCACCGAACCTGGAGCTGCCGCCCGTATCGACCCGCGAGTGCTCGAACGCGATACGGAGCGCCAGCTCCTCCTTGTCTCCGAAGCTGCTGTCGGAGTGGCTGCCGGTGCTCGACATGGTCGCCGGCGCTAGGGATTTGACAGATTGGGGAAATGGGAGCGTCGGGGAGGGGAGGGGAGCGGAACGGAGTAAGTTAGGGTTTTTGCCCGACGGTTTTTTTTGTGGGGTAGGGGTGGGCCAGCGATGGGCCGGGCTGATAGGGTGAACGTGTCCGGGCCGCCTCATATCCGTCCTACAATAGGGACGGATATGAGGGGCGCCGGTCAGTCCGGGCGTTTGGAGTCCGTTTGAGAGCTTCGGCTGGGGCGGTTTTTTGTGACCGGTTTGTGAGCGGAACGGCCTGCCCGGACATATGAGACGGATATAGGGTGCCCGGGTGTAAATGCTCTAAGCTGCCATGTACTATTTATCGAGATACTATATGCAAGACTGTTTTGAAAGAGCACGTTTGACTATTATTTTTTTGAACTAAAGCAAGTTTGATTTGGTCCCTGCATCTGCATCGGAACCATTGCTCTAGGGTCAGCAAATTCCATTAGAGCCAAAACCAAAGGTGTGAGCGAGTTCTTTTTATTTTACGACGAAAGATGTAAGCGAGTTGATGACGCGGTCGATGTACTAACTGCTGAAAATCAACCCAGACGTACGGTACCGCAGACACCATATGGTGCCAACGTTTCTGAAGGACCTGCTCAGTCGAAACCATATTACAAAAACTGATATTTTTGCCAGCACCGCCAAAGGACCTGCTCATCCGAGACCACGCCGCAGTCATGAAACTGACACCCATCACAACGCAGCAAGCAAACGAACAAAACACCGCCTCCACCAGAACGAACTGCGGTATTTTAAACTAATTTATGTTACACTAAAGCAATTTTTATCTTTCTAGTGACCACACGAGTGAAATAATATTCCATGGGACCAACTGTGCCTCGCGTAAAAGGGATGCATCGCTCTCAACGTCGCTAGATGGACCGGCCAAGCAAGCCAATTTTTTTATTGATAATTAATATTCCAGTAATTTGAAAACTAATAAACATTAATGAGAAAATTGAATAGTAGGAAAGACGCTAGGAATAATGACGTCCAATAACAACAACGTCCAAGGTTGGACGGTTGGACACTCTTGTAAACATCGTCCATTGTTTGGTTCGACCAGACCCCAGACCCCGACTAGCTATCTTTGGCCTTTGACTTGTACCCTCGGCTACCTCCGCACCGCCAAAGCTAGACTCCGCCACTACAAGAAATATGTCAACTTGTGACCCTCACTATTGGTCGCTGAAAGGTCATAGTTTTTCATTTGCGACTTTTTTGTGACCAAAAACAAAAGGTCAAAAGTCGGCAATGAACTGAAATTAGCGACCTTTAACAGAAGGTCGTTGAACCCATGACCTTTTGTTTTGGTCACTGGCTGTCTGCCCAGGACACGTCGGATCCGACGTGGCAATCTGACGTGGCAAAATTGCAACCAATCGAGAAGGTCGTTGGTAAGATTCAGCCCGGTCCAATTCAACGCTTTACATGGGCCGAGCCCAACAATTCAGCCCATTTAGTACATTTATTTCTATTATTTTTTGTCAGCTACATGGGCCAAGCCCAACTGGTTAGCCCATCAATTTTTATGCACGTTTGGCTTTCAAGAATATAGGTCAATTTTGTGCAGCCCATTTCTGGTTTACATTCAGTCTTTTTATACATTAAAATAATAATTCAATCCTGATGTTAGTCCAATACTCTTTTCAGCCCATTCACATATTCGTACAAATGATCCTCCTTTTCGACAAAATTTGCAAATAATTTCATATTTCAGCACTAAATATGTTTACATCACAGGCCATAAAGCCGTACAAACTAGTATCACTTGTTCCTATACAAAACTATTAAATGATAGATACAACAAAACAGAATACAGAAAATTTAGTTCAACAAAAATAAGTTTTCTTCCTCTTCCATCTTCCAGAACACAAAACACATGTGAAAGTAAAGATGCCACAACAAAAATGGAAGGATCAGCCATTAGAAGCATATTGAGTACAAGGGAAACATGCACTGTGAAAATTTACACAGCATGAATATTTTTTATATTACAATAACAAAAAGAAATGTAATCTGATTGCATAAGGCATATGGCATTCTCAACAAGACAAAGCAAAATTTATAGTGCCAACTCGGGAATAAGATACTAGGCCATATTTAATGCACAATTGACAAAATGGTTGGGTGTCAAAAGTTTTGATCCACCTCTGGTGAAAAAGACAAATTCCCCCCGATTCAGCTGGAAGCGGGTCAAATTTGAACTGCAGCTACCTCATAGTTTGCTATTTTTTTTTTCCAAAAATCATTTCTAGGTACACAAGTATCTATTTAATCAGAGAAACATCAAATTTTTTCCAAGATTCAACTACTAGCTAGGAACGGTCAAGCCCGCCGTTTTTACCGCATTTTGAAACGGGCATAAAAAATTTAAAAAAAATCAAAAAATTGGAAAACCTTCGGATTGTGTCATTATATGTGGCCAAGTTTCTAGGAAAAATAATAAACTTGTAATACGGTAATTATTTTAAAAAATATTCTCAGAAATGAGCTATCAAGTGTGAAGATTCATGGCTTTCAAGCCAAATGATCAATCTTATGGCCACATTCATGGCATAGTTTGTTCAAATGATCTCATATTGTGCACAAGGGTGCATATTGGAATGGCAAACAATGTTGCCTAAGGAAGTTTTCATTTTTCTTTGGACGAAAAAACCATTTTCCATTTTCCGAGTGCCTTAAATGAGTTTTTTGTGTGAAGGACCTACCATATATTTGTTGCAAAATTGGACCTAATCAATTTTATAAAATACTAGGCCATATTTAATGCACAATTGACAAAATGATTGGGTGTCAAATTTTTTGATCCACATCTGGTGAAAAAGACAAATTTCCGTCGATTCAGCTGGAAGCAGGTCAAATTTGAACTGCAGCTGCCTCATAGTTTGCTCTTTATTTTTTCATAAATCATTTCTAGGTAAATAAGTGTCTATTTAATCAGAAATACATGGTTTGATGGCGAGACATCGAGGTTTGGACGGTGGCCGAGGGCCCCAACTCTAGAGCTGCCAGAAGCTCAAGATGTTGGCCAAGCGTGGTCATCAGCGTGACCGTGGCGTTGCCATGTGTTCTGGGCGGCCTAGGCATGTCTAGTGGGTTGGGCACTCCCGGTAGGTGCTAGGAAGAAAATCACAACATAAGATTCTCACGAGGAGACCGATCGATCCTCAAACATGAATAAGCGACCAAGTGTTTGATTTATGACGGGAAATGCACATGGCTAATGGTTGTGAGTTTTGGCTGAGGATGATCAGTTACTAAGAAGACCGTCTTCACAAATTTTCACCTTAAAAGGAGGAGCCTAGGTGGTACTTGCTTTACAAAGTACCACATTGGACATAAATACGAATGTTGAAGCTGGGCTCAAAATAATGAATGGATTGAGCTGGCATTTGGTGGAGGATGGTTATTTGAGTATAGGAAAGCACTGTAGAAAATGGATACCATTTGGACATGCCAAAGTGGTACTTCCTTCACAAAGTGCTGCTTTGAACAGAATAGGAAAATGAATATTTTTGAATTATTTTTGAACTAGGCAAGGAATGTTTTTGACATATTTGATAAAGATATGATCCAAAACATTTATGAGCATTTTTTGGGAATTTTTGGAATAACAGAAATATAGGTTGCTTCACAACCTAGGGCAAAAACTGCCATATGGACATGACACATAGGCAAAACTGATGAGATGTCGCCTAGTCATCACAACCCAGCATAATCTACAAGGCTATGACCATATATATTGGTCGTTAACAACTAGAAATAAGGCAGCGGACTAGCACTGTTTGCTTTGTGACCATTTCGTGTAAGGAAATTACGACCTTTCTCACCAAAATGGTCGCAATGGTTTAGGGTTTGGAGTCCCCCGAACAGCTTTTGACCAATTGGTCTGAAATGGTCACAGATCTATGACCAATTCTTCCAGGGTCACTGACAGAAGGTCACTAGTTGACATATTTCTTGTAGTGTGCCACCTCTAACCTGTCAAAAATGGCGCTCCTGCAACACACCACCCTCCTTTCGCTAGCCGTTATCCCTCTTTGCCAATTCCCATCGCCGTGCCTTGCTCGTGCCGGGGCCACAACTGTCCAACTCCAGTTGTCATATCCTCCTCGAGAAGGACCATGACCTCTTCCCCGTTATTCTGTTGGAGCAATCTCTAGGCACACTGATTACTACCACGTCATCGTGAGCCCTCTCTCCACGCTTCTCGCTCTCCTACACTAGGCACCCGCAACCGTGTGAGTGTGCTGAGAATTTGCGTGTGAATATTTGTGCATGTTGTCATGAACTCGAGTTGTTTATTTTACCTAAAAAGGCACATTCCCTGCTTTATAGATAAAACAAAGATCATACACCTCAATGCATACAACTTGACACCATACCACACACACCCGAGGAAGGATACAATAATGCAAAAGAACAACGACACCACCCCAACCCGTTCCAAGCTCGCAATTAGAATACAAAAAGAGTCCAGCAAGAAGCGGTCAGAGTGCTCCACCATGAAAGAGGCGTCACGAAGAGAAGATATTGTGCCCAACGAACCATGGACTCGAAGACGGTGCCTTCTGGAAGGGTGCGACATCGGAGCCGCAACCGACGATCGAAAAAGATCATGGTTTACACCCGACAACCCGAAGGAGGAGAGTAGTTGTGACGCCCCTTCACAAAGGTAACAAGGTCCACGGCCCCCGCCGCCGCTGGCCTGGTGCAAGCCAGACAATGATTACCCTCTAGCACACAGTCGCCGCCTCCCGCCCCGAATTGCCCCTACTGCCAGCAGCCGGCCAACGGCGCCAGGTGCGTTGAGCTGCCAACACTTCACCACAGGCCGCCACCAGCCAACACTCCTAGCCGTCGAGCAGAGGAGGACAAAGTCGACCACCACTGTTGCGCCGCCACCCCCACCAACCGACGGCCATGGCAGCCCGCAGCACTCACGCAACCGCAACCAGTAGCAGCAGCCGCCAACCCACCCCGACACGAGCACTGCTTCCAAAGCCGTCTAGGACAGCCTCTCGTCCGAGTAGATACTGAAGATCGCCGCCATTGCTGCCGGCCGGCATGTCGGCAAGCAGGAAGAGGTCGGGGCTGCGGACGTCCCAATGGAGGACGCGACCGACGACGAGCCGACGCCATCCTCCTCGCCAATCCATGCGGGCATCATCATGGGTGAGGCCCATGGTCATTACACTGAATGGAGTTGGCCGAGTGGGAGACCGTGTTCCGGTAGGTGCAGGATGACCAGGAGTACAACGTCCACCTCCTCAAGGAGCACCAGCGCGCAGAGGAGCAACTCGCAGCTCGAACGGCCATTGGACGGGACATGGACATGCCTGAGCTGGAGGCGTTGCTCGAGTCTTATCGCTCCGCCTGCGATATTTGTCGTGACAGTTAGCAGTACCGCCAACGTCAGGCAAAGTTAGAAGCCGCCTACTGGGAGTTCAACGAGGCGACGGATGAGCTGTTCAGCTAGAGCGAGGACGAAGACGAGGTTACCAGCTTGCTCGCGACCCGCCGCTACGACCACAAAGCCCACATCCGCGGGCGTCGCCGGCAACATGGAAGAGTAGTGCATGGAAGGTCGCGGACGCTTGATGTGCCCATCAGTGCCATAGTAAAAACTGGTCATATTACAAATTCTAATATGTTGATGATGGGTATAATGGCACTTAAAATACCGTCACTAGAACCAGAGCCTGAAGAAATCAAACCTAATTTTCGTACGCCAAGCTGGATAATTGTTGGTGCTATTTCGGTCCAGGTCACATGAGATTTACGTCCAGAAGCGTTCTAAATCCAAGGTGATATAGTACGGTTAAGGTATATTTTGGATCCTAGTGATCAGCGTGGCCGGATAGTTAAATAGTAAATTCTTTTTTTTGAAGGAAAGCCTGCTGGCACTTTTATTTATAACGTGGCAATGTTACATCAAGAAGTACAAGTGGTAATAAGAAATTAGGAGTAACATCTAACCAAGCACAACTAGTCTTAGACTCGAAACAAGTCCTAGCCAGAAAGTGTGCCAACCTGTTTGCTTCCCTGGAACAGTGATTGAAAGAGATTGATGTAATACCATGAGCCAAGTGAAAGCAATCTGCAAGTAATGCGGAATTAGGTCGTCGAATATCTATCTTTCCGTTGCATGCATCCATCAATTCCAAACAATCGGATTCCACTTCAACTTTTGAACATCCCATATCAGATATCATTTGGAGCCCTCTCCGTAATGCTAGTGTTTCAGCAGCATGTGCATTGTATGCATGATCAAACGTTTCAGAAGCTCCTGCGATCGCTTCTCCACGACAATTGCGCAAGATTGCCGCTACTGCACCCGCACCATCGTCGAAGAAACATGCATCAGTATTCAACTTGTATGACCCCGGTTGTGGTTTTTGCCATGTTTTTTCTAGGATCAGAATATTCTGCTTCTGAGCATGGTTAACTGTGATCGCTTGAATAGAAAAGGCTGAACTAGCGGCCTTCTTAGTGGACTCACCCTTCACGGCTTCCCGACGTTCCCACCAAATATACCACACAGCTACGGCAACCGTTTCCTGTAAACCCAACTGTCCAAGTACCGGTGATTTTCTTTGCGGGAGTCGCAAGATTTCCTCCATCACCACAGATCCTGATCGATCACTTCTTAGGGCTGTATCCACAACTTCAATGAGACCCAATGACTCCCAGACTTTGCGAGCTCGTGCGCAAGTGAATAATAAATGCCGGATATCTTCAGGACCCTCTCGACACAAAGGGCACTCGGGACCGACCTTAATATGTCGATTATGCAATATGCAGTTCCCTGGAACCACTCCGTGTAGTGCTCGCCAAACAAATTTTTTGACTTTACTCGGTACATGTAGCTTCCACAGGACATCCCAAACCGAATTATCTATAGATGTTTGTGGTTGCTCTCGGCCTAATCTTGCTCCAAATTGATGCTCCCATTCAATATAGTACGCAGATCTCACTGAAAGCAAAACGACTTTGTGGCATGCCATGCTACAAAGTCTTCCAACAAGTGTTCAAACAATGGGATTTTCAGAATTCTTTCCGTGTCTATTGGAACAAAGATGCTTCTGATAAGAGCTTCATCCCATGAATGAGTGGCTGGGTCAATAAGATCTTCCACTTTCTCAACAAGAGCTTGGCCCCTTCTGGTTAGAACCTTTCTTGTAGGGCTCTCACGATATCCATGGGTCATTCCAGATATTTATTTGAGAGCCTGTACCCACTCTCCAAATATTACCCCTCTTGAAAGTTTGTAAACCAGCTACAATGCTCTGCCATGTGAAGGATGATCCTTCTTTGTCCCTGCACTTAATAAGTTGCCATTTGGATAGTACTTAGCTCTAAGTACCTTCGCACAAGATGTATCTGGATGAGTAATAAGTCTCCAAATTTGTTTAGAAAGCATGGCAAGATTAAAAGCATGCAAATCACGAAAACCCATACCACCTTTGCATTTGGGTAAACACATTCGCCACCATGCAGACCAATGCATTCTCCTATGCTCTTCTCTGTCCCCCCACCAGAAACTAGCCATGGCATCTGTGATATCTTTACAAACCTTCTTTGGATCTTGAAAACTGCCATGGCAAAAACAGGGATGGATTGGATGACAACTTTCAATAAAATTTCCTTACCACCCATAGACAGTATTTTTTTTCCTTCCAACCTTTCAGACGGTTTATAATTCTTTCAACCAAAAATTCAAAGCTTTCACTTTTATCAAGACCTATCATAGATGGCAAACCCAGATATCTATCTGAAATAGCTTCGATCATAATATTCAGTTCTTCACATACTTGAGCTTTCACCTCAACATCAACATTTGGACTGAAGTATATGCTACACTTTCCATCACTAACCAATTGGCCCGAACTTGCACAATATTCATCCAGTGCCTGTCTCAATGAGCAGGTTGCATTAGTCATATCTGCTCTCATAAGGATTATGGAATCATCAGCAAATAATAAATGGGAAATTGATGGTGCATTTCTGCACACCCGAACACCTTCAATGCCACGAACCTCCTCTTTTTGAGCCAACACACTTGACAAACCTTCTGCACAAATTAAGAAAAGGTATGGTGAGATTTAGAGGAGTCGTAGTAGTACTAGGAGTCCTGTTCGGTTTATGGTTAGGAGAGAGAGAAAGAGTCCATATCAGTTTTGCTTTGCTCGTGGGCCGGTTTGATCGGGTGTGTGATGCCTATATAAAAGGCTGGCTACGGCTGATGTAAAGGTCAGATTTTGTTTCAATCGTGAGATCAATAAAACTACAGAAAACATTCCATGTCGGGGGACACCAAATATTTTTGTTGCTGATCCGAGGGGATTTTGTTGCTGCTGCGTGTGGAGTCGATCCAATCTAATCGACACAAGTTTCTGATCTTACGGTCTTGCATCTTTGCTCGACCGAAATTTCTAGTTGCTGCTGCTAGCACCGTGAAAGATCGGGACGTCGAACGACTCGCCATCTAGTCGAGTCCTTATCAGCGCTTGTGTCCCATGAAGGCCAGCGCTCCTCCCTCTTGTTGAAGCCAAGCTTGGCGGCCTCAACATGGTCAGTCGATTAACTGCTTGCCGATGACATGGAGGCGGATAGGTTTAGTTCGAACGGTCATGGCCGCGGAATAGGTAGATCTTTTTTTTTTCGGGGCTCATGGCCGCCCGAAGATGGGGAACATGCGATGGCAGTCATTTTATGCTAGGTTTAGAGTCCAGTTTAGTTGAAATATGTCTAAATGTAATGAATTTTCTCCATTTTAGATGAAAAGCATGAGGTTTTATGTAAAAATCATCCATGCATAAATGAATATCATCCCATGCATTTAAATATGCATCAAATTTGTTCATTTTTTTTATAATTCTTCCAAAATGTAACCCATACATATGCTGAAAGCTTTGAATGACTGCCTCCCGCAACCGTGTTCGCGGATTGGTCCCCTTGTCCATGGACAAATGTGTTGTCCTGTTTGGAAATCGGCGTTGAAGACGCCCTTAGTAGCAAGGAGTGTACCGGAGCACACTGTCCATGGTTGAATCGCTGGAGGTTTTCGCCCTCTACGCAGTCTAGAAAGCAATTAAGTCTCCGTTGTAGAATGCACAATTTTTTCGACAAGGGGAATATATTAATATCGGGAAGATACCAATTACATCTAGCCTCTACAACAACGCAATGTCGTAAAAACATTACAGATGTACACATCCAAAAGAATAAAAAAGAAGAATAAGAATAAAAGAACCCGCTATAGTGATCAATTCCTTGTAGCTGCAGCACGAACCACCACCTAGATAATACCCGAAGTCGAAAACTCTCCAAAAGCGAGCCTCCAAAAAGGAAACAATGCACAAGCACCGTCATCGCCCGATCCGAGATCTTAGGTTTTCACCCTGAAGAAGATCCGCGCTCTCAAAACAATGCCTTCAACAAGGTCACTGCCAGGCACAACTAATTAAGGCCAAGCCTTGGGTTTTCACCCTGAAAGCTAAGACTCTGTACTTCGTCTGTATTGCCGCCCCCACTTGCCGATGTCGCTGCTACGAGTCACGAAAGCAAAGTCCTCATCGCTACGAAGACTCGATCCGCCATTACAAGGCCTCAGTCCTTAGCCGCCATGATGTTCTCCAACATCGTCTTCACCATGGAAATCGAAATACCGATGTGTTCCATAATGTCAACCGATACCGAAGCTTCGCGTCACACCCTCCTGAAGTCACTCGGGCTGAAATAGGGGCACCCACAACCGAATCCCATCCGATCCCGCAATCTTCAGACGTCAAGTGCCTAAGGAAGATCTCCGATGAAGCATTCCGGAACTCGTCAACAGCTAGATTCATGAGGGCCGGCAACCGGCAGAACACCATCATAGAGGCCTTCCAGCTACATCCTGCAACGTCGACGGTTCACGCTTGTCTCCTCAACAACAGCATGCATGGCACGAAGATCCAATCGAAGTGGATGAATCCCAGTCCAATCTGGATGCAACTGCCGTCAGATCTGACGGACTGGCCGGCCATGAAGGGGCAGCCCGATCTGGCCGAGGCACATCGACGGGAGCCCACTGGGACCGAGGGCCAGCAGCCGAGGAGGCACCAACACTAGCAAGCCGCCAACAGGAAGCGGCCGATCTGCTGGAGCGTCGCCATGACGGCCGCCGGATCAGATACCAACCAGGATGCGCAATCGCGTAGTGGCCGGGAGGCGCTGCAGGTTCGAGCAGAGAGGTAGCGGCACGAGGAAGGGGCGCAGTGCCACCACGGGCCAGCCAGGCGGCCGGCGGCGGCAGCGGCTAGGGGGATGAGCGCAGAGGAGGCTCCCTGTGGCGGCGGCTGGGAGTCGCCCCGTGAGTCGCTAGCGACCCACGAGACGAGGGTTGTATTGATCTTCCTACCCTAGAATGCACAATTAGACTTGCTTGAGACACTTTTGGTAGCTGACGAGTCACTGTTTTTTCTTCATTGTATTTTGGCAATCACTGAGTTGTGATTGTGTGTTAACAATTCATACATTCATGTATTTTAAGTCGATTTCTCATCTAATTGGCAAAAGCAAACTGTGCTAGAGTTAATGGAACAAATGGGCGTTTTAGTAATTTGTTATTGATGCCTTACAACCATCACAAAATATCCAAAGCTCACATATATTAAATCTATTGAAGGAAATAATCTCCGTATAGATTAATAAGAGCACCTGACGGAACGACATAACTGGACGCTTTCTTTAAAACCGTCCAGCCATGGACATCATGCGGAATAGAGTCCAGTCTGGGCGCTGTTGTCCATAGCGCCTTTCCTATTTTTCAAATTTCAAAATCAATCATTATCAATTTTGGAATTGCTGCATTACTATTTACTATTAATAAAAAAATTGGCCAAGCGAGCCAGCATGCCACACATCTCCCAGGACTGTAGCTTTATTATTATTACTATTATTATTTTTATACCCCATTTGCTGATGCTAATGATATTTTGGTTGCCCCGTTTTCGGAGAAAGATATGTTTGAAGCTATTGCGCAGATGAAAAACAATAAGGCTTCAGGGCCGGATGGATTTCCAGCGGAGTTCTATAAAAATTGTTGGCGTATTATTAAGGAGGATTTGTTACCAATGTCCCATGATCTATTCTCTGGACAGCTTCACTTATTTCATTTAAATTTTGGAACAATAACACTGCTTCCTAAGAAAATGAAAGCTGTGAGAATTGACCAGTTCAGGCCTATCTGCCTCCTCAATGTTAGTTTCAAAATTTTCATCAAGGTTGGGACTAATAGGCTCACACAGATTGTGCATTCGATGGTGCAACATTCCCAAACTGCTTTCATGCCGGACAGAAACATCGCAGAAGGGGTGGTGGTCCTTCATGAAACGCTCCACGAAATTCACTCGAAAAATTAGATGGAGTTGTTTTTAAGGTGGATTTCGAGAAAGCGTACGATAAAGTTAAATGGCCATTCCTGCACAGGCCTTGCGTATGAAAGGTTTGGATGAAGCCTGGCGACGCCAGGTAGAATCGTTCACGCAAAAAGGGAGTGTTGGAATTAAAGTGAATGACGACATAGGTCATTATTTACAAAAACATAAGGGCCTGAGACAAGGGGATCCGATGTCTCCTATCCTGTTCAACATTGTAGTTGATATGTTGGCAATTTTGATAGGAAGGGCTAAGGAGGCTGGTCAGGTGGGTGGCTTGGTACCTCATCTAGTTGACGGAGGTGTGTCTATCCTTCAGTACGCTGATGGCACGATCATCTTTATGGAGCATGACTTGGCCAAAGCCAGAAATATGAAGTTGGTGTCATGCTTATTTGAACAATTGACCGGTTAAAGATTAACTTTCACAAAAGCGAATTGTTCTACTTTGGTAGAGCCAATGACGAACAAGAGGCATATAGACAATTGTTTGGGTGCGAATTGGGGACTTTACCTTTTACGTACTTAGGTATACCAATCCACCATTGTAAGCTGACAAACAGAGAATGGAAGTGCATCGAGGACCGCTTTAAAAAGAAACTGAATTGCTGGAAGGGCAAGCTCATGTCATACAGAGGCTGATTAATTCTGATTAACTCGGTTCTTACGAGTATGCCTATGTTTCTTTTGTCTTTCTTCGAAGTCCCAGTTGGAGTTAGGAAAAGACTGGATTTCTATCGATCACGATTCTTCTGACAGAGCGATGAACTAAAAAGGAAATACCGACTAGCTAAATGGGATATCATCTGTCAACCGAAAGATCAAGGGGGTCTTGGTATTGAAAATCTTGAGGTCAAGAACAGATGTCTTCTCAGCAAGTGGCTGTGGAAGTTATCGAGTGAAACTGATGCCACTTGGGCGCAGATCCTCCATAGCAAGTATCTTTACTCCAAAACTTTGTCACAGGTGACAGCAAGGCAGACTGACTTACCTTTTTTGGAAAGGGCTTATGAAAGTCAAAGTAACCTTGTTTAATAGGACAAAGTTTATTATTGGCAATGACGCTAGTACGCGATTCTGAGAGGATACCTGGCTCGGAGAGACCCCCCTTGCCATTCAATACCCGTCTCTGTATCGTATTGTTCAATGACGTGAGGCGTTCGTTGCAACAATACTTCAATCCAACCCCCTTAATATTCAGTTCAGAAGGACGTTAGTTGGCAATCGTTGGGAAGAGTGGCTCCATCTAGTAAGTAGACTGATGGACGTTCAGTTATATCAACAACCCGATAAATTACGCTGGAACCTTACTAGGTCTGGAGAGTTTACAGTTAAATCAATGTATGTTGATGTTATCAATTCAAGCTCGATTCCTAGTTCCAAACATGTTTGGGCTGTCAAAGTTCCTTTGAAAATCAAAGTGTTTATGTGGTTTGTCCATAAGCAAGTAATATTAACCAAGGACAATTTGGCAAAGCATAATTGGACAGGACCTACTAGGTGTAGTTTCTGTGATCGAGATGAAACTATCAAACACCTTTTTCTTGATTGCCCGTTAGCCAAAGTCCTATGGCGGACAATCCATATTGCATTTAATATTACTCCACCGAGGTGTGTCAACATGTTATTTGGAACGTGCCTTAACGGGATAGAGCCCGAAACAGCGAGACATATTCGCGTAGGAGTTTGTGCTTTATTATGGGCAGTCTGAAACTGCAGAAATGATTTGGTTTTTAACAAGACAACAAATATTCATTTTTTACAGGTTATTTTCCAAGCCACTGCGTTGATCCGTATGTGGTCGCTACTCACTCCGACGGAGGCCAGGGAGCGTTTGGTTACTGAATCTATCCGCTGGGAGATGGTAGCACGGGATATTTTCAACCGGTTCGGATGGCGGTCATGTAATAGGATAGGTAATTAGTTTACGGTACCCCTAAATAAATGTGAGCCATCCATCCATCTTAATCCCACGGTTAACCGTACACGGTACTCCAACACAAGTCTTATGGAGTACTACCTCACAAAATAGGTGGAGTACCTTGATGCTAGTGGTAAAATGGTAAACGATGAGTGATTTACTTAGTATGGATAATTGCAATTTTGTATTAATTAATTAGAAATCCAGTGCAATCCCAAAACAATATCTTTCGCAAAAGGAAATCCCAAAACGAATATGATGATCGTGCGTGGCCAGGATTGACCATCGCAGGGCCACCACCACCGATGGGCTTAGGAGCAGGCAAAGCTGCTCAGGGCCTCTTTGATTCGCGGGATTCTCAAAACACGGGAACAGGAAAAATGTAGGAATAGAGTGTCATGTCCTCTTGTATCTTAGGGGATTTGAAGAAGTGTTTGATAGCACAGAAAAAGCAAAGAAATTCTACAAAAAAGTTTGAATGGATGAAAAGTTTCCTTCAAAATGTAGTACAAATGAATCCTACGGAAAAAATCCAAAAGATTTCAATCCTATAAATCAAACGATCATCACAGGAAAAAATCCTAAAGATCCAAATCCTGTAAAAAATCCTATGAAATTCCTTTGTATCAAAGGAGCCCTCATTGGTGCATGCATGCGTTGCAATCCAGGGTCGTGATGCGCAGTCAATGGCCGCCGCCGATGGCTGTGCCTACGCGAAGTGGCCGGCGACGCCTCCGCTGCACAGGATGCCCCTTCGCGGATGTCTATGGAGGAGCACAGTCCTGGTACGGCGAACTCGATTGATCTGCCATAGATGCGGTGAACAAAGTCAATGCATCTCATGATGGGAGCAGCAATGGGGAAGACGGAGACTAGAAAGATCCACCATGACGGGCCGGGAACAAACAGTGCGAGATCGTCGGGGCGCAATGCGCTTAATTCAGACGGGATAAAAATAAAAGGACACTGCTAAGTGCCACACGTGTGGATGTTAGGGACACTGTCCACATATTTTGTGTGGTGTATAAAAGAAACAGCCCACACACCTACGTGTGGGCAAAACAAGTAATGCCCACACATCTCTTTTTTCCATTCCGGTCCATCTCACACGCGTGCGTGTGGGCGAAGTAGATAACACCCACACGCCCCGTATGTCAGGCCTCGTATCTCCTGGCCCCGTACGCCACGCAGCGTGGCGGTCACCAGCGCCCGGCGATTGCCATGGTCCAGACCCTCGTCCATGTTCGTTTAACTGCAGTTGCCATGTCGCTGAACTATGGTTGCCATGTCGGACAACTGCAGTTGCCATGGTTGCTCAGCTGCAGTTGCCATGTATGGTCTGGTTTACTGTAGTTGCCATGATTTCGAAATTTTAGGAGTTGCCACATACTAACATTAGGCAGTTGAGAGGGTTGCCATGTGCTCACAAGCATGCTAGGGCAGTTGCCATGTAAAAAGGAAGAGTTGCCATCTGCTTACGTGCACGTTAGGGTAGTTGCCATGTACATGCACGTTAGAGCAGTTGCCATGTACCATGCAAAAACAGATGGCAACTCGGTAAAAGAGAGTTGCCATCTGCTTACGTGGACACTATGCAGTTGCCGTGTACCCTGCAAAACACATGGCAACTCGGGTAAAAAAGAGAGTTGCCACCTTCTTATAAAGCACACTATGGGCAGTTGCCATGTGCACTGCAGAACACATGGCAACTAGCAGCTTGGGTGTGGGAGAGGAGACGGGCGTGTGGGCGAGATGGCAAATGCCCACACACTAGCCCTTGTGCATGCGTGCAAAAAGGCGTGTGGGCGAACTGCATCTCGCCCACACACCAGCCCCTCCCGTGTGGTGAAACGGCCGTGTGAACGACCGGGTGAACGCCCACACACCAAGCCAGTCCTACGTGGCACTGGAAACATGCCAAGATTCGTGCACATACGAACGGACGCGGATCCACGCGTGTGGGCGAGATGCAAACGCCCACATGTGTGGGCGTTAACATTTCCGAAATAAAAACTAATTAGTCGAGAGAAAAGGTCTAAAATACCATGCAAATGGATGGTTAGATTTATTTGGTACTCCCACGTCTTCTTAGGGAGTACCAGGGTACAGTAAAAACTCTCATCTCTCTTATGTCAGCCGGTTGTGGCTTTTTTTGGCCACTTTGTTTTTGGCCCTTTTGGCTATTTGTGAGCTCTTCTTTATTTTCGTTTTGAGACTCTAAGACCTTGTTGAACCTTTTTATTTATTTAATAAGTTGGCCGTATGCATCGTTTCGATGCAGGGGCCGGGGAGTCCCCCTTTTTAAAAAAACATATTTTTATACCTATTTAGTTTAGTCGGTTTTATTACCTCAAAGATATATATTGGTCGGTTTTATTTTACTTTAAAACATGTTCACATATTTGAAAAAAAAATCTCATATCTTCAAAAAAATCACGAATACAAAAGAATGTTCACAAATTAAAAAAAAAAGGTCATGAATTCAGAAATGTTCGTGACTCGAAATTGTTTGCCAAAACGAAAATTGTTTGAGAATTCTAAAAAATGTTTGCAAATACAAAATAAATTCATAACTGAAAAAATATATTCATGTGGAGTTAAAAAATGTGCGGGAATATGAAAGAATTCCACAGCAAAATATGTGTGTGAATTCAGAAAATGTCCTCCAACAAAAACTTCATGAACTCAGAAAATGTTCACGCTGAGTTCAAGTTTTTCACTTGGATTAAAAAATGTTCAGAATTTCAGAAATATTACACAAATAGTAAACAATGTTAAAAATATGAAAAATGTTCATGCATTCAAAATAATAGTTGAAAATTGTGATAATTTTTGAATTCGGAACATTTAAACAAGTAATTTGAATTTTCTAACATTTCTGGATGTGTGATACATTTTTAAAATTTCGGAAAATTTTAGAAAATTCAGACAAAATTTGAAATTGTCGGTTTATTGATACATGTAAAAAAACTACTGAAGAAAAAAATAAAAAATAAAATTTATAGAAAACAAAATAACAGAGAGAAATCCGAAACAAGAAAAAAGCAAAGAGGAAAAAATTATGGAAGGTTGCAGAGTCTTCACCAAACATGATGGAAGTTATTGGAAGTTTCGTTAAACTGTGCTTCAATCCCAGCATGCTAATAGGCCGGCCTGCCAGGAGTGCCCGTAGTGGACGAACAGTACCATGAGCCCAATTTCTATCTGGCGCCTTAAGCCCCACATATAGGTATTTTCGTTAATGTTTTTTGCATGGTTAAAAACATGTCTCATTTATATCATAGAGATTAAAGTACAAGTCACGTAAAGACCGACATGACAGAACTGAAAAGACAATGGAACGTCTCTGAGCTTGACACCAACGTCTGTCACCTGCCTTTGGCACCACCACAGCAGCCACCAAAGAAAGAAAATGACGGATAACCTTCTCACCCGAGCTCGACGCGGCTCCATCGTTGATATGCAGCTTTGCGGACCTCCAAGGTGGCTCACCAAAGATGAAGCCATTGCCGTTGAACGAATCAGACCGAGGCAACATTCCGGACACGCCATCGAACTCCAGATCTGGCACTACGCCATGACTAAGACGTCGAAGGAGGAAAACCAACCTGCCATCCATCAACCATGAACCCAGCACACGTTCTGCTCCTGGACTACTTCCCAAGATCCGCGCCGACGATGGAGCAGACACCGTCGCAACGGTGGAGCCCGAGGACACAAGTCCACCACATGGATGCCGCCGCCACGACATCCCCGGTTGAATAGACTGATTCCAAATTCATCACCGACCAAAAAGACGATCGCTTCGCCGAAGAAGAATCCGGAGCTTCTTTATTCAACATCGCCGTCGCCGCCGCCGAAGCCAAGACGTCGAACGATCTAAAAACCTAAGCTAATAGGGCTCTAAAACTTACAGCCAAAATGATCCGCGCATGCGGGATCCGGCGACCCCCCTCACCACGGACGACCAAGAGGTCGCCGGCGGAGGGGAGCCGCTGGAAGACGGTACATGAAAAGTTGGATCTCTTGTGGCGGCTAGGTTTTCTGGAACCTAGCGAGACGAAGTGGTACCCTGCCGCACGGCAGGGGGAATTTATTGGGCACTCGGTATTTTCGTTAATGGCGCACACCCCTCCCTAAAGAAAGTATACTAGGTAGAAAAAGGTCCGGCCCATGTAATGTATTTTTGCCTACAAAAAGAAATTTTTTTCCGAGCGGTTTCTCTTTCGGGGTTTTCCGACACGAGATTTGCTTTTTTTCTCTTTGTTAGTTTTTCCAAATGGTAAACCTTTTTAAATTTCAAATATTTTTCCTCAAATTTCCGACACATACTTTTCAAATTCGTGAATTTTTTTTATGGAAATAAAATTCACAAACTTTGATTTGAATATTTTGATTTTTTGAATTAATCTTTGTTTGTTTTCATGATCTTTTTCAAATTCATGAATTCATCTTAAATTTTTTGTGATTTTTTCAAATTCAAGAACTTTTTCTATTTTGTGAACTTTTAATTTTTTTTGTGAATTTCTTTCGTATTCGCTGAATTTTTGAGTCAATAGTCACCGATCAACTGGGGTATTGGTTACTGTCCACCTGTCAGTAGGTCAAAGAGTGAGTTGTCAACATGGAACAGTCTTATTTTCAAAGATTTGGTGCTCTTTGATGGGCCGACCCATGGTGCTGCTGGGGTGAGCTCCAGTTTGCTTGGGGCTGACTAGGAGGTCTCGTCATTTGTGTGCACTTTTGAGAAGTGATTTTGGTTTTTATGGTGAGGGCTCCACCGAACGTTATTTCTGGCTGAACTTTGCAAGATCAGATGTTGATCATGTTTGATGTCCGAAAATTTCACATTTTTTGATTTTGCTTTCAATTGTTTTTGAATTGACTGTTCAGGAGGGTGTAGGGACACCCGGGAGCTGTTACACCTTTCTCTAACCTTTTCCCCTCCAATTCCAGTCTTTTGGGGAGCATGACAGGACATCCTCATTTGAGCTCCTTCCTCCTTGAGCAGGAACAGCGGGACGAATCCAATCTGAAGGTGATCTTTGGTTTTTCTTCTCGCATTTTTCCAGGCTTGTTCTTCCATGCTGTTGTTGTGCTCCATCTCAAATCTTAACTTTTTTTATTTTTCATTCAGGATCCTCCTCTCGCCAAGACCCTTTTCTCCGTTGCAACTCCTGCTCTCCCTTGTTTCCATCTGAATCTAAGCCATGTTACTCCGCTCGCCTCTTCTCATCTGAAGGTGTGCTAATTTCCCCTCTTTGTTTTTTTGGTTTTTCGATTTAACTAATGTACATTAAAAGATTGCCAACGAATGCATTGTTACCCTACAAACTTACTATTGTGTTTCCTTTGCTTACATTAGTGGTAGGCTTACATTATGCTTTTTTTCGTGTTGTGCATAATGATGTCAAACAGGGGCCTTCAGCACATGTATTACTGTCTGGTGTAGCTTCTTCTTGTGTGAGTTGCAAAAACTACACAGGTACAATTTCATTCGTTTCGATTATTTTTTACCTATCAGGTTTCAGTGACTTCACTTACATCAGGTTCTATGCTTGTGCCAGCTTCAATATTGTTGTTTTTCCTTGATCTGCTTGAAGCTCTTCCTCCAAAGGCGACAACAAGCATGTTTTGAAAATAAGAGTAAGGCTTTAGCTGCAACACAAATGTTTGAGCAATTTCGTTGATGTTGTCCATGGTGGCTACGTGGTCTCCTTTTGTATCTTTATCGAGTGCTATTTTTTTATCCCACTGGCATTGGATTTGCATATAGGTGTTCATGTAGGTACATTATAGTGCTAGATTCCCTTGTGTTTTTGTTGTTACATATGCAGTGGTAGTTGCATGTATCCCAATGTTAATTAGATATTTACTTCCGTTGGTAGGTTCCCTTGTCTGATCACCTGGCCATCTGATTCAGTTGCTGTTGTTGAATGTATCTAATTAGATATATTGAGTAGGGTTTGTTCCCCTGGTTTTTTGATATGGTTGTAACCATTCATGTGGTGCGGTGCAGATACAAAACCATCCATCTTGATTATTGTTTATCTTTCAGGATTGAGTTTAGTCTCTATGTTCGTTCTAGCTTCAAGACGGATGTTGCTTGTATGTATGATAATAATTCCCTTTAAACTAATTTTCTTCTTCCAATTGGTTGTAAGCTCTATAACTTCACTATAATCACTGTTTTCATATTTCCTGTAAATTCCAGTCATAACGTCACTTGTAATAATTACACATTATGAGTGTAAGATCTATTTCTAATACATTATTATTGTATGTTTTGTGTATCTGGACTGTAACAGGTTGTTTGTGTCAGTTTTCACCATTGATGTAGATGTAGTGCATACATAAATCCATTCATCTATATTAGTTTTATCTTTCAGATTTGGGTTTGTTAGCTTATATCAGAATCTATGTTCTTGGCAGCTCAAAGACTGTCATTCTCTTGATTTTGCTTCATCACAGGGACTATGTTTTAGCCTTTACTCTGCTGCTACCATTTGTTTCTCATTCTCATGCCTGTGCTCCTCTGAAGTTGAACAATTTTCCCTTCCATTCACGGTAGCTCGAAATGGGTAGAGGCAAAAACACTCATGAGGTACCTAGTATATCTTTTTTCATGGTTTTTGTTCTCACTCCTGTGTTCTTCTAATAATATATGTTGTATTTTCGGTTAACAACATCTGAAAGTCAGGGTAGAGAAAGAAAAAAAAGTAGCCAAGGAATTGGCTAGGCCAAGAGTGAAAGATTTGGCCCAGACATTATCTGCGGTATGCTAACATTAAGCTGGTGCCCATGTTTTATTGTTTTGGAATTGCCAACCATAATATCCCGTCCTATATGCATGAAATACCTATTTTTCCATATGGCTATAGTGAAGTGGTGATAGTTCTTGATTGAGGTACAACTCCAGTAGGAGTCAGTCAACAAGGTTTCATTAATCAAAATCTTTCTCATAATTGGCTTCATGCAAGAGCCAGTGAAGTGCAACTGGAGAACCTTTACGGTCAAATGCACCTGCACACACACTGATGAGCTCCAGGGAGTGCGTATTACTCTCGAGATTAAACATAATGGGAAAATCACCCCCAGCTTAAGTATACTGGCACCCCAGTTACTCCCTGTATTGAAAAGGTATGAAGGTTAGTTACTTGCATCAACTTCTCCTCTCTTTTCGTAAACCATGAGAGATTTAATAACTAAGCCTAAATTATTTATGTAAGTGTCTATTTGTCATGTAAGAACATTGACTTTATTTTAATGATATCATGCTAATATAAATTTTATTTTGCTCTTAGGTTGTTATATCATTATATAGGGAAGTTATGTAATAATTATTATTGTCCCAATTCATTTCTTCTTATTGCAATTAAACTTTATGTAGGACTCATATCACTTTATTCGTGTGTCGGATAGCCAAGAAGGTAGACGGTTCATTGATTTTCTTGGTGAAAATTCAACTGGGTATATCTTTGCATGGAGAGTTTTTGCAACTTTACATCAGGCTGGGGCTGCTCAGTTGTGTTACTTTACTAATGAGCCACCTATTGCAGAAAATTGGCAGAGCTCATTACTTTCAGGCACACAAAACAACATTCAACTTACAGTGTTATGTTAGTTTATTTCCGTGTTTGTTTTTTCATCACAAAACAACATTCAACTTACATTGTTGTGTAACTTTATTTCCCTGTTTGTTTCTTCATTTAAATTTGCATTCACTTGTAGCTTAGTAAATAGTGTTGATTTCGTTTGCAGCAAGCACACAATGTTTGGAACAAATTCAATGGAAATAGGAATAGACCGACTTGGTAAAGTCCGCACTACCCCATGCATTGAGGAGGATGCTGCAACTGTGCTCTCCATTCATTTCTTCCTTTTCCTCTTTGGGGAAGCTCCCCAGTCAGACATCGTCAAGAGGAGGATATATAGGATGATAACTTATGAAACTGAAGAAGATACACTGGTCCATTGGGAGACATCTATCAAGTAGTTGCCAACACCTAGAATGTTTTTTCTAGAACCACTTGTGTCTCAGGTTATTGGTTCTAGAAATGGTTATGGCAGCTAAGTTGAAGGATAAGCGACCTAACAAGATCAAACCAACCGAGCCTCATCACAACCTTGTAGAATTGTTTGAAGAAATGGCCAACCACAGGAGAACCGATTAGGAGAGATGCTATTGGATTGTAGGGCAAAATATTCAGGAGTACGTTCTATCAATTATTAAAGCAAATGGTTGATGGCAAGTGTATTTATGGAAAACATGCCTATAACAGAATAGTTGATGAATGCTTGTCTCTTTTAAAGTATTCGAAGCTCGTCTTGGCCGTCATGATGCGTGAGAAGCCATATGAAAAACCACTCTATCTCAAGGAGTATGCAGTCAAGGATCAAGGGTCCGAGAAGCCACTTGTTGATGAAGGGGATGTTTTTAAGAAGTCCGAGAAGCTACTTAGTAAGAAGTTTGTTGTTGCTAAACCTTTAGCTAATTGGTGTAAAACAATTTACTAGCTTTTCACAATTTGTAGCATGGGAGTCCTATTTTGATGACGTTTCTGCCACATGCTCTTCCGTTCATAGAACACTGGGGAAATATATCCCTTGTTGCATCCTCCTTGAGTATTGATGAGATCAAATTCTGGTGCAAAGATTTTGTAACCAGAATGCGAAACGGGTAAAAAATTTAAAATTTTGTTCTCCAATTGTTATGTTGCCGCACTTTTAGCTAATTGGTGATATGTGGAAATGCATTTGTAATAAACATTTTTACCTTTGTTATTAAAACTCATTTTCTCCACGAATAGTCTTATCTGGTACAATTTTATATTATATCCAGCAAAACTATTTTTTGAGGTAGCAAAACTAAACATATCAAAAAATACTTTTGCTGGATATAATATACTAAATATTTAATTTTATCACTGATATGATGTAATACACATATAATAAATATAAGGGACCCTTAAATACAAAGTATACATTGTACAAAATGACATTAGTTAATTTTCTTCAGATAATGCCTCTTCTAAGTCATTGGCTAAGACTTTAGTGTTTTTATGTAGTGGAAAAGGAAGAAAGTTGCATGTATTTGTATATTAATTATTCCACTAAAATTAAAATTATATGTATGAGCTTGTATCTATTTTAGTTTTTTTAAATATCATGGCTTAGAGCTCTAAAGGATACAGAGGGTTCTAGACTGCATGGTTGTTTACTCTAGGTGTAAGTAAGTAAAAGTTGTAGTTTCTAGCCTAAGAAAGTTGGTTGTGTTGCTACTATGTCTCTGACCAAGTAGTGTACAAACATGCATGGGAATACAAAAGGGACTTGCACACTCTTCGAAAAGAAGCGACATATATAATGACTTGAATCTATACGTAATAATAAGGGGAGGTGCGTTTCTGTGAATTTTTTGGTCTGTCCACCGCTTTCAGATTTTATTTTTATCCGAGGTGGTACTAACATTTTGTGCATTTGCCCGCTTAATTTTTTGGGTCTGGCCTTAACATGCACTGTAGCCAAAAATTTCATCCGTCCAGGCCGTGTTTAAAAAACTATTGGCAAATACGCGCCCAGTGTGTGCCCAATTGAGCCATCTCGGAAGCATTATGGTAATGTATTAGTTTTAACTCCACTAGTAAAACTGCGAAAAATAGAAGCAGGTTTTGGAAACATTTTCGTTAGGTTTTTAGGTTCTCTCGAAGGCGATTTGTTGCCACCGTCGAGGTTTATCTAGCCTAGCCGGTCCAACTGATTTTTCTTTTCGAGCTCACCTTTGGGAGATCCCAATATCACAACTCGGCCTTGATCGAACTTCTAGCATGTGAGAGGTGATTTAGGGTTCCTGCAACAACCGATCCAGAAACTATTGGGTTAAGGTTCAAGATGTCCGCGGCAAGGTCAGCGGCGACAGAGGAGTCGATCATGGGGTCTGCAGCTGAGTTGGAGAAGTTGATGGCGGATCTAGAGCCCCGCGAGGAAGATTGATGACCCACAAGTATAGGGGACCGCAACAGTCTCCGAGGGTAGTATTTCACTAAAATGTATTGATTCGACACAAGGGGAGCAAAGAAATATTTATAAGCCTTAGCAGTTGAGTTTTCAATTCAACCACACCTGAGAAGTCACTTTCCTTGCAACAATTTATTAGTAGCACAGTAGTTTGATAATAGTGGAGGTAGCAGTAGTAACAGTAACATAACAGTAGCAGTAGTTTTGTAGCAATTGTAACAACAACAATAATAGTGATTCGAGCGAATATAATATTATGAAAAGTGAAGGCATGAAGTAGCGATGGATATTTGGATGATATTGATCATGTAACAGTCGCAATCTAGAGCGGTACACAATAGCTGCAATTCATCAATCATATGTAGGCATGTATTCCATATATAGTCATATGTGCTTGCAGTAAGAACTTGCATGACATCTCTTGTCCTACCACCCATGGCAGCGTGGTCCTATTGGAAACTACGAGTTATTAAGGTGCTCCTCTTAATGAAGAACTGAAACAAAGCATTAATACATAGTGAATACATGAACTCCTCAAATTACATTCATCCCCGAAGAGTATCCCAATTATTGTCACCTTGGGGTCTACGGTTGAGAACAATATCAGGTGCATATAACTTGTAGATATGATCAAGAAATCAAATATATTCATGAAAATACAATAGGTTTAGATATGAAATCATGGCACTCGGCCCCTAGTGACAAGCATTAAGAATAGCAAAGTCATAGCAACATCAATCTCAGAACATAGTGGATACTAGGGATCAAGCCATAACAAATTGACTCGATTACATGACAAATCTCATCAATCTCCATCTACCTCTAGTATGCCTACAATGAAATTACTCACTCCCGGTGGTGAACATCATGAGGTTGTCGATGAAGAAGGGATGGTGATGATGTCAGCGACGAATCCCCCTCTCCGGAGCCGCGAACGGGCTCCAGAACAGCCCTCCTGATGAAGAACAGGAGGTGGTGGCTGCTCCGTATTGTAAAACGATGTAATTCCTTCTCTCTGCTTTTTTCTCGGGAAGACGGGACTTGTGGACTTGGAGTTATGGCAAATGGATATTTGTGGGTTCCACAAGCTCCGGCGGCACGCCCCCCGGGAGGGTGGGGGTTGGGAGGGGGCACCCAGTGAGCTTGTGGCTCCTAGGTGCCCCTCCGATAACTCTTTGCGCCTGTATTTTTTTATATATTCAAAAACAAATCTCCGTAATTTTTCATTCAATTCCGAGAACGTTTTATTTCAGCACAAAAAAACACCATAGTAGGTCTGCTAAAAGCAACGTCGGTCCGGTCTAGTTTCATTCAAATCATGCAAGTTAGAGTCCAAAACAAGAGTAAAAGTGTTTGGAAAATTAGATACCTTGAAGACGAGGACATGCACATAAGTTTCCGAGGCCACTTCGAAGACGGGGACATGAGTTCCTAAGGCCTTAGGGGCAATCACATAAGTGGAAGGGGAGACCTGTAGAATAAGAAAGTAAAGCCTCATAAGGATAATGTAAGGATATGCAGAAGTTCACAACGAAAACGACACTTACATGGCAGGGTTGTGCGCTGTCCCGTCAACGGGTCGGTGGACGGCCGACCCGGTTTTTTCCAGTTCCATTGAGGAATTGAGCTAATCCTTTGACGATTCGATCAACTGACTTTAATAGAAGGAGTATAAGTTCTCTAAGTCAAAATAGCATCGGCGAGGATCGTTTCCGGGAGGAAGCGCAGGGAGCACTGTCCACACTTGAGGAAACTAGAATGCCTGGGTAATCGACGATAACAGCCACCTCGGCACTGCTACTTGTGAGTTGCGTTGGGATTTCATCGAAGAAGAGAGGATGAAGCAGTACAGTAGAGATAAGTATTTCCCCCAGTTAAGAACCAATGTTATCAATCCAGTAGGAGAATCACACAGAACCTCGTTAGCAGCACCTACACACACAAAAGCAAATACTTGCACCCAACGCAAACCAGGGGGGTTGTTAATCCCCTCGACGGTTAATTGAAAGGATCAAATCTCGTAGTGATAGATAGAGAGATTAAAACACAAAATAAAATGACGGTAAGTAAATTGCAGCAAGGTATTTTTGGATTTTATATATGATAAAAGATAGACCCGGGGGCCATAGTTTCCACTAGAAGCTTCTCTCTTGGACATAGCATACAGTGGGAGAACAAGTTAGTATTGGGCAATTGATTGAAAAGTGCATAGTTATGACGAGTGGAATGATCATGTATATAGGCATCACGCCCGAGACAAGTAGACCGACTCCTGCCTGCATCTACTGCTATTACTCCACCCATTGACCGCTATCCAGCATGCATCTAGGGCATTAAGTTCATAAAAAATGAAGTAACACCTTAAACAAGATGACATGATGAAGACAAAGTAAACCCACTCAATATGAATAAACCCCATTTTTTATCCTTAATATAAACGATACAAATACGTGTCATGTCCCTTCCTGTCACTGTGATTGAGCACGGCATGATCGAACCCATCAAAAATCACCTCTCCCATTGCAAGATAAATCAATCTAGTTGGCCAAACCAAACGTGTAGATCGAAGAGAAATACAAAGCTATAACAATCATGCATATAAGAATTCAGAAAATACTCAAATGATATTCATGAATAATCTGATCATAAACCCACAATTCATCGGATCCCAACAAACACACCACAAAAGAAGATTACATAGAATAGATCTCCAAGAACATCAAGGAGAACATTATATTGAAGATCAAAGAGAAGAAGAAGCCATCTAGCTATTAGCTACGGACCCATAGGTCTTAGGTAAACTACTCACGCATCATCAGAAGGGCAGCAAGGATGATGTAGAAGCCTTCGGTGATCGGTTCCACCTCGGGCAGAGTACCGGAGAAGGCCTCTAGATGGGATGATGGAAGAACAGAGGCTTGCGGCGGCAAAAACATTGTTTCGGGTGGCTCTCTGTTGTATTGGGAATATTTCAAAATTTATAAAAGCGGAATTAGGTCAAGAGATGCCACGAGGGGCCCACAAGCCTGGGGGTGCCCACCTCGGGGCATGCCTGGCAGGCTTATCACTCCCTCGTGACTCTTCCGTTCTTCTCCCGAAGCTTCTAGGGTCCCTTCTGGTCGAGATAAAAATCCTCAAAAAGTTTTGTAGCGTTTGGACTCCATTTGGTATTGTTTTTCCGAAAATCCAAAAACAAGCAAAAACAACAACTGGCACTGGACACTAGGTTAATAGTTAGTCCAAAAAAATGATATATATGCATATAATAGCATAATAAACATCCAAGATTCATACTATAATAGCATGAAAGAATACAAAATTATAGATTCGTTGGAGACGTACCAGGAACCATCATCGTTCCTAATAAAAGACCCTTTCCTTGAAGATGAGGGCTATTTCCAGGTCCTCAGCATAGCCAAGGTCATCATCCCAGATATGGTTTTCTGGTTGCAGAATGAGTGGAAGTACTTCCCCATAACGGATGAACGCGTTGTTGAAGAGGCTGGACTCCTCGGGCCATAGGCACGACCATCACATTAAAAACGGTAAGCTTGTGGCGGCCGAGGCAAGTAACTTGAGCGGCCAGCCGGGACACCTCGGTGTCATCCACCTCGGATGGACTTCTAGGCCGCCAGTTGAATGGCTTCTTCAGCGGGGCATGTAAGAAGGGGGGAAGCCCCTGTCGAATAGGATCTTCTAGTGGTACGTCCACAATATAAAACCACTCGGTCGACCACATCTCTGAACCCTCATTAGGGGTGCCAGGAAGATAATTCGCCCCAGCAATCCTGCATACCTCGACATCTCCAACTTCGAAACTTGTGTCGTCTAGGAGCAAGGAATTAAAGAAAAATACTTCCACCACAACCCAAAGTGGGCTTCACAGCCAAGGAAGGCCTCGCAAAGAGTTACGAAGCCCAATATGTGGAGGATGGCATTGGGCATGGGGTAGTGGATATGGATCCTATAAAACACTAGAAGGCCCATAAGGAAAGGGTGCATGGGAAAGCCTAGTTCTCGAACGAGAAAGGGAATGAAGCAGATTCATGATACACCTCCGTCGCATCTACTTTTCCAAACATTTTTGCTCTTGTTTTGGACTCTAATTTGCATGATTTGAATGAGACTAACC
This sequence comes from Aegilops bicornis, assembly GCA_021605145.1. Classification (NCBI taxonomy): domain Eukaryota; kingdom Viridiplantae; phylum Streptophyta; class Magnoliopsida; order Poales; family Poaceae; genus Aegilops; species Aegilops bicornis. The sequence goes on from CM038670.1 coordinate 883,166,187, forward strand.
CGGACTGACGCTGTTTTCAGCAGAACTACCATGGTGTTGTTTTTGTGCAGAAATAGAAGTTCTCGGAATTGGACGAAACTTTTTGGAGAATTTTTATGGAATAAATAAAAATACTGGAGCCAAGACCCACTAGAGGGGGGCCACCTGCTGCCCACAAGGCACCAGGGCGTGCCAAACCCCTGGGCGCGCCCTGGTGGCTTGTGGGGGCCCACGAGGCTCCTCTGACCCTAATGTCAACACTATGAATTCATGTTCCCCGAGAAAAAAATAAGAGAAGAAGTTTCATCACGTTTCACAATAGGGAGCCACCGCCACCTCCTGTTCTTCATCGGGAGGCCCGACTTGGAGTCCGTTCAGGACTCTGGAGAGGGGGATTCGTCGACATCGTCATCACCAACCCTTGTTCATAACCAGTTTCATTATGCTCACCACCGGTAGTGAGTAATTCCTTCGTAGGCTTGCTGGATGGTGATGGGTTGGATGAGATTGATCATGTAACCGAGTTACTTTTGTTAGGGCTTGATCCATAGTATCCGCTATGTTCTGAGATCGATGTTGCTATGACTTTGCTATGCTTAATGCTTGTCACTATGGCCCGAGTGCCATGATTTCAGATCTGAACCCTTTATGTTTTCGTGAATATATTTGTGTTCTTGATCCTGTCTTGCAAGATATACACACCTATTACGTGTTATGGTGTGCATACCCCAAAGTAATAATAATTGAGATTCTTTCCGGTGATTACCGTAGTTTGAGGAGTTCATGTATTCACTATGGGCTAATGCTTTGTTCTGGTTCTCTACTAAAAGGAGGCCTTAATATACCTTAGTTTCCTTATGGACCCCGCTGGCACGGGAGGGTAGGACAAAAGATGTCATGCAAGTTCTTATCATAAGTACGTATGACTAAATAAGGAATACATGCCTACATTACATTGATGAATTGGATCTAGTTCTGTGTCGCCGTAGGTTATAACTGTTACATGATGAATGTTACCCAACATAATTATTCGTCACTGATCCAATGCCTACAACTTTCGCATATTTATCCTGCTATGCTACTACTGTTGTTGCCATTGCTATTACAATCACTATAAAACTGCTACTGCTACTCTTACCGTTACTATTGCTATTGCTACCACTGTTATCAAATTATCATACTACTGTGCTACTGACCACTCTGCTACAGATATTTAGTTCTCCAAGTGTGGTTGAATTGATAACTCAACTGCCAATACTTGCAAATATTCTTTGACCCCCCTTGTGTCGAATCAATAAATTTGGGTTGAACACTCTACCCTCAAAAACTGTTGCAATCCCATATACTTGTTGGTTATCAATTTGCTCTGCACCATGGGGTACGGGATACCTATCCTTGAAGACCCCTCTATCTATGGCCACCAGCCAGGGCGAAACATTGCGAACTTTGGATTAGGAAGATACCTTTGTGTTGTCAGTTGATTCAGTTGCCCTTGGACAACCAAGCAACTCCTTCAGTCTCCATCGAGGGGACAATTGGGGCCACTCAATGAGCCAGGCGCATTCGCCATTTTTGGAGCTCTAAAACTGATGACAGGGAGTTGCGTGGGCGCGAGAGATAAGTAGATAGGGAGAACTCTTCCTTAGTTTTATGTCCGCAATAATGGGACATGCAACAATGGGACACTTGAATCCCCGATAGTTAATTGTGGCCCACTATGACCCCTTTAACAGGTATATCGAGACATGGGTCCACACAATCACCAACGCTATGTTTGGATGTCTGCATTAAAGACCTTTGTATTGTATTAGTTTCAGTTCCATTTCAGGCAGGAGACTGTAATGAACATGAATACGAATTCAGTTGTTTGGATGTTAATTGAATTGGCTCACGGAATCCTACTGAGGTTTCAATATGGATTCATTTTTGGGTGTCAAACTATGGAACTGCATAGCAACATTAGTGTATGCATCCAACAGAAGTTGTATAATGTGCGAGTGACTACAATTGGATGATTGTATAGCAACAAAAAAAATATCTAATATACTAGAATGGTGGAGGAAGAAGAGTAGCCGTGTTGATGCACGAAGAAGGGGAGCCGTCTTGGTATCCGGCGGTAGCTAGCTGGGCAGAGGAGGACCAGGAAGAAGGGGAGCCATGTCTCGGCTGAGATGGCCCAAGGGAGAGGAGATGGGCTCCAGCGGTCGGTGACCGCAGTGCCGGCATGAAGGGAAGGGTTGGCGCCAGAAGGGACTGCAGCCGCAGCCATCAGAGGTCAGATGGGATTTGGCTGCGGCGAGCATGGCCGGAGACAATGGGAAGGCGCTGCAGGAGAGGAAGGATCGGCGGCAGTGGAGGAAAAAGGCAACAGGAGGGCATCGATCTGCGGGGCGCCGCCGTCTTCGATCTGCTTGGGCGCCGGCTTCTTTGATCTTCCTGGGTGCCGCCGTCCTCTGTCTCATGGTGGAGGGAGGAAGGGACAAAAGAGAGGCCCGATAGAGCCAATTTGGCAGAAATCGGAGGTGCAAGCCTCCAAAATGCCGCGAGGATTGGGTGCATGCGAGCGAAAACTGTTGCATATTCGTTACCATTTCTGTCTACTATTTCAGAGTACATCCAAACACCTGAATTGGGGCAGCCCAATATCAAATCCAATACAGAGAGCCCAATACAGACATCCAAACGCAGCGCAAGGGTCGTTGGGAATCCTTGGAGAGTAAGAATTCACCTATAAGAAATGGACTTCGGAGTAAAAAAACTTCGGACTTGGGCTCCTCAGGACTGTTCGGACATGATAAAACCACATTATCTTCATGACGAGCCTTGTTAAAACAACGCCCCGATTACCCAGAGTATATCAATGCTCGGGTTTACATATCAGCGTGGTGCAAGAAGAAGCTGAACATAGAAGGGAATTCGGAGCCAAGTTAGTTCTTGGATTTAGAAGCAGATGTGGAAGGATCGAACTCGCCTACGAAGCCGAAGACCAGAAAGTTCAAGCTATTCCAAAGAAGGAGCCAATGTCCTCAGCTTGAAGACTAGTTCAGGGCTACTGACCGTGTCCTGAATTAGGGGGTGCTGACCACGTTGGCCTGTCATCAATGGCCCGAGCCGAGGATCTACTAACGACTGAAGAATGGGACACACCAGCTGTGGCCCTCGACGTACTCAAGACGAACCCTCCGAAGACTTGGTGTACACTTCAAGGCGTATTCAAATAGTCGACATGTTTATCCCTAGCTGTAGCCAATCATATATGTAAACCTTAGATACCCCCGATACCTATATAAGCCAAGGGGTCTAGTTTGTTGGAGCAAAGTGTTTAGACTAGATCCATTCATATGATCTCGAGGTAGATCATCTTGTACTCTGGACCGCATCACAATCAATATATCAAGAGTAGGATGTAGCACTTTACCTCTTATAGATGGACCGAACCTAGGTAAAACATCGCGTCTTTCTCTACTTCCTGTTACCATCGTGCCATGATCACCAACTCAAGACCCCCTACCCGAGATTCGTCCATTTTAGCATTGACACCCTGGGGCACACAAAGAACACGAATCACCCCACAACGCCTCCAATGAGGTAACCACACCCGCGGGCGTCACCGTTGACAGTTCTAGCCAAGGCCGAACGAAGCTTTCACTAGTAAATTCGCGCCCTTCCCTGACTGGACCACCAGATCTACCTCATCTGTCATCCAGCACAACCATGGGCAGTGGCAGATCTAGGATTTTAAACTAGGGTGGTCCACCTAAAAAAAATTTAGAACAAATATGACATGTGTACATTCTAATTAGTTTACCAATACCATGTAGAATTATAAATAGATCAATTTGGTGAATGTGGTTTTACAAACATACTACAATTCTTAATTATGTCCTTTTCTAAACTTGCTCTTGAGTAAACTCATGGTAGAAAAGCAACACTTATCGTCGCCGCCGGCTGAAGCAATAATAAGTCTAGAAGCAAGTACACCAAATTATGATATATATGCCTCTTTGTTTGAAATTGGGTTGAAACCGTGGCTGCTACACGCCTCCAGTGAAGCCAACCTGCCAAGGAGCGGGATGGATGTGAAGAGCCAAGGAGCATACCACTACTGAATGTAGTTTGCTCTACACGCGCCACAGCTGAAAAGTTCAGAATTCGTACAAAATATCTAGTCAATCTTCATGTAAATTCGTCTAACTCAGAGCAACAATGGGGGCAGGGGAATGGCAGGATGGATTACCTCTCTCAGAAAAAGGCAACGGGTTGAGCGGCCGACCGGACTAGGCACCAGCTGCGGCGGCCGGGAGGGCAGGCCGACCCGTTAGCGTCAGACTTATTCAGGCGGTGGCTCGGGCGGCGGGAGGGGCCAGCGGGTTGACAGCGAGGCAGGCGGCTGACGGCTGATCGAAATCAGTGGAGACGGCCAGTCGGGAGAGGCACTAGGTCTGGTTTGCTCGTGGGCGTGGCTGCGTGTGGGTCGGGACGTGCATTAGGCTGTTGTTGGGCTTTTTCCCCCAGTGGCCCATCTCCTCGTAACATATAGTATACATGCCGGCCTAAAATCCCACCCTGGCCACCCTGTAGCTCCGCCCCTGGCCATGGGTGATGTCTTTTGCCGGGAAACCGCACGACCGGAGCAGCACCACCGCCCGGAATCGCCTCCCCGGCTGGGCGCACACGTCCAGGATACCCACATGGATCTCCACCACAAACGCATACCGGAGCCATGGCGGATGAAGGCCATGCAACCGCCATCATCCCCCGCCCGAGTTTTTCCCAGCAGAGCTCCGGCGGTGGCGAGGAGAGGGGCAACAGCGGCTCAAATTCCTAGAACGGATCGGCACGAAGGGCATTGGGAGGGAGGGAGTCGAGGATAGGGGAGGCGGCTAATGGTGGTCATGTAAGCCCACTCGAACTAACTGAAATGAAATCATGCGTCTTTGTTTGGGTTAACCTTATTGGGCTCTGCGGTATACAAAGCTCTTACAACTCATGGTGTAGTGATTTTGTGGGCTCCTTCTATATTCTGTTGCACCTCAAGCAAAACGGCTCGGTTAAAAAAGGGACTAGAAGTTTCTTCACTAACATCATATCATTCAAAAAATTTCATCATTTGTTATTGGTTTCACTATATGTGGTAAAACTAGATTTATATTAGTAATAATCAGTACATAAGCAGTGGTGTACATCTGAACCCAATCTCTGTAAACTGGCTCTGCCCCTGAATTGTAGAGAACACCCCTTAGATATTAATCGTAGCTACCACAAGATCAATGTCATCTCCCCTTCGGCTCTGACTATTGCTCTGCTGTTGTGAGGTGGAGGGAAGGGATTGTCGTCTCTCATCCTTTGTGTAGTAGGTTTTAGAATCACGGCGACATTGCTCCGACAATAATGCTGGTGTCGTATCAAAATAAAACCATCGGCTCAAATCCCTTCTTGGTGACGCTTGGATTCTCCAAATAGGCAAAACCTTGCTAATTCATTAGAAGATGAACAACTTGTGTTGGCCCATATTTATCATAAAATTCAACTTTCTACCCCTCAATCCGGTTTGGCAAACGTTACTTTGTAGATCAAAACCTCTACATCGAGTCGAGAGATACTCACACAACAATGTGGAATTTAATCATCCATTTATACTCACACAACAATGGGAAAATTATTCATCCATTTATTTACTCATACAGTACTTCTCAAGCTTATTGATCGGTTATCAGATTCATACATCCATGCATGGAGGACACACTCATGGTCTTGGTATGTTGTCACTGTGACGCAAGCGCCACCGAGAGCCCATTGTTGAAGGGCCTCTGGTTGTAGCAGTCGAGGTTGTTACCATAGCCAACGCCGAGGACATCGCAGTAGCGTTTGTAGAACCCGATCCGGTTAGCAACACGGTCATCCTGCCCCTTTCCGCACTCGAGCCCGCCGTTGATGATGTTGGTGATGACGCCGTACCCAGGCACCCGACCAGCAGCGTTGTCCGTGCCCGACGGCGTCCACTGACCCGTGATCACAGCGTGCGACGCCGGTTTGTTATCTTGTGCCGTCATCCAGAACCACAACGCGGTCTTGAACGACACCGTTGGGTCTGTCGCCACCAGGTCCGGGTTGTTCAGCAGGTCCACCCCGATTGCGCGGCCTGCTTGGCCGTAGTTGTAGTTCCATGAGAGCTGGATGGGGCCGCGGCCGTAGTATTTCTTGCCCGGCGCGCACGGCCACTCCGGCTTTGGGTCGCAGTAGCTTCCCGGCGAGCCCTGCTCCTGCTTGAAGCAGTAGCCCCAGGCGTACGGTCCGTCGGGCGCCGCGGGCCACCCGCCGGTGGTCTCGTGGGAGGTCTGCCCGAGGAAGGCCGCCACCTCCCGCTTCCGCGTCTCCGTGCTCCCCGTGGTGCCGAATGACGGGAACGCGGCGGCGGCGGCGAGGAAGGCGTCGTATGTGTAGAACCCGCGGGCCTCTTGGCAGTCGTTGCGGTGGAGGAGGAGCCGGTCGAAGAGGTCCCTGGAGATGATGGACGACACGCCCCGCCGGGCTGGGGCCGGAGGGTGGGGCCGCAGCCGCTGCACTGGCTCTGGCAGCCGGCACCGCAGTACGCGCTGCCGCTGCCACAGTACCCGAATTGGCTGCAGCAGAGACAGTTTGCGCACCTCGCACCACCAGCCTGGGAGCCGCACTGCTGGGCGTTCACGGCTGTGGCGAGCGCCGCCGCCAGAACCATGGCCAGGATAGCCACCACCCTCGGGGCTCTCGGTACCGTGGGCATGTATGGCTTCATGATCGATCTTGAGTGGCGCCTGATAGATTATGGTGCCCAAGTGCCGCCATTTATAGGCCTTGTGTGGAGAAAAGTCGTGGTTTGCCTTAAAACTAGATCAATCGTGTGTGTGGAAAATCGGTGGAGAATGGGCCTGGAGAAAGGTGCGTGCAACGCCATTGTACACACTCATTGCTCATCGTTTGAATTCTGCTGCATGGCACGCCACAAATTTCCATTATCTTCTTCATTGCTACGCAGGACCATGTGACCAGGTCTGCTCTCATAAATTGGGGAAATGGGCCGACCAACCACGTTCCACTTATAAATAAATTAGTTAATACGCGATGAAGGCGTACTAACCACGTTCCACTTATAAATAAATTAGTAGAGGGATATGCTTGCAAAGAAATATATAATATTCTGCAACTTTGTGTTGTGTAGGAGGACTGTTCGTGCATAAAGTAAACGCTGGTAACTCAGACAAACAAAATAGCATGGCAAAATCTTGTAATTTTAGCCAATTTTTTGAAATATGTCTTGGTGGATAAGATCGATCAATGCATCTCACCGCAGGCAAGGCAGCGGGGTAGGGTATGATAAGATCGATCAATAATTCTCACGGTCGGGCCACTAATAATCAACCACTAACTTCAATTCCGGCCACAGAGCTGAGCCTGTATGTGGGTGTATGTTGTTGGGCTACTCTACATTGCCACGTATGTCGACACGATACCTTATTTGTTGACCGAGTCTCTTACAGCTGTTTAGTTGCCTTTTTTTCTATACTATATACTATACTATAAAAACACGCAAACTTTATCTTTTTTACTGCCACCCCACAAGTGTACCCAGCCTGATTACTATCATCAGATTATTCCACCTAAACACATCTAACAGTCAAGATTATTCCACCTAATCTGATGCCCGTTGACGAACATGCGGAATCCGCCGCCCAAGCTCAGTTTACCGAGACACCGTCACGGGCTCGCTGTTCCTCTACACATCGACGCCCGCCCCTCCCCCGTGCCACTCTCCCCGCCGGCTGTGACATCCCGGTCACTACTTATCCGCTCTTTTCCCCGGCGTCCGGCTGCCTGCTATGTCAGGTTCCCGTTTCAGGGTGGTGGTCAGTGCGATTCTGCGCCGTGCTTTGCTTTGCCTCATTGGCGGATGCAGTGCGCGTGTGTGCACTGGCTTCGAGTCTAGCTTGGAGGCGGCGAGGTGGCTAGGCAGCGCTGCTTGCTCTGTTTCTACAGGCGCTGCTTGCTGTACCTGCTTCGTGTAAGTTTTTGCTCTAGCTGATGCTTGTACGTTTTGGATGTCAAAAAGTTTGCAATGCAAGTGGCTGGTGACAACTTGTATAATTCGCAATTTTGTTATATCCACTTGACCACTTGGTTTAAATCTGATAGGTACCTATAAACTGCTTTTGATGTGTTTTCCTGCTGAACAAATGTAAATGATATAATAACTGAAATTTAATAAGGCTGTGTACTTAAAAGTTTAGACTGATTCGATGCATCTTTAAAGATTGAACTGCATGGTATTATTTTCTGTACTTAGATCTTAAAGGATGTGTGCTATGGTTCAGACATAATACCTTGCTATTTAGATATTGTGCCTATCATCATTTATTTAGACTAGCCACAATGTGTAGTAACAGTGCCCATGTTACTACTCTACGTTACTACCTCTATAGTGTGGAGTAACATATGTGTGGTAACATGCAACACTTCATTTATTAGGCTATAGACTCATCTTGCCTTGATATGTGTGATGTTACTCATACTAGTAACTAGCTATGTTATCACATGCCTCTCTTTTTTCATTTATTGTTTGCCACATCATCTATTTTATCTAGATATGTGTGATGTTATTATCTATGTTACTCCCACTATGGGTAGTCTTAGCAATGTTGGTAAGTGAAGTTTGATTAATCCATTGATGTATATGGGTTTGTGTAAACCGAAATTGTGCGTAGCCTGATTTATGGAGCAATGGATAACAAGGTTTGAACTATATATTTTATTTGAGTCAAGGACTGTTGAGTACCATAACTAATCCATTATTTTTCCATCTCGCAGTACTTTGTGCGCTGGGCTATGTGGCGGCATGTATGATGAGTATCGCTACTAAGAGATGCTTGTTCAGGTGAGGCAAAATTTGTTGTCTTCAATTTTACTTAAATCTTGCTATAGCTTGATATGTACACCTCAATGAATGGTAGTTCTCCATTTATAAGTAGAGTCAAACTTTCTTATGAAAGCAAGATGCCCAATTTATATGCGTTGATTTTCCTGGTGCCATGTCATGATTTTCATTACCAGTATGCATATGGGTTAATTTTCCTTTTGCCCTCAGTGGTGTCCATGTGCTCAGTTTTGCCCTCAGTTGCGAATCGTGCTCAGTTTTGCCCTCAGTTGCGAATCGTGCTCAGTTTTGCCCCTAGTCTGTCCGCACCGACTCGTTCCGTGAAAACTGCCGTCTCCGTCAGGTCAACCTTTTGACTCGGCCCTTACAGGTGGGACCAGAGGGCAGTGACGCGCTAGACGATTAGACCGCTGCACGCGTGGCTTGTGGGACACAGCAAATAGACATTGAGCAGAGAGCCGTTGCAGGTGTGCGATATAAGCGGGCGACAGAGAGCGGCGGTGACCATGGCGATAGAGAGAGCGGCCATGGGAAGATAGATGTGGAGGGCGCGGCGGCGTTGGGATACCCTTTGGCTCCGAGCTCGATGTCTTCTTCAAGCTCCCGCGCCACCTCGCAGATGCAGATCCCGGCGTGCGTGGAGATGTCGATCTTCATCTGCCCGCGGTGCCGGGCGGGCGTTGATCGGAGGGTTTCTCACACAACGAAGAACCATAATCATCCGTTCTACGTGTGCGGCAAGACTGGGGTAAGAATCGGGGCAATCGTCTGCTGGGACTAATTGTGCAATGGGGCAAACTTTATCTTTTTTACTGCCACCCCGCAAGTGTACCCAGCCTGATTACTATCATTAGATTTTTTTTTTGATTTAAAAGGAAACTTTATTCATTTGAAATAACCAGTACATCGCTTGTGAGGATCATTACAATTTCATTTGGAGGTTCCTCAAACCAGTCGGAAGTCAAAGAAAATCTAGTTAATCTAGCAAGTTCATGAGCTACTTTATTTGCCTCTCTAATACAATGTTCGAATCTAGTCGTGACAAAATCATAGGCATAGTGGTAACAATCCTCGAAAACTGCTGCCGCCGCCCCCGTTGATTGTCCTCCTTCCTGCATGGTCTCAACCACCTCCATGTTGTCTGAGTTGATGATTAGGCGGTTACACCCCGCCCTTTGCGCCATTGTTAGGCCAAACTTGAGAGCTAAAGCTTCAGCCATCAAAACATCCGCACAATAGTCAATCTTTCCATTTCCTCCTGCAATGAACCTACCTTTGTGGTCTCTTAAAACTGCCCCCATCGTACCCTTCAACATATCATGATCAAAAGAGGCGTCAACATTAAGTTTCACAAAACCCCTAGGAGGGCAGTACCAACCCCCCTTTTTCATCGTGGCCTTTGGAGATGATACATTTACAAAGTTGGATGTGAGAGCTATGATCCCTTTGCTATCTGATTTGCATTCTGAGTTAATTCCTTATGCACTAACTTTCGTCTTTCCCACCATAGGTACCAAGCTGAAATAGCTATCATTTCACGTACATTTTGGTACCCATAATACTCAAGTCTTGGTCTGGAAGAAGTAGAAGGTATTCCAATATTGCCTCCCCGGCAAGATCAACCTCAAAAGCTTGATGCTACGATTACTATCATTAGATTATTCCACCTAGACACATCTAACAGTCAAGATTAATCTAATCTGATGCTACGATTGTACCTATAGCAATTAATCTCAGCAAACGATTACTCTGCCGAACACGTCTTCCGTGGAAAACGTAATCCACTCTTCTCACAGCAATCAAACCCCACAGCCCGCTCCTCCCTGGGCTTCTTTCCATGTTCATCGAACCTTTCTAAGGTTAGATCGCCGCTGCCAGCCACCCTACGGTCGCCGCATCGAGGCCAAAACTCTCTTCTCCGGCTACTCCTGAAGCTAACCGACCACGCTGCGTCCGCCGGGACGACGATGGCCAGGGCGAAGTCCGGCGTGGAGCGCAGGAAAGAGGATCTCGACGAGGCTGTGAAATTTCCCACCCCAATCCCAGTCCGCGCTGCCGCCTGCCCCTCCGCCGCCGCTCCTCCTCTTGGCCCTCGCCCCACGCACATCGTCATCACCCAGATCGCGCCCTCCCTCCAACCCAAACGCCCCATCTGCCCCGCCATTATCGGACGCCGCGTCATCTCACCGTGACCGCCCGTCACTGAACCCGCAGGCATAGAACCCGACGGAGCCGCAGAGGCCGTTGACAAACATTGGGAATCCGCGGCCCAAGCTCAGTTTACCGAGGCACCGTCGCCGGCTCGCTGTTCCTCTACACATCGACGCCCGCCCCTCCCCGTGTCTCTCTCCCCGCCGGCTGTGACATCCCGGACACTACTTATCCGCTCTTTTCCCCGGCGTCCAGCTGCCTACTATGTCAGGTTCCCGTTTCAGGGGTGGATGCAGTGCGCGTGTGTGCACTGGCTTCGAGTCTAGCTTGGAGGCGGCGAGGTGGCTAGGCAGCGATGCTTGCTTTACCTGCTTCATGTAAGTTCTTGCTCTAGCTAATGCTTGTACGTTTGGATGTCAGCAAAAAGTTTGCAATGCAAGTGACAGGTGACAACTTATATACTCCCACTGTTCCTAAATATTTGTCTTTGTAGAGATTTCAAATGAACTACCACATACGGATGTATATAGACATATTTTAGAGTGTAGATTCACTCATTTTGTTCCGTATGTAGTCACTTGTTGAAACCTCTAGAAACACAAATATTTAGGAACTGAGGGAGTAATTCGCAATTTTGTTATATCCACTTAACCACTTGGTGTAAATCTGATAGGTACTTATAAACTGCTTTTGATGTGTTTTCCTCCTGAACAAATGTAAATGATATAATAACTGAAATTTAATAAGGCTGTGTACTTAAAAATTTAGACTGATTCGATGCATCTTTAAAGATTGAACTGCATGGTATTATTTTCTGTACTTAGATCTTAAAGGATGTGTGCTATGGTTCAGACATAATACCTTGCTATTTAGATAGTGTGTCTATCATCATTTATTTAGACTAGTCACAATAGGTAGTAACATAGAGTAGTAACAATGCCCATGTTACTGCTCTATGTTACTGTGCGGTCCGACAGGGCGTGCTACAACCGACGCCTGTTTTGATACGAGTGGCCGCGCTGAAAGGCCAAGGGAAGGGGAGACACGGCTGCCGGCGTGGCGTGCTGCATCCGGTACATGGGGAGCTGCAACCAGTACACGGGGAGTTGCAACCGTGGATAGAGAAGCTGGAACCACAGTTCACCGGAGCTGGAACCACGGTCCGGTGGAGCTGCAAGGCGACCCTTGCGGCGGGGATGCTGGAACCATATTGACGAAATGGTGGAACGATGTTTTTGGGATGCTGGAACCGCGACGACAGGCCCGCCGAAATGCTACAACCGCACTTGCTAGATGCTGGAACCGCTGCTCGCCGATGTCGCCACGGTGGTCGCTGGCATCAGATAAGTTGGGGATCAAGGTGACCACACTCGCGCGGATGCTGCAACCGGCACATCGGCAAGCTGGAACGAGCACAGCGACGAGTTGCAACCCAAAGGCGCCAGATGATACAACCGACGCATGGCGAGATGGAACCGAAGGCGACAAATGCTACAACCACCCCCAAGATTTGCTGGAACCATGGCTGCGGGTGCTACGTACTAGGGGAGGGAGATGACGCAATGCGACCGGTGCGGCGGCGACAACGATGACGGCGAGGGGGCTAACCGGCGGCGGGGGAGGAGGTAAGGAGGTGCGGGCCGCGCAGGAGATGCGTGCAGGGAAGTGTATCAAGCAGGAAGAGCTGCATGGAGTTAGCGGGCGTGAGGAAGAGGACGACCGAGTCCACGGTCCGTTTTTCACGCGAGCGTGATCCAGTGGACTGGATTCTTAGCGGGCCAGATCTGACGGCCCGCGGACGACCGGCCGAGTGGTTGGGCCGGTGCACCGGCGCTTATTACTGGCCTTGGCCCCAACCACGCATCCCCATAGCACCGCTTCGGCGAGTGATTATTGGCCAGTCAGGTACGCAGACGTCGTGTTCCGTCCCGTCTGCATGCACCTTGTCGTCTTGTCGTTGGATCCAAGTGAAAATCCCTTGATCACCTCTTCGAGCAGTTGCAATTCGTCGCTCGTCCACCCAAGCGGCGTGTTCCCATTTGTCCGCATGCATGCAGTAGCTGATTTGACCATGTACCTTTGTTGCCTTGTATCTGAACGTACATACGCAGTGCTGACCACCGGTTTGCTCTCATTTCTTAACCATTATACGTGGTTCCTCTGGCATGCGAACACATACATATATTTTCTGTGACACAACCTGGCCTACTGAACGGCATAAAAAGGAAAAGCATAATTGAAAACCAACACAACACATGAAGCACATACATCTTGAACGGCTAGAGCCACACGGTGAAGGAGCAAGCAAGTTCAAAAAATTTACAAAACAAACGTACGGCCACACATGAGTTTCTACCCCGCCACATCCCAAACAAATGCACACGTCAAAAAATCAAACACCCATGAGTTGCTTTCATCCAAGTGGAGGAAGTAGGCATCCCCGAAAATAGGGGCTTGGGTATTTATCACTGTAGCGTGACCCTGGGCATTCAGTTTTTACAGTTCGGGTAATTCGGTTTATGGGTAATTCGGATAGTGAAAAATTAGAGCCAAATTTTAGTCAGCCAAAAAAATAACCGAACCAAAATTACCCAAAATTTTGGTTCAGGTAATCCGGGTACCCATACAAAACCAAAATACGGGGAGGGAGAAGACCCTATGTCCTCTGCATCAGGATTCAGGCGACCACGTGCGAGAGGGAACCACGTGGATGAGGTTGTAGGTCGCCGTCTTCCTCGAATCCGGGGCTCGGCGTCGGATCAGATGAGGCGACGAGCAGTGGACGTCATCAGGGGCGGAGCCAGGGGGACGAGCAGGGGCCTGCCCCCCCCCCCCCCCCCCAACGATCAACAATTTTAGTAGAAGCAACTAGTAATTATCAACGAGATTCGATCAATATACGTACTCGGCCCCCCCTATACTCAAATCCTGGCTCCGCCACTAGACGTCATGGCATGGTGGAGCTCTTGAGAGGAGGGGACGCCAGTGGCTAGAGAGATATGGTGGTAGGAGACGGTGAGGTCCAGGTCGGAAGCATGAGTCTTGTCCGAGGGGAAGGGGAAAGAGGAGCACTAAGGTCGGGGAGGAGATCAACTCCGCTGCAGGCTGCGGCATTGCCCATGGCGCGTGGGGGAGAGAGGAGCTCCGCTCCGATCCAAAAATTGTGGGGGTCGGGGAGAGATAGGTGGTGGCCTGGTGGGGACGTGGGTTGAGGAGAGAGAGGTGGTGGGGACCAGGGGCGTCATGTGGGATGAGGAGAGAGCGACGGGTTCGTGGGTGAGTGGTTTTATCGGTTTGTTTTGTTTATTCTGGTTTGAAGTCTAAAACCTTAACCAGAAGAAAGAAATAGCATAAAATAAAACCCGTACCGAAGACCAAAAACGGAAATAACCGAAAATTCGGTTATATCTGTTCGATTCAGGTTCGGTTACCCAAATGCCGACTGCTAGGTATGACGCTCGCCACATGCAATATGTGAGCTCCTCTTCCTTGTGTGCAGTCGCCACCTTGTGTGCAATCGCCAGAAACGAAAGATGATGCTCGTGCTCTCACTAGCTCGGTCGTGGCCCCGTAAGGCTTCCCATAGTCGCTCGGAAGCTCTAGTACTTCTATTGCTCACCTGGCTCAGTAGCCAGCAAAAAGACAACAACTACTAGTTAAATAAAAAGTGAATTTTATTTTTTGTTAGATTTAGAAAATTCTTATATTGAGAAAAACACAAAATAAAAACGTTCATGAAATTTTAAGATATTCCTGAACTATAATATTGCTGGCAAGTTTGAAAAATGTTCACAAATTTAAAAATTCATGCATGTGAAAGAAGTGTTCATGGGTTTGAAAAATATTCTTGAGTTTGAAAAAGTTTTCATGAATTTGGAAAAATGTACGTGGATTTTCAAAAGCTACCGAACTCGAAAAAAGTTTTAAAAATGAAAAGAAAAAATAAAGGAAACCTAAAAATCTGAATAGATATTTTTGAACGTTTTTATACATTAAGAAATGTTTTCATAGTAAGTAAAATAACAATATTTGCCAAAAAAATATATATTACAAAAAAATAAAAAAAATAAAAGGAAGCCCACCTACCACGTATCCTATAGGCGATGTAAAAGGAAGTGTAGCCGAGCTAGGCGTGCTTTGTGGGCCTGGCACAAAATATGTCCCTGTAACAAGGTGGGCCTGTCGCTCACCATTGGCGGCATATGAGAGCTCCTCTTCAACGTGTCCAGGCACAAGAAATCAGAGATGGCGCTCATGCTCACACTAGGGCGGCAGCGATCCACTAACGCTTCGCTCAGTCGCTCAGAAGGTCTAGCGCTTCCCTCAATCATCTGGATCAGTAGCAAGTTAAAAGCCAGTAATTACCGGTTTAATATTTTTTAACAGATTTAGAAAATCATTATATTTCAAAAATGTTCATGAAAGAAGAAAATTCATGACTTTTTGAAAGTTTTGTAAATTCAACAAAATGTCGGCAGTTTCAGAATAGATTCTAAACCCGAAAAATCATGAATTGGGAAAGTATATTCATGAATTTGAAAATGTTCACGCATTTGAAAGAAAAACACAAATTTTAAAATTAATTTTTTAAAATCGTTCATGTGTTCAGAAAATGATCACAAATTTGAAAAATGTTATGAATTTTGAAATAAAATGCAGATAGGAGATGAAAACATATACATAAATTTATGAAGTTGATATAAAAAAGTAAATGAAAAAACAAAAAAAGACTAACCGATAAAAATCATTAGATATTTTAGAACATTTACATAATATAATGGTTTTACAATAAGTAAAATAATAATAGTTTCGGACATATACAAGACGAAACAAGATTCTATTTTAGAACATTTTTAAATAAATAAAATATGAGGAAAAAAGGAGCTACCGCTCCAGATGACACTAGCTCAGCCTCGGCCCAGTAAGGCTTCGCTCACCCGGTCGAAAGGTCTACTGTTTCCCTCGCTCAGTGGCGAGTAGTAGAAAGCCTACAACAAGCTGTCTAATAAATAACGTTGTTTTTGTTTTTTTGATTTATATAATTATTTTACTTAAAACATAATCTCGAAATAAAAAAGTTCTAAAGTTTTATAATATTTTAATATTCCAAAGACATGTTGGCAATTTACGAAAATGTGCACGATTTGTTTTGAAAAATAAAATTGCTAAAAATATTCATGAATATTAAAATGTTCATGCATTTGAAAGAAATTGATGATTGTTTTAAAACATAATAAACTTGAAAAGTTTTTAATAGATTTGATATAATATTCATGAATTCAAAAAAATGTTCTTGCATTGGAGTAAATGGACATATATTTAAACTAGAGAGGGAATTAAGATATGTTCACTTTTAAAAAATTGAAATGAAAAAAGTAAAAGGAAAACCCAAAAATTTTGAATGGATATTTTAGAATTATTTTATTACATGATGAAATCTATTTTTTCATGTTTCATAGAGTTGAACACACATGTAACCTTTGGAAAACACTTTGCCATGTGTTCTCAGGGTTCAAGCCAACAATAATTGTACTCCCGGGATTGCTTCTTACTAGTTCTAGCTCATAATCAAAGACCTTGTGTTCGCACACGAACACGTCACCGTGTACCTCCAACGCCGAGGGTGATGCACCGCAGCTCACGTCGAAGGAGACCTGCCGGAAGCGCGATACGCAAGACAATCCGGCAGACGCTTTTGTAAACCCGAAACCCCACACGCCCGGGAGGGACCCCGTCAGGGCGCGCGGCGGCTATGGGTTGCCCTAGGTCGACCTGATCACCCCTAGGGCCTCGTGGATCGCCGCCCTGCAACTAGAAGAATGAACGAAGAACGAGGAAGAAGAAGAACAAGGGAGAAGGAAAAGTAAAGGTAAAACATGTAGATAGATTTGTTCGATTGTGTGTTGTTATTCAATCGGCCGTCACCTCTTACATATATATGAGGCGGCTGGACTTTCCATACAAGAAAAGGACTCAAATCCCGTCCAAAACATCAAAAGATAACCTAACTCGGACTACGAGGGCCGGAACTTCCGGTCAGCCCGGAACTTCCGGGCTAAAATTACATCAAGTTGCCCTCTTGCACAGCTCCTGCAGGTCGCATATGGCTTCGGATCGCGATGGTCTCAAAAGCAAAGTTGTAGACCTTGCAATGGAGGAAAATTCGTTAGTTGAACACTTTTTCATCCAAGGTCATATTGATGTCGAAACTGGCCCTGCAAATCAGCAAATAGTGTTAACATTCCAGTTTTCGGGGTGCTCCGCGTGCAAACTTTCGGTTTAGCCTGGAACCTCCCCAGAAGTTTTGCCCGGAACTTCTGGGGCAGATTTATGCAGAACATTGTTTTGGCTCTAACTTTTGCATAACTCCGATTTAGACGTTTCTTATATCAAAATCGATCGTTTTGACGAGACGAAGACAATATGTGTAGAAACTTTTCTCATATGAGGCCATCTTGGGGCCGTAATCAGCCGAATAGTATTCTGAATACAAAATCTCAGTGCTTCAAACACAACTTCGGCCTTAGAGATGCGATCGGATGGCTATGGCCCAAATATCAAAGTTTCTCCTTTTGACGATACAGAACTTTCTCACTTTGAGCACTTTTCCATTTGAGACCATCTTAATTAAGTTCTTGACCGTGCCAAAATCTGGTGTCAACACATGCCCCCCTGTTTTTTGGCAAACCTGTGTGCCCAAAAATTACTTGCATGATGCTTTTACTAAGGGCGATGTCAACACTCCATCGGCCATTTATATGTTCTTAGGACGATAATTATATATCGGCCATTGCTTGTTTGAACCTCTTGATGCAAACTTGGGTGAAAAACTTCTCAGCTTTTATAGCAATCCGATGGTAAGGTTCCGTAGATCAAAACCATCCTCCGAACCATAATGTTCACCCTTTTGCTAAGATATCGCAGATAATCAAGAATAAACTTCCCCCAATCCTTACTTCGCCTGCATAAAAGTTTCATTAGTGGCCGAAGCGGTGGGCTTCGATTCGGCCTTACCTATGTTGACAAGACCTAGCATCGGCTATTGATAGAAATGCAATACACCATGGTTAACATAGTAGCTGGATGCTTGTTGTGCCAACTCTTTCGAATTGTCATGTCTAGATATATGAACAATTTTAAAGCAACCCGAGATTAATCTTGCATCTAGACATACCTCAAGATAAACTATAAGTGATTCGTCAAAATATTCATAACCCTTAGATATTTGTTGCACCACTAATAACGAATCACCGGAAGCCTCAATATGTATAGCACCTATAGCAAGGCAAAGCTCCAATCCGAATAACAATGCATATTCGGCTTTGATCATTGTGCAAAAATATTTTAAGCGGCATGAGGCTTCACAAACTAGCTCCATATGGAGATAAATAAACAACACCAACACTTTGGCCATTGCTACAAATTGAACCATCAAAATATAATCTCCATAGTACTAGAGAGACAAGGCTAATATCACTTAATATGTACCTTGTCTCGGTTCCAACTGAACTAAGGACGATGTTAGAATCCCACACCAGCCATGATCAGATAGTTTCTTAGGACGATAGTTAAGTATGGCCATTACCATGAGGTTCATGTAGAATTCATCCATTAAAACATGTATAGCCGAAACAAACAAATAAAATAGCAATAAAATATTTCGGCCCCTTTGTCTTAGCAACAAAAATGTAACTAACCAAATGTATGGTGATTTGGTAATACTGTCATCATATAGAAATTTATGTTGCATCCATGGATCAAAATAAGTCCATGGAGGGTAGTTGATCATACCTGTGGATGAATTCCATGGCAAAAGCATCAATGGCATTGTTGAAGAAAATGGATGATGTGCTAACCGAAGATTTTGATGTTGTGATGCACACCTTCGGCTTAATTGTTTGTTGCTTCCATCCTTCTCTTTCTTCTTTTATTGTACTTGTTGCAATAGAAGCATGCACATCATTTTTGTTTTGATTGATCCTCTTGGGAACCCATGCCATGTTCTTCTTTCTTAGCTCTTGTGCACTAAGATTTTGTAATTCCTTTTTTTGCCAATACGATAAGCCGAGTGGGCATCTCGGCTGTGATTCTGTTTTGACCAATGGTAATTCTTTTTTGACCTTGTGCACTCTCAACTTCTTTTCTTCAGATTTGGCACTTTGACTCTTAACAATTGATTGCTTCATCTCATTGCATGTAGTAGCCAATGTCAATACTTTCATTGGCTCTTTTTCATTTGAGATCAAATCTGAAGTAGCACTTTTACGACCATCTCTTTTAACGTGGTAAACTTGCTTGACTACCTCTTTCTTCTTCCTTGAGCTCCAGACCGATTCCTTATGATTGAAACGGTCTTTAACATGTGATTGTTCAAATGTTGTTTTTCTCGGAGCTGCATAATATTGGTGAGATGGTCTAAAATAAGATGGAGAATGTGCCCTTGTATCATACCTGTCCCATGATAGATATGGATCTACATGAGCATAGGGAGGCATCCACGGCATTGGCGGCCAAAAATAAGGATATGAATATGCTGCATTAAAATTATCACTTTGCCAATACCAATCCTCATATTTACGCCTTGGGGGTGATCTTGGTTTCTTTGCATGATTTGGCCGATAAGCATTCTTCTCTTCACTCTTCTTCTGATATTTATCCAATAGTTCAGCGAAGGTGATTTTTGATCTCTTACACTTGCGCTTATTTCGGCCTTTGTTTTCCTTTTGATTTGCTTTCATCGATCACTAGATTTGCTTGCTACCCCAGTCCTTGGCGTCTCCATTATAGCTTCGATGGAATTGTCACCCTCAAGATTATGTTCATTATGCTCTTCAACAACTTCTTTACTTGAAAGCTTGATCCCATCACCTGCAGGTTTTACCTTCTCTTTAAATGGATCGGCTTGAAGTAGCCGATGCAAAAACTTTTTGCCATCGGGACCAATCGGAATAGACTGGTCATCTCTTGGTGTCTCAACAAATTTTAATCGTCCTTTATCAATGGCCGATTTAACTATTTGACGAAACATATTGCAATCCTCAAAATTATGTTTGAAACGAATGATGCAACCTACAATACATTCGCCCTTGAATTGATGGCTTGACATGGTGATCAAGAATTCTTATGTAATTATTTTTCAGCAACAAATCAAATATTTGATCACACATGCTTGAGTTGAAGGCAAACTTTTTATTTTTCTAGCCGATCTTGCTGTGAGAATGGCTTTGGAGTTAAGCAAACGAATGATTCAGATTTTGTATCACTCCATTCGGCTATGAATTTTATTTTGCATTCTCTTACCGATGTCATTGGATAAGAAACTATACTTGCATCGGTTTGCTCAGAAGATTTTAACCTTGGCTTTAAATTTCTAAAACGAAATAGTTAGAACATACATGTCTCAATTTAGACCAAGTGTAAGCCAAGTAAGAAATAAGCAAAGCTATCCAATTAGATATGAACTTTAGATAAAGCAATGGGAAAAGCCTTGGCTGCAATAATTTTTCGCTATCAGTCTTTCTGAATGGTGTAATGGGTTGACCGATATGTTGCATAACAATTTTATTGCTAACAAGTAAATTACCCTTCTTCATTGGTCTTTCAAAATTACTTATGAGAATATTTCTTATAGATGCATCAATAATGAAGTTATGCACCAAATCTGAAAATAGGTAAATTACTAGCTATGCATACCTCTTGAAATACGTTGGGAGAGCATGATGGTGGTGTGACTTGAACAATATCTAGCTTCGCCTTTTGGATGACTCCCCAACACCTTGTCATCATCTTTTTCATGATTCCATGCGTCATTGCTTTGAAGATCCAAGTCAGCCGAACTTTGTTCGACTACTTATTCTTGTCCTTGAGGCTTGTCAATTTCTATGGCACGGAACTCATAGGGCAGGAAGTAGGTTCCATTGACTTCGGAAAAATCAAGCATGGTTGTTTTGCTATGCTTGCCATGCCCTTTCTCAATAATGCTTGTCACTTTGGATTTGATGGATTCAGAATATATACTACTTGATTCGGCTTTTCCAATAACCGAATTTTCTTTGTTACCTGAATCAATAACTTTTATCTTTTTTAATTTGCAAGGCTTCTCGCTCTTGTCTAATTTTAGCCCACATCTCAGCTTGGCGAGCTTTAAACTTTTTCATCTCAATTTCCATCCACTCCTCATGAGATTGCCCCCCAATACTTTCAGACTTTTTCGGCAATGAGGTGCCGAAACTTTGCAATTGTTTACGGGGTGCACTGGATGGTACAACACTGGGCAACTGCATCATTTGCACAACTCTAGCTTTTACTGCAGCAAAATCATGAGGCTTCCCGCCTTCTATTAGTTCCTTCCGAACGGAGTTGTACAAATCCCAAGAGAATGTAAGCTTGTTCTCAACCACCCAGTCTGGATATGGTTGCCCCCCGATGCTTTTAGACTCTTTCGGCAATGAGATGTTGCCGAAATTCTGTAATTGTGTAGGGGGGACATGATATGCCACGGTAGTAGGTGAAGGCATTTGTGCTCCTGTAGAAGTTTCACTTATTCGGCCATGACCATGAAGGTGCGGAGCCGAATTATGGACATCAACAGTTGCATATGGTGCCAAAAAATTAGTAGCATTACATGTAGCATATAATGTTTGAGGGTAACTGGCCAAATAACTAGTAGTAACATGGCCAATTTTCCTATCCACCGCACGCTTTGGATTAACGTATCGCAAGTTATTTGCCGATGAATAAGAACTTGAAACACTTTGTTGCATACCATTGGAAGTTCCTACATAGGGTGTCTCAATCTTGATTAACCAAACTCATCATGTTATTCATCGGCGATAAATTTGTGGGGTTGCTGATGCATGAGAGTTTGGATACATATGTTGTATGTTGCTAAATCATAAGAATTTGATGCATGACAATTGTTTTGCATCGCCCGCGCATAATTAGATGCATGATTGATAAAACTAGGGCTAGCCGATACATTATGCTCATTAGGTGATCTAGCAACAACATATGAATTATTTGCATCTACAAAGGGGAATTGGGTGTTCATATTACCTTTGTAGATTGCAAACCCTAGACGACGATCTCTTCGTAGCAAGAACGGGCCGGAGACCGTTCAAAGCTTCGTCCCCAGCGGAGTCGCCAAAAAGTGTGTTCGCACACGAACACGTCACCGTGTGCCTCCAACGCCGAGGGTGATGCACCGCAGCTCACGTTGAAGGAGACCTGCCGGAAGCGCGATACGCAAGACAATCCGGCAGGCGCTTTTGTAGACCCGAAACCCCATACGCCCGAGAGGGACCTCTGGGATGCCAAGAGCTTATGGGTTGCCCTAGGTCCACCTGATCGCTTTAGGGCCTCGTGGATCGCCGCCTGCAACTAGAAGAACGAACGAAGAACGAGGAAGAAGAAGAACAAGGGAGAAGGAAAAGTAAAGGTAAAACGTGTAGATAGATTTGTTCGATTGTGTGTTCTTATTCAATCGGCCGTCACCTCTTACATATATATAAGGCGGCTGGATTTTCCGTACAAGAAAAGGACTCAAATCCCGTCCAAAACATCAAAAGATAACCTAACTCGGACTACGAGGGCCGGAACTTCCGGTCAGCCCGGAACTTCCGGGCTAAAATTACATCAAGTTGCCCTCTTGCACAGCTCCTGCAGGTCGCATATGGCTTCGGATCGCGATGGTCCCAAAAGCAAAGTTGTAGACCTTGCAATGTAGAAAAATTCGTTAGTTGAACACTTTTTTATCCGAGGTCATCTTCATGTCGAAACTGGCCCCGCAAATCTGCAAATAGTGTTAAAATTCCAGTTTTCGGGTGCTCCGTGCAAACTTTCGGTTTAGCCCGGAACCTCCCCGGAAGTTTTGCCCGGAACTTGAGGCAGATTTATGCAGAACACTGTTTTGTCTCTAACTTTTGCATACGAACTCTGATTTAGACGTTTCTTATATCAAAATCGATCGTTTTAACGAGACGAAGACAATACGTGTAGAAACTTTTCTCATATGAGGCCATCTTGGGGGCGTAATCATCCGAATAGTATTCTGAATACAAAATCTCAGTGCTTCAAACACAACTTCGGCCTTAGAGATGCGATCGGATGGCTATGGCCCAAATATCAAAGTTTCTCCTTTTGACGATACAGAACTTTCTCACTTTGAGCACTTTTCCATTTGAGACCATCTTAATTAAGTTCTTGACCGTACAAAATCTGGTGTCAACACCTTGATGTACTCAGTCTTTCATCCTCATCAGTAGTTTCTCTAACACTGTCTTTTGGGAGCCTTACACTTTGATGTTGATAGATTAACAAATAAATCTTTCAGAACAATAGATTTAACGCTACTAACATAGCATCTTTTGGCACAAGGGTCGGTCAGTGCGCATCTTTGTCTGACATAGCATCTTCTTGCAGATGCAGGCTGCAGAGTGCGAGAAGCTCCTCTGGATGCGGTTTCTCACCCTCTCCCACTAATTGTAACGCTTTGCTCAAAACAATGATTTGCTGCAGTTAATTAAGGTTTATCCATGAGCCAATCACCATCTCCTTCTCTTGGGAAAAGATAATGCTACGCCGACCTCTTGTTGTGTCTTGCCCTCATCATCATCAGACCATAGTTCCTTCTCTTGTGTTCTGAACTCCTCTGAACTGGATCCAAAACGTGATGGTGGAGGTGTGATAAGAGCATCTTCAAGATCCTTTGTATATTTTCTCTTAATTACTATTTTAGCAATATAGCAAAAGAGCATGTGTGTTGCAATGGGAGAAAAACATAACACACGCCTAACTCCAACAACCATCACTCAAGACCACAATAGGTCCATCTCCTTTATTTTAGCGAGGCATCATATTTGTGTTGCCGCTTATCCTGCTTCTCACCCTCGCCGGTGATGGCCTCAGTGTTCACACAAACCAAAACGTCTTTGAATGTGGTTAATGCTTAGGCGTCTCTCTCTCCCTCTCCTCTCTCTCTCGCCGCTTTCTCTCACTCGCGATGAGAAATTGTTGTTTTCCCATGCGACCTTTTTCAGAGGTATGCATGTGTAATTATTAATGTTTTCTTTTCACTATATGGTTCGGTGTTTATTTGCAATATGAATCACTGCCGATACGAAAAAAAGAATCATGTGTTATGAATTATAAGTTTGCTTTCAAAACAATATTTAAAAAAATATTTAACAGGTAAAATTAACATCATATTCAGATTCCACACATTTTTTTAATCAAATTTCATATATAAGATGTTAAAATCGGAGTTATGGTTTAAAAGATATGGATAATTTAGAAAATTATTTGTTTGACTTAAATATCTTCCAAAATAATATTTAAAAATACTTAACAGGTAAAAATAATCTCGTATTCATATTGTACATATTTTTTAATCAAATTTCATATATAACATGTTACAATTGGAGTTACAGTTAAAAAAATATGGATGGCTTAGAAAAATGTTTGACTTAAATATGATCCGCGGATTAATTACCTAAAAGGGTAGTGGGTTTTTTGAAAAAATATAAAATAACGGTTCCGATGTGGCTTAAGTCCGTATCATGGGTTGATTACAAAAAACATAGGGGCCTTTTTGCAAAAAGGTGCGACGGACGGGTAGAAGCAATCCGTGTTTTATTATTAGGTAGAGATCTTGGCCAAACACCCTCCTCCAACAGCCTTTGTATAAGTGGCTCCTCTCCAATTTTTTTTACAAAAGCTTGCTATATTTGCACCCAAACTTTGTATATTTGCAAAGAGAAGAGGACACTTGCTATAATTTTACAAAGCTTTCTAAAGTGACCCCCTTCATATTTTTGTCTCAATAACCGATTGGCTCTGCATGCCGCGCGTGTGTGTTGTGTACTGTGTGCTGTGTGTACCTTTTTTTCCTTTTCGCATGGAATTTTCATTCATGCCGCGTGTGTGATGTGTTGTGTACGCTTTTCTTTTGCATGGTCTTTTCATGTAGTGTGTATGTGACGTGTACGGTGACGATTTGTGGTTGTATATGTATTCATGTATGTAAGCTAGTCTGTAGTATGTATGACAAATTGTTTTTATATGTCATTGTGAATTTTGTAAAAATATACTAATCTAATACACAAAGATGCTAAAGCAAAACTTGATTTGGATTGCTAAACCTTCTCTCCTCTTTCTATCATCATATTTTAGCACTCCAATATACAAAGGTTGTTGGAGATGCTTTAAACAAAAGAAAAGCTGGAAAAGAAGGGAAATGAGATGGGACGCTGAGTCAATGGTGGAGCCATAAAAACGAGCGGACAAGAAAGATCCGGAGGACATAACAAATAGTGGTCACGAGCAATGTGTGGGTTTTGCACGTACATTTAGGTGGACCCGATTAGATGCACGTGTCATATCTTTTTTCTTTATTTAATACAGACGCAAGCGCTCATATACACGCGCATATACTCACCCCTACTCCTATGAGCACATCCGAAAGACTAAGCTGGCACATCATCTTGAAATTTACAAAGTCAACGTAGGCACCTCGTCGTCGACGGAAACGTCTCCTCCTATTGAATGCGCATCGCCGGAAATCCTGAAATAATCCAGGAATAAATGCGAGCACCAGGACTTGAATTCTGATGGGCTAATCCTGATGGGCTGAGGATACCACGGTCCCTCTAACCATCCAACCACAAGTTGGTTCGCCATGTGTCACATCTTGGGTCATCTTGGGTGTGGGGACGCGAGCACCTTGCAGTCGGTTGATCATCATTGTTTCTGAACAATGCACTCCTCCAAATAGATGACCCAATTTTTTACTAACTTTGTACTAAAGTTAGTACAAAGTTGAGTCATCTATTTTGGAATGGAGGAAGTATTACTTATTTTTGTATGTTGTATGTTGTGATCCAAATTCAAGTATAAAAATACAGGCTAACTTCTGTCGAGCAAGCGGAATGAGGCCTTAAACCTCACAGGCTCACTAAGAGACAAACCTTTCTTTCTTTCTTTTCAAAATCCATTTGCAGTGAATGGTCTTCTTTTGTTTAGGCAAGCGCACAACATCACATGTGCTATTTTTCTCATGTGACTGCAAGTTAGACACGATCTCCTTGAAGATCGATAAGTGGTTTAGCACCGAACCACCTTCTTGCAACTTGTGCGTGAATGACTTCGTCTTCATGTGCATGTTACTGGCTCGTGAATAGATCCTTGGACATGCAGATCGAATCGACAACCAGAGGGCTGTTGCAGTTTTCTCCTCCGGCACTTCTTGCAAAATATTTTTAGATAGATGACGATGAATCATAGACATAGCCTTTACGATCTTTGCATGTCTCATCATCAGTCCACGCCTCATCCAGATCGGGATGCGCCAAAGATTGCCCGTGATCTTCACTTGCCACAAGGAAAACATCATCTCGTAGTCCAGCAGCGGAAGATCAAAATTCATCGATGACATGTCATCGAAACCCTAGACAGAAACAGGGCTCTGATGCCACTTGTTCGAGACCTTGTTGAGCAAGGTAAACTGAAGGTATGCAAGATTAGTACTCATAATAATCCTGTTGATATATTGACAAAGCTAGTTCTTGTTGAGTAAGGTAAACTGAAGGTATGCAAAATTAGTACTCATGATAATCTTGTTGATATGATAAAACTAAAGGGGCTAGTTCTAGTTGGTATATGCACACACTGCCCCTATGATCACCAACAAGGTACTGAGCTGGTACAATATCTTGAGAGATCGACGAAGTCACCGCATGCTCCTTCGTAGTTGACAGGAACGTCTCCTCACAGTGAATAAATATCATCAAAAGTCTGAAATAAATATAGAAAAATGCGAGCATCAGTGTCAAATTTCAGACTTGAACCCGGGGCTGGTTCCATCACAAGAAATCTAACCATTTGAGTTACCCTTGTTACGCTACAATGTACTTTCATGATAATGATTTTAGTTGGTTTATTACCTCATAATACATGAGTTATCTCGGACTTCCAAAAAATGTTAGCACAACTACCTTAGAGCATCTTTAATAGAAGATGTAGATGCAAAAATAAGTTATTTTTGCATCTCCGATGCCCCAAAACCCTTGTCAAACAGATGATGTAGATGCAAAAGAAAAAAATACATCTCCTCCTTCCGAAGATGTAACCATAACATTTCCACGGTGCAAATATACATCTCCATCTACATGAGTTGTATATTTGCCAGTCGCGCCAACCGCCAATTGCCGCTCACTTCACTTCACACCGCCCGCCGCCTGCCCAACTCCGCCGCCTACCCGACCCTTCCAGCACCCCGCCGGTTTTGACTGCCGGCCGCCGCCACACGCTGCGAATCGAGTGTTTAGCCGCCACTCGATACCACCGTTGCCGCTTCCCCGCCCGCATCACCGCACCATCGCCGCCCTGCCCGCATCATCGGCCACATCCCCGCACCATGGCCACTCGATTCCATCGCCGCTGCCATCGAGCGCCTCAAGACTCCTGCCGCCGACCCGCCACAGCCTCAAGACAGCCGCCTACCAAGCAGCAATCAAGATCATCGCCTCAAGAGCCCCGCACCGCCGCCACCTGCCGCCACTTGAGTAATAGTTGAAGTACAACTTACATCTCCATTTGCATCATTTAGTGGAGTTTCTATTTTACATCTCCATTTTGCATCATCTGTTAGAGTTGGCACTTTTTTGGAGATGCAAAAAACACTTTTTGAAGATGTAAATTTTTACATCTCCTGTTTTACATTTCCAAATTTTCATCTTCTATTGGAGATGCTCTTAGTCAGTCTCTTGACCCGATTTTTCCACCCTTCAATTTTGGATAATTGCATGTCACCACATTCTATATTAGTGTCGTTAATGATATCTCGCAAAATGATCATCAGTCTTGCAGCTAATATTTTGGAGATGAGTCTATAAGCACTTCAGTTTTAGGAATCGGAACAACTGAAGTATTGTTCCAACCTTCTAGAATAATTCTCATGTTCACTGCCTCAAGCACTTCCATTACCGGATCTTCACCAATGAGGGGCCAATTCTTTGTACAAAAAAAAGCATGTAAACCATCGGCGCCCGGGGGCCTTCCATTCATCAATGCTAAAGAGCGATTTTCTAAGCTCCTTGGCAGAATATGGGGTTGTTAGGGTATCATTCGTATAAGCTGTAAGCAGTTTAACTTTATTGATGACCTCTATATCTGACTCAATAACGTCGCTACTAAACAGATTACTAAAATAGGCCAAAATTAAAACACTAAGCTCATTATTACCTTCCAGCCCCACTCTATTATCATTCTGGAGTTTTTTAATTGAATTTCGTTTCCTTCCCTTCTTGTACATGCAAAATTATGAAAGAATATCATATTACGATCTCCACTACGAAGTCAGTTAATGTGGTTCCGTTGTAGCCGATATGTTTCCTTGTGTCCAAGCGCCAATTCTATTTGAATTTGCTTATAAGTTCCTCCACTGACCATACAAGTTACTCACTGTGGTTGGGTGGGGGGGGGGGGGGGTGCACGGGTCACTCCTTGCGTGTCGGAGAGCTCCAGTGGTGAGTGTGGTGCACTGCAACATTGCCATGCGTTACGCACTAGGCGCTCTATCCACATCAACAATTTTTGTGGGGGTTACCTGGCGTTTTTTCATTTTCCAATTTTTGTGGTACTTGGTTGTATTGTGTTCCGTAGCACCCAGAGTAAAAGACCAGTTAAAAAGGGAAGCACAAGGCCAATTAAACTAACCCCGGACTGATGATGTTTTCAGCAGAACTATCATGGTGTTGTTTTTGTGCAGAAATAAAAGTTCTCGGAATGGAACAAAACTTCGCGAGGCATTTTATATAATAAATAAGAATTTCTGGAGCCAAGACCTACCGGAGAGGGGCCCCTGGGTGGGCACAACCCACCAGGGCGCGCCCCCCTCTCCTGGCGCGCCCAGGTGGGTTGTCCCCACCTGGTGGCCCCGCAGACCCTGAAACCGACGCTATAAAATCCTATTTTTCCAGAAAAAATCAGGGAGAAAGAATTATCGCGTTTCACGAGACGGAGCCGCCGTCACCTCTGTTCTTCATCGGGAGGCCAGATCTGGAGTCCGTTTGGGGCTGCGGAGAGGGGGATCTTCATTCTTCATCATCACCAACTCTTCTCCATCGCCAATTCCATTATGCTCCCCACCGGGAATGAGTAATTCCTTCGTAGGCTCACTGGTCGGTGAGGAGTTGGTGTTGGGGAACATTGCAGAAAATAAATTTTTTCCTATGGTTTCACAAAGATCCATCTATGAGGTAATCTAAGCAATGAGTCATGGGAGAGAGATTGCATCTACATACCACTTGTAGATCGCGTGCGGAAGCGTTCAAGGGAACGGTGATGATGGAGTCGTACTCGTCGTGATTCAAATCACCGATGACCAAGTGATGAACGGACAGCACCTCCGCGTTCAACACACATACGGTACGGACGACGTCTCCTCCTTCTTGATCCAGCAAGGGGGAAGGAGAGGTTGAGGAAGAAGGCTCCAGCAGCAGCACGACGGCGTGATGATGGTGGAGAGGCAAGATTCGGCTGTGGCTTCGCCAAGCGCCAACGGAGGAGGAGAGGTGTTGGGAGGGAGGGCTGCGCCTTGGATCAGGTGTTCAGCCCTCCCCGCCTCTATTTATATGGGAAGGGGAAGGGGGCCGCCTCTAGATGAGATCTAGAGGGGGCGGCCAGGAGGGGCTTGCCCCAAGCAAAGGGGGTGCGCCCCCCTTAGGGTTCCCCCCCAACCCTAGGCGCATGGGCCCAAGGGGGGGGGGGGCGGGCGCCCAGCCCTCCAGGGGCTGGTTCCCTACCCCATGTGGCCCATGGGGCCCTCCGAGAGGGGTGGCCCCTCTCGGTGGACCCCCGGAACCCTTCCGGTGGCCCCGGTACAATACCGATATGCCCTCAAACTTTCCGTGTCCGCATGACAACTTCCCATATATAAATCTTTACCTCCGGACCCTTCCGGAACTCCTCGTGACGTTCGGGATCTCATCCGGGACTCCGAACATCATTCGGTAATCACATACAAGTCTTCCTTATAACCCTAGTGTCACCGAACCTTAAGTGTGTAGACCCTACGGGTTCGGGAGACATGCAGACATGACCGAGACGGTTTCTCCGCCAATAACCAACAGCGGATCTGGATACCCATGTTATTCCTACATGCTCCTCGATCATGTCATCGGATGAACCACGATGTCGAGGATTCAATCAACCCCGTGATACTATTCCCTTTGTCAATCGGTACGTTATTTTCCCGAGACACGATCGCCGGTATCCCAATACCTCGCTCAGTCTCAAGCTATCGCAAGTCACTTTACTCGCATCAGAATGCATGATCCCGTGACCGACACTTGGTCACTTTGAGCTTATTATGATGATGCACCACCGAATGGGCCCAGTGATACCTCTCCGCCATACACGGAGTGAAAATCCCAGCCTCGATCCGTGTCAACCCAATGCATACACTTTCGGAGATACCTGTAGTGCACCTTTATAGTCACCCAGTTACGTTGTGACGCTTTGGTACAACCAAAGCACTCCTACGGTATCCGGAGTTACACGATCTCATGGTCTAAGGAAAAATACTTGACATTGGAAAAGCTCTAGCAAAACGAACTACACGCATCTTGTGCTATGCTTAGGATTGTCTTGTCCATCACGCCATTCTCCTAATGACGTGATCCCGCTTGTCAATGACATCTAATGTCCATAGTCAGGAAATCATGACTATCTCTGACCAACGAGCTAGTCAACTAGAGGCTTACTAGGGACGATTGTGGTCTATGTATTCACACGCAGTATTATGATTTCCAGATAATACAATTATAGCATGAATAAAAGACAATTATCATGAACAAGGAAATATAATAATAATCCTTTTATTATTGCCTCTAGGGCATATTTCCAACAGTCTCCCACTTGCACTAGAGTCAATAATCTAGTTATATTGTGATGAATCGAACACCCATAGAGTTCTGGTGTTGATCATGTTTTGCTCGCGAGAGAGGTTTAGTCAACGGATCTGCGACATTCAGATCCGTATGTACTTTGCAAATATCTATGTCTCCATCTTGAACATTTTCACGGATGGAGTTGAAGCGACGCTTGATGTGCCTGGTCTTCTTGTGAAACCTGGGCTCCTTGGCAAGGGCAATAGCTCCAGCGTTGTCACAGAAGAGTTTGATCGGCCCCGACGCATTGGGTATGACTCCTAGGTCGGTGATGAACTCCTTCACCCAAATTGCTTCATGCGCTGCCTCCGAGGCTGCCATGTACTCCGCTTCACATGTAGATCCCGCCACCACGCTTCGCTTGCAGCTGCACCAGCTTACTGCCCCACCATTCAACATATACACGATCCGGTTTGTGACTTAGAGTCATTCAGATCTGTGTCGAAGCTAAGCGCCGACGTAACCCTTTACGACGAGCTCTTCGTCACCTCCATAAACGAGAAACATGTCCTTTGTCCTTTTCGTGTACTTCAGGATATTCTTGACCGCTGTCCAAAGGTTCCTTGCCGGGATTACTTTGGTACCTTCCTACCAAACTTACGGCAAGGTTTACATCAGGTCTGGTACACAGCATGGCATACATAATAGATCCTATGGCTGAGGCATAGGGGATGACGCCCATCTCTTCTTTATCTTTTGCCGTGGTCGGGCATTGAGCCGAGCTCAATCTCACACCTTGCAATACAGGCAAGAACCCCTTCTTGGACTGATCCATTTTGAACTTCTTCAAAATCTTATCAAGATATGTGCTTTGTGAAAGACCTATGAGGCGCCCTCGATCTATCCCTATAGATCTTGATGCCTAATATGTAAGCAGCTTCTCCAAGGTCCTTCATTGAAAAACACTTATTCAAGTAGGCCTTAATGTTGTCCAAGAATTCTATATTATTTCCCATAAAAAGTATGTCATCTACATATAATATGAGAAATGCTACAGAGCTCCCACTCACTTTCTTGTAAACGCAGGCTTCTCCATAAGTCTGCATAAACCCAAACGCTTTGATCATCTCATCAAAGCGAATGTTCCAACTCCGAGATGCTTGCACCAGCCCATAAATGGATCGCTGGAGCCTGCATACTTTGTTAGCATTCTTAGGATCGACAAAACCCTCCGGCTGCATCATATACAGTTCTTCCTTAAGATGCCCGTTAAGGAACGCCGTTTTGACGTCCATCTGCCATATCTCATAATCATAGTATGCGGCAATTGCTAATATGATTCGGACGGACTTAAGCTTCGCTACAGGAGAGAAAGTCTCATCGTAGTCAATCCCTTGAACTTGCCGATAACCCTTAGCGACAAGTCGAGCTTTATAGATGGTGACATTACCATCCGCGTCCGCCTTCTTCTTCTTAAAGATCCATTTATTTTCTATCGCTCGCCGATCATCGGGCAAATCAGTCAAAGTCCATACTTTGTTTTCATACATGGATTCTATCTCGGATTTCATGGCTTCTAGCCATTTGTTGGAATCTGGGCCCGCCATCGCTTCTTCATAGTTCAAGGTTCACCGCTGTCTAACAACATGATTTCCGTGGCAGGGTTGCCATACCACTGGTGTGGAACGGTCCTTGTGGACCCACGGTTCAAGAGCAACTTGATCAGAAGTACCTTGATCATCATCATTAATTTCCTCTCCAGTCGGTGTAGGCACCACAGGAACATTTTCCTGAGTTGCACTACTTTTCGGTTCAAGAGGTAGTACTTCATCGAGTTCTACTTTCCTCCCACTTACTCCTTTCGAGACAAACTCTTTTTCCAGAAAGGATCCGTTCTTGGCAACAAAGATCTTGCCTTCGGATCTTAAGTAGAAGGTATACCCAATGGTTTCCTTAGGGTATCCTATGAAGACGCATTTTTCCGACTTGGGTTCGAAGCCAGGTTGAAGTTTCTTGACATAAGCATCGCATCCCCAAACTTTTAGAAACGACATCTTAGGTTTCTTCCCAAACCATAATTCATACGGTGTCATCTCAACGTATTTAGACGGTGCCCTATTTAAAGTGAATGTAGCTGTCTCTAGAGCGTATCCCCAAAATGATAACGGTAAATCGGTAAGAGACATCATAGATCGCACCATATCCAATAGAGTGCGACACGACGCTCGGACACACCGCTACGCTTGAGGTGTTCCAGCGGCGTGAGTTGTGAAATGATTCCACATTTTCTTAAGTGTGTACCAAATTCGTGACTTAAATATTCTCCTCCACGATCCGATCAGAAGAATTTTATCTTTCGGTCACATTGACTCTCTACTTCATTCTGAAATTCCTTGAACTTTTCAAAGGTCTCAGACTTGTGTTTCATCAAGTAGACATACCCATATCTAATCAAGTCATCGGTGAGAGTGAGAACATAACGATATCCTCCGCGAGCCTCAACGCTCATTGGACCGCACACATCGGTATGTATGATTTCCAATAAGTTGGTTGCTCGCCCATTGTTCTCGAGAACGGAGTCTTGGTCATTTTACCCATGAGGCATGGTTCGACGTGTCAAATGATTCATAATCGAGAGACTCTAAAAGTCCATCAGCATGGAGCTTCTTCATGCGCTTTGACACCAATATGACCAAGGCAAGTGCCACAAGTATGTGGGACTATCGTTATCAACTTTACATCTTTTGGTATTCACACTATGAATATGTGTAACATTACGCTCGAGATTCATTAAGAATAAACCATTGACCATCCGGCATGACCATAAAACATATCTCTCATATAAATAGAACAACCATTATTTTCGGATTTAAATGAGTAGCCATCTCGTATCAAACGAGATCCAGATACAATATTCATGCTCAAACTTGGCACTAAATAACAATTATTGAGGTTTAAAACTAATCCCGTAGGTAAATGTAGAGGTAGTGTGCCGACGGCGATCACATCGACCTTGGAACCATTCCCGACGCGCATCGTCACCTCGTCCTTTGCCAGTCTCCGCTTATTCCGCAGCTCCTACTGTGAGTTACAAATGTGAGCAACGACACCGGTATCAAATACCCAGGAGTTACTACGAGTACTGGGTAAGGTACACATCAATTACATGTATATCAAATATACCTTTAGTGTTGCCGACCTTCTTGTCCGCTAAGTATTTGGGGCAGTTCCGCTTCCAATGACCCTTCCCCTTGCAATAAAAGCACCTGGCCTCGTGCTTGGGTCCATTCTTTGACTTCTTCCAGTGCAACCTGCTTACCGGGCGCCGCAACATCTTTGCCATCCTTCTTGAAGTTCTTCTTACCCTTGCCCTTCTTAAACTTAGTGGTCTTATTGACCATCAACACTTGATGTTCTTTCTTGATTTCAACCTCTCGCTGACTTCAAAGATTGAGAATACTTCAGGAATGGTCTTCACCATCCCCTGCATATTGTAGTTCAGCACAAAGCTCTTGTAGCTTGGTGGGAGCGATCAAGGATTTTGTCAATGACCGCCTCGTCCGGGAGGTTGATCTCCAAATGGGACAAAGCGGTTGTGCAACCTGCACATTTTGAGTATGTGCTCACCGATGTAACTGTTTTCCTCCATCTTACAACTATAGAACTTGTCGGAGACTTCATATCTCTCGACCCGGGCATGAGCTTGGAAAACCATTTTCAGCTCCTCGAACATCTCATATGCTCCGTGCTTCTCAAAACGCTTTTGGAGCCCCGGTTCTAAGCTGTAAAGCATGCCACACTGAACGAGGGAGTAATCATCAGCGCGTGATTGCCAAGTGTTCATAACGTCTTGGTTCTCTGGGATGGGTGCTTCACCTAGCGGTGCATCTAGGACATAATCTTTCTTGGCTGCTATGAGGATGATCCTCAGGTTCCGGACCCAGCATTTAATAGTTGCTGCCATCATCTTTCATCTTGGTTTTCTAGGAACGCTGCTGAAGTTCATGTTGACATGAGCGCTGGCCATTTGATCTACAAGACATATTTTGCAAAAGTTTTAGACTAAGTTCATGATAATTAAGTTCATCTAATCAAATTATTTAATGAACTCCCACCAGATTAGACATCCCTCTAGTCATCTAAGTGTTACACGATCCGAGTCGACCAGGCCGTGGTCCGATCATCACGTGAGACGGACTAGTCATCATCGGTGAACATCTCCATGTTGATCGCATCTTCCATACAACTCATGTTCGACCTTTCGGTCTCGTGTTCCGAGGCCATGTCTGTACATGCTAGGCTCGCAAGTTAACCCTAAGTGTTCTCGCATGTGTAAATCTGTCTTACACCCATTGTATGTGAACGTAAGGATCTATCACACCCGATCATCACGTGGTGCTTCAAACGATTTAACTTTAGCAACGGTGCACAGTTAGGGGAACACTTTCTTGAAATTATTATAAGGGGTCATCTTATTTACTACCCCTGCTCTAAGTAAACAAGATGCATAAAACATAATAAACATCACATGCAATTATATAGTAGTGACATGATATGGCCAATATCATATAGCTCCTTCGATCTCCATCTTCGGGCTCCATGATCATCTTCGCCACCGCATGACACCATGATCTCCATCATCATGATCTCCATCATTGTGTCTTCATGAAGTTGTCACACCAACAACTACTTCTACTTCTATGGCTAACGCTGCTTAGCAATAAAGTAAAGTAATTTACATGGCGCTCTTCAATGACATGCAGGTCATACAAAAAATAAAGACAACTCCTATGGTTCCTGCCGTTGTCATACTCATCGACATGCAAGTCGTGATTCCTATTACAAGAACATGATCTCATACATCACAATATATCATTCATCATTCATCACAACTTCTGGCCATATCACATCACATGACAATTGCTGCAAAAACAAGTTAGACGCCCTCTAATTGTTGTTGCATCTTTTACGTGGCTGCAATTGGGTTCTAGCAAGAACGCTTTTCTTACCTACGAATAACCACAACGTGATTTTGTCAACTTCTATTTACCCTTCATAAGGACCCTTTTCATCTAATCCGCCCAACTAAAGTAGGAGAGACAGACACCCGCTTAGCCACCTTATGCAACTAATGCATGTCACCGGTGGAACCTGTCTCACGTAAGCGCACGTAAGGTCGGTCCGGGCCGCTTCATCCCACAATACCGCTGAAGCAAGAAAAGACTAGTAGCGGCAAGCAAGTTGACAAGATCTACGCCCACAACAAAATTGTGTTCTACTCTGCAATAGAGAACTACGACAGACCTAGCTCATGATGCCACCGTTGGGGAACGCTGCAGAAAATAAAAATTTCCTACGGTTTCACCAAGATCCATCTATGAGTTCATCTAAGCAACGAGTCATGGGAGAGAGATTGCATCTACATACCACTTGTAGATCACAGGCGGAAGCGCTCAAGGAACGGTGATGATGGAGTCGCATCGCCGTGATTCAAATCACCGATGACCAAGTGTTGAACGGACAGCACCTCCGCTGCTCAACACACGCAGACGCACGGACGATGTCTCCTCCTTCTTGATCCAGCAAGGGGAAGGAGAGGTTGAGGAAGAAGGCTCCAGCAGCAGCACGACGGCCCGATGATGGTGGAGAGGCAAGATCTCGGCTGTGGCTTCGCCAAGCACTCAACGGAGGAGGAGAGGTGTTGGGAGGGAGGGCTGCGCCTTGGATCATGTGTTCAGCCCTCCCTCGCCTCTATTTATAGGGAAGGGGAGTCACCCCTCAGATGAGATCTAGAGGGGGCGGCGGCCAGGAGGGGCTTGCCCCTGCCAAAGGGGTGCCCCTTAGGGTCCCCCCCCAACCCTAGGCGCATGGGCCCAAGGGGGGGGGCGCCCAGCCCTCCAGGGGCTGGTTCCCTGCCCCATGCGGCCCATGGGGCCCTCCGAGAGGGGTGGCCCCTCTCGGTGGACCCCCGGAACCCTTCCGGTGGCCTCAGAGACACACCGATATGCCCTCAAACTTTCCGTGTCCGCATGACAACTTCCCATATATAAATCTTTACCTCCGGACCCTTCCGAACTCCTCGTGACGTCTGGGATCTCATCCGAGACCAACAACATTCGTAATCACATACAAGTCTTCCTTATAACCCTAGCGCCACCGAACCTTATGTGTAGACCCTACGGGTTCGGGAGAATGCAGACATGACCGAGACGGTTTCTCCGCCAATAACCAACAGCGGATCTGGATACCCATGTTGGCTCCCACATGCTCCTCGATCATGTCATCGGATGAACCACGATGTCGAGGATTCAATCAACCCCGTGATACTATTCCCTTTGTCAATCGGTACGTTATTTGCCCGAGACTCGATCGCCGGTATCCCAATACCTCGCTCAGTCTCGCATCGCAAGTCACTTTACTCATACCGTAATGCATGATCCCGTGACTGCACACTTGGTCACTTTGAGCTCATTATGATGATGCACTACCGAAAGTGGGCCCAAAGGATACCTCTCCGCCATACGGCGACAAATCCCAGCCTCGATCCGTGTCAACCCAATGCAGACACTTTCGGAGATACCGTAGTGCACCTTTATAGTCACCCAGTTACGCCAGGACGCTTTGGTACACCCAAAGCACTCCTACGGTATCCGGAGTTACACGATCTCATGGTCTAAGGAAAAGATACTTGACATTGGAAAAGCTCTAGCAAAACGAACTACACGATCTTGTGCTATGCTTAGGATTGTCTATCCATCACGCCATTCTCCTAATGACGTGATCCCGCTTGTCAATGACATCTAATGTCCATAGTCAGGAAACCATGACTATCTCGCTGACCAACGAGCTAGTCAACTAGAGGCTTACTAGGGACGATTGTGGTCTATGTATTCACACGTGTATTACGATTTCCGGATAATACAATTATAGCATGAATAAAAGACAATTATCATGAACAAGGAAATATAATAATAATCCTTTTATTATTGCCTCTAGGGCATATTTCCAACGGTTGGATGAGATTCATCATGTAATTGAGTTAGTTTTGTTAGGGCTTGATCCCTAGTATCCAGTATGTTCTTAGATTGATGTTGCTATGACTTTGTCATGCTTAATGCTTGTCACTTTTGGCCCGGGTGCCATGAACTCAGATCTGAACCATTTATGTTATCATCATTATATCCATGTTTTATATATGATCTTGCAAGTTATAGTCACCTACTACGTGTTATGATCCGGCAACCCCGTGAGTGACAATAGTCGGGACCACTCCTCGGTGATGACAGTTCATGTATTCACTATGTGTTAATGCTTTGTTCCGGTTCTCTATTAAAAGGAGGCCTTAATATCCCTTAGTTTCATTATGGACCCCGCTGCCACGGAGGGTAGGACAAAAGATGTCATGCAAGTTCTTTCCATAAGCACGTATGACTATTTACGGAATACATGCCTACATTATATTGACGAATCGGAGCTAGTGTCAGACGCCTCTAGGTTATAACTCGTCTCATGATGAATATCA
Organism: Aegilops bicornis; assembly: GCA_021605145.1. Classification (NCBI taxonomy): domain Eukaryota; kingdom Viridiplantae; phylum Streptophyta; class Magnoliopsida; order Poales; family Poaceae; genus Aegilops; species Aegilops bicornis. The sequence goes on from CM038670.1 coordinate 883,204,633, forward strand.
TCCAACAAGTCACCGATTCAATGCCTACGAATTTATCTTACTTTGTTCTCTAAGCTAATTTACTACTGCTTTCATTACTGTTACACTTGTTACAAAATTATTGCTATCAATGTTACTGCTATTGCTACATCGTTACCATTATCAAAACTATCATATTACTTTGCTATTGATTACTTGTTGCAGATAATTAATCTCCAGGTGTGGTTGAATTGACAACTCAGCTGCTAATACCTTCAAATATTCTTTGGCTCCCCTTGTGTCAAATCTATAAATTTGGGTTGAATACTCTATCCTCAAAAACTGCTGCGATCCCCTATACTTGTGGGTTATCACCGCCTGTCTCCCGAGGAGCTTGTCCCCGGCCGCCCCTCCATGGACTTCCTCCACCGTGGCAGATCGACCACGAGCTGCATCGACATCGAGCGACGTCGAGCGTTCCTCTTCTTCGTGGGGCGTGCACCTTCTGAGGGTGTAGGCGTGTAGCACCTGCTGCTATGGAGGACGGATGTCATCATCGAGCTCATTACCTGTATGTATGGATCAAGATGCCATCCCCTGTTTTTTTTCTTGTGTAGCAAATAACTATTATTGTAGGAGAATTATGAAGTAATTTTCATTTACAAACTTATCTAGTATTCTGATAACGTAATGGAACTTTTACCTTTAATTAACCAATATACATAGTAGTACGCATGGTTTAGCCTTGAGCATTAGTTCAGTTATGCGTACATTCTGTGAAGGTTTGTTGCTCCAATTTTCCATATGGTGGAGAAACCATATAGTTTAGTTTGTCCTTATCAGCTATAATAGCAAAAGTATATGGTCCTATTTCAGCTCAAATAGTCAGTTCTATTTCAGGTCAAAGAGTCAGTTTTAAAAACAAAACAAGAAAAGGGTCAGGTATAGTATACGAGGTCAGGTGGAAGATTCTTAGAATGTAGGCCATATTTCGTTTAAAAAAGAAGGCTATGTTACTGATATTTACTTTCAGTTCTTATCCATCTGTCGAAGATAAATATTGCGGTGAGATCACCGCCCAAATATGAACAGTTCGAACCTTCAACTTGTGCAAAGTTCTTCCGCTAACAAAATCTTTAGATTTGGTAATTTTCATCGCTTGTTTCGATTATGCTACCTTATTAAAAAATCGCTTTTGTGATATGTAATCTTGCACCTCATTGGCTTTCTTCCGATACGTAATGGCATGTATTTATATGTGTCTTTGAGAAAAATATTGCATCATCGTTATTATATCAAGATATGCCACCGGAGAAAACATAAGGTGCAGTTGAGAACTAAAACAAATATTTTACATTTTGTATTGTGTTCTGTTGTTGAAGACTAAAAGTATAAATAGCAACTACACTTTACTCGCTCTGCTACAACCAAGTAACCATAAATTACAGAAGCTGGCATGTTCATTTCTAAAATAGACAAAAGAGGAAAAGGGGATACCAGAAGATACAAGCATGTAAGCAATAGTTCTTGTGATTATATTTACCAATGAACATTATGGTTGATTGCTTAGAAGTCTTTGCTTCTAATGCAGCTGGAAGTGGCAGAAGCAGCAATGCGACCAGAAGCAAGATGGGGTAATAAGCCTTGTACTCACTTACCTCTTTACCTTGTTTAGATCTATGGCTGTCTCACCCCTTGTAAAGTAGTAATTTTTTAAACCGGTTTTCTCCAAGGCATTAGTTGCACCTTTCTTGTACTTGTGTATCATGTATATTAGCAAAAACTATGAAATAGCATAATGCCGTGTTGGAAACTTGGAATTCATGATTGCACTTAAAATGGCCGTTATCTTCATGATAGCTCCAAGCTTTATTCTAGAAGCGTAGTTTGGTTAGATACTGCCAGCTCATGTTGATTCGGAACTTGAGTGTAGCATGATGAAAAATCGGAAGTAGTATGTTGCTTTTGCTTGTTAGAAACATGACTTGTCCTCATGGCACAGTATACATCTCATTGTACTTCCAATGCATTTAATCGATTGATTGATTCCAAGGCATTCCTAGTACTTCAATGTTGATTATGAAGGTAGATTTATTTCAATCTGGAAGAAGAACCTTGCATTAATTGAGGCATAACATGCAGCCTATGAACTATGGCAAAGTTCACAGTTTTTATTTATGCCTACACTAGAAAATTACTTCACTGGTTATACACCATCAAACCATAATACAGTTATATCTTGCAACAATACTTATATCAGTAATGACATCACTCGGAATTAAGTGATGGCTATATGTCTCATGACAGGTTTGACAATGACCTCAAGATCAGCAATAAGCTCCTGAACTGATACCTTATGCATGATTCACAAGTAACATAGATTGGCGTTAGCCAACACAGGTGGTCGATTCTTTGCTCGATGAACTTCTCGTGGCTACTTTGTAATTTCACCCTTCTTGATGTAATCAGATTAGTATTGTATATGAGCCAAAGTTGAAAATTGTTTTTAGTCATAAACAGAGTTGATATATTTGCTTTTACTTCTCTGAGTTACTTTGATGTCAGCTTTCATAGTACTAATTGGTCTATTTGTTTGCATAACTATATCATGTATAATACTCCCTCCGTCCCATAATATAAGAGCGTTTTTGACCTCTTATATTATGGGATGGAGGGAGTAGCTTATAAGATGCATTGATTTTTGTTCTTGTAGCCAGTTATGACCAATGTATGCATAGGTCCAGAATTTGTGAATACTATAAAGAAACTATAGTATCGTGTCTACAAGATTATATATTGTAATTCTTTATGTATATTGTTGCAGGTTCTCAAATATACACAAGTTGCTGGAGGTTTGGAAGATCTACAACTTGCTGGATGTTTGGACGATCTAACAAGTTGGTGGAGTGATAATATATATTACCTCCATCCCAAATTACTTGTCTTAGACTAAAACGTGTCTAGATACATTTGTATCTAGACAAACAATTTGAGACTGAGGGAGTATGTAATATGCCTTTTTTGTTGATCTTGTTAAGTTTCACTTTGCCATTTTGGTGGTTGTTTTGGCACATGAGCCAGGGAATGCTCATTTTGATTGTGTCACAATTTCTTTTCCTAGAAACGTATGCACTTTGCATTGTGGCACAATGTTATGTATTTGACTCGTTAATGTTATTGAATGAGACCTTGGATGTAACATTGATTAAAGTGTATGTATAACTTTTGTGATCTGTCCTGATTTGCCTCAACATACTGATTGTGTATTAAAATTAGGGATATATTGCACTGCTTGTGACACAACATTGTGATGGCAGATTATCTGCCGGGTAAACGTCTTTGCACAGGCAGTCAAATTGCCGGTAAAATGTAGTTCCTACTATGTGATTAACCTACCGAGAAAAAACAAACTGTCAGCAAATACATCGCCATGGCGCATAAACTGTCGGGAACTGTTTATCTGCCGGGAGAAGTAATACCCGGCAGCTATTCTCGTGGCAGATCTATCTGCCGGGAGAACCATTGTCCCGGCAGTTTGCCTGCCCTTTAAAGAGCCTTCTCCCGACAGTTTTTTTCTCCTTACAACAGTGTTGTGGTGTAGTGTCCACCTCCTTCACCTTTTGTCCCTTCCATTTGGTTTCTTGGACGCAAAGGATATCAACATATCTCCTTACCGCTGCATCAAATAGCTCCAAAACTTTCCTGTCAGAGACCCTACGTTCTAGCTACCTAAGCAAAAAATAGAGGTGAGCGACAGAAAGTGAAAAAATAGAGCAATTAAAAAGCAAAACAAAAAAAGACTAATGAAATAAAATGAAAAATAGAGCTGAGCGGTTGAAAGTGAAAAATATCGAGCAATAAAAAGCAAAATAAAAGGACAAAGGATTGATAAAAGAAAATAAAAAGTGGAGGTGAGCCAACGAAAGTGAAAAAATAGAGAAATAAAAAAGAAATACATAAAAGGCTAGATAATAGAGAAATATACTAATAAAAGAAAAGACAAAATAGAGGTGAACCAAGAAAGTAAAAAAGTGCAATAAAAGGCAAAATGTCAGAAAAATATTAATAAATTAAAAGGCAAAATAGAGGTGAGCCGTCAAAAGCGGGGAAAATAGAGAAATAAGAAAGTAAAATATTTGTAAAAAAAATACTAATAAAACAAAAGATAAAATAGAGGTGAGCCATCAAAAGCAAAAAATAGAGCAAATGAAAAGCGGAATATTAGAAAAAAGACTAATGAAAGAAAAGATAAAATAGAGGTGAACCATCGAAAGCGAAAAATAGACCAAAAGAAAACCAGAATATTAGAAAAAACACTATGAAAGAAATATTCGAGGAGAGTACTTCTAACCACCACACCCCTTCACCTTTTGTCCCTTCCATTTGGTTTCTTGGACGCAAAGGATATCAACATATCTCCTCATCGCTGCATAGAATAGCTCCAAAGCTTTCATGTCAGAGACCCTACGTTCTAGCTACCTAAGCAAAAAATAGTGGTGAGCGATAGGAAGTGAAAAAATAGAGCAATTAAAAAGCAAAATAAAAAAATACTAATAAAATAAAATGAAAAATAGAGGTGAGCAGTTGAAAGTGAAAAATATCGAGCAATAAAAAGCAAAATAAAAGGACAAAGGATTGATAAAAGAAAATAAAAAGTGGAGTGAGCCATCGAAAGTGAAAAATAGAGAAATAAAAAAGAAAAACATAAAAGGCTAGATAATAGAGAAATATACTAATAAAAGAAAAGACAAAATAGAGGTGAACCGCCCAAAGTAAAAAAAAGTGCAATAAACGGCAAAATGTCAGAAAAATATTAATAAAATAAAAGGCAAAATAGAGGTGAGCCGTCAAAAGCGGTGAAATTAGATAAATAAGAAAGTAAAATATTTGAAAAAAAATACTAATAAAACAAAAGATAAAATAGAGGTGAGCCATCAAAAGCAAAAAATAGAGCAAAAGAAAACCGTAATATTAGAATAAAGACTAATGAAAGAAAAGATAAAATAGAGGTGAACCATCGAAAGCGAAAAATAGAGCAAAAGAAAACCAGAATATTAGAAAAAACACAATGAAAGAAATATTCGAGGAGAGTACTTCTAACGACCACACGCCTTCACCTTTTGTCCCTTCCATTTGGTTTCTTGGACGCAAAGGATATCAACATATCTCCTTACCGCTGCATCAAATAGCTCCAAAGCTTTCCTGTCAGAGACCCTACGTACTAGCTACCTAAGCAAAAAATAGAGGTGAGCGACAGAAAGTGAAAAAATAGAGCAATTAAAAAGCAAAATAAAAAAAGACTAATAAAATAAAATGAAAAATAGAGGTGAGCGGTTGAAAGTGAAAAATACAGAGCAATAAAAAGCAAAATAAAAGGGCAAAGGATTGATAAAAGAAAATAAAAAGTGGAGGTGAGCCAACGAAAGTGAAAAAATAGAGAAATAAAAAAGAAAAACATAAAAGGCTAGATAATAGAGAAATATACTAATAAAAGAAAAGACAAAATAGAGGTGAACCGCCCAAAGTAAAAAAGTGCAATAAAAGGCAAAATGTCAGAAAAATATTAACAAATTAAAAGGAAAAATAGAGGTGAGCCACAAAAGCGGGAAAATAGAGAAATAAGAAAGTAAAATATTTGTAAAAAAATACTAATAAAACAAAAGATAAAATAGAGGTGAGCCATCAAAAGCAAATGAAAAGCGGAATATTAGAAAAAGACTAATGAAAGAAAAGATAAAATAGAGGTAAACCATCGAAAGCTAAGAATTGACCAAAAGAAAACCAAAATATTAGAAAAACACTATGAAAGAAATATTCGAGGAGAGTACTTCTAACCACCACACCCCTTCACCTTTTGTCCCTTCCATTTGGTTTCTTGGAAGCAAAGGATATCAACATATCTCCTTACCGTTGTATCAAATAGCTCCAAAGCTTTCCTGTCAGAGACCCTACGTTCTAGCTACCTAAGCAAAAAATAGTGGTGAGCGACAGAAAGTGAAAAAATAGAGCAATTAAAAAGCAAAATAAAAAAATACTTATAAAATAAAATGAAAAATAGAGGTGAGCAGTTGAAAGTGAAAAATATCGAGCAATAAAAAGCAAAATAAAAGGACAAAGGATTGATAAAAGAAAATAAAAAGTGGAGTGAGCCATCGAAAGTGAAAAAATAGAGAAATAAAAAAGAAAAACATAAAAGGCTAGATAATAGAGAAATATACTAATAAAAGAAAAGACAAAATAGAGGTGAACCGCCCAAAGTAAAAAAAAGTGAAATAAACGGCAAAATGTCAGAAAAATATTAATAAATTAAAAGGCAAAATAGAGGTGAGCCACAAAAGCGGGAAAATAGAGAAATAAGAAAGTAAAATATTTGTAAAAAATACTAATAAAACAAAAGATAAAATAGAGGTGAGCCATCAAAAGCAAAAAATAGAGCAAAAGAAAACCGGAATATTAGAATAAAGACTAATGAAAGAAAAGATAAAATAGAGGTGAACCATCGAAAGCGAAAAATGGAGCAAAAGAAAACCAGAATATTAGAAAAAACAATATGAAAGAAATATTTGAGGAGAGTACTTATAACCACCACACCCCTTCACCTTTTGTCCCTTCCATTTGGTTTCTTGGACGCAAAGGATATCAACATATCTCCTTACCGCTGCATCAAATAGCTCCAAAGCTTTCCTATCAGAGACCCTACGTTCTAGCTACCTAAGCAAAAAATAGAGGTGAGCGGCAGAAAATGAAAAAATAGAGCAATTAAAAAGCAAAATAAAAAATATTAATAAAATAAAATGAAAAATAGAGGTGAGCGGTTGAAAGTGAAAAATATCGGGCAATAAAAAGCAAAATAAAAGGACAAAGGATTGATAAAAGAAAATTAAAAGTGGAGGTGAGCCATCGAAAGTGAAAAAATAGAGAAATAAAAAAGAAAAACATAAAAGGCTAGATAATAGAGAAATATACTAATAAAAGAAAAGACAAAATAGAGGTGAACCGCCCAAAGTAAAAAAAGTGCAATAAAAGGCAAAATGTTTGAAAAATATTAATAAATTAAAAGGCAAAATAGAGGTGAGCCGTCAAAAGCGGGGAAAATAGAGAAATAAGAAAGTAAAATATTTGTAAAAAAATACAAATAAAACAAAAGATAAAATAGAGGTGAGCCATCAAAAGCAAAAAATAGAGCAAAAGAAAACCGGATTATTAGAAAAAAAAAGACTAATGAAAGAAAAGATAAAATAGAGGTGAACCATCGAAAGCGAAAAATAGAGCAAAAGAAAACCAAAATATTAGAAAAAACACTATGAAAGAAATATTCGAGGAGAGTACTTCTAACCACCACACCCCTTCACCTTTTGTCCCTTCCATTTGGTTTCTTGGACGCAAAGAATATCAACATATCTCCTTACCGCTGCATCAAATAGCTCCAAAGCTTTCCTGTCAGAGACCCTACGTTCTAGCTACCTAAGCAAAAAATAGAGGTGAGCGACAGAAAGTGAAAAAATAGAGCAATTAAAAAGAAAAATAAAAAAAGACTAATAAAATAAAATGAAAAATAGAGGTGAGCGGTAGAAGTGAAAAATATCGAGCAATAAAAAGCAAAATAAAAGGACAACGGATTGATAAAAGAAAATAAAAAGTGGAGGTGAGCCATTGAAAGTGAAATAATAGAGAAATAAAAGAGAAAAACATAAAAGGCTAGATAATAGAGAAATATACTAATAAAAGAAAAGACAAAATAGAGGTGAACCGCCCAAAGTAAAAAAAGTGCAATAAAAGGCAAAATGTTAGAAAAATATTAATAAATTAAAAGGCAAAATAGAGGTGAGCCGTCAAAAGCGGGGAAAATAGAGAAATAAGAAAGTAAAATATTTGTAAAAAAATACTAATAAAACAAAAGCTAAAATAGAGGTGAGCCATCAAAAGCAAAAAATAGAGCAAAAGAAAACCGGAATATTAGATAAAGACTAATGAAAGAAAAGATAAAATAGAGGTGAACCATCGAAAGCGAAAAATAGAGCAAAAGAAAACCAGAATATTAGAAAAAACACTATGAAAGAAATATTCGAGGAGTACTTCTAACCGCCACAACCCTTCACCTTTTGTCCCTTCCATTTGGTTTCTTGGACGCAAAGGATATCAACATATCTCCTTGCCGCTGCATCAAATAACTCCAAAGCTTTCCTGTCAGAGACCCTACGTTCTAGCTACCTAAGCAAAAAATAGAGGTGAGCGACAGAAAGTGAAAAAATAGAGCAATTAAAAAGAAAAATAAAAAAAGACTAATAAAATAAAATGAAAAATAGAGGTGAGCGGTAGAAGTGAAAAATATCGAGCAATAAAAAGCAAAATAAAAGGACAAAGGATTGATAAAATAAAATAAAAAGTGGAGGTGACCCATCGAAAGTGAAAAAATAGAGAAATAAAACAGAAAAACATAAAAGGCTAGATAATAGAGAAATATACTGATAAAAGAAAAGACAAAATAGACGTGAACCGCCCAAAGTAAAAAAAGTGCAATAAAAGGCAAAATGTCAGAAAAATATTAATAAATTAAAAGGCAAAATAGAGGTGAGCCGTCAAAAGCGAGGAAAATAGAGAAATAAGAAAGTAAAATTTTTGTAAAAAAATACTAATAAAACAAAAGATAAAATAGAGGTGAGCCATCAAAAGCAATAAAATAGAGCAAAAAAACCGGAATATTAGAAAAAAGACTAATGAAAGAAAAGATAAAATAGAGGTGAACCATCGAAAGCGAAAAATAGAGCAAAAGAAAACCAGAATATTAGAAAAAACACTATGAAAGAAATATTCGAGGAGAGTACTTCTAACCACCACACCCCTTCACCTTTTGTCCCTTCCATTTGGTTTCTTGGACGCAAAGGATATCAACATATCTCCTTACCGCTGCATCAAATAGCTCCAAAGCTTTCCTGTCAGAGACCCTACGTTCTAGCTACCTAAGCAAAAAATAGAGGTGAGCGATAGAAAGTGAAAAAATAGAGCAATTAAAAAGCAAAATAAAAAAAGACTAATAAAATAAATTGAAAAATAGAGGTGAGCGGTTGAAAGTGAAAAATATCGAGCAATAAAGAGCAAAATAAAAGGATAAAGGATTGATAAAAGAAAATAAAAATTGGAGGTGAGCCATCGAAAGTGAAAAAATAAAGAAATAAAAAAGAAAACAATAAAAGGCTAGATAATAGAGAAATATACTAATAAAAGAAAAGACAAAATAGAGGTGAACCGCCCAAAGTAAAAAAGTGCAATAAAAGGCAAAATGTCAGAAAAATATTAATAAATTAAAAGGCAAAATAGAGGTGAGCCGTCAAAAGCGAGGAAAATAGAGAAATAAGAAAGTAAAATATTTGTAAAAAATACTAATAAAACAAAAGATAAAATAGAGGTGAGCCATCAAAAACAAAAAATAGAGCAAAAGAAAACCGGAATATTAGAAAAAAGACTAATGAAAGAAAAGATAAAATAGAGGTGAACCATCGAAAGCGAAAAATAGAGCAAAAGAAAAACAGAATATTAGAAAAACACTATGAAAGAAATATTCTAGGAGAGTAATTCTAACCAATGAAGATTTTGTTTATACACCTAACACTTTTGAATCTATGAAAAAATTCTAAAAAATGATAAATTTGTTTGGAAACATGAATAATATTTGAAAAATTGGAACACATTTTGAATTTCTAAACAATTTTTTTAATTGAGAAATTTAACATTCCAAAAAATAGAAAGCCGAAAGACCCAGAAAAGAAACAACACAGGAAAAAAAAACCTGGTTCAGGGAACCTTCTAGAAGGAAGGTTCCCAAAATTGGTTGGACGAACTGTGTAGATTCTGGAACTGGGCTGGTCCATGTTGGTGGCTCGCATCCCTGCTCTGTGCAATTGCCCTACAGTTCGCCACATTGAGCGGCGAATAGGGTTTCCTGTGTGGTACTACTAAATTGCAAGAGGCATTCGCTGAGTTTTTTTTTTTAACTCAGCGTACCAAAAAAATGCTCAAGAGAGAGGCTGCCTGTTGGTTGTTCCTAATTGTTCAAGCTACTAATCCTAACTGTTGACTCGCCAAGAGAGGCTGCTTCTCCGCTTCTCAGCCAGGTCACCCCAAGCACAATATTCCGATGTCAGCTGCTTCGTCAAGACAAAGGTAGTTCAAGAACATGCATGTGCATATTTTCATGAGAAGCAAGCAGCCGCAGCCGCAGCCGCAGCCTCAGGCCAGCTTTGTTGCATGGCAGTTTGATATAGATTAGATAGATATAATTACAAGGCAATCAAGGAAGTTACAAATTAACCAAACTCCTGAAACCCCACTTTAGATGCCACACATCTTGAAAAATAAAAAGAAAATTTGTTTTCTTCACTTCTGAACCACGTACAATCGCCTTGAAAAATAGTCCATTCAGTAAGCCAAATTGCCTCTCTAGTTCAGTCCCTCGAGTCACGCCAGCCACCAACTCCAACATCACCAACCCTTTGCATATACTGTGTTACTGAACCAAAGTACACTACCTTAGCTGCACACTGCAATAAATCCCTTTTTTTTAAAACAGATTCACTGTCCTAATTATACACCCTACATCTCAAAGTGCAGCCTTCTGCCAGCCATCGGGCCTCAACAGGTTTTTTTTTTTTACTATGTGCGGATGTGCCTGTCCGAAATAATCTTCAGAGGCCCTGCAAACAGCTACGGCACACTAGCTACTGTTTCTTTACCTCTAAACCTGATGAAAATGGAAGGAAAACAGACAACAAAGAGAGCACAAGAAGAAGGGAAAGATGATCATCAACAAACAGATGCAGATGTAGTGCTCATGCGTGGCAGGTAAACATATTCCGGAGTTACGATGCAACGAAACAAACAATTTCATACAGTTACGACAACTCTGTCTGTCTCATAGGTTAAACAAGTTTATCACTGTCCAAAGTGGAAACTCACTCATAGTTATCACCACAGGTATGGGAAATAATAATTGACAGAATGTAACTGCAATAAGGGAGAAGCAGTCACGGATATATAGACACATCTCGTTGTCCCTGGGTCTTCCAGCTCCCAGGTATTGCAGCTACGGGTTCCAGCGCAGTCACCTGTCAACTAGTCGTCCTCTTACTTGAAGAAGAAAGCATGACATAAAGCTAATTTAGATCGAGAGAGTTTCACGCAACAGGGCAGCACAATCACGATTTTTTATCACGAAACATTAATAGAATTTGAAGCAGTTCTAACTCATTATCCTGGATCGTTTGAGGCCTCCGTGGATGCACCTTCAATGTCAACTGGTCAAGATCCTTCTTATTCTTCACTTGTGCTTCTGCTGCATCATCCTTTGCTTAGGATGCCAACATTAGCTACCTCCAAGTGTCCACGAAACTGCTTCTTGAAGCTGCCCGGGACGACCGTATCAAAGAATTCAGTGAAAGGAGACTGGCTTGTATTTGTATCCCTCTACTTGCACCTTCTTCTCGTACCATGTGAACTCGTCAAGAAGGTCCTCGGCCTTCAGATTCACATTGTGTACACGGTGTGGCCTCAGACACTGCATCCTTCAGATTCGGGAGGAGCATGGCCACACCGTGTTCAGGGCTTTGCCACACTCTGCTTTATTAATGAGGTCATGCATTGCAGGAAGAGTATCCCTGAGAAGTTGTAGGCCACTCTGCAACTGTAATACACGATCCTCGAGACTTTGCTCCTCCTGTGAACTACTCCATCTGGAGTGAAGAGATGAAATGGCAGCAGATTTGGCCCACTGAAACAAAGTGATGCAATCATTGAGGGCACTAACAATCCCAAAGGCAGATAAACTCATGGTGGTTGGAGTCTGGACGTATATTTTTGTCCTGCGAGGAAACAAGACGCGGTTAGTATTGTGGAAGCAAGTTTTGCAGTCAAAGTATATAAAAAGCTGACTATTCGTGTACAACAAGTTGACTATTGTAGAAATCATGCACGCTTTGCTTAATATATATGTCAAGAAATATACACTGCGATGTTCAAGTGAAATTTATTTAACATATGGAACTGAACTGACGGAACGTGACAGGGTTGAACCATGACGGAGATGTCCATACTAAATAGTGAGGTTTTTTGTTACCCTAGCCTGTAATGTGGTAGCTTTTTGCTAATTACTCCAGTTGTTTCCCTTACTCTCGTTGAACGAAAACGTGCAAACAAGTTGCAGGTTGGAACAATCACAAGGCAAAACAGACACCCAAACACTGTCTTAAAACAAAGTGCAGTACGCAAGCTCCCAAGCAGCAACATCAACAACACATGCATATAATGCGTTAGTGTGCTAAAAGACAATACCTTAGCTAGCTCTGCTGCACACTGCAATAATGTCCTTTCGAAATAATCTATTGATCCTGGAAAACAAGTGCAGCTTGTTAGCTTGTTAGCTTGGTTGCAGTTTGGTATACATAATTATAATAACAGCTCTCTTCTGTTCAGTTCTGAATTAAACCTCACAAGGCAATAATCAATTAATAATCTTGGTTGCAATCATCTTTGGACAAAATTAAATCTGATTTCTGCACACTAAGCTTTGCAATCATCGTTTTTTTCCTTATGTTTGAACTGAAGTTGGTACTAAGCCAATTCTAATTTTAACAGCGCTGTGAAGCAAAAAAAAAAAAGTATGTGGAACGCAGAAGCAGAAATCAAGCTGCAGAAGAAAGCTCGGTTCAAGGGGGACATGCTCACCTGGATCGGTGCTGCTTGCCGTCGACAAGCGCTCACTGCCAAAAGCACAGGAGAATGATAGAAATGAAGCTAACAACCTTGGATATGTCTGCATGAGTCAACCCCCACAGCTTGTGGGAAACTTTCAGGAAGAAACAACCACGGTGCCAATGGCAAATTGTTTTCATACTTCTGAAACCCCACTGTCTTAAAAAAAATGTCACCCAGGCAACATCAGCAGCACATGCATATAGTGCTGTATTCATAAGCTAAATAGGGTACACTGCCTTAGCTAGCCCTGCTGCAAACTTAGGTGGGTTAGCTGGGCATAAGTGGGGTCTTACTTAACAAATGTATATCTGATTCTTTTTCACAAACTACATGAAGATATGATTTGAATATGATATCCAGCAGCCTGCTAGAGGCAGGGTGTGATAACCATGCTACAACACTGCAATGCATCCCTTTTGATAACCTAAAGGGCTAGAAAACAAGTGCAGATTGTGTTAGCTTGGTTGCAGTTGGGAATAGATAATTATAACTACTGCTCTCTTGTGAAATTAAACCTGTTAATCCGTAAAACCTCACAAGGCAACAATTAATTGATTAACAATCTTGGTTGAAATCACCATCATAGCATAAAGTTGAAATTGATTAACCCACCCAATGTTTCCTCGAAAAACTTGAAAGCTTACCTAGCTAAAATGGCCACTCACCCTTGTTTGATGTTTTGCGAAATGCAAGTTAACCCACCCAAGCTACCAAATCCGAATCAATCATGAAGCCTGTCATTGGATGCAAAGCGTGAACCACGCCGACGGTGGCTTGTTCCGTGCGCCCAAGGCCCTCGACCTTCTCCTCCTCGGCGCCTTGAGGCTGAACACCCCGGCGCCACGCTGGTTGTCGGGTAGTACAGCGACAGATCGTCGGTGTGGTAGACGAGCCGCCCTAAGCTCGTGTGCTCCTCCTTGACACGCACAGCGAACCGCTTCACCCCGACAAACAGCGCGGCGTCGCTGATGTCGCCCGCCGCTTTCCATTGCTCGGGCGCCAGCGTAAGGACCTTTCACCTTCAATGTCAACCGATGCTTGATCGTGACGCATCGCTTGAGCACGAAAGCATCACCGACCGCCTGCTGTCATCAGTACTTGCGGTGGTCGCACCAGTGGCTGCCCGGCGCTACCACCACACCGGTGAACACGCCGTACCATCGGGCGACCTGCTCCCACGCCCACCTCGCCGAGTAAGTGATCGAGTAGAACCTGCCTCGTGGAGGACGGCGGCCTCGGCGTTGTCACGCGAGGGCGGCCTCGCCACCGCACACTTGTCCCCGTGGGCGCGAGGGCACTAGCCTCCACACGCTGCATCAGAGATCGGTGATGAGCATGGCGATGGCGGCGGAGTCGGAGAGGACGACCTTTTGCGGTAGAAGTAGCGGCGCATCGCCGGGGTCGCCACCGCGAATCCGCCGGGGACTCGGGTACGGCGGGCTCTCGATGAACGGCTTCTCCTCGAACGCGAAGACACAGGGGATGGTCTCGATGGCCGGTGACCGGGTTGACGAGGCGCATACGGGCGAAGGCATCAGCGGTGACGAGCCACCCGCGGGAGGATGAGCATCCGAGGACGAGGTGGTCGGCGGAGCGGCGGTACGCGAGCGAGAAGAGCGTGGCTGTGTTCGGGGTGTCGCCAGGGAGGACGAGGCGGTGGCGCACACAACAGGCGGGCTTGGATGTGGCCTAGCATGTCCGGCGGGAGGCCGGGCGACGCCGACGGCGGTGGCCTCTCGCCGATTCCGCGGCATTGGAAGCATAGGATTGGGGATTGAGATGGGATGATCAGGTCTGCATGCGTCGTCGGATTGGACATCAACGGTCCAAATGTTGACTGGCCTTCATACCCTAAATTGGTTATCAAATGGTAAAAGAGCCAGGTCCACATTAACCCTCCCCAACTTGTTCTAAACGGCTTTGTGAAACTTAGATGGTTTTGCGGGTTTAAGGGGGCATTTTTTTATGCCAAAGTGAAGTTCAACATTATCCTTAGATTTTTTTTCAAAACTATAACTTTTTGTGCAGCAAATTCAGAAACTATAGCACTAAACGCGAAAAAATCAAAACTATGACCCTGGCCGGCCTCAAGGCTGGTCGAAGAGGTTGTTTTCGGCCCGGTTTGGCCGAAAAGGACTTCTCGCCCAGGCTTTGACCAAGTAGGGCTCGGCTGGGCCAAGAGGTGGTGTTGGAGGCGGCAGGCCGAATCGTAGCTTCGCCCACGCAAGGCCGGCGGGCTCTTTTCGCCAGCGGGCGGCCGAAGAGCTCTTCGCCAAGAGTTGACCAAGAGTTCGGGATAAGGCTCGCCAGGCCGCCTCCTTCCTCCGGCTGCTTGCACTCTGCTTCCTCCTCTCTCCCTCGTTCTTCTCTGTAACCTCACAAGCTCACACGATCTCCACCACTTTGCACCCATTTTCACATCCAAGACACAGAATAGATAGATCATACCATTCTCCAACAGCCCACGGTGTTTTTTTGGGTATGGGATAGTTTTTTCATGCTTTGGAGGGAGGAGCCATGGTGGGGTGGAGAAGGTGTGGTTGGGAAGGAGGTGGTTGTGAGGAGGAGGAGCTGCTGTGGACGAGGAGGTGCGGTTTGGGGGTGACCGGAGTTGAGCCTCCGGTCGCCGAGGGGCGGGCGCTGCCGTTGTCCTGTGGTGCAAGTATTCCGCGAGGTGGCCGTGCCGCTGAGTGAAAGAGAGGAGCAAGAAGCTAGGGACACACGTCAAGGTATAACCATGCCATCACAAATTTTCTCTGAATTGTATATTTTAATTAGTTTAGATAAGTCATATTGTGAAGTGCAGTGTTAATATATTTGTGGAGGCATTTTAGTGCATAGTTAGTGTAACGGGTAATATTAGTCTTTGTTGTGATTAATGAGAGGATGACAATGTCCGACAGTGTGAAAATGTCTGAATCAAGAATCTGACTGTTTACTACGGCGCTGGTAATGTTAGATATAATGAGTTGGGGGTTGATCTTAGCGAAGTTTAAAAATGGCGCCATGACACTAGCTGACCTGCATGCATCGGACATTAGACAGTTGAAGTACTGGTTGACAACTAGTTTCGGTCTGATCCTCAAGTATGTTCTGTCAAGATTCATGCATTGTGGACCAAATCCTGTAAAAATGTCAAGTGGGAGTTGATGCCGTAGATAGGAGCCAGCATTGGTTGTCCCTGTTAAGACGCTGCCGAGACCGAAGAATCCACCCATATGCACTTGTGCAACCTGTGCCAAGGAGGAGAATACCAGTAGAACTCCACAGTGGGGTATGAACCCGCCAAGGCAGTGAAGTGGCTAACGAGATTGTTTTATCCGGTCACAGCCACAAGATGTGGATGCTAGCCAACCCGAGAAAGAGTCGACCACGTGCCACACAATGTTTGTGGTCCCGACATCGGGCAGAGTAGCCACCGATAATATTAGCTGGTTCAGGTTTTGCTGATGGGGATGAGGAAGGGGATGAAATGCAGAGGGTGATGGAGGAAGAGGACGAGGATGGATTGGTGGAGGAACTGGATTCTGAAAATTTGAGGATGAAGTTGAGGTACCGATTCCTTCCGCATGGGAGCAGGACATATCCACCGCCTTACGGTGAACGATGGCCATGAGACTCCATGGCAGTATAATCTGAACCAAGTACAAATATGGGCTATGTTTGATACAAAAAAATTGAAGTATGCGTGATAAAGTGGGCTATGTCTACGCAGAGGGTTTTCAAGACACACATATCAAGTCCAACAAACTATACCGTGAAATGTGTTGAAAAAGGTTGTGCAGGGAAGGTGCACGGGCACGTGCCGAAGTACGACATCCACTGGGTTGTCACCATTGTCATCCCACATAATTGTGTGAGGAAGAACCTGCTGGTGAAGCATCCAACCTGACTTCAAGTCTCATTGGCGCAACTCATGTATACCGAGATAGTAGAGAAGAAAGATATGGAAGCAAAACACATCCAGACAGCAGTGAAGGTCGATGGAAGTATGTCATTCCTTATGGGAAGGCTTGGAGGGCTAAGGTAAGGCTATGGAGGAAAGGTTTGGGACGTTCTTCACTCATATGATAATGTTGTCCGCCTCCGGCATATCAAGGAGAGGAATCCCGCACTTATGTGAACGTGACAACACATGAGGTTGCTGAGTATACCAGATTTCAAGGTGTTGAAACGAGTGTTCTTCTCTTTGGTATGTGCATCAAGCTTTCCGCATTGTCCTCCTGTTCTGTTTGTTGATGGTACATTCTCGACTGGTCAAGATAGAGGGCAAATCCTGACTGCTATTGGTGTGGACGGAACAATCAAATCATCCCACTTGCCATGGCATTTGTGGAGGGTGAGAACTTTCTCAGCTGGGTATGGTTCTTCCGCCAAGTGAAAATTGCCATCGTGAAGGACCGACCAAACGGTGTGTCATTCATGACAGACATGCTGGTATATTGAAGGTCAGGAAGACACTTCAGAATCCAACAGATGACGAATCTAACACCTTGGAGGGACTTGCAGAGCCGGTGGTGCATGCGCTTATCTTGGGGCTAATTTTTTCTCACAGTTCAAGAACAAGCGGTTGATGAACTTGTTCAAAAAATTATGCAAGCAGAGCCAGCAGCTAAATACGAATTTATTTGGTCAAAACTAGATGAGTTTACTAAGAAGCAGGTCCGTGCGAGGAAGAAAATGGAAGAAGATCAAGTTAAATTAGCAGCACTCATCGCGGAGCTAGAGGAGCCAGTAGGTCTTTGTGACTTGAAGGGGGTTTTATAGATACAGAGGAGAAAATAAGGCGGGAAAGGGTTGGCGGGGAAATAAGGCGGGAAAGGGTTGGCGGGAAACGGGTGGCGGGAACATATGGCGGGAAACGGGTGGCGGGAAGGGGTGGCGGAAGGGGTTGGCGGAAACGGATGGCGGAAGGTGGCGGAACATTTCAGCACGAGTTATGCAACTTCGCCTACATGAGATCAAGTAGTACTTTTCGCCAAGACTTGACCAAAGTCTATTTCGCCTAGCTTTGGCCGAAGCTCTACTTCGCCTAAAGATGGCCGAACTCCTATTTCGCCTAGCTTTGGCCGAAGCTATACTTCGGCCTAAAGATGGCCGAAAACTCCTACTTCGGCCAGAAGATGGCCGACGGGCTACTAGTTTTGGTTTTTTTGCATTACGTCATATAATTTCCGAAAATGCTACAAAATATATCACAGTTTTGAAAAAAATTCTTATCCTTATGGTGAGTTCTTTTTTTTTTTTGCGAAAGATCCTTATGGTGAGTTCAGGGGAATATAACGGGTTAAGTCTTTGTACGATTTACACCCAGGAGATTTACCCCATTTAGTGGAACTTCCATCAAAATATCAGATTTTCAAGACTGCTAACACGATTAATTTTACCCCAATTTTGCATTTTGCTTATTTATGTTAGATAGGGTTGGCATGTTGCGCCAATGATTCGTAAAAAATATATAAAAATCGGAGGGCATCATTAACCATCATGTCCAGACTTCTTTGCTCATCTGCTCCATTCGTTCTCCTCGTACGGATATTTGTGGACCCCGGCGTCACTTCACCTCACATATTGCCTAATTGACACGCATCAGAAAACAAGGGCCCAAAGCTTCTAAAAAGGGTATTCTAGACGATTTTTCACTGGGGTAATTAGTATCAGAAATGCATATCTAGGGGATAAAATGTGGAATTCACTCCAAAATAAACAACCACAATGTTCAAGCTTCCTTAAAACGAAATTTCTAGTTGTCAATTGTCGTGAACGAGGGTCGGTTGGATCGAGAAATTGTGTCGCGGAACAAGTGTATGACAAAAATGATGGACTCAAGGGTATAACAAAAAAAATTGTTTATTTTACTTAATTATTAAGCATTTTTCTGATAAAGGGAGTTTTATTAACTCACTATGTAGCATCAAGCGGATACAACACATCATGAACGACACCCGGTCTTTGCATATTCAGGATGCACACAGTCAAGAGTAACGAGTCCGACTAAAAAATATAACAGAACGACACATAGACATTAGTAAAGCCCTATAAGACCGACACTATGCCTATGTCAAAGGAGCAGTCGACCACCCATGTTGAGTGAAAACCTCTGTGACCACCTACTCCCACCGCTTACACACTGCCTTGAACAACGGCCGGTAATCCATACGGTTTAACATCGACCACATACGAAGTCAATGCATGAAAAATAACCTGCAACGGAGAATAGAGTGTGCCATTGAAAAACAAAATCATTTCTACTTAGCCAAAGCGACCATAATAAGGCAGACGCCCCACCTTTACCAGCTGCATATTTGGTATTCCGTCCAGCTAGTGACCATATATATTGGCAAACACTTGTGAGCGGGTACAAATTTGATGCAATTTGGATGACTGACCAAGTAGAACGCCAAGAAGTTGCATTGAAAGAAGAGGTGTTTGATTGCACCATCGTAAGGCACAAAAACCTACACTACTTCCTACCTTGCCAGTTGCGCCAAGCGAGGTTGTCTTTAGTTAGCACGACACCTCCCAAGATACCACATGGCAATCTTTTATTTTTAGTGGTATCTTGGATTTCCATATTAGGTTATTATTATCGACTAGAATCTCATAATACATGAGAGCACGGTGCATAGTGTTAACTGTGAAAGATTCTGGTGTGGTGATATTCCAGCGAAATACATTCCGTCCTTCTGTCAGGTTGACTGTTTCCAGTCTACATAACAGTTGTTGCCATGACATGAGGTGGGGGACAACCAAGTCCCACGAAAAGATACATTTGGGGGGTTGGAGCCGAGCACTTGCGCTGAAGTTTATCGTTTTATCACTGACAATACTGTACAAGTAAAAATATTGTTTTCTTAGAGTGGTGTTTTCTAACCACTTATCCTCCCAAAAAAAATCTCTGAGCCGTCCTTTATCGTGGAAGACCCAAAACGGAAAAGATGCTTCTTTGCTGACATCATGCCTGCCCAAAAATTTGAGTCCTCTGGCTTCTAAATATGCCTGGGACACTGCTATTTGACCTAGATACTTATTGCGTAGCAGAGTTTGCCAGACGCCCTCCTCGGTAAGAAGCTTGGAAAGCCATTTATTTAGTAAGTCATCATTATTGACCTTAAGGTCATGAATGCCTAGACCTCCCTGGTCCTTCGGTCGACAAACCACGCACCATTCGGTGAGCCGATATGTTTTTCGCTATCTCCTTGCCAGAAGATTCTGGATCTGAAATAATCCATCCTCTGCAAGACCCCTTTAGGGATTAGGAAAAACGATAGCATATAGAGAGCCATGGTGAGAACTGAGTTTACCAAAACAAATCATCCCCAACAGAGAGAAACTTACCTTTCCAACTACCCAGTCAAGCTTTCTCTAAGCGTTCTTCCACATGTTTCTAGTCTGCAATAGTGAGACGCCGATGGTGAATCGGAATTCCCAGATAATTAATCGGGAATTGGCCTTCTTCACAACCAAACAAATATGCATACTGTGCAGCCGCCTCTTTGGCTTTTCCGAAGCAGAATAATTCACATTTATGAAAGTTTATTTTAAGACCAGACATTTGCTCAAGGCTGAAAGCAAAAGTTTTAGATTCCTAGCTTTATCTAGGTCATGTTTCATAGAGAGAATCTTATCATCGGCATATTGCAAAATGGAGAGCCCCATCGACAAGGTGAGGCACAACTCCTGCAATTTATTTGTTCTATGAAAGCACGTTCAATCAATATTGCTAGCATGTCAGCAACAATGTTAGACAACATTGGAGAAAGTGGGTCACCCTGACGTATTCCTAGGTCATCATTGACTTTAATCGCCACACTACCTCCCAAAATAAAAGTTTGGGCCCATTCATGCCATTTCTCAGAGAAACCTTTCATTCGAAGGGTTTGTTGAAGGAATGACCATTTTACTTTATCATAGGCCTTTTCGAAGTCAATTTTGAAGACAACCCCACTCATGTTATTTCGATGCATCTCGTGAACGGTCTCATGAAAAATGACTACTCCATTGAGTATGTTCCTTCCTTGCATTAGGGTCATTTGTGATAGTCGAATCACATGGTCATCAACCATCTCTATTCCTAATGTCTCAGTTGGTAGGTCGCGTTCCGGGTTTTATTTTCGTCCCACCTAATATGGTCTTTTTTGGTACTTCTTTGGTACTTGCTCCCACCTCCCGCTCAGCCGCAAAAGACCAGAAAAAAACCCTCCGTCCGAGTCCCCCACCCGCCCCCACGCCTCCATCGCACTCCATCTACATGCCAAGGAAAAAAGCCTACGAAAATTAACCGATTTAAAAAAAACCTATGAAAGAAAAACCAGCAAAAAACGTCTGCAACGCGGCGAACGAGCGAGCGAAGCGACGCCACACCAGATCCTTTGCCGCCGCCTCGCGACATCAAGCCGCCGCCTCGCCTCGCAGCCGCCGCCGATCCCTCCTCCATCTCCTCCTCAAACACTGCCGCCTGCCGCTGCCGCCTCGCCACCTTCAGAAGCGGCCGGCCCCGCCACCTCCCGCCGCTGCCGCCGCGCCCAGCTCCAACCGGGCCGCCGCCTCAGCTCCAGCCGTCACAGGCCACCTCCAGCCTCGCCGCCGCCCCACCTCCAGCCGCGATCGCTGCCCTGCCCCTCGAAAGGCCCCAGATGGATGGCGCCGGAGAGGTAGATCGAGGGGCGGTACCGCTGGGTCTTCTTTCGACGCCATCCGACCCGATCCGGTGAGGAGGCCACCGCCACCATGACTCCGGATACAGGCCGCCCATCGCCACCGGCATGCCTTACCGCGAAGGCCGACTCGGCACCTCCTATCAATGGCTGCCGCGCAGATGATAGTATGATACCGAGGGGCAGCCAGAGTGCGACGCCGCGTATGGCGGGTAGACGATGATGCACCTTGCGACGCCGACAAGATCTCCCGCTCCAAATAAGCACAACGCCTCTTGTAGAAGATATCCTCTGCCTGCAGCGGGATGTGTTCGCTTCTGTGGTGAGATTCTTGTGTCTTTCCTCTTCTTTTCTGGTGACTATGGTTTGCAGATTTGGGATTAGGTAGTAAGCGGCAGCGGCCTTGGCAGGGTGGCATTGCAAGAACCTCACACATGGTGAAGAAGATGCAGTTGAAAAGCGACCGCCCACTCCATTATTCGCTTGGATGCATTATTATCAGGTTGTTTCTTCTTAGTTTATTGACAGCAAGAATTGATAGCCTTTTCCTTTTGTACGCTGTGTTTCTTAATCACCTAGCTTACCTGGATTCAAGAGTATGACTATTGGTTGTTGTTTTTGAGAGGACGACTGTTGGTTGTTGAGAGGATGATTGTTTGCCTCCAAGGAAGCTGCAGGGCTGATCCAAGTAAGCAAGTTTTTTCTTATCTGATCCTAAAACAAATGACTTGACAGAATAAAGTATAAGCAATGGACTGCACAAATATATACAAGTGCATCAATTATTCTGCTAGCTTTACATAATGAGCTATTCTTAGAAACTATTCCTGTAAGCATACGCTTTTGTACAGTTTTTTTGTTAATTCCTATGTATTAGCTTTGACTTTCTTCAGTTCCTACGCTAAGTACCTCGATCCTTTTAGTATGCTGAAGGTTGAAAATGAGGCTGTCACTATGAAGAATATTTGCCGTTAAGTTTAAATTCCTTGTTAAAGGTTCAGTAAGATACTTGAATATTGTCGATGTCAAACTGCATGTATACATGACGATCGATTAAAGAATTATGTGCTGATATCTTCCAATGTTGGTTGAACTACATATGCTTTGCTTACAGGTTTTCTAGATAAAAATAAGGGATGATAGGTTTTTGACAAACTTGATTCTAAAGTGAATGCTCACCTAAAGGCTTAATATATAGATAAAGTGCTTCCATCACTTGGGTAAGTTGAATGCAAATTTGCACACTTTTCTCTACTATTATGAAATATGTTCGGAGCAAAAAAATCTCATGAGTACGACAGTTCTCACGATTATTGTATGCGTGACATAGATTAGATGAGAATAAAATTTAATCACAGGTATGTTGCCTCCATGGTAAACACTGAAGAAATGGGGGTTGTATATTTTCAGATCAGATAATAGCTTTATTGTTTCTCTATTCTTTCTTTTTCTCACACAACATAAAAAATGAATGTATTCATTACTACTACTGAATTGCAAAAAAATATAAACTTGGTTCAAATCTTCCTGGTTAGATTTTGCAAAGGACTTGGATGGAGTTTGGTGTGTTAATCAAACAGGGTTCAATATAGAAATTGACATTGAGAGACTTGTATGTACTGCTAAGACACGGTTCAGCTTGCAGAGGCTGACACGTGCATTGATCTTCAGACAGGAAGAAAAATTAAGGTAGGACATATTCATATATCAAGGATTAGATTTTGCAGAAGATATGAATTGGGCTAGGTCACAATAGATGGTGTTCTTCAGTTATAGAGAAAGGATTGTCGATGTAGGTTCTGTTTGGACATATAGTAGAAATAAAGTTGTATCTTTTTACATGATTAGCTAAGGTACGCACGCAGCAGAGGAAAATTTTCACAAGCTTTAGATGGAGTCTGTGTGTTAGTCGAATTTGATTCAGAATAGAAACTGATATTGGAAACTTGTATGTAATCGACATGACACGGTTCAGATTGCATTGGCTGACATATGTAGTGATCTTCATATAAAATGGAAAATCAAATCAATCATATGTACCTCCGGTCTTCCGTCTGATCCATGGTCTTCTATCTTCTTTTGTTTCTGATTAGCATGATAATCTTTTAGTCTGTTAGAATTGTATTGGAAGAAAAGATCATGGATAACCACCAGTGTATAGCATTTGGTTGGATTGATGTTTCATTCAAGACTGCCACTTCATTATTTCCTGTACAGTCCACCTTCACACTCTTGTAAGCTCATGCAAAGATTTCTGACTAAGTTCTCATGATTTATCAATATAAAAAATATTAAATTTTGCAATGTAAATAACTGTGTTTCTTTTGTATGGGTCAGCAGGGATAGGAAACTGAAAGTCACCAGTGGTGAACAACAAGTGCAGATTTCAGGTCCTGTAAGCAAATTGATTGTTTCGGTAATTCATTCTTATGTCAGAATTTGATTGCAATTGGGGTTGGAAGGAAGCAACAAAATTCCTATCCTGTAATATGCATTTTGGATGCTTTATACTAAAGGGACAGTAGGGTGACATTAATATCCTGAAGTGCAGAGTTGCTGGGCTAATTTACTAATGAAACTCACTATCATATGCTTGGATGTCTTGATCACCTCAAGGGACATTAGGGAGCTGAACTCTGGAATGTTTATACTAAAGGTGTAGCTAAAGCAACTTCATGTCTAAATACTTGAAACTTTGGCTTCCTTCCTGTGGTCGTATGTATTTCGCTCTTAAGGCTTATTTCTTTTTCAGTTTAGCTACAAAGGTTAGGTAAAGGCACCCATAGGTACAATCAAACCTGAAAGTTTCTTTCGCTTCTCCTCCCTGCAGATCTATGCTTATTTCCCAATAGATGTAGCTTCTATATAATTAAAAGATCGTGATTCTGAGTGTGTTCGTGTTCTGAAATCAGTAATGGTGGTATCTTGGTAGAACTGATGCATTTCATTATGATTTACTATCTCGACTTAAAAAACATTGACTGATTTTACAGCTGATGTGCACATAATATACTGCCACACGCTTTTGTAGTATTATCCTTTTAAGAACAAGTGCCGTGCTCTGTTTTGCTAATAAAAAGGTGCAGTTTATTATTGTCCTTCAAGTATGGCGCCAGCATATGTGTTTTAACTTTTGTCCCTTGTTTTGCTATGTTTAACCTTTCATGCCCAGCTTCTTTGATAAACTAATTGTCCCTTCAAGGCCACTGACTGCATGACGGAGAGGTTGTCAATTGGAAAGATTTGTCCTAAATTTCATTACTCAGTGCTGACCTCTTTATTATTATCTCATTTGTCCATTAGACTTTTGTAGGATGATAATAATCTGTACATTGCAGAATTGCTATGCTTCTCTTTGTATTCATATACAAATTTGAAGCTTATAGCTTGATTTACATCTGAATGACTTGGCTTTAGTGTTTATAGAGTGGTTTCATGAATTGATCAATATCGCTGCTCCAAAATGTTACCCATAGAGTTTCCAAGCATAACCACATACTGTTTTACCAGAATTTAGTGTAATGTTATTTCTCTAAAAATCTAACCAATGGAATAATTATACTATTTTATGCGTGTTAAAACACAATCTGTGGACTATAACTACATAAATGGGCAAGTATACATGGTAGAAATAATTAAAAAGAAATTGCTAAGAATACATCATGAAAAACAATTTTAGCTCCACTCTGCTCAAGACTGGTAACCACAAGTATTTTTAAAGGCATGGGCAATTCAAATTTTCACACTATTTTCTGATTTGAAAATGCTTATAAGGTGCTGGAACAAACAACCACACTATCATATAACATATTGCATAAAGGTGTAGCGCCGTGTTATTAAATAGAAGACATGGACCTATGAAAGTCTTGAACTAAGCTTATTGGGTCAGTGATGTATGTTATTTTTCCCCGTTGCAACGCACGGGCATTTTACTAGTATGAAGAAGTGACCACCCGCAAGGCGATCCAAGAAGGTCACAAGAAAGTCTCTGCTTACTCAGCCTCGAAATAGCCACAAAATCTAGCCTAAGTTCCTGTACACAATCACCGACGTGTTTATGTTTAGTCAATTCTGTTACGTGTTTATGTTTAGTCAATTCTATTAGACCTCTTCGATTCCAAAACATGTCTCTCATGTGGAAACTCATGCTAATGTGGATGACTTGGCTCTTGGGCGGTTTTTGTTTCTTTTTAGAGGAATGTGACTTTGATTTACGTGAAGACACCGTAGGTAGTCATAAAACACTTCATCCATTCCAACCTCGGTAACCTCACCAACCAAGTGCGAAAGAAGTGGACCATCATATGTGGCAACCACCTCCTCCTCCTCCCCGGTCTCTGGTTTATGAAGGGTATTAAAACATTTTTAAGAAACCTTTAAACGGTTTATCTCCATTTGTTTGAGCACCCCAACTATTAACTTCATTTCATGATCACTCTTTCCAATAGATACTCCAAAATTCTTTGAAGTAAAAGAAATGCGAGAATCCGAGAAGGAATGAAAAGATTTTATGGAAGATGTACGTGGTGCAGAGTCCAAATTGCGCTGCTGCTTGACGCTTCATGGCCTTGCCCAAAGAGTCCTTGTCAGTCAAGAAGAGCTATCCATGGAGATTGCGTGCCTTCGGCCGGTCTGATTACAGCTGAGCCAACAACATGTTGGCTGACCTTGCCAGCGCCATCGCCTCATGTCGGGCTGGTCCAGTCTGGACAAGACTTATTTGTCTGGCCATTGTGCTCCCATCCATTTAGGCAAAAATCACAAACTATTGACATGTGGACGAAAGTATTTCATAAATTGAACCGTGTTTGAAAAAAAATCACTCAGTTGACCTTTTGTGCAGTGCCCGACAGCCAAGCACTGCATCCTACTACCAGGCGTTGCACGCCTGGCCAGCATGGCAGCCCTGGTACAGGCCCGCCCCACACCTGATAGTGTAGCGCCTAGCAGATAGCTCCACAAGGTGTGAAAAGGCAATGCCACAACCTCATATTTAACCAGGCGAAAGGGGGGGGGGGTCGAGGATGGGTAGGTGGTTGCTCTCAGATTCGCATTGGCGCCCGCATATCCAACGCTTCTCTTCCTTCCCTCCTAATAGCTAGGTGCTGCACATTACACATTGGCGCCTAGATGTAAGGCGCTGCATGGCCAGGTGTGTGGGCGGCTTGGATCATGGTGCCACGCTGGACAGGCATGCAATACCTGTCAAGAAGGCGCTGTATGGCCAGGTGTGGGGGGCGAGCTCGACCAAGGGTGCCACGCAGGCTAGGTGTGCAACGCTTGTCATTAAGGCGCTGCACATTAGGGTGCAGCGCCTCACTATAGGACGCTACATAAAAGGGTGGGCGGTGTGAAATTTTTTCAAACACGGTTCACTTTGTGAAATACTTTCGTCCGCATGTCAGATTTGTGATTTCTGCCCTCCGTTTATTCTTCATCCAACGGCCAGACCAGATCTCCTTCCCCACGTCAGTTTTTTTTTCTTTTCAGCTAAAGGAAAACATAAATTCCCATGTATTCTCCTGATGGCCATCGTATTTTGGTCTACCTGGGAGCGGGGCGATGTAACCCATGCCATGCAATGAAGAACGACATGGCCGGCACGGGGCGTCTCTGGCGGCAGTCAATGCCGGAGGTGACTGTCGTTCATGGCCGTGGGGTGTTGCTGGCAGAGCGGCACGGCACTGTCGGCCCTCGCTTGGATGCTGCGTGGCCCGGGCGACGGCACAAGGACGTGGTGGCATGCATTGATGCATAGCGGCCGGCATGCCCGGTACGTACAACAAGCGCCACCACGATCCCTGCGTCGATGCCGGAGGTGTCTGCCGCACTCCTCGTGTCTGTCGATGTGAGAGATGAGTTGAGCCCGCGCGAGGCCGGAACATCTAGCAGAGCAGTTTGATGAATGCTGCGCGTCACGTGCTACGGCAAAAAGCGATAGGAAGCTGCACCGGACACGTGCTCGTGGCGGCGTCCCAATTGGGCTCCTCGGCGCGCCGTAAAAGCAGCAAGCAGGCCGACCCCAAAGTGTCTTTTTTTTTTTTGCATGGGACGAATCTACGTAGTTTACTGGTGAAAAATGTAGGGCACTTGGTAGTTTTTTTTTGCTGGAAAAAAAGACGTGGGGAGAATATTTAATCTGATCGTTGGATGGAGAATGGACGCAGGCGAGCATTGCCTGCGGCCCCGTCCGGTCTAGTGGTCAACTGCAGCCAGGTCAGCTCGAAGCCTCGAAGATTCACCTCTGACCCAGCTATCGCGTAGGTTTCGCTCAAAAAAAGCTATCGCATACGTTCCTGCACGCACAGATGTACCATCGTTGGTCTTCAAAGAGTTGTTGTCATGGACAGAGTTTTGAGCTCAATTTTGTGCATCACGGTCCAGTAAATCCTCCTCTTGCTTAGCGCATCTCCAACACTGATCATCACAATCGCTTGGACCGCGCTTGTCTGGACCGTGAAAATCATCCAACGTGGACCTATATCGGTCAGCTGGCGCTGTCTAGACGTGTTTTCTCCCGTAAACAGAAGACAAACGCATGAGTCTGACCGCTGTCACGCCTGGCCACCGCCCTGGTCCGCCAAAAACCCTTCATCCTCCCGCAAGACGCTTCTCGCACGCCAGTTGCCTGCATTCATGCTGCCGCACAACACGCAGCTCCACATTGAAGGCGGCTCAAGGTGGATGTGACCTCCCACTGTCTCCATCATTGAAGCATCGCGCAGGCCGAGGGCGCCACCCGCTACACGCCCGTTGAATAGCCTCCTCGCACATTCAAACGCCCATTAAACCCGCTGGAAGCAGATGAACCTATTCACCACGAGCGGGCCAACGTTAAACGCAACACCGGCAGGCTCCTCTCATCCACCTCTATATAAACCAGGCCAGACGACGGGCAAGAATCTTACCGCCCGCCGCCTCCCCATCTCCTCCTTCCACCATTTTCTCCAATCTTTCAATGACATTCGACGAGCCGTAAGAGCAGTTCTTCGACATAAAAGCCAGCTACGCGGCCCACCGAACTCGGGCGGTTACGAAGCGAGGCACCTCATTGCTCCATGTCCTCGCTTAGCCTGACGGAGCAAGTTGCCGCCCCAAGCCGGGCGCGCTGGTTCAACAACTCGCGCCCATGCCAGGTCGCAGAGGAGTAGCGAAGTTGCTCCATCCCGCACGCTGCTGGGAGCAGGGTGACACGAGCATCGCTGCTGCCGCCAAGGACGCCATGTTGTGCCGCGGCTTCCACCGACCGCGACCGCAAGCTAACCATCGCCGACGCTGGCGTAGCTGCACCATGCAGGCAGAGAAAGGAGCCGGCTGCGCGGACGCCAACGAGGTGGCGGCGAACATGCCAGTGCACGCATCCATCATCGATGAGAAGTAGAATAATAGATGCAGCCTCTGCTTGTGTCCCAGGAAGTTTTTTGGAACGCAGTAATTACAAAAAATTTCCTACGCACACACAGGACCATGGTGATGGCATAGCAACGAGAGGGGAGAGTGTTGTCTACGCATCAGAGACCGTGAAGCGGAAGCGATCACAACGTAGAGGAAGTAGTCGACGCTCTCCTCGCGATCCTGCCGATCCTAGCGCCACATTCGCACCTCCGAGTCGATGATGACGAGAGGAAGTAGTCGACGCTCTCCTCACGATCCAGCAGATCCAAGCACCGCATTCGGCGCCCGAAGTTCTTGGCACACGCTCAGCTCGATGACGCCCACGGGCTCCGATCCAGCAAAGCTCCGGGAGAAGAAGTTCCACAAGACGACGGGCGCAGGACGATCTTGATGTTTCACCGACGCAGGGCTTCACCTAAGCACCGCCACGATATGACCGAGGTGGAATATGGTGGAGGGGGCACCGCACACGGCTAAGGAACGATCTCAAGGATCAACTTGTGTGTTCTAGGGTGCCCCTCCCCGTGATATAAAGGAGGGGAGGAGGAGGTGGCCGCCCCAGGGGGGGGCGACCAGGAGGGGGAAACCTACTCCAAGTAGGTTTCCTCTTTCCTTATCTTATTTGGAGGGGAAGGAAAGAGTACTAGTATTTAGGAAGTAGTACTAGTAGTAGAAATAGGAAGAGGGGAAGGAGAAGGAAAGGGGGCCGCCCTCCCCAATTCGGATTGGCTTGGGGCGCGCCTCCCTTGTTCCTTCTCCTTCCTCCTACATGGGCCCAATAAGGCCCATATACCTCCCGGGGTTCCGTAACCTCCTGAGCTCCAAACTTCTCCAAACCTTTCCGTGTCCAAATATATCCGTCCAATATATAAATCTTTATGTCTCGACCATTTCGAGACTCCTCGTCATGTCCGTGATCATATCCGGGACTCAACAACCTTCGTACATCAAAATACACAAACTTATAATATAACCGCCATCGAAACCTTGTTGCATGGACCCTACGGTTCGAGAACAATGTAGACATGACCGAGACACATCTCCGTGAATAACCAATAGCGGGACCTGGATGCCCATATTGGTTCCTACATATTCTACGAAGATCTTTATCGGTCAGACCGCATAACAACATACGTTGTTCCCTTTGTCATCGGTATGTTACTTGCCCGAGATTCGATCGCCGGTATCCAATACGTAGTTCAATCTCGCTTCCGCAAGTCTCTTTACTCGCTCTGTAATGCATCATCTCACAACTAACTCATTAGTTGTAATGCTTGCAAGGCTTATGTGATGTGTATTACCGAGAAGGCCTAGAGATACCTCTCCCATAATCGGAGTGACAAAACCTAATCTCAAATACGCCAACCCAACAAGTACCTTTGGAGACACCTGTAGTACTCCTTTATAATCACCCAGTTACGCCAGGACGCTTTGGTAGTACCCAAAGTGTTCCTCCGTAAACGGGAGTTGCATAATCTCATAGTTACAGTGAACATGTATAAGTCATGAAGAAAGCAATAGCAACATACTAAACGATCAAGTGCTAGGCTAACGGAATGGGTCATGTCAATCAGATCATTCTCCTAATGATGTGATCCCGCTAATCAAATGACAACTCATGTCTATGGTTAGGAAACATAACCATCATTGATTAACGAGCTAGTCAAGTAGAGGCATACTAGTGACACTGCTTTGTCTATGTATTCACACATGTATTATGTTTCCGGTTAATACAATTCTAGCATGAATAATAAACACTTATCATGATATAAGGAAATAAATAATAACTTTATTATTGCCTCTAGGGCATATTTCCTTCAGTCTCCCACTTGCACTAGAGTCAATAATCTAGTTCACTCAAGAATGATTCTAACACCCATGGAGTCTTGGTGCTGATCATGTTTTGCTCGTGGAAGAGGCTTAGTCAACGGGTCTGCAATGTTCAGATCCGTATGTACTTTGCAAATCTCTATGTCTCCCACTTGGACTTGGTCCCGAATGGAATTGAAGCGCCTCTTGATATGCTTGGTCCTCTTGTGAAATCTGGATTCCTTTGCCAAGGCAATTGCACCAGATTGTCACTGTAAGATCTTCATTGGTCCCGATGCACTAGGTACAACACCCAGATCAGAAATGAACTCTTTCATCCAGACTCTTCATTTGCTGCTTCAAGCAGCTATGTACTCCGCTTCACATGTAGATCCCGCCACGACGCTTTGTTTAGAACTGCACCAACCGACAGCTCCACCGCTTAATAAAAACACGATCCGGGTTTGGTATTTAGAATCGTCTGGATCAGTGTCAAAGCTTGCATCGACGTAACCATTTACGACTCAGCTCTTTTGTCACCTCCATATACGAGAAACATATCCTTAGTCCTTTTCGTGTATTTCAGGATGTTCTTGACCGCTGTCCAGTGATCCACCTCGATTACTTTGGTACCTTCCTGCCAAGCTTACAGCTAAGCATACGCCAGGTCTGGTACACAGCATTGCATACATGATAGAGCCTATGGCTGAAGCATAGGGAACATCTTTCATTTTCTCTCTATCTTCTGCTGTGGTCGGGCATTGAGTCTGACTCAATTTCACACCTTGTAATACAGGTAAAAAAACCTTTCTTTGCCTGATCCATTTTGAACTTCTTCAAAACTTTATCAAGGTATGTGCTTTGTGAAAGTCCAATTAAGCTGCCTTGATCTATCTCTATAGATCTTGATGCCCAATATGTAAGCAGCTTCACCAAGGTCTTTCATCGAAAAACTCTTGTTCAAGTATCCCTTTATGCTATCCAGTAATATGTCATCTACATATAATATCAGAAATGCTACAGAGCTCCCACTCACTTTCTTGTAAATACAGGCTTCTCCATAAGTTTGTATAAACCCAAATACTTTGATCACACTATCAAAGCGTTTATTCCAACTCCGAGATGCTTGCACCAGTCCATAAATGGATCGCTGGAGCTTGCACACTTTGTTAGCTCCCTTTGGATCGATAAAACCTTCCGTTGCATCATATACAACTCTTCTTCCAAAAACCCATTCAGGAATGCGGTCTTTACATCCATTTGCCAAATTTCATAATCATAAATGCGGCAATTGCTAACATGATTCGGACAGACTTAAGCATCGCCACGGGTGAGAAGGTCTCATCGTAGTCAATCCCTTGAACTTGTCGAAACCCTTTATGCATAAGTCGAGCTTTGTAGACAGCAATATTACCGCCAGCTGCCTTCTTCTTGAAGATCCACTTGTTTTCTATTGCTTGTCAATTCTCGGCAAGTCAACCAAAGTCCATACTTTGTTTTCATACATGGATCTCATCTCGGATTTCATGGCCTCAAGCCATTTTATGGAATCTGGGCTCACCATCGCTTCTTCATAGTTCGTGAGGTTCATCATGATCTAGTAGCATGATTTCCGTAACAGGATTGCCGCATCACCTGGTGCGGATTTTATTCTGCTGATCTACGAGGTTCTCAGAGTAACTTGATCTGAAGTTTCATGATCAACATCATCAACTTCCTCACTATTTGGTGTAGACATCGCAGAAACTGGTTTCTGTGATAAACTACTTTCAAATAAGGGAGAAGGTACAGTTACCTCATCAAGTTCTACTTTCCTCACTTCTTTCGAGAGAAACTCCTTCTCTAGAAAGGATCCATTCTTAGCAACAAATGTCTTACCTTCGGATCTGTGATAGAAGGTGTACCCAACTGTCTCCTTTGGGTATCCTATGAAGACACATTCGATTTAGGTTCGAGCTTATCAGGTTGAAGCTTTTTCACATAAGCATCGTGATCCCCAAACTTTAAGAAACGCACAACTTTGGTTTCTTGCTAAACCACAGTTCATAAGGTGTCGCCTCAACGGATTTTGATGGTGTTCTATTCAGCGTGAATGCGGCCGCCTCAAGAGCATAACCCCAAAACGATAGCGGTAAATCTGTAAGAGACATCATAGATCGCACCATATCTAGTAAAGTGCGACACGACGCTCGACACACCATTGCGCTTGTGGTGTTCCGGTGGCGGAGTTGCGTAAACTATTCAAGACTGTTTCAAATGTAGACCAAACTCAGAACTCAAATATTCGCCTCCACGATCAGATCGTAGAAACTTTATTTTCTTATTACGATGATTTTCAACTTCACTCTGAAATTCTTTGAACTTTTCAAATGTTTCAGACTTATGTTTCATTAAGAAGATATACCCATATCTGCTTAAATCATCTGTGAAGGTGAGAAAATAACGATATCCGCCACGAGCCTCAACATTCATTGACCACATACATCTGTATGTATGATTTCCAACAACTGCTGCTCTCTCCATTGTACCGAGAACGGGTTTTAGTCATCTTGCCCATGAGGCACGGTTCGCAAGTGCCAAGTGATTCATAATCAAGTGACTCCAAAAGTCCATCAAGATGGAGTTTCTTCATGCGCTTTATACCGATATGACCTAAACGGCAATGCCACAAATAAGTCGCACTATCATTATCAACTCTGCATCTTTTGGTTTCAACATTATGAATATGTGTATCACTACTATCGAGATTCATCAAGAATAGACCACTCTTCAAGGGTGCATGACCATAAAAGATATTATTCATATAAATAGAACAACCTTTATTCTCTCGATTTAAATGAATAACCGCCTCGCATCAAACAAGATCCAGATATAATGTTCATGCTTAACGCTGGCACCAAATAACAATTATTTAGGTCTAAAACTAACTCAAGGTAGATGTAGAGGTAGCGTGTCGACCGCGATCACATCGACTTTTGGAACCATTTCCCACGCCGCATCGCCACCTCGCCCTTTGCCGTTGTTCGCTAATCAGTAGTCCCTGCTTCGAGTTGCAAATATTAGCAATGTAACCAGTATCAAATACCTGTGTGCTATCATGAGCTCTAGTAAGGTACACATCAATAACATGTATATCACATATACCTTTGTTCACCTTGCCATCCTTCTTATCCGCCAAATACTTGGGGCAGTTCCGCCCAAAGGACTAGTCTGCTTGCAGAGAAGCACTCAGTTTCAGTGTTTAGGTCCAGATTTGGGTTTCTTCACTTGAGCAGCAACTTGTTTGCTGTTCTTCTTGAAGTTCCCCTTCTTCTTCCCTTTGCCTTTCTTCTTGAAACTAGTGGTCTTATTGACCATCAACACTTGATGCTCCTTCTGATTTCTACCTCCGCAGCTTTCAAAGATTGCTAAGAGCTCGTGCATAGTCTTTATTAACCCTTGCATATTATAGTTCATCACGAAGCCTTTGTAGCTTGGTGGCAGTGATTGAAGAATTCTGTCAATGACACAATCATCCGGAAGATCAACTCCCGCTTGAGTCAAGTGATTGTAATACCTGCACATTCTGAGTATGTGCTCACCGATGCACTCCATTCTCCTCCATTTTGCAGCTATAGAACTTATTGGAGACTTCATATCTCTCAACCCGGCATTCTGTTGAAATATCAACTTCAACTCTTGGAACATCTCATATGCTCCACGACTTTCAAAACGCCGTTGAAGGCCCGGTTCTAAGCCGTAAAGCATGGCACATCGAACTATAGAGTAGTCATCAGCTTTGCTCGCCAGACGCTCTTAACGACGCTGCCAGTATCAAGAAGAGTCTGCACCTAGCGGTGCATCCAGGACGAACTCTTCAGGCAGCAATGAGGATAATCCTCGTGTTACGGACCCAGTCCGTAATTGCTACCATCATCTTTCAACTTTGCTTTCTCAAGGAACGCATTAAAATTCAACGGAACAACAAAGCACGAGCCATCTATCTACAAACAGACATAGACAAGCAAGATACTATCAGTACTAAGTTCATGATAAATTTAAGTTCAATTAATCATATTACTTAAGAACTCCCACTTAGACAGACATCTCTAGTCATCTAAGTGATCACGTGATCCAAATCAACTAAACCATAACCGATCATCACGTGAGATGGAGTAGTTTTCAATGGTGAACATCTTATGTTGATCATATCTACTATATGATTCACGCCGACCTTTCGGTCTCCGTGTTCCGAGGCCATATCTGCATATGCTAGGCTCGCCAAGTATAACCTGAGTATTCTCAAGGTGGTGCAAAACTGGCTTGCACCCGCTGTAGATGGACGAGAGCTTATCACACCCGATCATCACGTGGTGTCTCAAGACGCATTTAACTTTGGCAACGGTGCATACTCGTGGAGAACACTACTTGCTAATTTTAGTGAGAGATCATCTTAAAATGCTACCGCCAATCAAAGCAAAATAAGATGCATAAAGGATAAACATCACATGCAATCAATATAAGTGATATGATATGGCCATCATCATCTTGTGCTTGTGATCTCCATCTCAAGCACCGCCGTGATCACCATCGCCACCGGGCGCCGACACCTTGATCTCCATCGTAGCATCGTTGTCGCTTACGCCATCTATTGCTTTCTACGATTATCGCTACCGCTTAGTGATAAAGTAAAGCAATTACAGGGCGCTTGCATTTCATACAATAAAGTGACAACCATATGGCTCCTGCCAGTTGCCGATAACTCAGTTACAAAACATGATCATCTCATACAATAAAATATAGCATCACGTCTTGACCATATCACATCACAACATGCCCTGCAAAAACAAGTTAGACGCCCTCTACTTTGTTGTTGCAAGTTTTACGTGGCTGCTACGGGCTGAGCAAGAACCGCTTTACCCACGCATCAAAACCACAACGACATTTCGCCAAATAGACTCCGCTTTAACCTTCTCAAGGACCGGGCGAGTCACACTCGGTTCAACTAAAGTGAGAGAGACAGACACCCGCCAGCCACCTTTAAGCACGTAATGCTCGTGAACGGTGAAACCAGTTTCGCTGAAGCTGCACGCTGTAATGTCGGTCCGGCCGCTTCATCTCACAATACCGCTGAACCAAAGTATGACATGCTGGTAGGTAGTATGACTTGTATCGCCCACAACTCACTTGTGTTCTACTCGCATATGACATCAACGATAAAACCAGGCTCGGATGCCACCGCTGGGGAACGCAGTAATTTCAAAAATTTCCCACGCACACACAGTGACCATGGTGATGGCATAGCAACGAGAGGGGAGAGTGTTGTCTACGCATCAGAGACCGTAAGCGGAAGCGATCACAACGTAGAGGAAGTAGTCAGACGCTCTCCTCGCGATCCTGCCGATCCTAGCGCCAAGCATTCGCACCTCCGAGTCGATGATGACGAGAGGAAGTAGTCGACGCTCTCCTCAAGATCCAGCCGATCCAAGCGCCAAGCATTCGCGCCCGAAGTTCTTGGCACACGCTCAGCTCGATGACGCCCACAGGCTCCGATCCGCAAAGCTCCGGGAGAAGAAGTTCCACAAGACGACGGGCGCAGGACGATCTTGATGTTTCACCGACGCAGGGCTTCACCTAAGCACCGCCACGATATGACCGAGGTGGAATATGGTGGAGGGGGCACCGACACGGCTAAGGAACGATCTCAAGGATCAACTTGTGTGTTCTAGGGTGCCCCTCCCCGTGATATAAAGGAGGGGAGGAGGAGGTGGCCGCCCAAGGGGGCGACCAGGAGGGGGAAACCTACTCCAAGTAGGTTTCCCTCTTTCCTTATCTTATTTGGAGGGGAAGGAAAGAGTACTAGTATTTAGGAAGTAGTACTAGTAGTAGAAATAGGAAGAGGGGAAGGAGAAGGAAAGGGGGCCGGCCCCTCCCCAATTCGGATTGGGCTTGGGGCGCGCCTCCCTTGTTCCTTCTCCTTCCTCCTACATGGGCCCAATAAGGCCCATATACCTCCCGGGGTTCCAGAACCTCCCGAGCTCCAAACTTCTCCGAACCTTTCCGTGTCCAAATATATCCGTCCAATATATAAATCTTTATGTCTCGACCATTTCGAGACTCCTCGTCATGTCCGTGGATCATATCCGGACTCAACAACCTTCGTACATCAAAATACACAAACTTATAATATAACCGCCATCGAAACCTTAAGCCGCATGGACCTTACGGTTCGAGAACACGTAGACATGACCGAGACACATCTCCGTCAATAACCAATAGTGGGACCTGGATGCCCATATTGGTTCCTACATATTCTACGTAAGATCTTTATCGGTCAGACCGCATAACAACATACGTTGTTCCCTTTGTCATCGGTATGTTACTTGCCCGAGATTCGATCGCCGGTATCCAATACCTAGTTCAATCTCGCTATCGCAAGTCTCTTTACTCGCTCCATAATGCATCATCTCACAACTAACTCATTAGTTGTAATGCTTGCAAGGCTTATGTGATGTGTATTACCGAGAAGGCCTAGAGATACCTCTCCGACAATCGGAGTGACAAAACCTAATCTCAAATACGCCAACCCAACAAGTACCTTTTGGAGACACCTGTAGTACTCCTTTATAATCACCCAGTTACGCCAGGACGCTTGGTAGTACCCAAAGTGTTCCTCCGTAAACGGGAGTTGCATAATCTCATAGTTACAGTGAACATGTATAAGTCATGAAGAAAGCAATAGCAACATACTAAACGATCAAGTGCTAGGCTAACGGAATGGGTCATGTCAATCAGATCATTCTCCTAATGATGTGATCCCGTTAATCAAATGACAACTCATGTCTATGGTTAGGAAACATAACCATCTTTGATTAACGAGCTAGTCAAGTAGAGGCATACTAGTGACACTGCTTTGTCTATGTATTCACACATGTATTATGTTTCCGGTTAATACAATTCTAGCATGAATAATAAACACTTATCATGATATAAGGAAATAAATAATAACTTTATTATTGCCTCTAGGGCATATTTCCTTCAGGAAGGTCACTGTCGATGATCCTGTCGATTCTCCTTTATCTCGGACCATCCTGGGCACCCGCCTGAGCTCCAAGAAAGCACTCTTCTCCTCTTACCGATGCACCTTTTGCCTCTCCGATGAGCGGCACAGCTAGACATAGGGAATATACGGGTAAGAATATGCCTCGGACTTCGGCAGTCCGATTAGCGGGCTGCCGGACATGGGGAAGAAAAGGGATCCGCGTCGGCCGTCAGAGATAGTGTAGTATATCAGTGTGGTTAGTGGCGGAGCTACATCAATAAATCAAGGGCCACTAGGAAGAAAGCCCACTATATTTGCACTCACGGCCCAAGATAGCGCCGATCCTCATCAGTATTGCACATGGATTGGGCGGCCGCCCTTTTTCAGAATACATAGCTCCGCCGGTGAGTGTGGTGGAGTGGAGCTCCGCGTGACCGTACGTGCACATACTTTTAGTTTCTTAGTTGAAAAAATGTCCAAAATATAACCATTTTTGTCACGTTTGTATGAAATCCGGCCTTGTTTGCACGGATTTTATCTTTGAAAAAGAGTTTGAAAGGTATGAGGCTACGTTGAATGGCGATCCGTGTCCACGCCGATGCGAGAGGAAATTTGAGAGTTGAAGTTGGAGATGCCCTTAGCTCCTTTTGTCAAGACCATGATTATGTTGTTCCCAGATAGGAGTATTATATATAGGTGTATAATAAATTAAGCATCATCAGAACGAAATCGCCATCCTCAAGCACAGACTTGAACTCGCACTGCTGATGTTGATGTAAACCCCCGCAGAGACGAGACTGCGGGAACGCCAAATTTCGCCTTTGCTTGTTAAAAATTTCCATACTAAGAACGCACCACCGGATGCTAATAATGGCACGCCGGCCGGGCAGAGAAATCAGATGGACATCTAGCGTTGAGCTCGTTACTGCCCATCGCCACAAACAAAGAAAATGACGACGCCGGCAAAGGTAACTACCGGCCGTGGCTGGTGGTCGGTCAAGATGCCACGGATCGAGGTCGGGTGCGGTGCGGTCAAAGTTGAAGATGTGGGCTCCATAGTGAAGTTTCTGGCACGCGAGCTAGGGACCCTTGGCGGCGATTAGGGTTTGACGTGGAACGATTTATGAGGATTTTGTTCCTTACACCTGTTTTTCCCTCAAACCTAGGGACCCTTGGCGCGACTAGGGTTTGACATGGAACTTGACGGGCGTCATGGATCTCATCGGGCGGGCGCCCGGTTTTGATCGGGAGGAGATGGTTGCATCCGCCTCCCGCCAAGTAGACCCAGACGGAACGGGAGGAGGGACCTCCAGATCGGGCGTAGATCGCAACTTGAAGAGGCGCTTAGGAAAATTGGATATATCTAAGAAAGAAGCAACGCTGCTCGTGGGTTGATGATCGTGGTCAAGGAGGGTCCGCCAAGTGCTTGTTGGCTGGTAAGGTTTTGTACCAAATCAATATCACATCCAAACTATCACCAACGCACTACGTCCGCGTGGGGTACCAAGGGTGCTCCAATTTCGATCTGTAAGGCCAACATGTTTGTGGATGAATTCGAGAACCAGAGGGACAGAGAGAGCCTGGGCAGGATCGCCATGGCACTTGAACAAGAACACAATAATCTTGGCAGAGTTTGAGGAGTGTATGAGACCAGATGAAGTGAAATTTAACCGCTGCAGTGTGTGGGCTAGGGTTATGAACCTCCCTTACAACTTAAGGGACGATGCATGGGCTGTTCCGATTGCCAAACAAATTGATAATCAGGTAAGGACGACCAGTTTTGATCATGCCGGAGGATATCTCAGGGCCAGTGGTCACCATAGATGTGGACAAGCCTCTCATGGAGGTGGATTTTGATTGATTCAGCCGTAAGGAAGAAAGTGGATCCTTATGACATCCAATATGAACAAATTCCATATTTTTGTTTCTCGTGGCCGCCTAGGACACTCAGAGCTATACTGTCCAACTCAGGGACGAGGGACGCTAAGGGGGATCTACCTTCGGTTCGCCTTTACGGGCTACCGAGGAGTACAAGAAGTCAAGGGCGCAGTGAAAATTCATCGAGGAGCCAAGATTCGAGTCCAAAGAATGCAGGGGTCAAGAATTTCACCTCAAAGAAGGATGTTGAATAGGAAGCTACGCCGCCGTCAAGAACAATAACAGGAGATCTCAGAACAAAAGAAAGGACGCCCGCTCAAGTATATAAGCCAAAACCACGCTTAATGCTCACCGATTCAACGCATGAGGGACAGCATCAAGATCCATAAGGGACTAAGGAGGATGACACCGAGCGGGAGCGAGATCCTAAGAAGAAGAAGCCCACACTGACAATTCGGCAGAGATCAAGGCCGCTGTCCTGCCAACAGAATGAGTTAGAGTCAGTTGAACTGCCGGGGCTTGGGAACCCCGAGGCAGTTCGAGAGCTTCGCAGCATCGTGGAAGCTAGAAGGTCCCTCCCTTGTCTTTGTTATGGAAACGAAGATAAGAGGTAAAAGAGTGGAGGATCTGCAGCATACTCTAGGTCTTGGAGGATGCTTTATGTTGATACTGTTGGTTTAAGTGGTGGAATTGGCCTTTTTGTCAAAAGATGTAAAAGTTGAACTGAGGAATTATAGCACCTCTCATATAGATGTTTTGGTGCAGAATAAAGATATGAACTCACCGTGTGGCGGTTCACCGGTTTTTATGGATCGCCTAGAGCAACAGATAGACACAATAGCTGGCTCTCTATGCGTGACGCTGCATGCCTTGCCGCATGAGGCATGGCTTTGCATGGGAGACTTCAACGAAACGCTGTACGCTTGTGAGCATTTCAGCAGATCGCTTTGACCAAAGGCACAAATGAGAGCGTTCCGAGAAGTTATAGATGATATTGCCTTCCAGGATTTAGGTTGGTCCGGCACAGCGTATACATGGGACAACCAGCAATCCGGAGAGGCTAATGTAAAAGCAAGGCTCGATAGAGCGTTTGCTAATGAGGAATCTCGGCAAAGGTTCCAACACATCAGAGTGAGACATTTGAGTTTGATTGAGTCTGATCACTGTTTGTGGTTGCTGAAATACGTGCTTCTCAATCCGCTGGGCCCAGGTCAACCAAACAAGTCAGGTATGAAAATGTTTGGCAAACACACATTGACTATGATCGAATGGTGGCCGACATGTGGAGAGGTCAACACGCCTCTCGGTCTACAAGGCCTCGCTGATTCCCTGAAACATCTTCAAGGGGTACTCGAACCGTGGGGTGTAAAGGAGTTTGGGGGTTTAACTCGTAAAGTTTGTCAGTTGCAGAAACGTTTTGACAAACTTCTGATGCGTATAGTTGGACGTGGCCCCAATGACGAGGAAAGGAGTATTGCCCAAAAGCTACGTGAAGCATTACATCCAGAAGAGATCTGGGCCCGCCAGCGCCATGGATTCCTTTGGCTACTTAGATGGCGCATCAGAATACAGGATATTTTCATGCTCAGGCAGCTCAAAGGAAAAGGATCAACAAAATTCAAGGCCTAATGCGTCCAGATGGCTCGTTTTGCATGAATGAAAGTGAAGATAAGGTAGAAGTGCAGTCTTTCTACCAAAATTTGTATACTTCCCAAGGATTGGTTGATCCTAGTGGGCTTCTTCGGTACGTTCCTGTCAAAATCTCTGAGGAGATGAATAGGGAACTTACGAAACCTTTTACACCAGCAGAGGTACGGAAAGCTTTATTCCAGATGGCACCTTCAAAGGCTCCTGGAGTAGACGGGTACACAGCTGGGTTCTTTCAGCGATACTGGGCACTTGTTGGCGATGATGTGACTCAGGCTGTGATTGATTTTTGAATGGAGGCGTAATTATCAAGGGGCTCAATGATACTTCTATAACACTTATCCCTAAGGTACGACACCCTGAGTCAATTACACAGTACCGTCCGATTGCTCTCTGTCAGGTGCCATACAAAATTGCAGCTAAGGCGGTGGCAAACCGAATGAGAGATGATCTGGATGAGGTAATCAGTGAAGAACAAAGTGCATTTGTACCAGGACGCCTCATTACCGATAATGTTCTGGTAGCTTATGAGACTGTTCACACGATGAGGCTAAGGAAGAAAGGGAAAAATTTCTCGTGGTGCTGTCAAACTCGATATGATGAAGGCCTACGATCGCGGCCGAATGGAGTTATCTTGAGGCAGTTCTGCTGAAGTTGATATGACATGGCCTTTGTCGCTAATTATGAAGTGTGTTACTTCAGTCAGATTTTCGTGAGAGTAAATGGCGATCTCTTGTCAGACTTTTTACACCTTCCAAAGGGCTTCGCAAGGCGATCCGTTTCCCTATCTTTTCCTGCTTTGTGTGGAAGGTTTTTCCTCTCTACTCAA
This sequence comes from Aegilops bicornis, assembly GCA_021605145.1. Classification (NCBI taxonomy): domain Eukaryota; kingdom Viridiplantae; phylum Streptophyta; class Magnoliopsida; order Poales; family Poaceae; genus Aegilops; species Aegilops bicornis. The sequence continues at coordinate 883,246,574 of CM038670.1, forward strand.
ATTTTACAACGTGGGATGGATTGACAGGGGATCAGAGTAAGCTATAGAGCCCCATGGGTTAGCCATCTTTTGTTTGCTGATGATAGTTTAATCATTAACAGTGCAAATGAAGACAGTGCAATGCGCCTAAACACAATCCTTCAAGTTTATGGGGCCGGGACAAAGTGTTAATCGTGATAAAAGTGCCATATTTTTAGTACTAACACCGAAAGTGTTTGAAAAATACCCTTAAAAGGGTTTTGGACATACAGGTAGAGGCTTTCAATGAGAGATACTTGGGTCTACCCATCATGCGTGGGGAGGATCACTAGCTTACACCTTTGAGTATATCAGTGATAAGGCGAAAGGAAAAATACAAGGGTGGTCTGAGAAGCTCCTTGCTTCATGCGAGGTAGAGAAACCTTGTTGAAATCAGTTGTGCAAGCAATTCTGACCTATCCGATGAGTACTTTCCACTTCACCAAGAAGGTATGTAAGAGTTTGACTACCCCATGGCAAAATACTTTTGGAGTAGCTCTCTTGACAATAAATCAATGCACTGGGTATCCTGGCAAAATCTTGCGACACCAAAATGCAAGGGCAGCCTGGGATTTCGAGATTTGCATCAGTTTAACTCTTGCACTACTTGGAAAAACAAGGATGGCGCTTTATGACAAATCCGGATTCCTTGTGTGCAAGAGTGATGAAAGGTAGATATTTCCCGGACACCGACTTCATGCAAGCAACATGTCCCCAATCAACGTGGCTACTTACGGGCACTTTTTGCAGGAAGAGAAACACTTGATGCTGGTCTTATAAAACAAGTTGGGGATGGAACTTCATCTCAGTTTGGGACGATAAATGGATTCCAGGAACGAGCTCTATGAAACCGATGGTAAGACCAGCCAACACCACTGTTGACAGAGTTGCAGATTTACTGGATCCACAGATTGGTAGATGGAATGAATCGCTGGTTCATGACACGCTCATTGCAACTGATGCACAGGCAATTCTTAATATTCCTTTAAGCATGAACGGGCGTATGGACTTCTTTGCGTATGCTTGAGCGATCAGGCTTATACACTGTTAAATCAGCGTACCATATTCTTATGACTCAGAAAGAGAGTGCAGCTCTCGACGAAGGAACGGCTACGGAAACTTCAAATGAAGAAAAACAGATGTGGAAGGCTCTGTGGAAGCTCAATGTTGTTCCTAAAGTGCGTGTCTTCTGGTGGAGGGTTCTCCGAGGAATCCTTCCTGACGAGACCACACTCAAGAGGCGCATATATAGCAGAGGTTGATGGATGCAAAATCTGTCATACAATGGGAGAAGATCTGAAACATGCGTTGATTCATTGTGTGCATGCTGCTGGTTTTTGGGATGCAGCGAGGGCATGGTTCCAGATTACTCTACCACGCTTAAAACCCTGCCAGTTGGGCGAGGGATATCTTATGTGATAAACGGATCACGGACAAAGATCGGCCCATCATTATCACCATCATGTGGAACATTTGGCATTCTAGGAATCGGGTGAAGCATGATGGGTGCAGCTCTTGATTCGGTGACTACAACAAGACATACGAGAGAAGTGATGGCAATCCTTGAGCTACCACGGAAGGAGCCGGTGGTATTACTGGCCACGGCTGGCGCATCACGGAGCAAGGCATCATCAAGATCTCAACAGACGGGCACTGAACCTTGAAGAAGGCCGAGGAGGAGGTGGGGCGTTGTCGCGACAAATACCTCTTTGTTATGCGGCATGGTGCAAACCTCATCCAGGAATTTCGGACCTTTCATCATGGAAGCTATTGCTATACATGAAGGTGTCAAGTTTGCCAAACTGAGGGGTTTTACGCATGTGATAATGGAAACTTATAGTCTAGAGGTAGTGTCACTTGAACACTCGCCACAATACACGCTCGATTGTGGCGCCTATTTTAGATGAAATTGAGAGCTAGCTAGAGATTTTCCCTTTTGAGATTCAACATGTAATGAGGACAGCAAACATCCCAGCTCATCTCTGTGCTAAATGTGCAAGTTGAATGTGACAGAGTGTTAGCTCAATGATACTCCAAGCTTTCTAGTGACCAGCCTGTTGGCTGATTGTCCTAGGACTGCTTTTTATGAATAAAACTCTAAATTGCCTGCAAAAAAAGTACACGAGCCATCCATTCTTCCCTATTTTTCAATCAAAACGACTGCTTGGCCAATGACGTCCGAGGCGATTTAACCTCACCGTGATCGCTATCAAGGAACTTATCGCTGCAGACGCTGGAGTCGCCACCCGCACGTAGGCATGGGGATAAGGCAAGGCAAAATGTACTACTACTAGTATTCAGGAGTAAATAAAATTATATAAAAAGAAAGAAATATTGTTTGTTAGTTGCGGGTCCACCAGGACAGCTGTTCGCCGTGATTGGCCCAGCAGCAGGAGAGCCCGACCCGGTTTCTTGGGTGGTTGCGCAAGGCCCATGGCGTGTGTCCTTGAGACTTGAGTAGATGAGTAGAAGCAGAGCAGGAAAGCGCCAAGCTGCCAGTCCAGTCGACGACGGCGTGTGGTCTAGACCATCCATCACATTTGACACCGATGTACGCTGCTGTCCCTCCCGACTAGCCTCGCCGACAAGGACCTTTTATCGCGGTGAAGGACACGGCGCTGAACTGCTTTCACGGTCAGGTCCATCAACGGTTGATGAACCAGCTTCACGAGTATGGCGGCTTTCGTGCTCAAGGCCACGCCAGGCTCAGTGGCAGCGGCAGCGGCAGCGGCTCCTCCTGGCCGGCTTGCATCAGACACCCGACCGACAGCGCGTGCGCAATGAATCCCACGCACGGCCTGCCGCAGTTGGACAAGTCAGAGTACACCGCCGCGGCCGGTGCAAGAGGAAGCTTAGCTGGAGGTTTGCGCCAAGGTGACCGTACGTCGCAGCAGAGTAGAGCAGCGTGCTCAAGAACCCTGCACAAGGTGGAGGCCGCCGCATTGCAGTTCCCCTGGGTGTCCGGACGGTGCATATCTTCTCCCTGCTCAGCGGCGAGCGGCGGATCGCGGTTACCTGGACCCGCCGCGACCAGGAGGCGGGCGCTGCGCATCCTGGTCGCGACCGGCAGAGGCTGAGGTGCAAGGGAGCCCGCCACGGACGGCATGACCGGGTTGCAGTCCAAGAGCGCCAACTGGAGCTTGTGCTGCACGGCGCACCAGATGAGATGGGCAGCTGCAGCGCCACGACCTGACACGCGCCGGAGCGGCTACCCGACTCCACGGTGGCTGGCTGCGGGTTGCCAATGCGGGACACAAGGACCGTGCGCCGCATCGCAATGGCGACGCTGATGCCGTGATTGCTTTGCTGGCATCGGCCGAGGTTGTACGTAGTAAGTATTTGATACGCCCGGACGCCCACTGCGACTGTAGGCGATGCCGTGTTGCAGGTTGTACGTGACGCCCTGGAGCTGCCGACGCGAGCTCTAGCACGACATGTAGTAGTATTTGCTGTTTACTCGCATCGTGGTAATTACTTAATTAATTCCTTCTCATTACGCACTAGCAACGTCAATGATACTCCTACCTTTTTTGTGGTTATTATGAATAGCCATCAATAAAATTTCAAACCTCGGCCGTTTTGTCTCACAGACGCACTGGTCAGACGGAGCAACGTGATCCGAAGGTCAAAAACAACGTGAAGTCTGTTTTAACCCTGGGAATGTAGAGGGCGACTCAAAACCTTTTCTTCATCCCGTTGCATTTGACCTTTATATCGATCCAAACACGGGATCCCTACGTGGCTTGGGAAATGATGGGATTGGGGTGACTTAACTACCTGCATGTGGGTTCTATGGTTGCCTGGCTTGTTCTACGGACGGACATTTACGGGGGTTTCACGGAGTTTCCTTCAAAACTAATCACGGCTCCCCTGATTTTCAGGCGGGGTGGGGCCCTCCACTTTATTTGATCCAATCAAAAGATCATAGCTAGGCCTCTGCTGATCCCGTGAATAGCCATGCCCGTGTGTGTAGCAAAGCCGACGACCACCGGGTGCGCCTCCTCCTCGACGTGAATCAGCGTGAGTGCTGAGGCCTCCGCCGCTTCCATCAAGTGATCCAAGGCATGTGTTGCTTCGCCACAAGGATCTGTTTTTTTTCTACCCACAAAAAGATCATGCCGCCAAGCATGGAGTCCAAGATCGGCGATATGGTGTCCGGTGGAGCTTGAGGATGATGACGCCACGACACCAACTGAACAAGCAAGAAGCGGCGGTTCGACCAATGCATAAGCATTACGGCGGCGTCACGACCTTCTCCACGACGCTACCGACAACCTGCAGGTCAGTGTACAGCCGGACCTTTGGGCAGCTCATGGAGGTCGGTTTGAACTCACCAAAGACGCCGGAGTACCGCCTTTTCAAGTAATGGCGACGCCCAAAGGTGAGAATTGTGTGTCTTCGTGGAGACAAAACTAGAAGTGATCTCGAGTGATGTTGTAAGGCAACGCCTCGGCAATATATTTGAGAATTTTTACTACGCCCAGGTATATCTGACCATGGGTCGGGCGGGCCGGGCTTGGCTGGGCCTAAAAAGCCCATGGCAGAAAAACCGAGGCCTGGGCCCTCCCAGGCCCTACCATCGGCCTACCTTTTCAAGCCCAAGCCCGACCCATCCGGTAAAAGCCCTGAAAAGCCTTTAGGGCTTAGGGTCGTGGGCGGGCCTCTTCCTTAAAATGCCAATATGCCAAGCCCATGCCCGCCCAAGCCCTACCGGTAGGCTTCAAACTCAGGCCCAAGCCCGCCCACGGACAAGCTTCCATCGGGCCTAGGGCCCTGAATTTTAGGGCATGGCCTGGTGGGCCGACAGGTCTGCCCGAGATGGCCAGGACTATGTCCAGTGATGGGTACCCATGGCGGATCTTATTGGCATGGGATAGCTTGGTAGTTTCACACGAGCCTACACCAGACGGCTAACACGCCACTACCCTAGTCAAAGCATGAAGGGGCTCCATTGTGGTGGCTCACAAGGGTCTATGGGCCACAAGGTGATGCGGTGAAAGTTGACTTCATGCAAGAGATTTGTGACGTTCAGGATTTGCAGGTTGGGTCGTGGGCCTTTGTGGGAGACTACAACTTGCTTGTCTAATTCGAAAGATAAGAACAAGGCCACGCTCAGCAGTGCAGATGATGGCTAGATTCAGAGCCCATCTCGATAGGCTTGAGCTCAAGGAGCTATACATAAATGGGAGGTGGTACAAGTGGAGTAATGAAAGGCGCAATCCCACGATGGAGAAGATCCATCATGTCTTTGTTTCCAACTCTTGGGAAGATATACACCTCCAAAAACCTATTGACGGTTCCGGGCTCGGGCGGTATGGGATCATTGTCCTCTTCTTGTGGATCTTGACGAGAACTAGAGATGGGCCATGCTTCAAGTTTGAAAGTTTTGGCCCAAGGTTGAGGGATTCGTGGACACGGTCCAGCAGGCATGGCAATCCGTGATCTTCCCAAGAAAACCCTTTTATAGTCCCGGATAGTGAGTTACACGCCACTCCCAAGGCCCCGCAAAGCTGGAGGATCGTTGGATCGACAACATTCGCCTTCAACTCTCCATCGCAATGGAAGTTATTGGTAGGCTCGACGTGGCGGTAGAGAGTAGGACTCTCTCGGACCAAGAGCTAGCGAGACAACGATCTCGCTTTGTTTCGTTCAAGGAAGGATGTGAACACTGCATACTTCCAAAAGCAAGCACGCCATAGACAAAGAAAAAACATTATCACTTCTTTACATCACAATGGTGGGATATACACAGGACAAGATAACATAGCCGAAGTGGTGGACGGATACTATGCGGATCAATTGGATCAGCCCTGCCCGGAAGCTTCGATTAATCCGACATGCTTGACTTACCACCCTTTACCTCACGATTTGGAAGAACTGTTCACGGAAGAGGAGGTTCTCAAGACCATCAAAGCTATGCCCTTCGATAAGGCGCGAGGGGCTGACGGCTTCACAGACATATTCTATGTGACTTGTTGGCCCATCATCAAAGGTGACCATATGAATGCACCGGAGCATTTTCACGAGGAGATGTCCGAGGTATGGCAACAATCAATAAAGCGATCATCTCGCTACTGCCTAAGAAAGCCGTAGAGATGTGGATATTAAGGACTATCGGCCAATTAGTCTTGTTAGTGGACCAATCAAAATTCTCAACAAGACCCCTATGTCGAGGTTTGCAGATGATTTACCAAAACTCGTGGGCATCATCAGAGCGCCGCTTTGTCGGAGGTAGATCACTACACGACAACTTCATGCTAGTGCAATGTATGGCGAGACGGGTGCACACCTTAAAAGTACCCACAATCATGTTTAAGCTGGACATCACCAAAGCTTTTGATTCACTACAGTGGCCATTTGTCTTGGAGGTTCTAAGGAGGCTTGGTTTTTGCGAAAGATGGACCTCTTGGATTTCGGGTTGCTGGCTACCTCATCCACGAGAGTCATGGTCAATGGTGCTCCCGTAAAACCAAACCTAGCATGTCAAGGTTCAAGGCAAGGAGCCCCTCTTAGTCATGATCTTCATCCTATGTATAGAACTTCCCTTCGGGTGCTACTTAAAAGAGGGTTGTTGGCACCTTTGGCGAGGTCTGGCTTGAAACAAAGGTTGTCCGTGGTTTATGGATGATGTAGTATGCTTCTTCAAAACAAATGAGACTGAGACGAGCATGTGTGGAGCGATCTTGGGGCTGTTTGGGCAGGCTTCGACCTGGTGGTGAACATGAGTAAGTGCGTGGCCATGTCCGTTAGATGCTCACATGATGAGATGGAGGTTGTCTCGCATCCTTGGGCTGCCCCACTTCACCGCTTCTGTGCAAATACCTGGGTATGTCGTTGACGCATCAGAAAACAAACAACGACGCAATTGCAAGGTTTGGTGGACCGAGTTGTCGATTTTCTCCCGCTTTGGAAGGCGTCCATGCTACCAAAAGACGGCTGACTCCTGCTTATCCAATCTGTGCTATGCGCTATTCCCATCCACTCTATGATAGCGTTGGAACTGCCTTCAAAACCCTGTCGGCCCTGGTAAAGATTTGCAGAGGCTTTCGTGGTGTGGCAAAAGAAGCACGAGGTGGAAAACGGGTGGTAGCTTGGGAGGTGGTCTGCACGACGAAGTGGGATGGTGGCTTAGGAATCCCCAATCTTCACTGGTTGAACAAGGCGCCATAAGCGTTGCTGCCATGGCTGCAAAAGGTTGTTAAAGACAGACCGCTGAAGAAATTTCAGATCAATGTCCCCGCTGGAATCTTGCGCCTAGTGAGGCGGCTGCATGTACGATTTATCGGTGATGGGAGAGCAACGCTGTTTCGGGAGGATCGGTGGATCAACTGTTCACGGATTTGCGTAGATTGCGCCAGATATTTATGTAAGGATCCCGAGGAGAGTCAAGAAAAGCAGACTTGTCGCAGACGCGCCAAGGAGGACAATTGGGCAGGGGACATTGGCCTGACATTACCCAACATGATTTGGGCCAGTTCATACGCTTGTGGCCACTTAATCTTTGCCTGGCAACTAACGAATGGGGTGGAAGATTCAGTCACGGGCTTGGGAAGCTTAATGGTAACTTCTCGGCCTGCTCAGCACATGCGGTTAGGTACATGGGACTTGAGTTATCCCCGACGACCTCATTCACTTGGCAGTCTAAGGCACCCTCCAATGCCCTTTTTTTGCTTGGCCAGCACTCAAAAATCGATGTCGAACATCCGACAGTGCTTGCTCGACGTGGATTACCCCATCGTGATGCATGCCCATTGTGCAAACAACATGAAGATACTATGCAACACTTGCTAATTGATCAGGTGTTTGTCAAACAAGTTTGACACTGGCTAGGATCAATCACCGGGAGGATGGAGTTGGAACCACGGCAAAATGAAACCTCCGTCACAGCTGGTGCGCCAGCAGACGGCAACGCGAGCCACTATCGCAAGTCTTTGCGCGCTAAATGCCTTCTCGGCAGGTGGATGTTATGGAAGCATCGGAACGCTATTGTGTTTTTCTATTTGGGATCCCTGAAAATTTCCAGTTCAATGGCGTGCTCGTGTTCAAAAATTTCAGGCCCAACTAACCAAAACAAACCGCAGCAAAGCCCATCGGTCTACCCTCCAGCTAACCCTAATCCCCTTCTGCTTGCTTCTCAGCCGCCAGCGCCTCCCACCCCCCACTCCCGCGACGGCGCTTCTTCCTCCGGCTCAAGCACCGCCGACGCCATGTCGTTGTCGGTCGCTTCTCCTGCAGCAGGGCTACTACTGCCACCAGGCGACTCGCCATCACCATCGCCGCCTGGCCCCGCGACGACAAAGTCTTCGCCTGGTCTCAAGGCTGGGCTTGGCCGAGGAGCTCTTCGACGACGAGGAGCCCCCAAACCCCATCCTCACCACCAGCCCCACCTGCCTCCCTTCTTCCCTTCTCCAGCTTCCTCGACCAAGAATCGCAGCGACCTCATGGTGGTTCCTCGGCCCGCCTCCCTCCGCGACCCCCCGCCGCCTCCTCCAACCCCAAAGAACCAGTTCGACGTCCACCTCGGGCGGCCTCCTCTCCGACGGGCGCCACCATCCAGACTGTCTCGAGGGCTCCTCCTTCCCAGCGGATTCGCCACCTTCGATGGCGGCGGGTCAGCCTCACAACTACTTCATGGGATCCGCCTCAAGCAGCTCATCCAAAGAGCTCAGAGAGAACGACCTCAGCCGCCACGGCACTCGCCGCCGCCAAGGCTGCGGTTGCCGCCTCCCCGATGTCGCCACGATGGGGGCACCCAAAGACGCCCTCCACAAGGATCGCATCCTGCCATGGCTTGACCTCCACAGCCTCCCTGCTCGCCGCCATCTATGACCACTAGCCGGGCAGCTGCCGCTGTAGCGGCACCTGCCCCGGGTGGCGTGCCCTTCGCCTAGGGTCATGGTGAGGAGGTTCAGGATCTCGCTGCCGTGGCCTCTCAGTGGCCGCTTTTGAGCTCAAGAAAGCGGAGAGCAAAGTGACCAGGACGCCGCTGGCTATGGCGACTACAAAAACGATGGGAATGCGAGCGGTCGTCAGATGATGATCTCGATCGAGGTGCTTGCAAGGATGAGGGAATAGGGGATAAGGAGGTATAACCTTTCGCCGCACTTGTTAACGCCTTTACATATTTATTATTTCATTATAAGGGTTGCTTTATGTGAGTCGATTGCCACCGCACGCGCTACCAAAGTTGACATAGAACACGCATTGTATGGCTTTCCATTATTACCAGATACTCCAATATCTTGATTTAGGGTTTAGTATCTACTTTATCTATCTTGCAATGCAACAACGATTGATGAGCTAAAGAGCGTGATTGTTGTTGGGAGCAGTCAATTGCTTTTTTCTATGGGCCATACTTGCACCATAAGAAAATGTTCTATTAATTAGGTTCTCAGCCTGCAGCTTGAGGTTTTCATTTATTTGTCTTGGTTGGTCGATGCCATGTGGAACACGGCTAGTTGGATTGTAGGAAAATGTTCTATTAATTAAGCATTCAGCCTCCTGCTCAGGTTTTCACTTATTTGTCCTGGCTGGCCGATGCCACATGTGAGTGGCGGTTTTAGTTCACCTCGTATGGCTTTCCATTGATTCCTAAATAGTTCATTGTCAATAGGGTGCCGACGATTAATGTTTATGAGTCATGCTACTTGCACCGTGTTAAGCCCGCTGTTGAGGTTTTCATTTATTTGTATGGGTTGGCCATGTCAATGCGGCAACACAGCTAATTTTATGCTTAATTTTTCTACGAGCCATGCTAGTTTGACCGCAGGGAAATGTTCTGATAATTAAGTGTTCAGCCTCCGCACCAGGTTTTCATTTATGTGTCCGGGTTGCTCGATGCCACGGTAGAAAACGATCAGAGAGTGGCGGTTTTAGTCCACCTCGTATGGCTTTCCATTGTTACCCAATAGTTCAAATGGTCAATATCTAAATTTAGATTTAGAATTTACCTTATTTTATCGTGATGAGTTGGATAGTGGTGATTGTCAACAGGGGCTGACGATTAATGTTTTTCCTATGAGCCATGCTAGTTGCACTCTAGGAAAATTGTTCTATTAAGCATTCAGCCAGCGGTTGAGGCTTTCATTTACTTCTCCGGTTTTGCCAATGCCTCGTGTAATAGTAAAATGGCTAGTAGTATGGTTATTACGCCATCCTTGTATAGACTACAATGTTATAGGAGCCGTAAGAGCAAAAGTTGAATAGCGTGGGTAAATCAGTACTAATGCATGAGGACCAGAGCAAGTGGCCCCAGATTTTATGGGAATGTGTTTATTTTCTTCTTTCCAGCTTTCACCTTCTCGACCTGAGATTCAATCTGCTTTCCTGTTTCAGCCGGGCTCTAGATCCAAAGGGCGCTGCTTCTTACAAAGAGCTGGACATCTATCAAGAGGTATGGCAGACGAACCTGAATTTTCCTTTTCGCTGTCATGTTCATTCGCTTCAGATTCAATTTGATATGTGATCTGCTCATTTGCGGTGGTGCCGGATTGGCAGTCCTCCGTAGTTGCCGGAAGAAGAAGATGGGTAAGCTCCTCTTTTCAGATATGGAAATGATAAATCATATAACTGCTTATGTATATATTTCAGTTCACCCGTAATAGATTCTGATATATTTTTCTATGAGTGAGATATAACCATATTCTTATTTCACTACTAATATTACTGCCTAATTCTACATATCGCTTGTATCGCCGCTACTCGTTAATACTCTAGATTCGAGGACCTTCTGTTTTTAGGTTATTGTTATCTTCCAGCCTTTATCATACATTCTTCTTATCCAATTGTATTGATACCAAAAATAATTGAGAAAGCATGAAATGGAATATATTGTTTTCGATGGACTGAACTATAAGGGGAGTATTTTCTGATGGAACATGTGCTTTATCTTAGTCTCAACCATCAAAGGTTTATTACATCGATAGAGAAGAAAAGGCATGCCATAATATCATAAGCCTGATGTAAACACAGATATTGTTCTCGTTTCAGCTTCAGAACGCTTCAATTCCAAAACTCGCTACCTCCGAGTGACTATACAGATGTATACATTCAGTAGAAAACTCTGCTACCTCTGAGTTATATTGATAATGCGCGAATTGGTAGTAGCTCTGCCTAGGTTGGATGCTTGCTACTGACTGGGGCAGCAACAAGGTGCATTCGTATAGCTCTTCCTCCCCAATTACAATTTACAAAGGGTTGGAAATTGGGGAACCTGGCTGCTTTTGTTGTTGGTTGGGAGGACGAGCTGCACTGCAAGATTCTGCAGTTACCTCTCAACCCCCCACCCCCACCCCCATTATTTTTGTGGTTGAGCTGGGGGACTAGACAGTGGTTTGTGTTCTGCTTTAGATCCTGGGTACCAATGTATTTATATTTATTATATTAAAATTGAGTGTCACCTTCTCAAGTTAAATTGTTATTACTTTTAGGCACCTCCTTCGCCCAGCCGGCTCATTTGGGATCCTGCTGCAGTCCTCGCCGCCACCTTTCTCCTTCTCCCAGCTGGCCGCCTTTCTTTGCAGCTTGACATAAAGATTAGCATGTGTGTGTGTCCTGCAGCTCGAGAGGGACAAAATAGGAGGTCACCATGAAATGTTGAAAGAGAAAGAGAGGCCGTAAGAGTGGATCATTCATTTGTCATTGGTTTCTCATCACTTATCCAATACTTTCTTTGTTGCTATCTTCTGATGATATACTGACTTGCAATATCTATATTCTCAAAATCTAAATACGCAAGGGAGTGGATACCAGTATATTACTCTTTCCGTCCATATAATTAGATGGTTGTCTCGTCAATTTTATAAAATTCTTTGGATTTGCTCAATATGTGTCATGTACCTAGGACCATTCACTCCAATGTGGTATGAGAACATTTATTTTCTAATTGTTCTTGGTTTGATGTCAAGGCGCATTTCATTCTTGAAATCTATGTGGCTTTTTTCAGAAACACTATGTTCCAAGAAGTTTATTCAAGAGAGCTGGGCATATAGGTCCGGCTATGATCGGCAATGCCCTACAGGTCCGCTCTCCGCCTCAATCTCGACCTCCTTGTGGACTGAAAGCTGATGCCATGTCTTTATGTGATTTGATGCTTCTGGTTCTTCCATGATATATTTTATTTGCTGTCTTGAAGGACGGCTTGGTTGATGCAATCCGTGTATCCTCACGGATCCACTTGGAACTCATGCTGCAGACCATCAATTAGGTGTGGTAATGACCTTTTCCTTTCCTGAGCATTTCATTTTCCTCTTGTTTTTAGTTGCTATACTGTAATGGTGTTTTTTCAGTGGTGCTTTGCCTTATCTATTGCTATATATATATCCTTTTCAATACTATGGTGAGCTGCTAATTTAGACATTGTCAAGACATCTATTATTTTTGGCTTATATCTATATTAGTTAAGATGGTTCATGCAGTTTCGTGGCATTTTTATTTTTCTTCTTCGGATATGTTGTACTTTGTAGCTGAAATTTCATTATGTATGAATGAAAAAGAACGGAATAAGCAGACCATGTGTATAAATATCACTAACTACTGATACTTTGCATCAGTTATCTAGAAGTAATTCATGTTGTACCCTTTAGGATCAAAGTATAGGTTGTTTTCATTCAAAGAAATGCATTATAGATTTACCAATTATGTGCTTACAATCTGAAATAGGCTAACCAGCAGAAAAATTGGTTCGATTATGATATTATTGTTCAATCCAAAGAAATGCATTATAGATTTACCAAGTATAAGTAGTATACTCTCTAGAAGTTTGGCACCGCCCATTTTTTGTCATTTAAGTGTTCTATAGTGTTATGCTCCTGTAGTAACCATTTGGTTTTGATGGCAGGATAACCATACTCAAGTCTGGTAGAAAAGCGATGGCTCCTCAGAGAACTAATCTCGCACAATTTGTTTCAATGAGCACCCAGATAATTCAGATGCTCCATTTGATTCTTGGACACTCTCCCTGCTGCTCATTTCACAACCACGCTCCATCATAACTTCAAGCTGTTGTTTTCAAACAGTAAGGGAGAACGCCATCGACATAAAGATATATCGGACATTGAATTGGTGCTCCATGGAGCCAGGGCACCATGATTTATACACAAATCCAAACCAAATTTGGGTATAGTTTTTCTGGAAATTTTAGTTCTGGGGTATAATACCTGATTATTATAGAATTCAAGTACTCTACATCTGGGATATTGCTGTGTATATCTATTTCTGCATACCATACCGCTTGTATATAAAATCAACATATATCTGCAGTCAAACAATCATTAGAAAAAGTAACTGCAATTTGGCTTTAGTACAAATATTTCACATATATGCGCCTTTAGTTCTATGTAATGCTTTGTTGTTCTCTAAGGTATCCTCCTATCTTTGATGGAAGTAGTAGCATTTTTCTGGCAGAGCTAATGGCAGTGCTGCTTGTTAATCAATGTAAACCCTAGAGAATCATGTAACTAAGGATAGCCATTGTTATTGTAATCGAGAGATTGATCCTAATGGGATCCCGTGACATCTCGATGTAATCTTGATGATCAAGTATCGCCCAGTATATATTCATGGCAAGGCCTAAGGGCAAATCACGGCAAACAATCATGTTTAACTCTGCTTTCTCTTGCCGTCAGCTGCCCCATCGCAGGTGTCGCGCTTCGTGGACGGCTGTTATGCAAGGCCCTGATTGTGTCTTCTGATAGATTTTTCTAATTTTATCATGGTGTTTCCTGACCTGTTCTATTACTCTTATATCTTCATGCTCCTTGACGCCGTAAAGTATTTTCTTACTTTTTAGTTTATAGTCTATGCACCTTTGCCATATGGAGCACCACTTTGTCTAGGTATTTTTTTTTTAAATTCAGCATTAGTTATAAATTAGTACTCAACTTATCCCTATTTTTATTTCCTACATAAGAAGGTAGTTTCAGGGAATGATTTCTGAATTTGGCAAAACATTGATGGCTATATTATTTCAGTCTAAAAGTGTACTATGCTATCCATGGAACTTACTTTCAAGTATAGATAGATATGAACAGTGAACAGATCTATACCACACTAGCTTATTCACATTAAATGTTCTTTTCATATTTAATTGATGAGCAGTACGCTGTGTCCTGGCTATGTCAACTCTCTTGCTGAAAGTACTTCCTTTTTGTTTTGTGGGTTTTTGTTTCCTTTGGAAATGGCAGTAGGTTTTTATTTTGCAACAGTTAATGAAATTTAACACCTGAAGACTGCTGCCCATACAACGATGAAGATGCCATCTCCAACTAGAACAACATCAGCCTACTTGGACATCGATCGGTTGCCGCTTGAACCAGCAACCAGCAGCCGACATTAGCGTATTCAGGTCATCTGCCACACTCGCATAAATGCATCCGTGGTGTTCAACTGTAAATGAAATGCACATTTTGGTTGATATAAACTATTGAACTCCTTGTCTTCAATGATGCTAAGCTCCCTAGAATCAGTTTTGGGACAGAGGGAGTACCATAAGAGTTGACTGCTCCTTCTTAGGATATAGCATTCAGACCACCATATTTCCTCTTTGATAAGCTTACAAGAACAATCTTCAGCCTTTTATTTAACTTAATAGAAGAACAATCAGTATGCCATCTATCCTAATTTTGTATAGTGCCTAAGTTCATGAGCTAATTCTAATATTATTTATAGATCTTTCAGATTATCATTAGGTTGATGAAGCCTGTCAAGTATTGTCCACTACTAATTGCATTAGCTTTGCCTCGTAACTTGGAAAGAGAAAGTAGAGTTATCAATAATCATTATCTATAAGGTACCGTGAGATATCGATGTTTCCAGAGCATCGCTTCCAATTGTCTCGCTGTCACATTGTGTTTATGAGCAGATACAACATCTCCTCGTAACACTTATTCTTAAACTTGCTGATATGAACTACTTGGCTATATTTATAGAATTTATGTCTTCATGTTTTGTACTACTCAATGCAAATCAGTTGTCCTCGCAAACATTGTGCCTTGTTTTTGGTAGAAATTTTGCTTTTATGATCTGTAGTGAAATTGCTGTTATCCTGGTTCAAGGTAGAGAAGAAGAAGAAGAAGAAGAAGAAGAAGAAGAAGAAGACTTATGTTGTTGTTGTTGTTGATCTGAATTGGAGGCTTTGTTGGTGATGAAGAGTCTATTGATCTCCGTTGCCTCCTCTCCGCTTGTTGTTTTGAGGACACAGATTTTGATTCAATTTAGCTAGCTCGGAGCAGAATTGTACCCATGTATTCCCTTTGTACTTGTCGAGAAATGGATACAAATGGACGCTTTTAGAACTAAAATACATCCATTCCTTTGACTTGGACGGAGGGAGCAGTAACTTTATACGTCCACTATTTATTTTTCTCAGGTGCCCAGCCCACACATAGAAATTGTGCAAAATTGGTTGAGTGGTTAAAACTATGACAAGGAGGCGATGTAGAGGAGAGGAGTAGTATTTATGGAGTAGTAGAAATTATAATTATTGTTTCTCAATCAGTCAATCCATCCGGCCCATCACGCTGCGCTACTGGGGAGGTTGCATCACGGGAGTAGTACTACTATTTGGCTGGCGCGGCTCCTCGGTAATCGACATTTGAATGCATGCATGACGCGTCTGTAATTGCACGTATGAGTGGAGACGGGCGGGCGATGTATGTGTCCAACAAATGGACGCATATAGTTGCAGTTTAGTAAAGTGCGCGGCGCGTTGAAGTGAAATTTTGGTTTTGGTTTATGGGCGGCAAAACAAATCTCTGTTGTGTGGTACGACGGACGTAGGATATAGGAAAATAAATCCCCTATGTATGGCGTGCACGGTCAGCAACGCATTTATCCATTTCCTCAAAAAAAAAAGAAAAACATCTCGGGAGGTTGTTGCTGGGGAGGTTGCATCTCGGGAGGCTGGCTGGCTGGCTTTCCTTGGTTTATTTAGGACGGCGCTATGCCCTCGGTAAAATACGCGCACCAAATCAATTGATTTCAATTCCTCGTAAGTGACGGTCGCTTTCCATGCAAGGCTCCTCGATTATTGCTGGCGATTCATGCTTTTGTCGGGTGAGTACGTGGATTGATCTAACCAAGAATGCGACACGACGCGGTAGGCGGCCCAACATAATTAATGCCCCCACCTCCAACGCCGCGCCGGGTTATATAAGCACGCACACATCTCCCTTTAACCTAATCACATCTCCTCCTCCTCCACTTCTCGCTCAACCGCCAGTTCTCCTCTCCTCTCCTCCGAAACGGTGGCACGATCACCATGCATGCCCGCTGCCCTTCACCGTGGTGCCCGCCACAACAACCTCCTCCGTAAATCGATCTCCTCGTCAGCAGCCGCTTGGCTACGCCCATCGCCGGTGCTTGTCCGACGGCCCTTGGTTCGCCGGGCCGATCCTTCCGCATCAAGAACCATGAGATTCAGCTGGCGGTCGGTCACGCTGCCTCGTCAGGCAATCCAAACTAGAGATTCTTCTTCACGGCGGAACGACGCGAGTGGATGTGCGGGCTACTACCACTAAGGCATGCGAATGGCCCATCCTATCCTATCCTGCCCGGTGGTTCCGAGTCCGCCTCCAAACGGAGCCTGTGTATGTATTACCCTTTTTGGCCAGCCATCCAGCTTCCCATTAATTCACCACCCCACCCCAAGCTTAATCCTAGCTGTTGTCCCTCCACAAAGACTCCGCCACACGCTGTTGCCGGATGGATCACCGCCCTTCCCTTCCCCGGTGGCAATCGGATTCTTCAAGCCCAAAGAACGCCTCGTATGGACGCGGACGCGGATGGAGGAGGATGTGTGCTGCTAAGGCCCGCCGACTCCGCCCGCCTCGAGCCTGTGCACGGAGTGAGCCCGGTCCATCTCCCATTCTCAATCCCTCTCAAGCCTCTAACCCTAGCCGGCCAGGTACACGGAGGGAGGGCATGGGAGCCAATTGCGCACCTCCCCCACCAACCCTAAAACCTCTATCTAATCCCTACACCACATCACCCTCCCAAACCCACACTCCACCAAGACCATAGTCCCGCCGCCGCCTTCCCTTCCTTCCTCCGGCGAAAGCAAGCAGACGGGCGGATCTGCTCTCCTCTCGCCTTTCTCCCTCCTCCCCCTTCCTTCCTCCGGGCGAGCAAGCAGACGGGCAGATCTGCTCTCCTCTCGCCTTCTCCCCTCCCTCCCCTTCCCTTCCTCCGGCGAGCAAGCAGACGGGCGGATCTGCTTTCCTCTCGCCTTTCTCCCCTCCCTCCCCTTCCCTTCCTCCGGCGAGCAAGGACGGCGGATCTGCTCTCCTCAAATCTTCTCCCTCCTCCCCCTTCCTTCCTCCGGCGAGCAAGCAGACGGGCGGATCTGCTCTCCTCTCAGATTCTCCTCCCTCCCCCTCCCTCCCCGGTAAGCAGCAGCCTTCCGCCTTCCCCCGCCCGATCCATTGATTGCTGCATCCTCCTCCTCTCCTCTCCTCTCCTCCGCCAGGACCTGTCAAAGTCGTGGGCTGTGAGCGGATGCAATCCTCCTCCCAGATCCTCTGTGTTTCCAGATCCACAGCATCTAAGTTTGATTCTAAAGCTGTCCTCCTTTGTAAGATGAAGTAGGGCAAGCAGAGCGGCTCTTCCTCCCCCCACGCCAAGCAAGCAGAGCGGCTCCTCCCTCGACGCCAAGCCAGTGAGCTGCCCTCCCTCGGCTGCTTGTTTATCCAACCCTAGGTTGGTTGCATTGCTGCCCCTCCCTCGCTTTTTGATGATTCTATGCTACAAGATGTTCCCTTAAATCCAATCCACCGACCATGCCTAGCCCCTTCTCCATTGCAAAGCAGCCCGCCACACTCCTCCTCTCAAGGAGGAGAGGAGAGGAGAAACCCGCTGGTTACTGGCCATTTCTCGCACGGCCTCCTCCCTCCATCCTCCATTGAATCCAAGCTGCTAAGGTGAGCTGCACCTCATTAGATCTACCTTCCCTCCGATTTCGTGTAGCACAACAACACGCCTCTTTAATTATGATAGTCAAGTGGTGCCTACATTTAGAAAAAGGATATTCTTCTCAATATGATAGTCGTTGTTTCTCATTTAGAAAAAAGACCTACTTGTCATTCAAGCTTATTTACTTTCTGGTACTGTGCTCATTTTGCATCTGAATTTACTTTCTGGAAATATGGAATAACTTTCCTGAAATTTGATCTTTTCTTAACTAATCAAGAACTCCCCTCTATATGTGAAACGCCTATGCATGACTAATTTCGCACAAAGCAACATGTCACTTCGTTAAATTTTGATTTCTGAATGTTTCGATGTGCAAGCATATCTAGATTAGTAGGACTCTAGTCATGTTGGTCGCTGGTGATATCTCGCATTCGCATCGCTTTGGTGGTGTTGACTATTTTCTCGTAGTTCTCTCAATTTCACATGTTTATTTTGATCCGTTAGACCTTTTCGTGACTAACTTAGGTTGGGATTTATATTATTGTCACAACCTTCCCGGAAGGCTCGAGTGAGCATGCATGCCCATTGATGGGCACCACTTGTCGGGCTTGGACCATCTTTAGGTATCCCGTGTTTCGAATGTGAAAGCATATCTTGACCCCTCGGAACTTTGCATGGCTAGTAGATCGTTGGTGGTATCCACATACATATTGGCTAGATATGTGTTTGACTGGTAATCGTAGTTTTCTCGATATGCAAGTTTCTTTTGGATCCATAGAACCCCGCACAACTAATTTTTCATGTTTCGATGCTAACCTTTGATTTGCATTGATGCCTTCCTGCTGTCATTTGGATATGGCTTGCTTAGGTTTCTCATATGCAAGTTTATTTGGATCCATTGCACCTTTGTGTTACTAATTATGAAACTGATGCAATTTGTTTGGTGGGCTTTCGTGGAAATGTGCATTTTGATGTCAATTGGATCATTCTTCTTTAGGTTTCATTTGTTGGCCTGTTATTTTGTTTGCTGCCGTTTTGTCTAGTAAAACTGCCTCGATTAGCTTTCTCTGCTCAACCTCGTAATGCTTTCAGTTCTGTTTTGTCGGGCTGATATATACTATACTGTTTAGTTTATACACTAGTTACCCGTAAAGTTGGTCTTCCTCCTAGCAAGAATATACAGATTAGATAATACATGATGGACAGTATTACTTGTCTATTTGCAATGAGACAGGGGCCTGTGGTATCATTATGGGCTGTGCTGCAGTTTGATTCTAAAGCTGTCCTCCTTGAGGCTCTTCTAGTGCATATCTGAATGAAAGCAGTGTCTCGGTAGCAATAAGGCAACTAGTATTGCAGTTATTTATAAGCTGAATTGTGTGCTATTTTTCTTTCTTTCTTTCTTTCTTTCTTTCTTTGAATGCATGTTTCGCCTCTCTGCTTAAACGTGACTCCTTCCTCTTAATTTACTTGTTTACACTTTCATTTTTGTCCCTTACATGCAGTTTGGATATCGGTTGGGTTGTTTGATTGACTTGCAAGGAAACCAAAATTCATGGTAAGCTCATTGCTTACAGCAGTCTTTTTCTTTGTCCAGCTGCTATATGAGTCAGTTTCAAGCGCTTGTTATCTCATGTTTATTATGTTAAACCTTTTGTACCAGTACTGATTAGTATCCGGTGACTTTTGTCCAATTGCAGATGCTATTTAACTCCAATGTGCGCCTGCAAGTAAACTAGAAAATCGCTGTAAGCTCCTTTTGCTTGCACTCATTGCCTTGTCCAATTGTAATCTCACATTGGGGATCGGAACTTGAATTTGATACTCCAACATCTGTGCCATTATATATAATGACATGTTTCTACATTACACTAGTGTTAAAAATGATGCCAAATTATTGGATGGATAAGCTTTTCCATCTAACTGCATCTGCAAGGATTTGACACACCAATGAATCCTTGATACTGTATATCTGAAAGTAGTGTTTTGTTTGGTGTGTCTTTTGTAAAAATCAGTCAAATGAAATATATATTTGTGAACCTCACAAGTACTTGAGTGTTGTTTGGTGATCAGAATTTCAATTTGATACTCTTGTAGTGTTGAAAATGATCTTAAATTATTGGTCGGGTGAAGTACGTTAGTAAAATAGTATCTTGTCATTCTAGTGTTAGTAGAATTTCTAGCTTGTTTACTTTGTTCGTTGTTTCGCATGTCTCGATAACAATATCACAATAGCTTGGAAGGAAGCTAATAAAGCAGAATTATGTGCTATTTTTATTTCTTTTGTCTGTCTGTTTGTAAAATATGAGTACTAATTGCAAATTCCTCATTTTATTGTACCTTATGTGTTTTTGTCGTATTAATCTGATTCGTACAAAATTCTTCCGAAATGGGAAATACCGAGGTATTAATAAAATTTTGTGCTTATATCTTCTTGTAGTTCTTGTTACCTATTGTTGTTCCCACTGTATGAACTAATGTCATATGTTTTACCTTTTGATAAACAGCGCTTGAAAGAAAGTGCACAAAAGTTAGAGAAAAATTGAAGGCCCCGCCAAGTCAAAAGTTGAACATTTGGTCTGCATAACAGCTTTGGTATGTTGACATTAAGCTACATTTAGCTGTTGTCCATTTGTTCTTCTTTTTTTAGTGCCAACCTTATTGTGTCCTTTATGCAGGATATCCCTGCTTTTCCCATATGGTTACAGAGATGAAGTGCGTGTTCCTCGTGGGTTGAAACTCCAGTTGGTGTCACCGTGAAGCTTTCATTAGAGATAACCTATCGCTCGATTATCTTCCAAAGAATAAATAACAAAGCACAATTCGAGAACCTCTATGGGCAACTGCATCAACATGCATATTCAATCGCTGCTCACATTCTAAAATGCTCCAGGTGTACATAATTTCACCCGAGATCATCCAAATGATGAGGTTATTCCCGAGGTGAAGAATATTGGCACCTCAAAGGACGCCCTTCATTGATGAATCTATGAAGGTTAGTCACCCGCTTTTTCTCTTTATGACAATCAAGTTTCGCCTTCATTTGAAGAAAGAGTTGTTATTAGAATGATACCGTTGTTAAGTTCCTAGGTGATATATGAAAGTTATGTCATAGTTATCATTAATCCAATTTATTTTTTCCTTATTGTGATTAATCAGACACCTATCATTTTATCCGGGTTTGGGATACCAAAGTGAACTAGGCCGCTTTTATTGATTTTCTCCGTGAAAATGCATCCGGTTATGTACTTGCTTGGAGAGTATTTGCCACGTTGGCTCAAGCAGGAGCTGCCCGATTGTGTCATTTTAATGATGAGAGGGCAATCGCTTTGAATTTGGCACGTCTCTTCAATTTTGATTTAACCAAACAACATTCAAGTTATAGTCTCGCGTAAGTTTTTATTACTGTTTGTTATTACTGCTTGTCATATAAGGATCTATTCACATTTAGTAGTTTACTAACTGTTGGTGATTTTGTTTGCAGCAAGCATGTTAAGTTTGGGACAGATTCTATGGTCAATGCAATTGATTTATGTGTCTTAGTCCATGCTAACCCAGGCCTTGAGGAGGATCACAGAACTAAGATTGCTGTTCACTATTGGTTATTTGTCTTTGGAGAAGCACCACGCTCGATATTTTCAAGAGGAGGATGTATGAGACTATATTTTCTGAAACTGAAAATGAAACGGAGGAGGTTGGTGATATATATCAAGTCTGTGCAAACAGCTGAATAATTCCTCCAAGACAACCTGTCTCTTGAATTTGTTGACTCGGAATGAAGATGGCAGCGGACTTGAAGGCTAAGAGGCCCAACAAGGTCAATCCTCGTGATCCTCATCCAAGCCTTCTTGAATTCTTAGATGAATTGGATGTCCACAAGAGATGTGCTCAGAAATGTGTGGCAGGTTTGCATGCCAGGCTGTTCAAGCTGTTTATGAATTGGTACTTCTTGGTACTTGCTCCCACCTCCCGCCAGCCGCAAAAACCAGAAAAACCCTCCGTCCGAGTCCCCCACCCGCCCCACGCCTCCCATCGCACTCCATCTACATGCCAAGGAAAAAGCCACGAAAATTAACCGACGAAAAAAAACCTATGAAAGAAAAACCAGCAAAAAACGTCCTGCAACGTATGAACGAGCGAAGCGAAAGCGACGCCACACCAGATCCTTCGCCGCCGCTTCAAGACATCAAGTTGCCGCCGCCGCAGCCGCCGCCGATCCCTCCTCCATCTCCTCCTCAACGCTTCGTCAACGCCGCCGCCATTGCCGCCGCTTCGCCACACTCTGCCGCTGCCGCCAAGCTTCAGTTTCCCAACCGGTTGCCGCTTCAGCCCAGCCGCTGCCGTCATTACCTCCAGCCGCTGCCGCCGCTTCACCTTCCAGCCATGCTTCATCGCCCCATCTGCTGCCGCTTCGCCTCGAAAGGCCCCAGATGGATGGCGCCGGAGAGGTAGATCGAGGGGCGGTACCGTGTGGGTCTTCTTCGACGCCACTCCGACGCGATCCGTGAGGAGGCCACCGCCACCATGACTCCGGATACAGGCCGCCCATCGCCACCGGCATGCTCATCAAGAAGGCCGACTCGGCACCTCCTATCAATGGTTGCCGCCAGATGATAGTATGATACCGAGGGGCAGCCAGAGTGCCAGACGCCGGCGTGGCGGGTAGACGATGATGCACCTTATGACGCCGACAAGATCTCCTGCTCCAAATAAGCACAACGCCTCTTGTAGAAGATATCCTCTCACCGCAGCGGGATGTGTTCGCTTCTGTGGTGAGATTCTTGTGTCTTTCCTCTTCTTTTCGGGTGACTATGGTTTGCAGATTTGGGATTAGGTAGTAAGCGGCAGCGGCCTTGGCAGGTGTGGCATTGCAAGAACCTCACACATGGTGAAGAAGATGCAGTTGAAAAGCGCACTGCCCACTCCATTATTCGCTTGGATGCATTATTATCAGGTTGTTTCTTCTTAGTTTATTGACAGCAAGAATTGATAGCCTTTTCCTTTGTACGCTGTGTTTCTTAATCACCTAGCTTACCCGGATTCAAGAGTATGACTATTGGTTGTTGTTTTTGAGAGGACGACTGTTGGTTGTTGAGAGGATGATTGTTTGCCTCCAAGGAAGCTGCAGGGCTGATCCAAGTAAGCAAGTTTTTTCTTATCTCGATCCTAAAACAAATGACTTGACAGTATCAAAGTATAAGCAATGGACTGCACAAATATATACAAGTGCATCAATTATTCTGCTAGCTTTTACATAATGAGCTATTCTAGAAACTATTCCTGTAAGCATACGCTTTTGTACAGTTTTTTTGTTAATTCCTATGTATTAGCTTTGACTTTCTTCAGTTCCTACGCTATACCTCGATCCTTTTCAAGATGTCAAGGTTGAAAATGAGGCTGTCACTATGAAGAATATTTGCCGTTAAGTTTAAATTCCTTGTTAAAGGTTCAAGAAGATACTTGAATATTGTCGATGTCAAACTGCATGTATACATGACGCATCGATTAAAGAATTATGTGCTGATATCTTCCAATGTTGGTTGAACTACATATGCTTTGCTTACAGGTGTTTTCTAGATAAAAATAAGGGATGATAGGTTTTTGACAAACTTGATTCTAAAGTGAATGCTCACCTAAAGGCTTAATATATAGATACAAAGTGCTTCCATCACTTGGGTAAGTTGAATGCAAATTTGCACACTTTTCTCTACTATTATGAAATATGTTCGAGCAAAAAATCTCATGAGTACGATAGTTCTCACGATTTTATTGTATGCGTGACATCGATTAGATGAGAATAAAATTTAATCACAGGTATGTTGCCTCCATGGTAAACACTCAAGAAATGGGGTTGTATATTTTCAGATCAAATAATAGCTTTATTGTTTCTCTATTCTTTCTTTTTTCTCACACAACATAAAAACTGAATGTATTCATTACTACTACTGAATTGCAAAAAAAAATATAAACTTGGTTCAAATCTTCCTGGTTAGATTTTGCAAAGGACTTGGATGGAGTTTGGTGTGTTAATCAAACAGGGTTCAATATAGAAATTGACATTGGAGAGACTTGTATGTACCGCTAAGACACGGTTCAGCTTGCAAGAGGGCTGACACATGCATTGATCTTCAGACAGGAAGAAAAATTAAAGTAAGACATATTCATATATCAAGGATTAGATTTTGCGTAAGATATGAATTGGGCTAGGTCACAATAGATGGTGTTCTTCAGTTATAGAGAAAGGATTGTCGATGTAGGTTCTGTTTGGACATATAGTAGAAATAAAGTTGTATCTTTTACATGATTAGCTAAGGTATGCACGCAGCAGAGGAAAATTTTCACAAGCTTTAGATGGAGTCTGGTGTGTTAGTCTAATTTGATCTTAATAGAAACTGATATTGAAACTTGTATGTAATCGACATGACACGGTTCAGATTGTATTGGTCTGACATATGTAGTGATCTTCATATAAAATGGAAAATCAAATCAATCATATGTACCTCCGGTCTTCTCGTCTGATCCATGGTCTTCTCATCTTCTTTTTGTTTCTGATTAGCATGATAATCTTTAGTCTCGTTAGAATTGTATTGGAAGAAAAGATCATGGATAACCACCAGTGTATAGCATTTGGTTGGATTGATGTTTCATCTCAAGACCGCCACTTCATTATTTCCTCGTACAGTCCACCTTCACACTCTTGTAAGCTCATGCAAAGATTTCTGACTAAGTTCTCATGATTTATCAATATAAAAAGTATTAAATTTTGCAATGTAAATAACTGTGTTTCTTTTGTATGGGTCAGCAGGGATAGGAAACTGAAAGTCACCAAAGGGTGAACAACAAGTGCAGATTTCAAGTCCTGTAAGCAAATTGATCGCTTCGGTAATTCATTCTTATGTCGTAATTTGATTGCAATTGGGGTTGGAAGGAAGCAACAAAATTCCTATCCTGTAATATGCATTTTGGATGCTTTATACTAAAGGGACAAGAGGGTGACAGTAATATCCTGAAGTGCAGAGTTGCTGGGCTAATTTACTAATGAAACTCACTATCATATGCTTGGATGTCTTGATCACCTCAAGGGACATTAGGGAGCTGAACTCGAATGTTTATACTAAAGGTGTAGCTAAAGCAACTTCATGTCTAAATACTTGAAACTTTGGCTTCCTTCCTGTGGTCGTATGTATTTCGCTCTTAAGGCTTATTTCTTTTTCAGTTTAGCTACAAAGGTTAGGTAAAGGCACCCATAGGTACAATCAAACCTGAAAAGTTTCTTTCGCTTCTCCTCCCCGCAGATCTATGCTTATTTCCCAATAGATGTAGCTTCTTATATAATTAAAAGATCGATTCGAGTGTGTTCGTGTTCTAAAATCAGTAATGGTGGTATCTTGGTAGAACTGATGCATTTCATTATGATTTACTATCTCGACTTAAAAAACATTGACTGATTTTACAGCTGATGTGCACATAATATACTGCCATATGTTTTGTAGTATTATCCTTTAAGAACAAGTGCCGGTGCTCTGTTTTGCTAATCAAAAAGGTGCAGTTTATTATTGTCCTTCAAGTATGGTGCCAAAGATATGTGTTTTAACTTTTTGTCCCTTTGTTTTGCTATGTTTAACCTTTCATGCCCAGCTTCTTTGATAAACTAATTGTCCCCTTCAAGGCCACCGACTGCATGACTTGAGAGGTTGTCAATTGGACAGATTTGTCCTAAATTTCATTACTCAAAGGCTGACCTCTTTATTATTATCTCATTTGTCCATTAGACTTTTGAAGGATGATAATAATCTGTACATTGCAGAATTGCTATGCTTCTCTTTGTATTCATATACAAATTTGAAGCTTATAGCTTGATTTACATCTGAATGACTTGGCTTTAGTGTTTATAGAGTGGTTTCATGAATTGATCAATATCGCTGCTCCAAAATGTTACCCATAGAGTTTCCAAGCATAACCACATACTGCTTTTACCAGAATTTAGTGTAATGTTATTTCTCTAAAAATCTAACCAATGGAATAATTATACTATTTTATGCGTGTGTTAAAACACAATCTGTGGACTATAACTACATAAATGGGCAAGTATACATGGTAGAAATAATTAAAAGAAATTGCTAAGAATACATCATGAAAAACAATTTTAGCTCCACTCTGCTCAAGACTGGTAACCACAAGTATTTTTAAAGGCATGGGCAATTCAAATTTTCACACTATTTTCTGATTTGAAAATGCTTATAAGGTGCTGGAACAAACAACCACACTATCATATAAATATATTGCATAAAGGTGTAGCGCCGTGTTATTAAATAGAAGACATGGACCTATGAAAGTCTTGAACTAAGCTTATTGGGTCAGTGACGATGTTATTTTTCCCTGCTGCAACGCACGGGCATTTTACTAGTATGAAGAAGTGACCACTCTGCAAGGCATCCAAGACGGTCACAAGAAAGTCTCGCTTACCAGCCTCGGAAATAGCCACAAAATCTAGCCCAAGTTCATGTACACAATCACCGACGTGTTTATGTTTAGTCAATTCTGTTACGTGGTTTATGTTTAGTCAATTTATTAGACCTCTTCGATTCCAAAACATGTCTCTCATGTGGAAACTCATGCTAATGTGGATGACTTCATGCTCTTGGGCGGTTTTTGTTTCTTTTTAGAGGAATGTGACTTTGATTTACGTGAAGACACCGTGGTAGTCATAAAACACTTCATCCATTCCAACCTCGTAACCTCACCAACCAAGTGCGAAAGAAGTGGACCATCATATGTGGCAACCACCTCCTCCTCCTCCCCGTCTCGGGTTAGAAGGGTATTCAAACATTTTGAAGAAACCTTTAAACAGTGTATCTCCATATGTTTGAGCACCCCAACTATTAACTTCATTTCATGATCACTCTTTTCCAATAGATACTCCAACATTCTTTGAAGTAAAAGAAATGCGAGAATACGAGAAGGAATGAAAAGATTTTATGGAAGATGTACGTGGGTGCAGAGTCCAAATTGCACGCTGCTTGACGCTTTCATGGCCTTGCCCAAAGAGTCCTTTGTCAGTCAAGAAGAGCTATCCATGGAGATTGCGGCCTTCGGCCGGTCTGACTACAGCTGAGCCAACAACGTGTTGGCTGACCTTGCCAGCCCCATCGCCTCATGTCGGGCTGGTCCAGTCTGGACAAGACTTATTTGTCTGGCCATTGTGCTCCCATCCATTTAGGCAAAAAATCACAAACTATTGACATGTGGACGAAAGTATTTCATAAATTGAACCGTGTTTGAAAAAAATCACCTGCTGACCTTTTGTGCAGCGCCCACAGCCAAGTGTTGCATCCCATCGAGTAGCGCTTACTACTGTAAAGCGTTGCACGCCTGCCAAAGATGGCAGCCCTAGTACAGGCCCGCCCCCACACCGACAGTGTAGCGCCTAGCAGATAGCTCCACAAGGTGTGAAAAGGCAATGCCACAGCCTCATATTTAACCGGGCGAAGGGGGCCGAGGATGGGTAGGTGGTTGCTCAGATTCGCATTGGCGCCGCATATCCAACGCTTCTTCCTTCCCTCCTAATAGCTAGGTGCTGCACATTACACGGTGGCGCTTAGATGTAAGGCGCTGCATGGCCAGGTGTGTGGGCGGGCTTGGATCATGGGTGCCACGCTGACATGCATGCAATACCTGTCAAGAAGGCTGCTGTATGGCCAGTGTGGGGCGAGCTCGACCAAGGGTGCCACACGCAGTGCTAGGTGTGCAACGCTTGTCATTAAGGCGCTGCAGTATTAGGGTGCAGCGCCTCACTATAGGATGCTACATAAAAGGATGGGCGGTGTGAAATTTTTTCAAACACGGTTCACTTTGTGAAATACTTTCGTCCACATGTCAGATTTGTGATTTCTGCCTCCGCTTATTCTTCATCCAACGGCCGGACCAGATCTCCTTCCCCACGTCAGTTTTTTTTTTCTTTTCAGCTAAAGGAAAACATAAATTCTATGTATTCTCCTGATGGCCATCGTATTTTGGTCTACCTGGGAGCGGGCGAGGTAACCCATGCCATGCAATGAAGAACGACATGGCCGGCACGGGCGTCTCTGGCGGCAGTCAATGCCGGAGGTGACTTGACCCACGGAGGACGATGTAGTCGTTCATGGCCGTGGGGTGTTGCTGGCAGAGCGGCACGGCACCGTCGGCCCTCGCTTGGATGCTGCGTGGCCCGGGCGACGGCACAAGGACGTGGTGGCATGCATTGATGCATAGCGGCCGGCATGCCCGGTATTGCATAACAGCGCCACCACGATCCCTGCGTCGATGCCGGAGGTGTCCGCCGCAGTCCTCGTGTCTGTCGATGCGAGAGATGAGTTGAGCCCGCGCGAGGTCGTCTGCATAACAACGTGGCCGGGCCGGAACATCTAGCAGAGCAGTTTGATGTGAATGCTGCGCGTCACGTGCTACGGCAAAAGCGATAGGAAGCTGCACCGACACGTGCTCGTGGCGGCGTCCCAATTGGGATCCTCGGCGCGCCGTAAAAGCAGCAAGCAGGCCGACCCCAAAGTGTCTTTTTTTTTTTGCATGGGACCCCAAAGTGTCTGACGAGGAGGAGCTCCGCACATGCGCACGGACGAATCTACGTAGTTTTTTTTTGAGGGGCGAATCTACGTAGTTTACTGGTGAAAATGTAGGGCACTTGGTAGTTTTTTTGCTGGAAAAAGACGTGGGGCAGAAAATTTAATCTAATCGTTGGATGGAGAATGGACGCAGGCGAGCATTGCCTGCGGCCCCGTCCGGTCTAGTGGTCAACTGCAGCCAGGTCAGCTCGAAGCCTCGAAGATTCACCTCCGACCCAGCTATCGCATAGGTTTCGCTAAAAAAAAGCTATCGCATACGTTCCCTGCACGCACAGATGTACCATCGTTGGTCTTCAAAGAGTTGTTGTCATGGACAGAGTTTTGAGCTCAATTTTGTGCATCACGGTCCAGTAAATCCTCCTCTTGCTTAGCGCATCTCCAACACCGATCATCACAATCGTTTGGACCGCGCTTGTTTGGACCGTAAAAATCATCCAACGTGGACTCTGTATCGGTCAGCGGGCGCCGGGTTCTAGACGTGTTTTCTCCGTAACAGTAAGACAAACGCATGAGTCTGACCGCTGTCACGCCTGGCCACCGCCCTGGTCCGCCAAAAACCCTTCATCCTCCCAAGACGCTTCTCGCACGTTAGTCAGTTGCCCGCATTCATGTTGCTGTACAGCACGCAGCTCCACATTGAAGACGGCTCAGGGCGGATGCGATCTCCCACTGTCTCCGCCATTGAAGCACTGTGCAGGCCAAGGCCGCCATCCGCTGCACGCCCGGCTGAATAGCCTCGGCACATTCAAACGCCCATTAAACCCGCTGCGGAAGCAGATGAACCCACTCCACCACGAGCGGGCCAACGTTAAACGCAACACCGGCAGGCTCCTCTCATCCACCTCTATATAAACCAGGCCAGACGACGGCAAGAATCTTACCGCCCGCCGCCTCCCCATCTCCTCCTTCCACCATTTTCTCCAATCTTTCAATGACATTCGACGAGCCGTAAGAGCAGTTCTTCGACATAAAAGCCAGCTACGTGGGCCCACCGAATCTCGCCGGGCGGTTACGAAGCGAGGCACCTCATTGCTCCATGTCCTCGCTTAGCTCGGGACGGGAGCAAGTTGCCGCCCCAAGCCGGGCGCTGCAGGTTCAACAACTCGCGCCCATGCCAGGTCGCAGAGGAGTAGCGAAGTTGCTCCATCCCGCACGCGCTGGGGAGCACGGTGACACGAGCATCGTTGCTGCCGCCAAGGACGCCATGTTGTGCCGTGCTCTCCACCGACCGCGACCGTAAGCTAACCATCGCCGACGCGGCGTAGCTGCACCATGCAGGCAGAGAAAGGAGCCGCTTGGCGCCGGACGCCGACGCAGGTGGCGCTAACATGCCTGCGTTCGCCGCCATCATCGAGGAGAAGTAGAATAATAGAGGCCGCCGCTGCTTGGGTCCTGTGAAGGTCACTGTCGATGATCCCGCCGGTTCTCCTTTATCTCGACCATCCCGGCACCCGCCGAGCTCCAAGAAAGCACTCTTCTCCTCTCGACCGATGCACCCTTTTTGCCTCTCCGATGAGCGGCACAGCTAGACATAGGGAATATACGGCGAAGAATATGCTCGACTCCCAGCGGTCCGATTAGCGGGCTGCCGGACATGGGGAAGAAAGGGATCTGCCATGCCGCCGTAGATAGTGTAGTATATCAGTGTGGTTAGTGGCGGAGCTACATCAATAAATCTGGGTGGGCCACTAGGAAGAAAGCCCACTATATTTGCACTCACGGCCCAGTATAGCGCCGATCCTCACCAGACAAGTTATGGATTGGGCGCGGCCCTTTTTCAGTAAATAACACATAGCTCCGCCGGTGAGTGTGGTGGAGTGAGCTCTGCGTGGACCGTGACGTGGCACATACTTTTAGTTTTTAGTTAAAAAATGTCCAAAATATAACCAATTTTTGTCCTGCTTGTATGAAATCCGCCTTGTTTGCATGAATTTTATCTTATTTGTTGAAAAAGAGTTTGAAAGGTATGCGGCTACGGTTGAATGGCGATTCGTGTCCACGCCGATGCGAGAGGAAATTTGAGAGTTGAAGTTGGAGATGCCCTTAGCTCCTTTTGTCAAGACCATGATTATGTTGTTCTAGATAGAGTATTATATATAGGTGTATAATAAATTAAGCATCATCAGAATCTAAATCGCCATCCTCGAGCACAGACTTGAAGTCGCATCTGCTGATGTTGATGTAAACCCCCGCAGACGAGACCGTGGGAACGCCAGCCTCGCCTTGCTTGTTAAAAATTTCCATACTAAGCACGGCCACCTGGATGCGTAATAATGGCACGCCGGCCGGGCGCAGAGAAATCAGGATGGACATCTAGCGTTGAGCCTGTTACCAGCTTCCACTGCCCACAAACAAAGAAAATGACGACGCGGCGGTGCAATCAATCGGCCGTGGCTGGTGGTCGGTCAAGATGCCACGGGATCGGAGGTCGGGTGCGGTGCGTCAAAGTTGAAGATGCGGGCTCCATAGTGAAGTTTCAAGCACACGAAGCTAGGGACCCTTGGCGGCGATTAGGGTTTGACGTGGAAATCCACTTTGTGAGGATTCTGCCTTACACCTGTTTTTCCCCGAAACCTAGGGACCCTTGGCGGCGATTAGGGTTTGACGTGGAACTTGACGTGCCGCATGGATCTCATCGGCGGGGCACTCCGGTTTTGATCGGGAGGAGATGGTTGCATCCGCCCCGCCAAGGCAGACCCAGACGGAAACGGGAGGAGGGACCTCAGATCGGGCGAGATCGCAACTTGAAGAGGCGCTTAGGAAAATTGGATATATCTAAGGAAGAAGCAACGCCGCTCGTGGTTGATGATCGTGTCAAGGAGGGTCCGCCAAGTGCTTGTTGGCTGGTAAGGTTTTGTACCGAAATCAATATCACATCCAAACTATCACCAACGCACCACGCCCGGGCGTGGGGTAACTCATGCTGGGCTCCAATTTCATCTGTGGCCAACATGTTTGTGGATGAATTCGAGAACCGTAGGGACAGAGAGAGAGCCTCGCAGGATCGCCATGGCACTTGAACAAGAACGCAATAATCTTGGCAGAGTTTGAGGAGTGTATGAGACCAGATGAAGTGAAATTTAACCGGCCGCAGGTGTGGGTTAGGGTTATGAACCTCCCTTACAACTTAAGGGACGATGCATGGGCTGTTCCGATTGCCAAACAAATTGATAATCAGGTAAGGACGGCCAGTTTTGATCATGTTGGAGGATATCTCAGGCTGTGGTCACCATAGATGTGGACAAGCCTTCCCATGGAGGTGGATTTTGATTGATTCAGCCTGTAAGGAAGAAAGTGGATCCTTATGACATCCAATATGAACAAATTCCATATTTTTGTTTCTCGGTGGCCGCCTAGGACACTCAGTAGCTATACTGTCCAACTCAGGTGGATTAGGGACGCTAAGGGGGATCTACCACCTCTTGCCTGCCTTTACGTGGCTCGAGGAGTACAAGAAGTCGGCGGCGAGTGAAAATTCATCGAGGAGCCAGTACTCGAGTCCAAAGAATGCAGGGGTCAAGAATTTCACCTCAAAGAAGGATGTTGAATAGGAAGCTACGCCGGGTCAAGAACAATAACAGTGAGATCTCGTATCAAAAGAAAGGACGCCCAGCTCAAGTATATAAGCCAAAAACACGCTTAATGCTCACCGATTCAACAGATGAGGGACAACATCAAGATCCATAAGGGACTAAGGAGGATGACACTGAGCGGAGCAAGATCCTAAGAAGAAGAAGCCCACACTGACACTGGCAGAGATCAACGCCATGGTCCTGCCAACAGAATGAGTTAGATCAGTTGAACTGCCGGGGCTTGGGAACCCCGAGGCAGTTCGAGAGCTTCGCAAAAGCATCGGGGTGAAGCTAGAAGGTCCCTCCCTTGTCTTTGTTATGGAAACGAAGATAAGAGGTAAAAGAGTGGAGGATCTGCAGCATACTCTAGGTCTTGGAGGATGCTTTATGTTGATAGTGTTGGTTTAAGTGGTGGAATTGGCCTTTTTGTCAAAAAGATGTAAAAGTTGAATCGAGGAATTATAGCACCTCTCATATAGATGTTTTGGTGCAGAATAAAGATATGAACTCACCGTGTGGCGTGTTCACCGTTTTATGGAGCGCCTAGAGCAACAGATAGACACAATAGCTGGCTCTCTATGCGACGTTGCATGCCTTGCCGCATGAGGCATGGCTTTGCATGGGAGACTTCAACGAAACGATGTACGCTTTGGAGCATTTCAGCAGATCGCTTGACCAAAGGCACAAATGAGAGCGCTCCGAGAAGTTATAGATGATATTGCCTTCCGTGATTTAGGTTGGTCCGCATGCAACAGATACATGGGACAACCAGCAATCCGGAGAGGTTAATGTAAAAGCAAGGCTCGATAGAGCTGCTTACATAATGAGGAATTT
The DNA here is from genome assembly GCA_021605145.1 of Aegilops bicornis. Lineage (NCBI taxonomy): Eukaryota > Viridiplantae > Streptophyta > Magnoliopsida > Poales > Poaceae > Aegilops > Aegilops bicornis. The sequence continues at coordinate 883,279,524 of CM038670.1, forward strand.
CGCAAAGGTTCCAACACATCAGAGTGAGACATTTGAGTTCGATTGAGTCTCGATCACTGCTTTGTGGTTGCTGAACACGTGCTTCTCACCCTGCTGGGCCCAGTGTCAACCAAACAAGTCAGGTATGAAATGTTTGGCAAACACACATTGACTATGATCGAATGGTGGCTTACATGTGGAGAGGTTCTAAACATCGCCTCCGTGTACAAGGCCTCGCTTGATTCCTCAAACATCTTCAAGGGGTACTCGAACCGTGGGGTGTAAAGGAGTTTGGGGTTTAACTCGCAAAGTTTGTCAGCTTGCAGAAACGCTTGGACAAACTTCGGATGCGCATAGCTTGGACGTGGCCCCAATGACGAGGAAAGGGAGTATTGCACAAAAGCTACGTGAAGCATTACATCCAGAAGAGATCTGGGCCCGCCAGCGCCAATGGGATTCCTTTGGCTACGAGATGGCAAATGGTGAATACAGGATATTTTCATGCTCGTGCAGCTCAAAGGAAAAGGATCAACAAAATTCAAGGCCTAATGCGTCCAGATGGCCTGCTTTGCATGAATGAAAGTGAAGATAAGGTAGAAGTGCAGTCTTTCTACCAAAATTTGTATACTTCCCAAGGATTGGTTGATCCTAGTGGCTTTCTTCGCACGCTTCCTGTCAAAAATCTCGAGGAGATGAATAGGGAACTTATTTAAACCTTTTACACCAGCAGAGGTACGGAAAGCTTTATTCCAGATGGCGCCTTCAAAGGCTCCCTGGAGTAGACGGGCAGGCAATACGCTGGGTTCTTTCAAATACACTGGCACTTGTTGGCGATGATGTGACTCAGCCATGGCTTTCTGATTTTTGAATGGAGGCGAATTAATCAAGCTGGGCTCAATGATACTTCTATAACACTTATCCCTAAGGTACGACACCTTCAGTCAATTACACAAGACCGTCCGATTGCTCTCTCGTCAGCGTGCCATACAAAATTGCAGCTAAGGCGGTGGCAAACCGAATGAGAGATGATCCGGATGAGGTAATCAGTGAAGAACAAAGTGCATTTGTACCAGGACGCCTCATTACCGATAATGTTCTCGTAGCTTATGAGACCTGCTCACACGATGAGGCAAAGGAAGAAAGGGAAAAATTTCTCGTAGTGCTGCCAAACTCGATATGATGAAGGCCTACGATCGCATTTAATGGAGTTATCTTTGAGGCAGTTCTGCTGAAGTTGATATGACATGGCCTTTGTCGTGCTAATTATGAAGCAAGCATTTTACCAGATTTTGGTGAGAGTAAATGGCGATCTCTTTGTCAGATTTTACACCTTCCAAAGGGCTTCTGCAATGCGATCCGGTTTCCCCTTATCTTTTCCCTGCTTGGTGTGGAAGGTTTTTCCTCTCTACTCAAATTTTACAACGGGATGGATTGACAGGGGGATCAGAGTAAGCTATAGAGCCCCATGGGTTAGCCATCTTTTTGTTTGCCGATGATAGTTTAATCTTTATCAAAGGCAAATGAAGACAGTGCAATGCGCCTAAACACAATCCTTCAAGTTTATGGGGCCGCCGACAAAGTGTTAATCGTGATAAAAGTGCCATATTTTTAGTACTAACACTCCAAGTGTTTCCTCAAAAATACCCTTTAAAAGGGTTTTGGACATACAGTAGAGGCTTTCAATGAGAGATACTTGGGTCTACCCATCATGGTGGGAGGATCACTAGCGACACCTTTGAGTATATCAAAGGATAAGGCGTAAAGGAAAAAATACAAGGGTGGTCTGAGAAGCTCCTTGCTTGGCGAGGTAGAGAAACCTTGTTGAAATGGGCCAGAAGCAATTCTGACCTATCCGATGAGTACTTTCCACTTCACCAAGAAGGTATGTAAGAGTTTGACTACCCCCATGGCAAAATACTTTTGGAGTAGCTCTTTGACAATAAATCAATGCACTGGGTATCCTCGGCAAAATCTTGACACCAAAATGCAAGGGCGGCTCGATTTTAGATTTGCATCAGCTTAACCTTGCACTACTTGGAAAACAAGGATGGCGCTTTTATGACAAAGCCGGATTCCTTTGTGTGCAAGAGTGATGAAAGGTAGATATTTCCGGACACCGACTTCATGCAAGCAACATGTCCCCAATCAACGCTATGGCTACTTACGGCACTTTTTGCGTGAAGAGAAACACTTGATGCTGGTCTTATAAAACAAGTTGGGATGGAACTTCTATCTCAGTTTGGGACGATAAATGGATTCCGTGAACGAAGCTTCTATGAAACCGATGGTAAGACCAGCCAACACCATCGCTGACAGAGTTGCAGATTTATCGATCCACAGATTGGTAGATGGAATGAATCGTTGGTTCATGACACGCTCATTGCAACCGATGCACGTGCAATTCTTAATATTCCTTTAAGCATGAACGGGCGTATGGACTTCCCTTGGCGGGCGCTTGAGCGATCAGGCTTATACACCGTTAAATCAGCTGCATCATATTCTTATGACTCGTAAAGAGAGTGCAGCTCTCGACGATTTAAGGAACGGCTACGGAAACTTCAAAATGAAGAAAACAGATGTGGAAGGCCTGTGGAAGCTCAATGTTGTTCCTAAAGTGCGGTCTTCCGGTGGAGGGTTCTCCGAGGAATCCTTCCCCGACGAGACCACACTCAAGAGGCCATATATAGCAGAGGTTGATGGATGCAAAATCTGTCATACAATGGGAGAAGATCTGAAACATGCGCTGATTCATTGTGTGCATGCTGCTGGTTTTTGGGATGCAACAGGGCATGGTTCCAGATTACTCTACCACGCTTAAACCCTGCCAGTTGGGTTAGGGATATCTTATGTGATCAACGGATCACGGACAAAGATCGCCCATCATTATCACCATCATGTGGAACATTTGGCATTCTAGGAATCGGGTGAAGCATGATGGTGCAGCTCTTGATTCGGGTGATCACAAAGCAAGACGTACGAGAGAAGTGATGGCAATCCTTGAGCTACCAAGGAAGGAGCCGGTGGTATTACCGGGCCACGGCTGGCGCATCACGGAGCAAGGCATCATCAAGATCTCAAGAGACGGGCACCGAACCTTGAAGAAGGCCGAGGAGGAGGTGGGGCGTTGCTCGCACAAATACCTCTTTGCTTATGCATGGTGCAAACCTCATCCAGGAATTTTGACCCTTTCATCATGGAAGCCATTGCTATACATGAAGGTGTCAAGTTTACAAACTGAGGGGTTTTACGATGTGATAATGGAAACTGATAGTCTAGGAGGTAGTGTCACTGAACACTCGCCACAATACACATTCGATTGTGGCGCCTATTTTAGATGAAATTGGAGAGCTAGCTAGAGATTTTCCCTTTTGAGATTCAACATGTAATGAGGACACCAAACATCCCAGCTCATCTCTGCGGTTAAGCTAAATGTGCAAGTTGAATGTGACAGAGTGTTAGCTCAATGATACTCCAAGCTTTAGTGACCAGCCTGTCATTGATTGTCCTAGGGACTGCTTTTTATGAATAAAGCTCTCTAAATTGCCTCGGCAAAAAAGTATACGAGCTATCCATTCTTCCCTATTTTTCAATCAAACGATTGCTTGGCTATCGATTTGTCCGAGGCGCATTTAACCTCACTGCTGCTGCTGGCACAGAAGGAATCCTATCGCTGCAGACGCTGAGTCGCCACCCGCACGTAGGTATGGGGATAAGGCAAGGCAAAATGTACTACTACTAGTATTCAGGAGTAAAGTTAAAATTATATAGAAAGAAAGAAATATTGTTTGTTAGTTGCGGGTCCACTAGACAGCTGTTTCGCCTCGTGGATTGGCTCCAGCAGCAGGAGAGCCCGACCTCGGTTTCTGGGTGGTTGCGTAAGGGCGCCCATGGCGCGCAGGTCTGTCCTTGAGACTTGAGTAGATGAGTAGAAGCAGAGCAGTGCAAGCGCCAAGCCGGCCAGTCCCGGGACGACGGCGTGGTGGTCCAGTACTCATCCATCACACTTCGACACCGGCGTAATGCTGCCGCTGCCCCTCCCGACTAGCCTCGCCGACAAGGCTGACCTTTTTATCGCCGGTGTGGTAGGACACGGGCGCATGAATCGCTTACATCGTCAGGTCCATCGACGGTCGATGAACCAGCTTCTACGAGTATGGCGGCTTTGCGTTTTCGCCAAGCCATGCTCGTGCTCAGTCGCTGGGGCAGCGGTAGCGGCAGCGGCAGCGGCTTCCTCGTCGGCCGGGCTTGCATCAAGACACCCCGACCGACAGCTGCGGCAATGAATCCCACGCGCACGTGCCTGCCGTGAAAGCTTGGACAAGTCAGCCGAGTACACCGGCCGCGGGCCGGGTGTCAAAAGAGGAAGCTTAGCTGGAGGTTTGC